>OW799234.1:134235304-135435304 GCA_941918925.1 Phyto melanocephala | reverse complement strand
ATCATCGTGCCCAACAATTGAGCATCAACATTGTCATTGAAAATTTGGACCATCAGATAGAGGAATGGCGCCAAGGATGGGGGGGGGGGGGGTCATTTGGCCGATATTTTGTTAAATACATAATTGAACCGTACAAATATTATCATTATAAAAAAAAATGATAATAATTTCCTAAATAATTTGTTTTTTATTTAAATTCAACATCAGCCCTTAAAATTTAACCACCCTTTATAACTTCGATATGCTACTAAAATGCTTTTGTAAATGTAGTCTTTCAATGAAAGTGGGCATTAAAGTAGGCGTGTCAATAAAGTTGCTGCTAATAAATACAACTTAGATACTTCAATATAGTCCTTTATTTTTCCAAAAACTTTGTCAATAGAGAAATTACATGAATTTAAGAAAAACCGTTATATGGGAGGTAGGCGTTATAGTGGGCGTGTCACCTAAACTTTTTGGCGCAACAACTACATTGATTAGATGGATATATGTAGCAAATTTCCTTATCATACCTCTAATTTTGTCGGTTTTATGAGCTTTAACGTTTCATTAACGGCAGATAACGTGAAAAGTGGGCGTTATAGTAGGCGTGTCAAAGTTATTTTTACGAATGAGTACATTTTAGATGTTTCAATATAGCCTTTTATTATTCCAAAATCTTTATTAATAGAGAAATTATATGAATTTTGGGTAAAACGTTATATAGGAGGTGGGCGTAAAAGTAGGCGTATCACCTTAATTTTTTGGGACAATAATGACACTGCCTAGGGGGATATACATAGCAAATTTGATCATCATACATCTAATTTTGGCGGTTTTATGAGCTTTTAAATTTCATTAACGGTAGATAACGTGAAAAGTGGGCGTTATAGTAGGCGTGTCAAAGTTATTTTTGCGAATGAGTACATTTTATATGTTTGAATATAGCCTTTTATTATTCCAAAATCTTTATTAATAGAGAAATTATATGAATTTTAGGTAAAACGTTATATGGGAGGTGGGCGTAAAAGTGGGCGTGGCACCTTAATTTTTTGGCACAATAATGGCATTGCTTAGGGGGATATACGTAGCAAATTTGATCATCATATCTCTAATTTTGGCGGTTTTATGAGCTTTTAAATTTCATTAACGGTAGATAACGTGAAAAGTGGGCGTTATAGTAGGCGTGTCAAAGTTATTTTTACGAATGAGTACATTTTAGATGTTTCAATATAGCCCTTTATTATTCCAAAATCTTTATTAATAGAGAAATTATATGAATTTAAGTAAAAACGTTATATGGGAGGTGGGCGTAAAAGTGGGCGTGGCACATTGATTTTCCGTTAAAACAAAGCCTCTCACCAAAAAGCAAAGTGTGCAAAATTTCAGAGTCGTACATCCAATTTTGTTGCTTTTATAACGTTTTTGTTTTTAAATATACCGAAAAATACACTGTGCGGTATAAATTTTCGTACATTTTGATCTCCTAATGCAAAGATTTAGATAATTTTCGGGGAAAAATATTGTTTTTACTCAGGAAGTATATATTCGAAGTTTCATGAGGCTACGTTAATGCGTTTGGACACAATTTCATTTTATTCGATGTTCGAAGGACACGGTTTTTTTCGACCTACTCTTGCTTTTCGAGCTATAACTCTCTTCCTAATATTCCGATTTAGCCCATTTTCAATACCAAACAAACCTTGTCTATAAGAAAGATTCTGGCAAAATTTGAGCCCCCTAGCTTTTTCGGTGCGACCTCTATCGTGCTTTCAACAGACGGACAGACGGACGGACATAGCTAGATCGTCATCAAATCAAACCCTGATTCAGAATATATATACTTTATGGGGTCTAAAATGGATATTTCGATGTGTTACAAACGGAATGACAAAATTAATATACCCCCACCATTTTTTTGGTGGCGGGTATAAAAATATAAACAATAAAATTGTCTCAAAACTGCAATTACCTGATAGTAACTTTAAGTTAACGAGACTAGACTTACATCAAGCACACTCAGCAAGCATTATGGTTAGCTTTGGGAAAATGTTATTGTAAGTTTTACACCGACGGGGATAAATGGAAAGACGAACAGACTTGGATTTTTAGGTGTAACACATACAAACACATTTTTAAAAATACTACTAAAAGGCTAGAAACGTATTTGGATCGTTTGGTATCTTCCATACAGAGCAAATATGATCTAGCGTATAACACATTTTAATTTTGAGATATTCAATAACAACTTTGTTTGAATATACTACATGCTTAGGTCTGAATTAAGCGAGTTAGGCCTATTAAGACTTACTTCTTATCTATTTGGTAAAAATCAATAACTATTTTTGGACACTCTACCAATTTTTCGTAATTTTTTGTTTGTCAATAAAATTTAAATACGGTGCCAACTTGTGACTTAACATTTGAGTGCAATGAAATAGTATTAATATTGTGCTAATTTTGAATTTTACTTCTTTCAACAGCAACCACTGTTAAACGGTTTCTGGTAAAAGATACGGGGATATCAACGATATTACGACTTTTTATTATTTGCAAAACATTTTAAAGTGTTTAACATTTGAGATGCATTTTTAATATTGCTTGATGGTTGTGTATAATATGGTAAATAAAATAAATAAATAAATAAATAAGACTTGATTACAAAATCACTTGATTTATGAGTTGTTAAATGCAAACAATTTAAGGGTTGCTAAAAACTAAAATACATAAATAGTTCTTAAAATTTTTTTTTGTAATAACGCAAAAGCTAAGTAGAATTAAAAAAAATATATGTATATATT
Source organism: Phyto melanocephala (assembly GCA_941918925.1). Lineage (NCBI taxonomy): Eukaryota > Metazoa > Arthropoda > Insecta > Diptera > Rhinophoridae > Phyto > Phyto melanocephala. The sequence goes on along the minus strand of OW799234.1, from coordinate 135,432,524 downwards.
CACATGTATATTTGACAAAATTCTTTTGCTTTTGCCCAATTTATATGGCAACTATGACTGTAACTGTCTATTTTTATCGTAAATATTTATAACAAGTACCTTTCCAAGCAGTATAGTAACCAACCATGTATTCGTGGGATATTGCTCAATGTTTAATGTTGTTTTTATCTCACAAATTGTCATGTTTTTGTTTTGTTTTTTTTTTTTTTTTTTGTAACTTTCACTTCTTTCTTAACCAGTTCTTTTTTACATGGTGTTGCAAAGGCTTTTTTGGCTTTATAATTGGCAATGGTACGTACGTATACGACGTATTTTATATTTATAAATACATACATAACACATACACAAAAGTAATAATATGCATAAACATGTGCATACATACATACATATGTATGTATCCATGTATGGATGTATGTAACCTCTCTCACTCTTTTTGAACGTTTTAGTCATCATAAGCTTTGTCATCGCTTTTTTATTTTTATTTCACTTTTAATTTTATTTTTAATTTTTGTTTAAACCAGTTAAAAATTTCGTATATAAAATACACATGGAAATCGTTTCCTTACATTTTTATTGAAGTATCTGCCAGTGTTATTGCTCTTGCATAATGATATAAATATTTACTATACATACATATGGATAGCGTTACCTCAAATGCAAACGGCATAAGAAAAAAAAAAACAATTTTTAAGAGCTTACATACATACATGTGCATGGTGTATTTAATTACATAAGGTGATAGCGTAAAGGAGAGAAATTTTTGTCTCTCTTTTTTTTTTGTATGGAGTTTGATAATTTCCGAAGTTGAAATAATTTTTTTTAAATATGTAGTTTGACATTCTCCAGAACACAAAAAAATAGTCAGCTGGGCTGGCACCGCCACCTTGTATAAGTGTACCCTGAACATATGTATTTTATTTTAGAAAGAAAAAAACATTTGTTTTTATCGCTCATTTACTTCAACTTTCAATTTCATTTTTACGACTTCCAAAAGAATTAAGTACCAAATATTTAACATTAATGGTTTGCTTTATTAATGCATGTAAAATCTTGCAAAATATCATTCACAATTCATGTAATTTATGAAACATCATAATCTTTTCACCGAATGTAAATGAGTTCTATGTTCTCATTAAAATGGAGTGCAGTTCATTAGTGTATATGTATGTGTATAAAAATACATTAGGTAAATTTCCGTAAAACATCTGTCAAATCGGCCTTTAATTAACCTGTAATTTTTAATGACACGCTAATGTTAAAATTATTAGTGTTTTCACCTTAATGATATTTTATTATTTATTAAATAATTTTTAACAGAATCGCATATAAATAAAATAAAACTTATTATAAATAAAGGTGATTTCAGTGTTTTGTAATTTATTTTTTTATAATACGATTTTTTAGATTGAAACAAGAAAAATATTTACTTTTGAATCTCATATTTAATACGGTAAATGTTAAGCACTTAAGTGGTAAATTATTGATATGGTGATATTTTTAATCTTCGACTATTATCGAAAAAGCTTGATGTTGCGCATTTAACATTTTGTTTATTTATATTAATATGTTCTCTTCATCATACGATTTGATTCCAATAAAAAAAAACGGTCAAATTATAAATTAATTATGAAAAATAATTTCAAGGAAAGGACCACCATTCTTATCGATGCACAATTGGTCTCTTAAACAGGCGTTTTACATAACTGCACGCAAAGTTTTAGGCTCTATTACCCTGATCACAGCTTTAGTGTAGTGCTTTAGCTGCCTATAATTTAGGTTTTGTTAGCATACACTCGTTCGTTGAGATTACCCCATAGAAATTAATCAGGAGTAGTTAATTCAGGGAAACGTAAAGCTCAATAAAATTTTGTTTTTCTTGATATAGTTCCGTCAGTAAAATTTAGAAAAGTAAAATTATATCACCTTAGTTCGTTGCTGGTCATTCAATTTTGCATCGTGGTGTAACACGGTTCAATGAATAAAACTGAAAAAAAAAACAAAAACCATACAAATTACAAAATTATTATACGCAGGTGTGAATTTTTTTTATTGCCCGCCCAATATATGTATGTACATTTGTATTATTACAGAATGACATTATTCGAGAGGTCAAAAATTAATATCACGAAATTCCACTCACAATCTTTGTTTTGTTCAAACAATTTAATTTGAGTAAAATATTCACGTTTTTTTTTCAAAAGATCAGAGACAGAAAATATTTGCATTTATTTAAAAATGATGATGAAGCGAAATACAAAAACCACAATACAATTTTTTTTTTATATACAGAATTTGATAAAATTTCACTCAGCCGACTAGAAATGGAGTAAATGAACTGTTCGTCAATACACTGCTCATCATGTTGTTTTTGTTCAATTAACTAAATATAAACAAAAACTTTTACGTTCGTATGTATGTATGTTCTGTTTCATTAATAAAATGAAAATATAAACAAGATACCTTTTGTCTTACAATTTATTTAATTGCATCCGTATTCCTCAGTTATTTTTTTTAAATTGATAAATGTTTATAAAACATGTGCATTTTGTTAAAAAAAAATCTGTTAAATAAACTTTTGATAAATTAAAAAAAAAAAAAAAAATAGATTATTAACACGGGGGTTAATGTACACAACGTTTTAACAAAGTCAATCACCTGCTATTGGTATGTATTTAGTAATATGTATTGTATTTTCAGTTTAAGATTGACTGTGAGAAAACACTAAGGCCGCCAAGAATTGTAAACAATTAAAAGTTTGAAAAAGTCGAAGATTAGAAATACCAATTGCAATTAAATCTTTTTAATCTATATATGCACATATTTAAAAGTGAAACTCTGTATGTGTTTGTGTGAGTGTGTGTGTTAGCTATAGACTCCGAAAACGTAAAGTCAATCGGACTCAAGCCTTTGCAAGTTGTTGTACACATACCAGAAAGTGTTTATTGGTGGTAAAAAGTTGGCGGGGCTACGCCCATAAAAAATAAGTTATAATTTTTAGCTACTTGCACTTGACCGATTTTTCTGAAACTTTGCACACATATTGAACTCCCATGATTTCGGGATTAGAAAAGTGGGCAGGGCCACGCCCATTAAAAATAAGTAATTATTTTCAGCTGCTTCCATGAATTCTAATGGTTCCCACTGATTTGCTCTGCAACTTCAAGCGACTACATTTTCCAGTTCGACTTGCCTTCGCTATTACTATCAACAAAGCATAAGGACAATCTCTGCGTGTTGCAGGATTAAATTTGGAAAATCAATGCTTATCACATGGCCACCTGTACCTCGCATGCTTCAGAGTAGGTACACCAAAATTTGTTCATTATACCCTTCACCTGTGGTGCACAAGGGTATATATAGCTTTGTCATTCCGTTTGTAATTTCTACAATTTTCATTTCCGACCCCATAAAGTATATATTTTCTAAAAGCTTTTAAATAGAGGAGTCGATTAAGCCCTGACCGTCTGTCCGAGATATGAGCAAAAAACCACGACCACCTTGTTTTTTCACAATTACAACAACTTACGTATATACAACGTAATTTTTTAAAAATTTGTTTTGTGATTTTTTAATTGTTGTTTTTGTTTTTAATATTTTTTTCATATTTTTTTTTGAAACATACATACGTAAACTCAATTTATAATTTTGCAATGGGATGTTTTTATACTTATATGTATGTTTTTTATTTCATATGAGATGAATGGTGATACAAACTATTGTTATTGTATATAAGATTCGGCACTGCCGAATATAGCACGTTATTACATAAAATGGAAGAAAAACCAAAAAAAAATTGCATTACAATAAAATATTCTTATTAAATTCAATTTAAATTCAGAAGGCATTTTTATTCATTAAGGGGCGTATCAACGCGCGCCGGGCTTGGCTAATAAAGATATAAAAACAAAAAAAAAACAAAAAAATTAAAAGTTTCTTTGTTCCTTGTGTTGTTTTTAGAATACAATTAGCGCTTTGAGTGCAAATTTTGCGTGCGTTTTCGTTTTGTTACAATAACAAAACACATGCAAAATTTTCACACAAATCATTCGCTCGTACACCAAAAAACAGCACCTCCGTTTAATATAAAAGAGCACAGTCTCAATTAAAAGTAATAAATATTTACATATGTACATACATAATACAATGTGAAAAAAGTTTAAAAATTTTTTCTTTTTTTAACTCTTATTATTTTGAACGGGTTGAGGCCAAGTTTCATTCAACTTTTATTCGTATTTTATATGTTTAGACGTTTGTCTACTTATCATCATTATCATCATCATTATTATTATTATTATTATTAGCGTAAAAAATCCATAAAGTTTGTTAAAATAACATCACCTTAAATACAAGGTACACACTGGTACCTTAAGCTCAAACAAAATTTAAATTTAGATATTTAACAGTTCCCCTATAAGTTTGCGTTAAAATTATTAAATTATAATCGAATTCCTTTCCAATGCACAAGTACTTCTTTCCTGTTTTCTAATCCCATTTAAATTTGAAACCTTTTCTATTAATAATAAGTTCATAGCACTGTTAACTACTTATTATGCGAAAAAATTCTTCTGAACTCTTTCCTCTTAAAAAATAAAATCATCAAGAAGGCAATTTGTTGTGCAACTAACTCAAGTGAAACAATTATGTTTGGAACATTAAATAAGAAATTGTCGTCGGTGTTTACTTAATTTCGACGCTCGTAGTGATAACATAAAACCTAAACAAATTCTTGACAGAAGCATTACCAATTTCTTTTTTACATACTGATGTAGAAAGTTATGCATTTGCACAAAAACAACTTCTAATTAAAGACATTTGTACAGTAAGAAACGAAAAACCTTGAACATTTTTATTAAGCTGTTTTCACTTCATTAAAAGAAAAAAAATATTTATACATAGTAGTATGTGTGTATGTATGTACGTAAAATTTTGCATTTACTTTTTTATTTTTATTGCCATACACAATCTTTATGCTTTGTTTAATTTAAACCAAACATATGTACGTACATACATACATATAAATAGGAAATTTTTAGGTATATTTTTTACAGTTGGTGTTATTTTGTGACTGACATTGGTCGTTTCATAATCTGCATCTAACTGACTGACCTTGTTTCGAGCGGTTTTTAATTTAATACATACGATTTATGTAAGTGTTACTTTCGTTTTTAAACGTGTACGTTCTTCTTTAAGGTTTTTGATAGCCAAACTTTTCTGAATTAATTGTACTTTTTCTTGTATAATCGTGGAAATAAAATACTTTTAGCTTGTATAAGCGTGAAATTTCAAATGCGAAATCGTGATAAAAACTGCGTTTTTAGCAAATTTCTCAAGAAATAAGTTTATTTTTTTATTTCTTCACAATAACATGCTTTCATTGGTACTAAAACGTAAATGTATTATTGTATTTAAAAAAAAAAAAAAACATTAAATACTCATTAAAAAAAAGTAGGCATGTTTATTACTGCATTAAAGTTTAAAGTTTTGCTTTAAAGTTATTAAAAAAAAATAAAACAATTTTAAAGTTTTGTCAACGGGTTTTAAAACGCATTTAAGTTTCAAATAGCTATGCTATGTCACCTTTAAGTTAATGATAAAAAAAAGAACTTTTTTAAAATTACCTGCATACGTACATACATACTTTGGAACTCTAACAAATTTTATTTAACTAGTTTTTCTTTATCCTAAATTTGGCCGAATAGCTAAATGGAAGCCCATCTTACCTTTAACTCTCTCCACAAGGTTGTAAGTTTAGTTCAATTTTAGTTGCAAGTTTGGACTATACTATGGACTATACTATTTCATTCCTTTACAAAATAACTTCGTTTTTTTCTCTGTCTAAGAATTTCTTAGATTTGAAAGGACAACAAAACTTATCTGATGCCTACAACTGAAACATTTTTGTTACGTCAGATGACATACTCCATATAAAAAACCTAATACAAAAATCGTGTTGTTTTTATTGAGCTTGACGTAGATCGGCGGCGGCGAAAATATATTACTTATTGACTCTAGAAAAGGAGTTTTGTAAACAAAATTATGGAGCGACTTTTCGTTTTTAAGGAATGTTCGCCTGAGGCAAATATTTAACGAAATAGACGCAACCACTAAAAATGCATCAATTTCTGCTCTAATATTAAATGTTTATTTAATTAAAATTTTTCTTAATTTAAACCAATTGAAATATCAGTTCATTGTAATGTGCTTTAACAATATTTGGTATGAGGAGAATCACATAAAATTAAATAAATAAATATTTATCAAAACTAGTGGTTACTTAACTGGACGAAATATGACACAGTACGTTACAAATGAGAAAAAAGCTCTAAAAAGAAAAAAAAACTTAATAAAAAACAAGCACGTGAGAGATAATGAAAATTACTTTGGGTGAATGAACATCTTTTCGCCTGGGTGAATGACCACCTGTTCGTTCACCTAGAATTATTTTGCCATTTTATTTTTTATTTCTTTCTGCAAATGTTTTTAAATTTTTTTTTATTGCTGTTAAATACTTTTATTTGTTTGTCAAGAATTTGTTAGTATCTTTAATATTTTTTTTTTTATATTAACAAATCTTTTTAAATATTAATTAGACGAACCTTCAAGCATACATACATACATACACATAATATTCCTCTTTTTTTTAACTCAAAAGGTTATATTAGTGGTTTTAGTAAATCTTACTTTTACAATTTAATATTTAAACGAGACGAAGCGAATTATTTCATAATAAAGTTGAAATTCTCTAACGACAAATAGCATTGATAACATTGCATTAATGTATTCATTTATTTTTCATTTTAGATAACTCTATGCAACATAAAAGTAGCAAAGGAGGTCATACAGCACAAAAGACTGATAAATGTAAAAATTATACCACCAATAATTCCAGTTTATTTGAAAAAAATTATAGTGACGATACTAACAGCAGAAGGGGTAAACGACGTAAATCACGCAACGCCGCCAGTAAACAAAAAGATAAGTCAAATAATAACAAAACAATACAAGTAACAAATAGCCCAGACCGCAGACGTTTATCAGTATTTCCAATCAAGAACTGGTTAAAAGATTATTACGAGAGAGAGTTCATAACTTCTTGTGTCAAAGGTAAGTTTTCTTTAAGATTTACTAGTAAAGTTATCATTCCCGTTCATATCTGTAAATGGTAACCATAAATATAAGATATAATGAAGGTGAAAATCTCGACTTTATCGCCATAGAATGAGAAGCATGACAATAACGTAGACCCACATCAAGCATACTCAGCAAGCAAGTTGCGGCGATAGTACAGGGTGCCTGGTGGCAGATTTATATTTTCAAACTTAAATAATAAAAACGTAATAAATGACACAAAGTTTTATTAAGAGCATTGAACGATAGAATGGAAATGCAGATTTTATTTTTCAAAGAGTATGTCATCCAGATGTCTTCCGTCGAGTTGAACACACTGTTCAAAACGGAGCCTTCTGTTCTGCGCTATACGCTACAGTAAACTTGGTTCAATTGAGCTGATTTTTCGACAAATATTTTCTTTAAAAGCCACAAAAGATTAGCGATTTTCATTATAACCTCTCTCTTTGAGGTAGCCCCACAAAAAAATACATGGGAGTTAGATCGGGCGACCTCGGTAGCCATTGAATGGCCCTAAAGCGACTGATCAGTTTTTGGGGGAAATTTTCCAGAAGCAAGTTCATCGACGCTCTAGCTGTGCGTGCAGTTGCCCCATCCTGTTAAAACAACGTGTGTAAAGAGTACAATGGATGAGCTCGCAGGTTTTGCAAAAAGAATTCCGTAATGATGCGTCGATAATTTTCACCGTTGACATTCGTCGCCGGTCTCGAGAATTTTCTAAAAAAAAAATGGTCCAATTATCTCATGCGTGTATTAGGCACACCAAACAGTTACCCTTGGGCAATGCAATGGTTTTTTTATGTTTCAATCGAGCGTTGCGGGTTCGTGGAGAACAGAAACGGCAGTTTTGCTTGTTGACGTGGCCGTTGTGAAAATGAGTGAAAATGAGCCTCGTCGCTCCAAAAAATGGGATTTACAGTGCGAAAGCGCTCCAACATCGTTTCACAGAAAATTTTGCGTAAATCACTTACTTTGAGTTCTTGAACGATTTAAATCTTAAAAGGATTGAACTTTATATCCTTTTTTAAAATTTCACGAATAATCACTCTTGAAAATCCCAGAGAGGCTGCCCTTTTCCATATTGAAAGTCGAGGATTTTCACGTAAGCTCCATTCAACCAGTTCAATGTTTTTTGGAGTCCTTGAAGATCGACTGGGACCTGGCCGTGGGACATTCAAAGCCGAAGCAGTTGCGCGGAATCTCTGCACCCACGAACGAATTAAATTTACACTCGGTCCATAAAGTATTCGCCGCATACCGAATCTTAAACAAAATTGTCGATGATTGACCGACAAATCCGCACAATCGATAATTCTAATGGCACCACCCTCCCTCCGCACCGTTTATTACTTTTTGAAATAATCGTATTTAAAAATATAAATTTGCCACCGACACCCAATACTTAATGGAAAACAAAATTTTTTTGTTTTTCGGTGTCAAGCCGAAAAAAAAACATTTAACGAAATCGGTTTGATAAATATTTTGATCGTGTCCTAGACCCCTTAATAATAGTTCCTTTGGTCATATAAAAATGGTGTATTATAATGAAAATTTGATTAGATTGTTTTCATATTTTGCAAAATGATATGCAGATAGAAAATACAAATAACACAGTTCAAGTTTGTTTGGGTATTTAGCGGTAAAAGCATTCGTTTAGTTTTTAATATGAATTTATTAAAAATATAAACATTGGGCCAATTCAAAGTGGTTGCATATCAGTCATATTTGTACTATTTCATATTATTTTATGCATGCATAACATTTTTGTTAGTAATTTCCATACAAAAAAATAATATGACTTTACACATTTGTTTCCTATGTATAAGAAATTGTTTATGTCATATTTTTTACTATACTGTCTCTCACGAGAGAATTTCTTCGCTTCTCACCTCTCAGAGAGAATATTTTCTATTTTCTTCTTTCCTGTATGCATAAAATTTTTAACAGCGTCATCTCTTTGCCTTCTTTCTTGTATTAAATACATAATTTGTTAACAAAAGGTGTTCAAAGTCACTAGTCATATTAATATGAATTATATGACATAGTACAATATGAGAGTCTACTTTGAATTGGCCCAATATGTTTGCAGTTTTAAAATGTATTTAGCCTGAATTCATACATTAGTACATACATACATACATACATATATACATAAGTACACACATATGTAGGTATTTAAAAATTATATTTTCAAAATTAAGTATGCATAATCACGTTTTACGCAAAAACCGTGTTAAGTATTTTGGTTTTGGTATCGGTTTTGAATTAATATTTCTAAGGTTTAGTAAATAAGCTAATTAATAGATTTTTAATTTGGCAAACATGTAAAAATCTTATTTAGAATTAAAAAAAAAAACAAATTGAAATTAAATTTGCAATTGTCATGTCGTCAATGTTGATAAGAGCCACTAAAAATTACAATTATGTTTAATAACGACAAAGTCTTAAAACTATTATTTGTTTCTTCTTTATAAATTTCAATATTGACTAACTGAACATTTTTAAATGAAATTTATTAATTATTAAAATTAAAATAAAGTACATTTGAATTATTTATTTAAACACTCTAGTATTTAATTGTTTTGTTAATGCTAAAATTAGCTATAGTTTCCTCATATCAACGGGATTGCCATTTCTTTACACTAAGGGCTAGTTTTAAAGACGTAGACGTAGATTTAGCGCTAACACTTGAGGTTCAAAATTGAATAAACTATGATTGAATTTCGACAACTATGCAATCACTAGCTTTAATTCGCTAAGTAAATTTATTTGTTCGCTTGTATAAGTTGTACAAATATTTATGTTTTTTTTTTTATTTTTTTAATTTTATTTATTTTTAAATATGTATGTACATATGTAGATAGGCACCTAGTTTTATTAGCAATGCTATTTCTAAACTATTTGATAAAAATAAATTGAAACTACATAGATTTGTATATTTCAAGTTACGCTTTAGTACTACTATTAGTTTGAATAAAACGTTTTTCTTTAAAGCTCAAATTTATCATAAAATTGTAAAAGAAAAGTTTGCTTTTTTATTGTTGCCAAAACAGTACAAACAAACATAATGGCCAAATTTGGAATCAATAGTGATCAAATATTTTGACCACACCACACTGTTTAACAAATCAAATATTTAAGTTCGAAACTAAGAATTGGTACATTTGTTTGACAATTAACTTGACAGCATTTTTAACCAGGTTTGACTAATATATGAAAAACTTACAATAAATTTTCCAAAATACTCTTAATCAAAATCGTGTGTGTGTACATACGCAAGTGCATACAAACATACGTACATATATACAGATGTAAGTATACTATTGTATGTAAATATTTATAAAAAATAATACATTTTATATTCGATTCTATACGTAAGTACATATATTTTTATGAAAACATAACACCTTTTGCAAATGCTTCCTGTATTCAAAACAATTTTGTCACAACAATAAAACAAATATTGAATTTTTTTCTTTCATTCGAAGGTTTTTATTTTTATATGTAAGCACGTAGTATTCTCCTTGTTTTAATCTGACGTTTGTTGTTCTCACTACGTCATAGCTTTCCATAATGTGTAAAGATTTGTGCATTTACTTTTTTTAATAATTATTTTTTTTCAATTTGCGTCTTTTTCCAGTTTAAAGGTTTAATATTGTTCGTGTTAATATGTCTTAAAAATAAAACTTAAAAACACTTTCTACGTAGAAACAAAATACGAAAAAAATTTATAAATAAAAATACAGTTGACTCGCAGTAACACAAACACTGCCTTACGTGAACACCGGATAACATGAACATATTTTTTTTTTACTTTTAATAAGAAGTAAATAAATGATTGCTAAGCTTTAGTTTAGTGCGCGCTGCTGATTTAGCATGATCTAATCTTAAGTTTTTCGTGAAAAATGTCGCAAAAACTACCAAAATTCAAAAGTTAAATTTCTTGTGATTGGAGAGGTAAAAAATCCTCGCTCTTTTAGAAATTTTGAATCTCCTGTGTACTACAATTGATCTAAATCGTAACGGATGACAGCTGCGATTTTTAAAAATTGGTTTAACTAGTAATGGACGTTATTGGCTAAACGTTTTTAGCTCTTTAGGAGATGAAGAAGACTGTGAAGAGGATATCCCGTTAGCTATTTTGGGAAAAAGAATTTGTTAAGCAATTAAAATTTAAAAATTAAAAGATACTCAAAAAAAAACAGATTTTTCTAATTAATTTTAACGTACTTTTTTTCTTAACAAAACATATGTACATAACAATCCGAAACACAAACAAATATATGAATGTGAGTTAAAATACATGTCTAATTTATTTGGAAGTTTGAAAGAGTTACACCTTCGTCAACATGAACAACTTCGCAAACGTGAACATGCTCGGTTTTTAATAGTTCACGTTACCGCGAGTCTACTGTAAAACAACAATAAAGCATGAATTGTTCTTGAAAAATATATTTGAAATAAAATTTCATATAAAATATGTATCTATTTCTACTACTGCGAATTAAAAAAATATAATCACATTTACAAAATAACATCATGTACGTATATAAGTACATGAAAACTGATCTATATATGAACTAGCCTGCGCCCGCGACTTCATCATTTAAATCCGTTTAGTAATTTTTTGCGCGATTGAGTAAAAACATCAAAACATTTAAACATACAAACATTTATATTCATTATACTAGTGAGAAAGGATTTAAGTCAAATATTTAAGACCAAATACTTTCACAGACGAAATTGGATGATTTTATTTTTTTCACCAGTAAGTATTAATTTTGGACAATTGAAACCCTTGCACAACCGACTAACTAAACACATCATTAAAATATTTGCATATTTCCGCGGGTTTGCTTGACTATTGTGATATTGAATAGCTTATGTGTTAATCTAGGTTCTTGTCTATATGTGTTTTTTAAGCATCGGGAATGGGAAACACTTTTCTTTTATGAATCTTAAGTGTGTTTTACGCATGTCAAGCATACTAAGCAAGCATTGTGGTAGCCTTTGTAAAAATGTGTTTGTATGTGATTCACCGTCGGTGCTTGATCGGAAAACAACAAATTGAAAATCCCTACTACATTGTAGAAAAAAACATTCTTAATAAAATTCAGATATTAAAACTATTGATGTAAGTATGCCTTCAAAATCTATTCAACGGAGAGACTTTTAAAAGTTCTTTTAAATTAAGTTCAGATCTAAAAACTAAAAACTTCCATTTGCGATAAGAATTTGACTTAAAAATCTTGAATTTACATGACATATCAGTCATGTAAAGTAAAGTAAAGTTTGTATATATTTTTTTTGTTAAAAAATAATTGTCTAATTGTTTACAGCACAAACAAAATATAACATTACACTTAGGCTTAGATTTTTTCGATTGTTATTTTTTATGGATATTTGATTGTAAAAATCGTTGCAACACGTACAAATTTTTTTATAATGTAAAGGGGCCTAGTCACGGTCAAAATAATCTTCAATCCTTTTATTAAAAAAACAATTTTTGTTTGTTTTCCATCAACTAATACATACAACCATCAGTCAATCAATATTAACAAGGCTACCATAATGTCTGCTTAATATGCTTGATGTGTGTCAAGCTGATCGAGGGCCATTATTACAACTTGCTGTTAGTTAAAGGCAGGATTTTGTCGGACCTATAAATGGCTTTGCATTATAAAGCCGTCATGTGTTATTTTTTTTATTCATTAAATGTTATTATCATTAATAATAATAACAATAAAAAATGGAAGTTGTAATAATGCGAAGCTATTTATCGGGCACAAACAATCCTTCCAACCTTTAACTTAAGGAAAGTTGTAATAATGGCCCTAAGAGTTTCTAAAATAAAAAAAAAACTTAAAACAAACACTTTGATATAAATAACAGTGAAACTAATAGTAAAAACATACAAATACATACATATGTATATAAAAAAATCCTAAAAATTTAAAAAAAAATTTACAACAACGTATTACAGGGATTATACACGCATTAAGCAGACTTAGCAAGTATTGTACTAGGATTTGTAAAAATTTATTTTTATATGTTACTTCGATGGTGCTTTATGAAAAACATGCATTTATGTATGTATGTATTTTAAAATCTACTAAAACTATAAAAAAAATATATTATCCTTGTTACCGGTCTGTTTTTATAAGAAATAAGGTATTTGTATGTACCATATACTTATGTTGATCAGTGTTTGTGGCGACAAAAAGTAACAATAATAAATAACAAAATAATTCAAAAATTCATAACAAATCTACTATTGATTCAAAGTATGAATTGTCAATATGTATTGACGATAAACAGTCTAAACGAAACGTCCTTCAAAAATACTGTAAATGTCAACAAACTTTATTAATAAATTTTATATTTTAATAAATCAATTGAGTTTTAATCTAAAGCGATGAACAAAAGATAGATGTACGCATGTATGTACATGTGTACATACATACATACATACATACATACATACATACATACATATGTATGTATAGTAAACACTTACTTAAGCTGCCTTTACACTGTATGAGTTCTCTTTTTATACATTAATAGGCAAGTAAATTTTTAAATACGCAGTTTAGTCTCACTTTACAGTTGCAACCAATTTTTATAAAAACAAGTAAGAGCGCTACATTCACCATCATGTACACAGGTATATTATGTTATTTTTTCTGAAAAAAATCCACTTCTATTAACTATTCAGTAACAATTTCAAGGTAATTTAAAAAAAAAATCAATATTAAATAGCTTCTTAGGAAGTGATTAAAATGTAATTTAAAAAGAATTTTGTTTTATAATTATTTTTTGTTCTGACGCTACAATACAATATTTTGCATTTTCCTTAAAAGCTTAAGAAACTTTTTTGTCGACTTTTTGTCATATGTTCCAAAATAACAAAAAGCTGAAATTGTAGATATTTGTATTTATATATGTACATACATCGGTACTTCGGTATGTAGATAAATCAGATGGTGTAAAAGCAGCTTTGTTTAAAATTCTCTTATTAGTTTAGTTAATTTTTTTAAAGTTTTATTGAGGTAAATATGTTTTTTTTTTTAACACGTCAACCTGTTGTAAAAATAATAATGTATTGACGTTAATATTGTCTTCAGACAGTTAATATTTGTATAAAAGTGCACAAACATTGTAATGAAAAAGAAAACAAAAAAAAAAAAAACATTTTGAAGTTCACGCAGACAAAGTCATAGATTTTAAACACATTTAGTCTAGGGTTTTACAGTTGAACATTAAACAGCCTTAACAGTTTATGTATATGAAATATAACAATTAAAAAAATCTATTCAAAAGAACTAACTACACACTTGGGGAATTCAAAAGGTGTCCTATGTAGGTATTGTCATAATTTCATAATTTTTTAGAATTTTAAAAATCTTTACAAATTTTACAATCAACATAATAATACTTTTCATTCAGTTTTAAATTTTTGGGAAATCATGGCATTATGAAAATACAATATATGTACCTATAGGACTTCTTGTGCATACAAATAAACTTATTTATTAGGAAATCCTTAAATATATTTAAATATTTATCAATTATTTACTCTTCTTTTAGTACATTATTCATCTACATAATTGTTCTTTATAAAAAGTTTTATTATCTTGCTCGTGAAAGTGAAAGATATGAACGATATTGGTATCCCACCTTGTCTTGCATTATTTTTTTATTTTTAACAATACGTTAAGGTACCTATGTCCGTTAATATATTAAGTTAAAAAATAAATAATAACTAAATACATATGCGTATGCATTTAGATCGAATGAAAATCACTTTGTATTTGTTCATTTGCTAAAATCCCCAACCTTTAAACTTTTGCCTACAAATTGTACAGAGATCCTCAATTTACAAACATTTAATTACTCGTTTATGTAAAATAAAAAAATAAATTCGCTTAAGAGATTACAAAGATTTTAGCTCAAGTTTAGCATATATTCTTTATCTTATGTTTTTCTTTTATATTTTTTGCACATTCTTTACTTATTTATAATTTTGTTTGTTTCTTTTTAGACATCATGACGTCACGTCATATATCTGCACATCATAGTAATACATCGAGTGAAGCTGTTGCATCTAATGTTTCTTGCGTCAACAAAAAAGATTTATCTTCTATCTATTTGAGGCCAAAACAAATATCAAAACAAGCTACAAAAACGAAACCAAACAAACAGCCGAATTTCAAGAAACAACCCAAATCTACGACTGTTCCTACAAATCTCGTAGTGATGAATGTTAAAAAGGATAATAAAGATATTGATAAACTCAATGGTGCAAAGCATACAGCAGCTGGTGGTGGGACTTTAAACTTGAGTAAACAATACGCAAAGGCCGTTGCTATAAAGGCGATTTTGAATAAGAGAAAAATATCAAATTCGTGTACTTCAGACTATAATTCGTCTGCTTCATCGTCGGCTGAAAGTTCGCCAATGCATTCAGTTAGTTCATCGCCCTCAGCCTCACCTACAACGACCCTTAAGCGAGGCGTTGCAAAATCAATGATATCGTCTTTAAGACAATTTTCAAAATTAAATATGAACGAGCAGGAATTTGCACAGCAAATGCAACGTTACATTATCGATCCGAGCCTACTGAAAGTTTACGGCTTTCCTGTGGAATCAATTCACTATGAAGATTGTGTTGAAATATACAAGTGCTTACCGAAACATTTGGCAGAAGAAGCTGTAGCTAAGGATAACAAACGTCATCACCGACACTTTTACGGGCGTAAAACATGCAACATTGTTAATACGTGTGATGATTTGTCTTCAGGTGTCAACACACCACACAGGAATAGTTACGGTTCGATTGATTCGGGTCATGGTTCGGGCGATTCTAGTCCACGTTTTTCGGATTCCGATTCAAGTGAAATGTCCGAAGAATACACAGTTGCACCAATAATGGCTTTTTACACTCCCGATGGTGTTTATCAAATATTTTCAGAATACCGCAGTTCCATAGAAAAGCAATGTGTGCGATGTTCCAAAAAGTTTAAGGTCAATAGAAATGGTCAATATTTGACCTATGATAGATGTACTTATCACTGGGGCAAACCGATAAACGTTTATAATGGCAAATATTACACCAGCATTTATTCATGCTGCCAGCGCGAAAAGCACATCGATGGCTGCTCTAAACATGACTTGCATGTTTGGAGTGGTGTAATAGAAGGAATTAATGGTCCCTACACCGATTTTGTGCGCACACAAAACAAGAAGACAAAACAACGCAGGCATCCTAAAGTATATGCGCTCGACTGTGAAATGTCCTATACAGGTTTGGGTTTGGAAGTCACTAAAATTACTGTGGTCAGCTATAATGGTTCCTTGGTCTACGAACACTTTGTGAGACCACAAGCCAAAATAATCGATTATAACACTCGTTTTTCGGGTGTTTCGGAAAACGATCTATCAGGCAACTCAAAAAATTCCGTTAAAACATTTGCCGAAGTACAAAACGACTTGTTAAATCTCTTCGATGCCGATACCATACTCATTGGTCATGGCTTAGATAACGACTTAAGAGTTTTGCGTTTAATACATAAAACGGTCGTCGATACGTCCTTGGTGTTTAGTCATTCAACGGGATACCCATACAAAAGATCTCTAAAAAATTTAACTAAATCTTTTTTAAATCGTGACATCCAATGCAGCGACACGGGTCACAGCAGTTTTGAAGATTCTAAAGCCTGCTTAGAGTTGATGATATGGAAAGTTCGAAAAGACTTGCGACACTGGAATGACTAAGAATAACACTACCTTAACGATTCTAATTGTGATCATTTTCGCATATTTTTATATTTATGTACATAAACATGTTTATATACATGTATTTTTTTTTTCATTAATGTATTTAACTATAAGTATGTATGTATAGATTTGAATAGATTTAAAGTATGAATGGGTAGAGTTTGAATGTGAATGTCATTTTTAAGTTATTCTTTCTTTTTAAAGTGCGTTGCTGAAGAACCAAATGTAATGAAGCTATGGTTATTCAAAATGATAACGGCCTCTACGTTCAAACACGAAAAAATAAGATTATTAATGATTTGAATACGGAAAGACGATGTTTGATTAGAACACATATGTACATATATCGATGGTCTCAGGTAGAAAGGCTCCAACTCGAAATTGAGTTTTTCAGTGAATACAATAGATTTCACACAAATACACCGCGACACATAAATTTAATGCATTAGTATCAAAAATCACTGTTTTTATACAGTTTCTATTAGGTTCTTTTTTCTGCCTTCTCCTGTGAAATTACAATTGTTTGAGTTAGGGCCTTTCTACTCGTGGCCAAAGGAACTTATATGCATGTAAGTATGTGTGTTTGTATGAATGTTTATAATTACATACATATGGCTCATCAACTTCCAGAGTGTCATAATTCAAAAAGTATAGTTTCAAGTAAAATGGCTTTTAAGGCATTCCACGATTTTCTAAATAATTCAATAATTTCCAAATATTTTAAGAAAGTTGATTATAAAACATGAAACAATCTCGATTTATTAAAGAATTTTTTGAAGTACTAAATTTTAAGTTTTTGAGTTATGACAATATCTACATATGCATACGTACAAATATATTATCTAAGAGAAAGAAAAGATCCTAAAATTGTGTGAATGTGTTTAATTTTCGTTACATTTTTTCCAAAAATTCGAGTAGAATGAAAGTTTTTAGAATGTTAAAGATTTATTTTTTATATAAAACACCGTCATAACGAGCAACCAAAAATATTTGTGTATGAATGTATGTACATGTGTCGTTGACAAAACTTTTGAATATATGTACATATATACATATGTATATTTTTTAAATACCTACACGAGCAATATGTTTGGCAATTATTACCACAGGCTATTAACGTGTGGAGCGCATGAATATATATTAGAACACATATTTAGCAATAAATGTTATAATACATTGCCGGGCAATAATCTTTTAACGCAAGCTGCCAAATTTGATTGCAAAGAAATAAAATGTAACAACACTAATGTATAAGAGAACGCCGCAGAAAACAAATATTAAAATTAACATTGTATTTAAATATAAAAGGGCAAAAGGATCGTTTTCATTTAGTGACTTTTTTACATATGTATATTTTTGAAAATTTTCAATTACAGAACAGTCTTCTTCAGCAAAATTTTATATTTTATGTTTTTAGATATTTACGTGTTTACCAGCTAGAGATATATTTAAGCTTGAACATTGGCAATATGATGCCATCATTCTGCGGGTTTTATTGCTGATATTAACCCCCCGTCAAACACATATTCTGAAACCTTTGAACAAACACACATGCCTGGCCAGACCCCTATACGCTTTCATTTCATGCATGTATGGCAAAAAGGATACCGTACCTTTGAATTTCTAAGTATGTTCGTATATTATTTTAGTTTTAGACTAAATGTAAAAAAAAAACATTTTTTATTATTCATTTTGTGGAATGCGTGAAAAACAAGTATAAGCAACTTTAGAATGTTGTTGACACACAGGATAAGTGCATTTGGTGCAGTTAAAACGTGTCTTTCTACGCAGCTTTTCGTCTTGCGTCACAAAAATTATGCAATATTTTCTGAAACACAGTGTACTAGAGCCGCTTTGTTGGTTAGGCAGCATGTTGCTGGGAATATTCAAAGGCCCTCCAAAGAAAGATTCAATGACCGAACTTCTTGAATGTTGTCCCAAAATATGGTTGTTGTTCATGCGATTTTCAGTATTAGCAAGCATTAATTGTTTTCTCAGCGTGTTCAAGAACAATCGTCGCTTCTCTTTTTTGGTTTCTTCTACATATATTTTCATTGCATATGATGTAAGCGGCTAATCCCATGAAGTCTATTATCTTGCAAAAAACGCTAATGGCCAACGTCTGGTTGTCCGTTTTGTGGAGTAATGTGTTACCATCTGGTCCATTGTATCAACGCCGGCCATTGTTGAATTATTAAATAATATAGCTTCCGGTTTTTTTGCTACGCCTTCAACTTCATTGGTTTAGTGCACAGTGGATAGTAAATTTACTGCCTTATTTTTCTTTGGAACGTTGCTGCACAGTGATGTAAGGTTATCATAGAAACCGAACACAGATGAAAGCATTGGCCGTTTGCTGTATTTTTTCACTTCTTTGGGAAGACACTCTTTTTTGTTGGATCTAATGGTGCCAACGTATGCCAACGTAGTCCAAACGACGAAAGATGTTTAGCTGCGTCTAATGTTGTAAAGAAGTTATCACCAATAATAGTTCTGCCGATGTTGGTGTATCGATTAGCCAAACTCATGAGCACATTTTCGCCTTGGTTTGTCTCTCGTTGTTCTCTCTCCTTACCAGTGTACCGTTTTCCTTGCAACGGATATTTGGTTTTCGCATGCCCACCATATTTTTACGTCATTATTTGCGGGCTTTGATGGGATGTATTGCGTGAACTTTGTGCGCCCATGGTATAAAAATAGCTGCTCATCGATGGCAAGATTGTTATTCAAGAAGTTCCTTATGTCGCGAATGGGAGCAGCTTTGTCGGTTTGTTGACGAAATGCGCGCGTACGACTATCGTCAAATTGAATACAGCGCATCAAAGTAGCAAATCGTCTATATGACAAGCGCGTATTGTACACAAATTCTAAATCCTCTGCCACAATATTAAATTTTCACTTTAGTTTCCGCAAAAAAAATTTATATTTCGGACTGTCGATGTTGTACGTTCAGCATTCAATAATAAACTAACTGAACTCAAAACCAAAATCATTAGCAACCACTCGTGTGGTCGGGGGCTTAAGTATTGAAGTTACGAAGCAATCTTAAGGCGGTATTTTATATAAAAATTTAAATAATAATAAAGAAAATATTTAAAAATTTTAAAAATGCTTCATATGTGTATACCAGTAGATCCTATGCATTTCAAATGGAAAATTTGAAGAAAAACTTTAGTTTAATTAGATTTAACAATAATTGTACTGATTTTTGCTGTGATTTTTTATTACAATTTTACGCGCGCTGTTGTCATTTTCTATTGCTCATTTTGAAAAAGGGGGAAAAAAATAATATGTACAAACTTATTTGTTTGCATTGTATATAAAAAACTCCTTTCAAAAATAGAACATTTTTTATTTTATTTTTTAACAGAAATACATACAACATTTTAATATCCCTTTTATGATGAATATTTTGTTGTTTTATCGCCTACATACATACATACGTATGTTTATTCATACATACATTATTTAAAAAAACCTGTAATCACTGTCATCTACAACATACATAATGTTTATAGTTAAGTTGCTAAGTTAGATATAAGATTCTTTAACGAATAATTTTAATAAAACACTTTCTAAAAGTTTTAAAACAAGTTTTTTTATGAAGTTTAAATTCGAGTAAAACAAGTAAAAGTTATATATTCGGCCGTGCCGAATCATAAACTATTTAAGTATTTAACCGTATCTTATTACATACCCTTCACACACTTCGTTCCAACATGTAATGAACATAAGTGACAATTATATGGTGCAACTGTGACCAAAAGTTATTTAGGAAATCGATAGTTTTAACTTTCAAATAACATTTTTTTTTCTTAATTTTTGTTTCGTCCATTCTATTGTCAGTAAATGATCCATTGAGCCAAATATTGCGAAAGGTACATATTTTATATAACCGAAGGAACTGCAAAATCTTACTTTGTTCGAATAAAAAGCGGAGCCAATCGTGCTCATTCACTCATATATCAGCTATCTGATTTTCAATAATAAAATGCTCGACAGCATATTTGATAAATACGAGTCTGAAGTATCCGTGGGGCTTCAAAAAGTTCCTTTCAACATAAACACAGACAGACGGACTTGACTAAATCAATTCCCTTACCAACAAGGTTTCAGAATATTTATACCTTATAGGATCCAAATGAATATTGTAGAAATTACAAACAGGATAACAAACATACATACGGATATGCGGCAATTATATAGAAGGTAAATATTACATATCGTCGATCTCATGTAGAAAGGCCCCTTACTCAAATAATTATAATTTTACAGGAGAAGGTAAAAACGTAACAGCAACTGCATTATCGTAATGTAATTTCTTTTGTAAAATCGCTTGTAAATCCGTTATTTTTGATACCATTGCGTTAAATTTTTGTGTCGAGGTGTATTTGTGTGAAATGTATTGGAATCACTGAAAAACTCAATTTCGTAAAAAGTACGAGTAAGGGTCTTTCTATGTGAGACCGACGATATATTCATATATGTATAAATCGTCTTAAAATTTTAGAAGGAGCCAAAACGAGACATGCCTATGAACGCGATCGTTAATTTCCTCAAACATTCGAATTTGCTGGGCTTTTGGTATAGAGTCTCTAAACAGAATTATAAAATAATAATCGCGTTCGTACATACATACATACATTTAAAAATGTTGATGGTAGTGTAGTAATTCAACGATCTACATAGTTGGTCTGACAGTTCCCTGAACTAAATAGGTTCAAAAACTACTGCATAGATTTTAATCAAATTTAGTGCGGAAGTAGTTTGATACCGTATAGCATCCATTTTATCGCAAGATGATATCTCATTTTTAACAGAAAGTAGCAAATAAAATGGCATTTAAGTAATGGTAATCTTAATAATGTGGACAATTAAAAACCAGGAATATTCGAAACGCCAAAATTTCAATTTATTTATTTATTTATGTATATCCATATACTTACATACATATATATAGTTATATACCTACACACACATCCCTACATATATACACATAGATATAGACATACACACATATGTACATATACACATACATATCAAACAAGTCCAAAATCAAACCAACCTCATCATAAAATATTCAAAAATGGAAACTTGGTTAATCCAACAATCCCAATATAAAAATCCATACTGCACTTGTTATCATTGTAACACATTAATTTTTAATTAAATATAATTATCAAACTGACATATGGGAAGAAAGTTCTTGAAACAGCCTCTTCTTATAAGTACAATCAGAAACATTAAAGTGCCTCAGTTCATCCGGCAAATTGTTGTAAGCCCTTGCTACTCTGACATGAAAGGACCTCTCAATGAAGGAATTAATTCTATTTATTTTTAATTGCCTATTTCTAGTAGATCTACAAAACTCAAAAAGATCTAACAAATATTAAGGTAATCCTAATTTAAAAGATTTATAAAAGTGTATCAAATCCCTGAACTTAATAAACTCTATAAACGAGAAACCAAGAAAACTATTAACAAAGGATGAAATACTCTGACACAATCTAAGAGAAAAAATATTTCTAACAACTCTATTGAACTGAAGAAAAAACGAATATGAAAAATACAATTTTTAAATCACGAAGCTCTGTGCGAGTTTAAATTCTTTCTCCAGTACTCGTGGGAATGTTTTATAGATTTAATTGGGAACATGAATAAGAATGACCAGGAAACTACAATTTTGTTGGCCAATGAAGATCGGAGTGAGACAGACTATAAAGTATGGCAAGATCTACAGAAATCATGGGTTGTGTTGGGTAACATCAGATGCCTGTCTCGTCAGACCGCTGTAAATGGCAAAGACCAATTTATCGATTAAAATTTTTCTGTATGATGCAAATTTTAGTGTTTTATTAGATTTAAAAAAAAAACTACGCTTTAAAAATAACGCTAATATGGCAGAACACATACATATATATTTATTAAAATTACTCATTATAAGTTTATTTTATTATTATTATACCCTTCACACAGTGAACAAGTAAGAGCGCTATATTCGGCCGTGCCGAATCTTATATACCCTTCACAACGTGTAGTCATGCAACATCAGTAGTTTGTATCACCATTCATTCCATATGAAATACTTACATACAAAAAAATTTTTTTTTTAAATAATTAAAATATATATAATTAATATAAAACAAAAAAAAATTAAAAAAAAATTTAAAAAAAAAATTAAAAAAAAAATAAAAAAAAAATTAAAAAAAAAATATAAAAAAATAAAAAAAAAATTTTTTTTGGCTCAGCTGAGATTCGATGCCACGTTTTCTCTGTCCGTGTGTATGTTGAAATCAACTTTTTGAAGCTCCCCGACATCGCTTGGACCCGGGTGAGGTATTAAAATATCAGAAATATTCGGGAGTCGATCGGTATTGAAAATCAGAAACATCGGTACATAAACAACTGAGATATGAGCAAAAACCCACGACCACCTCGATTTTTCTTTTACAAAAACAACATACATACATACAAACGTGTATACTGGTTAGAGAAAACGTGGCATCGAATCCCAGCTGAGCCAAAAAATTTTTTTTATATTTTTTTTATTTAATATATTATTTATATTTTTATTATTTTTTTTAAATTTTTTTTTATTTTTTTTTTGTTTTATATTTATTATATATATTTTAATTATTTTTTAAAAAATTTTTTCTAAATTTTTTTTTAATTTTTTTTATTTTTTTATTATACACACGTAAATTTATAATTTTACAATGGGATGTTTTTATATACATATGTGTGCTTTTTATATGTATGTATGTACATATTTCATATGGGATGAATGCTGATACAAACTACTGTTATTGCATGACTAAACGTTGTGAAAGGTATATCAAATTCGGCACGGCCGAATATAGCGCTCTTACTTGTTTTTTTAATTACTTCTGCAAAAAAAGACAAAAATTTGAAAGAAAATGAAACAATTATGACAGCTTAAAATTGCTCAAGCAATCAGCAGAGCATCCATCGCGCCATAGGTTGGTACTTGTTGTGGCAAGTTGTAATCTAGAAATTTTATAAACTATATCAACTTTGCAGTTACAAAAAAAAAAAATAGTGATACCTGGAGGATCGCAGGTTAATTCATTAAAGTAATTTATCTTTATTTTTTTTAAACAACTCTCTTTTCTTAAAGGAGTGCACAATGTTCTCTAGAGGTATATGATTGTAGTAGTGGGATGTTCTTTGACTATCTTAAACAATGCTTTCTAACATAACCTTTTAGAACTATAAAATCATGCCAGAATTTCGGATGGTAATTTACTGTCAAATAAATAATTTACTTAATTTACTGTCAAATAAATAATGAAAAAATGTTTATTGACTTCAACAAATTTATATTTTATTTCAGGTATGTACAGATATAAAAAAGTTAAACAAATTTTTCCAAGAAAGAAATAATATAAATATTATACTATTTTCTCGTGGTTGTCGTTGACGAAACTGGCAAAATATACTAGGTGCCATTGATGACCAAAAAGTTTGACAACGACATATGTATGTATTACTGATCTTTGGTTCTGTAATACTTACATACATACAGATGTATGTATGTATGTTTTAGGAAAAAAACTTAATGTCTTCTTTGTTATATTATGTTTTAAAAATAAATTTCTCTTCTGTTTGTTTTTTTTTTTAATTAAAAGTTAAACAAGTTAAAGAAAATTTAAGAAATTTTGTCAAACAAAAATTTGTTTATGTAGGCAGTGTAGTGTGATACACTATTTAAATCAAGTCTTTTAAAGAAGTTTTTAAGGATGAAAATATATCACGCTGCAGATTATTTACATACATACATACATACATATGTATGTACATATATTAATATTCAGTTTGATTATCTGAAAATAGTTTTATCAATATATACATAGTTATATGTCGACTGCATAATATTATATTCATATGCACAAAAATTTGATTTACAAATGTATTTATAATAATACATATATTAATATATAAAAAAGATTTTATAATGTTTATCCACTTTGTAACAAAGATAATCACAAATATATGTTTACATTTATAAAAATACTTACATTCTAAAAATTTATATTAAATTTCTATAAATGACTTAATTTAATAGGCTGTGGATAAATCATCGAAAAATAACAATTAATTTATATTTACAAAAAAAAAAAAAAAATCAAAAGACTAATTTAAATTCAAAGTTTGGTTCGAAAGAAATAAATTGATATTGTTTGATCAAAATTAAATTGTCTTGCGTCAAGACTCATATTGCTTTATCGTAGCGTTTTGACACTAAGTCTGATTTAGCGGAAACCATAATATTATTGGAAATTGCTTTGTTGCGCAGATTTATATCCTCAGTGAGTAAAAGTAAATTTGTTACTTGTTCTTTGACTTGCAAGCAGCAGTTTATTATGCTGTCATCAGCTGAACTAATATCAATAATTCGGCGCCTCTCGTCTAAGGCAGATTGAGCTTTACATATACAAAATTGTATAAACTTAATAAAAACCTTTAATAAAAAAACATTTTCATTTACCTTCAAGATGGGACGAGTTATTTTCAAATTTCGAATTTAAATATTTAATGACACGGACCGCACGAGTTTTAACACCTTCCTGACAACCAGTTCGCATTTTCAGTTTATCTAATTCTTGTAGCACAGCATAAGGTATATAAAGCACACTGCCTTTGGTATCTGCGTGTACTTATATTAATAAACGAAATTAAAAGAAGCTAAAAGTTTTTATTTACTTACCACACAATTTCATTTTCGTCAAGTCTTCGATAAATGTCAAATCTTTTAAGAGCACATTAGTATCCACGATAAAATAGTAGAAATCTCTTCGCCATCGTTTGGTATGGTCTGAAAAATTCTTTTGTTTTTCCGCCGAAAAACGCAAAAGATTTTCATTGACCCTATCATATATATCGCCCATTGTTTCATTCTTATTTGTGACGTCTTTATCTAATACAAGTTTGTTTGATTTTTCTATCACTAATGCTGATTGAATGCTTAAATTCTGAAAGATATTCATATATGGATGTAAATAGATGGTATATCCATAAACAAATAATCACCTGTGTTCTGTATTCCGAGTAAATTAAATTACTCTGAATTGCCATTGTAGTGTGTGTAGTGACTACTTTCACTCGGAATACAGAGCACAGGGGGATGATTTAATCAGAACAAGCAACTATAAGTTAACTAATTAGCTGCTAACTGTATAATGAGCAAAAAAATGCAACAGCTCGTTAGTGAGCAGTTCATTGTTATTAATAAGCTCGATTACATGTAACTATTGTACCTTAATTGGTTCTTCGTCCTTTTCAATGGGTTGCCAATCCATAGCTTCAATTCCTTAAAATATACAAATAATACATTAAATATCTTTCAGAAAAATAAAGTATATAAATATTCACCATCATTATCTTCTTCTTTAATTAATATTGCGGTATTATTATTAGCCTCAGTAGACAAGTTTAAAGTTTTGTTTGATTTATCTGATCTGTTTGTAGTTGTAGACTGTTTTTGTGTTACTTTTTGTTGTGAAAGCAAGGACTGTTTTAATCTCTCTAAACGTGAATTTGCTGAAAAAACGATAAAGTATTTTTATATTTCTAAATTTACCATTTTAAAAACGTTACTAATTTATACATTTTAATATAAAAAAACCTGCAATACTCGACTGAGTTCTTAGATGAACACGCAATATAACCAATATTATTTTTAACTGCTTTAGATATAAACAAATTAACAAAAAAAAAGTTTAAAGAATAGATTAAACGTTAATTTTCGTAAATTAAAAATGTCCGAATTGAAAAAAAAACAATGTATAAATAATAGTAATTTTTACATAAATTTACGATTCATCACGGCTTAACTGTTTAGATATAAATTGAAGGAATTATAAATTTATATTTTTATAGGCTACAATTTCATTATAATGATTAAACAGTAATATGGGAAATACATTTTAGGACATCAGTCGAACGGAATACATTTTCGAAACCATTTAGAGTTTCATAATCAGCACTATATTTATCTTTACTGCTAGTATTGTTCAAACATATGTATATCACAATTATATTAATGAATATTGAAACAGAATTTGTGTTTTGTTTTCACTTTCGAGAAATCGTTATTTATTTGCTTACCCGATCCTCGAGGATAAGTTGGTACACACAAATTTTTTACTTTGCAAGTCTCAGAGTTAATTGATGATAACTTCAAATTTTGAGTTTCTGCATTTTCTTCTTTGCGTTGACTAATGTCCCCTTGGGCTGGTAATGATAAACACACTTTACTTTCCTTTGACTTCTTTTTAGGTTTAAATTGAGTATCGTCTAGCAAATTTGACGAGATCTCTACTTTGGCAGTTGATTTTTCTTTACTTTTTTTTTTGGACATACTAAAAGGCATTTTACAAATCTCTTTAAATGTTTTTACAATACCATTTCGAAAACTACTTATTGAGCCAAATTTATTATCTTCAATGTTTTGTGTATGATCGACCTTTTTGAGTTCAATGGATTTTAGAGATTCGGACTTAGACTCTACGATTTCGGACGACTCCGATTTGTTTGGGGTAGAGGAAGAGCAGAAATTATTTTTTGGAGATTTCGATAGACGAATTTTTTTTGCCTCATTCACGGTTGAGGGATAAACATCTTTAACATAATTTTCTACTTCACTTGATAAACAGTTATTTAAAGGTCTTTTGCCAGATTTTTTTTTGGTTTTTGACTCTTCCTTTGCCGAGGAACTAGTTGTAGGTTGTTCTTTTAAGAGGTTCTCTTGCTCTTGTTGCTTGACAGATGATTCCAAATTAGATGAGTCTCTTGTAGAACGTGTGATTTTCTTGCTTATCTTTAAATTGTGTTGTAATCTTTTTAGGCGGTCCTGTGCTGGAGTCTTACAAGATTTGATATCTAAAGAGATAAAATTCTGTTATGAAGATTTTCATTGAGTTATAAAATTTAAACTTACGTGAAATTTGTGGTGTGATATCTGGTTTGGATTCACTTTTTTCCTGTTTTAATGGCAGCCATTGAGTCTCACCAGTATCTTTATTAAACATATAAAAACGTCCTGGTCGACTTTTTGATGCTAAACGAATCCAATTATCTTTCTTATCCATTTTTAATGATAAACAATATTTAGAACAACTATATTTATGATTTAAAACAACATAAAAGTTAGACGAAAATATTTAGTTTTTTCCGCCTTCACTACAATTGTTTATTTACGTTTTTGTAAACTGACATGTTTGTCTTCGAAGCCAAATGTTATCGACAGGGATGGACAAAGAAGATTATTTACAATCATCAGGTAAACATCTGATTTTTTTCTTTACCTAAAGGTTTATAAAGGCTTTTATATGAGAAGGTATTACATATTTGATAATA
Organism: Phyto melanocephala; assembly: GCA_941918925.1. Lineage (NCBI taxonomy): Eukaryota > Metazoa > Arthropoda > Insecta > Diptera > Rhinophoridae > Phyto > Phyto melanocephala. Next base: position 135,404,240 of record OW799234.1, on the reverse strand, counting down.
AAATAATAAAAATCCGATATATTGACTTCAATCTCACATAAAAATGCACATCATTATGAAAACAGCTAAAGGCCATGACTGACTTTCCTACAAAGTCGTGCGATTATGTCAAATAAAAATCTGATAGTTTTCTGTCCTACATGAAAAAATCGCAACAAAATGTGTTATTGGATGCCACACTGTCATACTTGCTTAGAAAAAGCAACTCTGATCGCACGGAAACTATTATTTTATGAAAATTTCCAAAAGATTATCAAATCGGACACACCTGTCAAAAAATCTGTCACACATGTGCACTTTGTGTCTACACTATCACACTTTCTGAACACACATACAATTTTTGACATATCGAACGACTAAATCTGATAGTCAGTCATGGCCTTAAATAATAAAATTAGAATCTATTGAAGGCAAAGAATTTATAATGTCATTTAATTAAATATAAATTATTTCGAATAGAAATAATAGTAGTTAACTTTTTGTATAAAAATCGCACAAAAATTTTGTCTGTATTAAATATTACATATGTTTGATTAATATATGTATATAAAGCTGAATATGGTGTACACAAAATATACAAAATATGTGTACAGGCAACCCTGAAACAGTCGATAAATGTTGTCTAGGTGAAGTCTCTATCAAAGTTATCGTTGATATTTCTTCTATAAGGTATTGAATACATCTGTTTTAGATTTTATTTTATTTTACGTGCAACCGGTGTTTTTTTCTGGGTGCAGAATTGAAATTTTTTTTTTCAATTTCATATTATTGTAATTAATTGTGCAAATTAAGCTATTAATATGATCAAGGTAATGTCTGCTTTCAATTTCAATATAAATGTAGAAGTATTATATTAGTTTAAATAATAAACAGTTCATGTTTTTTGAGTAGAAAACACAGAGTTATTCTGTGGTACAAAGTCCACCATAAGAGTGACCGTTAAGTTTTATTGTGTCAAGTGGTACAAAGATTACACAATCACACTATCTTGTTCACATATATATGTACTTACGTATATATAGAATAATGGTGATAGCAAATTTTTATCTTTTTAGAACGTTGTATCTCTTGTAACTGGTGGTGCATCTGGTTTAGGACGTGCTACCGCTGAACGTTTGGCCAAACAAGGAGCCCGTGTTGTACTAGCTGATTTGGGCACCTCCAAGGGTAACGAAGTGGCTAAGGAATTGGGTGACAACGTTGTTTTTGTTCCTGTCGATGTTACTTCAGAAAAAGATGTCACGGCTGCTGTGCAAACGGCTAAGGATAAATTTGGTCGTTTGGATCTCGCTGTTAATTGTGCCGGTACTGCCACTGCCATACGCACCTACAACTTCAACAAACATGCTGCCCATAGATTGGAAGACTTCACCCGTGTTATCATGGTAAATACAGTTGGTACTTTTAACGTCATTCGTCTTTCGGCTGGTGTTATGGGCAGCAACGAACCCAACCAAGACGGTCAACGTGGTGTTATCGTCAATACCGCTTCAGTTGCTGCGTTCGATGGTCAAATTGGACAAGCAGCTTATTCCGCCTCTAAGGCTGCCGTTGTTGGCATGACTTTGCCCATTGCTCGTGATTTAAGTACTCAGGGAATTCGTATATGCACGATTGCTCCAGGCCTTTTTAATACTCCTATGTTGGCTTCCCTTCCCGAAAAGGTACGCACATTTTTGGCCAAGTCAATTCCTTTCCCGCAACGTTTGGGAGAGCCATCCGAATACGCCCATTTGGTACAAGCAATTTATGAAAATCCTTTGATGAACGGTGAAACTATCCGCATTGATGGAGCTCTTCGCATGCAACCTTAAAAATGTTGATAAGCATGTGTTCATTTTTTCAAAGAGTTGCATTTATTATAAAGAATTCGTTATAGCCGTTAAGTTGTGATTCCATTAATGATATGAAATTATTAATACAAAAAATTATTTTTTTTTTTTACCAAAAAACTTAACAATGAAAACATTCATACGTATGTGTGTACATATTTTCAAACGATTTTAAAGTCCTTATAAGCATCATATCCACGCAATTGTCAAGAAAGTCAAACAAATATTTAGGATTACTTGCGGAAAATAGAGTATAATTTTTTATTTTTCATATACAAAAGGTGGGTTAGGCTCTGTTTTTAATTTTTTATACACAAAGTTTTAATTACAATTGTCTTAACTTTTCTTATTTTTTCTTAACTCTTACCTATTTACTAAATATTCTTATTTTGTATTGTAGCTTGTGACAGTGAAAAACTGTCTTGAAATAATAATAGCAAGATTCAAGTTTAGCAAGATTCAAGTTTAGCAAGATTCAAGTTTAGCAAGATTTAGTTAACAAAAATTAAGATTTGCTGATACTAAGGTAGGTATGCGAGTTTTTTTATTATTATTAATTTTTGTAGATTTCTTGATATATTTAAAGTAAAATACAAATAAGTTTTCATTAGCTTAAAAAGTAAAAAAAATAGAATCAGTTTTGTTTGTCTATAATCATTATCATAACACCGGACAGCAGTACATTCACAAGTTTCAAATTCAGTTCCACTTTTGGACAGAAGCAATTAAAAGTTGTTTCTGGGGAAGTTGTAGCATTCAATTGAACTCTTAATATTTTTACATTTTCTTTAAAACTTCTTTACTTTTTACTTAATTTTATCACTTCAAATAAATAATACAGCATATTACAAAAGGTTAGCAATTTTTGTTTTGTTATTTCTAAAGCATATTTATTCACCAGGTAATCTTGATTCGTCAGCTGATTTTTTTGTTTTACTTATTTTAAACTTCAGCTGCCAAATTCCATATATAAAAAACAATTTTATATTTTCTTTCCTCTATTTCAAATGTCAAATTTTTTATATAAAAAATATAAACAAAAAAATTCTCCGAATTGGGGCTACCTCATGGTGTAATCACATGAAGTGATAGCGAGGAGAGAGAGTACTTTTTGTATCTCTTTTTTTTATATATGGAGTTTGACAATTCTTGGCACTCAAATATCTTTTTTATATACGGCGTTTGACAAACATTTGAGACACAAAGAAATAATCAGCTGTGCTGGCACCGCTTTGGTTATTTCTTAAAAAATAATAAACCTTTAGGCAACAATATTGAAAGAAGTGGTCTTTATTTAAAAAGTTAGGCTGACTTCCAAAACGTTCGTATACAAAGTTTGTATACAGTATTGCTTCTGTATTTAAATCACATACATATGCAAAGTTCCGAAACACTGCATTAACTATAAAACCGATGCATTGTTTGCTTTCTTATTGCGTTAAAAATACTTGGCGGAGTCGTTTTGAAATGGTATACATTGTATAATTACACTGCTCGACAAAAAATCATTTTTTATCTTCCCGTTAATTGAAACTATGTGGACTATATGGATTTTGATGCACTGAACTCAAATCCGTTGTCCGTTTTTTTCCATCAGATCGAGATTTTTTTTATGGGCGTTGCAAATTTTTGCCCCTAAATAAGTCAGGTACGGAGAAATATTTCATCCTAACTCAAGAACCAGTCATTCGATTTTCGAAAATAAAACACCAGAAGATGTGAACAAAATTGTATTTATTTTAGTTGAATAGAATTTTTTTTCATCTTTTATCGTTTTGGAATTATTCAGAATTTAATGAAGAAAAAAATTATGTTCGTGCTGCAATCAACGTCAGAGTGGGTGCACTAATATTCCACAAAAAAAAAAAAAAAAAAAAAATTCAATCTCCATATCCCTCTTTCGCGTGAAGAGCATAACATCTCACCAGTATTTATGGTCTGTCCCTGAGCGCCCGTCTCATACAACTTTAAATGGTCCTAATGAACCACCAATCATAATTGAAACATCATTCCCATACCCTATTGGTATATGTCCATTACTTTCAGTCTTCTGAGGAGACTGCCTACAGTTGTGTTCAACAACAGAAGTTCTTTTGAACAACCCTTGACCGAATCCTGCTGCACTTATTCCTGAGATTCATTGCCCTACACATTAGCATGGAGACGATCAATTTTACTGTAATGATATCGACCCCTCGTTCATCAGCAGCAATTCTTCCTCCAGGAAATCAACCAACGCCTTTTTAAATCGCCTTCAACAGAAAAGATATAAAATTGATTGGCGTGAAAGATTCAGTCTCTAGTCTGTTTTCTCTAGTTTGGAGAGGTAGAGTACTTTAACCTTCTCCATGTCACTGGAATACATGAACGACAAGCAACAAATATCCACCATCGCTCTTGAGAATAGGCCTTATTTTGGAGATAGGGTCCCTACATAAAATCTTCTGCATTCTTCCCACTTTTGGTGTATTCATTACACTGAAGCAGAAATCCTTTCTCGTACTTGGGCTCCGAAGACGTATAGTTCTCTTCGGCTCCCTTTTCCACGCTTTATAATTGTCCCAAAAGTTAGTGTTCTCCGCTCATAGAACGATGGAAAGCCCTTCCTGTGTCCCATTTCACCGTTTTATCATGGTGTAAGGTTTTCTTTATCCGATACCTCCAAAGGAAACGCATCCTCGAAAACAAAACTGACAATGACCTCCTCCGTAGGGTGGAGGAGGAAAATTGATTAAGATCCGTCGTGCACAGATGCGTCATCAGCCCCTTCTTTAGAGAGTAACCTCTTCTCCTCTTGCGAAGCTTTTTTGTCCTCATTTCGATCTCTCCATTGGCTAAACCTAACCGGAAATAATCCCGAGAATTACCTCCCCACCATTTGTCATTGTTGGTCAATTTTGAAGTTTATCGGTCATTTAAATATTAACTTTTTTAAGAATCTATAAAAATTTCTACTAACATGTCCACCCATGCAAAGCTCCACATACGCACGCAAGTCTATATTGAAACTGTAGGTCAACTGTTATTAAGAGTCTACATACTACGCATCCCCGGCGCATGTATTCCCACCGTAGTTGAGGGTCTATTTGCTACGTGTGTACAACTCCGGTGAGATCGTGAAGACTAGCCGTTGCAATAGGGCCTATTACAGCCAATATATTATTCAATCTCCATGAGAGGGTAAACGCTACCTAGCGGCTGAGTACATCAGCACGCAAAAATATAAAGTAAAATTTAAGTATTTTAGAATGCGAATTCCAAAATTTGGCGCCTATATTCGCGAATGCGATTATTCGTTATATCACAAATTTTTATAATATTCATTGAACAATAAAAGCCTTTTAAATTTTTTTATTTTTGAGAGAGAGAATTTCTTGTTAATTCTCACTTTGGCGAACTTTACACAAAAATTAAAGAAACGCTCACACTCAGTTGATTTTGTTGTTCCTAAATGCATATATTTCATGTTCAAAAGCGTAAAAAAAAGTAAAAACTCTATATTCGGCCGTGCAGAATGTGATAGTATCCTTCACCATCATGTATACAGCTATAGAGGGCACATCGTTGTTTGGCCTAGATTAAATGTTATATGTCATTTTGCTTATAAAGGGTGTTTTTTTAAGCCCGATAGAACTTGAAATTGTAAAAAATAACACAAAAAATTAAATTGTAATCAACATTTTTTTTTATTCGAAAGATCAATACGTGACATTAACATTTGAAAATGATTTCGGGCATATGGGCACCGCGGCTGTTCTTGACGAAGCGCATTCTGGACGTCCAATTTTGGGCCACTTTTTCGAGCACTGCTGGGCGTATGTCACGAATAACACGAACAATGCTGGCCTCCAAGGCGTCAATTGTTGCTGGTTTATCAGCATAAACCAGTAACTTCACGTAGCCCCACAGGAAATAATCGAGAGGTGTCCAATCACACGACCTTGGAGGCCAATTGACAGGTCCATTTCTCGAAATCAACTTATCGCCAAATTTTGATTTCAATAAGTCGATGGTTGCGTTCGCCGTATGGCACGTAGCGCCATCCTGTTGAAACCACATCTCCTCCGGATCAATGTCATCCATATTTTCAAACAAAAAATCATTGATCATGGTGCGGTAACGATCTCCATTGACCGTAACGCGAGCTCCGGCCTCATTTTTGAAGAAATAAGGTCCGATGATGCCACCAGCGTGAAAACCGCACCAAACGGTGCATTTTTATGGATGTAATGGAGTCTGTAGGGTCTCTTGTGGATTGGTCTCGCTCCATATGCGGCAATTTTGCTTATTAACAAACCCGTTAAGCCAAAAATGCGCCTCATCGCTGAACACAATTTTGCGATAAAATTGGACGTCCAGAATGCGCTTCGTCAAGAACAGCCGCGGTGCCTATATGCCAGAAATCATTTTCAAATGTTAATGTCACGTATTGATCTTTCGAATAAAAAAAAATTTTGATTACAATTTAATTTTTTGTGTTATTTTTTACAATTTCAAGTTCTATCGGGCTTAAAAAAACACCCTTTATTATTTCCGACGCCATCTTTTATTTTTTGAAAATATCTATTTTTCATTTTAAATTTTAGAAAAAATGCTGAAGTAGTTTTATTCTTGTGCTATATCTCAGCTTTCAACCGATTTGTCAGATTTTTTCAGCAATTAATTTTGAGCCTACGGTTTGTATTTTGATGCCTTTAGCGTGTTCAAAATTAAATTACGAGCTTTAGTAACTTGATATAAATGCTTTTAAAAAATATTGTTACCTATACCGTTGCAGATTAATTACCGATTTGTTTAAAATTTTTCACAAATAGCCCATGTTTACAAATAGAAACAAACGTGTCCATAAAATATTCTACGGATTTTTATAGTAAAAATATGAGAAAAACAGGATATCAATTCCGGATATTTGCAAACAATTGATACCACATACAGATCTGTGCAATATGTGGGCACTTCTAAAAGTAGATGTAAACCAACACACGGACAGACGGACATTGAATACTGCAGAAAATACAAACGGAAGAACGAAGCCATATATATCATTAGAACCACCGGTGAAGGGTTTGAAAAGTCGTTGTCGAACAGTATAAAGCTATTCATATTAAAAAAAGATAAATAAATGTATACGGCAGTTTGATTCTTGGATGGTCGATTTTTTGTGGTTTTGTTTGATAATTTTTTGTTTTTCCGTTGGTGTACCCTCACATGTAAACATATTTCTTTTCTTTACATTTCACATTGGGGAAAAATAGACCGAAAATGGCGAAATGGCTAGCAATTATATTACTAAACTATTTGAATGCGGTCTGCATTGCTGTTTTCAACAATATTTTTTCTTTTTTGCATTAATTTTAAGATAAATTCTTGCTATAAGAAGTAATCCAGGTACCTAGGTGCCTCCACGCCAAATTCTGTCAAAATCCGTCTTGTAGTTTTAGATTCTGTCGAGTTCAGTAAGACTGGCAGAGAGATAAAAACTATGAAAAGTGGTGTTTGGCATTCTAGATTGTTCGACTATATCCACCGCCCTGTATGTACAAGGTGGCGCAAAAATAACCTTCCGATGTTTTTTGGCTGTAATTAAAAAAAAAAAATGAAAAACTTTGATTCTTCTTGTGGAGTATTTTTATTTGGTCTTTTAATTTTTTTTACATCAAGTCGAGAATATGATGTCATGTAAATGGCCGCCGCCACAGTTGATTGTCATTTGAGCCCTTTTTATGGCATTTTCCATCACTTTGGCCAAAACTTCCGGCGATAGGTCCTCACATTCTTGACGGATATTGTCTTTAAGAGCTGCAAGAATCCGAGGCTTGTTGACATAAACCCGCGACTTCAAAAAGCCCCACAAAAAGAAGTCTGGAGCGGTCAAATCAGGCGATCTTGCTGGCCAGTTCAAATCGCCAAAACGGGAGATTAGGCGCCCGGGAAATGCATCCTTCAACATATCGGTTGTGGCACGTGCAGTGTGTGCTGTTGCACCGTCCTGTTGGAACCACATGTTTTCCAATCCCAATTCATCAAGTTGCGGCAAAAAGAACTCGTTGATCATTGCTCTGTAGCGCTCACCATTCACAGTAACCGTTTGGCCCGCGACGTCTTCGAAGAAAAAAGGTCCGATGACTCCTCCAGCGAAAACAGCACACCATACAGTAACTTTGAGCGGGTGTAATGGCTCTTCGTGGGTTACACGCGGATTGTCAGTGCCCCAGAAGCGTAAATTTTGCTTATTTACGTACCCGCTAAGATGGAAATGGGCCTCATCACTCATGATTATTTTTGATGAAAAATCATCTTCCTCTTGGTGGTGATTCAGGATGGCTTGAGCGTTAGACGCGATTGGCGGTCAGCAGCTAACAGCTGATGCACCGTCTGGACTTTGTACGGAAACATCTTCAAATCTTGTACCAAAATTCGCTGTAAAGACCGTCGACTGCTAGCCATTTGCGTGGCACGTCGTCTGGTCGATGTCGACGGCGCTTCAATGACATCCTCGGCTGCAGCAGCAATATTCTCTGCAGAACGGCTACTCCGGGGTCTGCCACTCCTGGCAGCATCTCGTGTTGTGTCAGTCTCTTCGAGGCGAGCGGCTAAACGTCGCAGTGTTTCACCAGTAGGCGTTGGACGGCTAGGAAATCTGCGACGAAATTCACGTTGTGCCAAAGTCACCGACCGATTATTGGTCAAATAAATAGTCACCAATATTCCGCGTTCTGGAGCAGTGTAGCGTAACATTGTTTATTAACGTGTATTGTAATGGTTTTTCTTATGTTGTGTAGTGTAAGTTCCCTATAGCCCTTGGTTATTTTTACTAGCTGTCAGGTTTTCAGCTGATTTGTAAGGCGTTCAAAGGAACTGCCGAATTATTGTTGAGACTTCAATTAAAAACACAAGGCAAGTTGTTGCCGAATTAGTATTATAACTTTAAGTCTATCTTTATTTAATTTTATCGGTTCTTATATACTAAGTTTAAAATTAATTCTTAGCCTTTCTAACTTATTATGCTTATTGATAAATTTCTATCTGTCTTTATCAGTACCATTAATATATCAAAATTCACTCTCCCTGTAATTGTATTAGCCAATCAGAATGTTGGTATTTGTAAATGTACTCATTTATATTAAAACACTCAATGTGGTTTGAATGCATTCTCATTGTATTCATTTCCATGCATTCCTATATTACTTGACCTACATTCTAGTGAATATGAGGTAATTAATAAATACAGTTATTTGATCTATTGCATACCCTACTCTAATTTGGGTCGTATGTATGAATTTCAGAGTGGGCAATGTGTGTGCAGTAGACACTTGTGAGGTACACTACACCCTCACCGCTAAGAGAAAAATTAGGGGAGTAATTTTTCTTGATATATTCATAGTATTGGTTATGACTATTATAGAGTGATTATTTATGTCTATATATTTTTATATGTAAAGTTTATATTATTTTGTTTGATTTATATATTAATGCCTAAGGTTTAATTATAAAATTTGTTCTTATGTATACTTATTCATTATTTGTTATTGCTATGTATGGTTTTAATTGATTGTTATGAAATTCTTTCTCTATTCCATTGTAATCTATTATTGTATTTACACCGTTATTCCTAATTATCTTGTATGGGCCTTTGTATGGGCTTTGGTTCTTCTTTCTATTCTCTACTTTTATTAAAACTAAATCTCCTATATTCAAATTTAGTTTATTGGTATATCTGTTTTCTATTACTCTTTTTTCTTTTATTCTCGTTGTAAGCTCTTTAGCCCTATTTAAAGAATACTGTAGCCTTTGTTTCAATTCTCTCGCGTAATCTTCATAATTGTATATTTTAGTTTTTTCATAATTACTAATTTCCGATGGTAAATATGGTAGTTTACCATATACTAGTTCAAATGGCGTGTAACCAGTGTCTATGTGGGGTGCCGTGTTGTAGGCAAAAGTAAAGTAATTTATCCACTTATCCCATTCATAATCATTTGCTGTAGTTAGCAAAAATTCATTGAGAACCCTGTGATTTCTTTCTACCGAACCTATTGTCTCATGGTGGTAAGGTGTTGAAAATGTTTGTCTAATATCAAGTAATGAACATATGTTACGCATCAGTTCGTTTTTAAATTCAGTTCCGTTGTCTGATTTGAGTACCTTAAATTTACCGTATTTTAAAATCAATTGTTCTACTAATGTCTTTGCAGTTGTAAGTGCATCTTTCGTTGACATTGGGTGAGCAATAACGAATTTCGTTAGTTCGCACTGCATAGTCAATATGTATCGATATTCGTTTGAAATACGAAGTGGTCCTACTGTGTCAATTGATATTACTTCAAAACTGTCGTTTGGGGTGTTCGTTAGCGTAAGTGGTTCTCTAATGTTCTTGGTTTGTTTATTCATGTTACACTTGTCACAATATTTTACAAATTGTTTAACCATTTTATTCATATTTTTCCATATGTACCGTTGTTTCAATTTAATTATCGTCTTTCTTATTCCTAAGTGGCCTGCGTGTTTGGCATTGTGGAATTCATCGATGAGTTTATATTTCAGAATATCATTTGTTATTCTTGTTGGGGCATTGTAAATTAATATTTTAAGTTGAGGACTTTTGTTGTTTATTCTTATTTTTGCATATGCTTCTTTTAAATCTTTCATTGTATACATTTTAAATATTTTATCATTCTTTGCTAGCGCTAATTCCTTTATATTTTCTTTTCGCATTTTAGATATCAGTTTCCTCAGAATCGAATCTAGTTTCGCTGAGTTATTGCTGAATCCTGCATACATATTATTAATATCCTGTACGTTTTTGGCATGTAACTTCTTCATAGTCGAATCTTGTTTCGATGAATTATCATTACATCCTTCATTCATATAATTATCATTTTTGGTACGTGATTTCTTCATAATCGAATCTTGTTTCGATGAATTATCATCACGTCCTATGTGCACAATATTATCTTCAATTTTTATGTCGACTTCTTCTATATTTTCAAACTTATTAAATTGTAATTTCCTTATATTCTTTACGTCATTTATGGATGTGCATTCCCATATTAGAAGTTGATCAGACTCCTGAGAGATACATCTTCCCATATTACTTCTATTCGCGAGCTCTGTATTCATATTTATTTCTTTACCTTCATCAATCTCATTTGCCTCTTTATTCTTATTTTCATTTTTCTTTGTCATCGCCCTTGTAGTTATTAGTATTTTCTTTTCATTTCCATCATTTTCGAACGGTATCATTTGTTTTAGTATGTCTGAGGTTATTTCCATTCTTTATATTTCCTAAATATTCTCATTAATTCTGATTTAGCATATTCATCAGTTCTATCTAATTGCAATTCATTTATAATTTGTTCACAACGTTCGTCACTGTTTATGTTTGTGTAATTTAATACGTTATAATTTCTTAGTGGGTCAGTGTGTATTTTAATGCCCTGTAAAATTTGTGTCTTACCTATTGTGTTTAAAATTTTAATATGTGTCATTCCGTTCTTTGTGCTATAGAGTTACTTAAAAAAAAATATCGCTTTTTAATTCATTATCAAGTATTACGTAATCTTCAGTGAGGTTTAGTTTCAATGGTCGTACAATTTCTGTCTGAGGGGAGAAGAAGTGGAGCATTGTAGGGGCTAACTGATGGTTCTATTATATCGTCGTTTAGCATATTTTGTACCTGTTCATTCATTATGTCCGTTTGTGAGTGTGGTAGTCCGTAGTTTCTTATATACACCGGAGTGTCATCTGAAGTTGTAATGTTTTGTTTATAAAAATTATCTACAGTCAATTTTTCATTCTCTAAATGAAATACATCTTGATATCTTCCGAATATTTTCATTAATTCCGATTTGCTAAGCATCCGTTATAGCATTATTAATCTTATGTTCTAGTACGTATTTCTTAAAATACATAAAATAAATTTAATATTAGTTATTATTATTCCTAACATGTATTCCATTCTACCGATTATTTTGAAAATTTTCTAATCATTCTAACAGTTTCCTCTTCTATGTCAATTCCACTATTAATACTATCCAATGTGGGAATTTTCTTCATCCCTATACAATCGTAAAATTTTCTCCAAAATTGCAGTTTCTCTCCCTCTGTTTGTTCCCTATTCCTTATAATGTTCGTTTCCAACGGGTTTTTTGGTCTAACCATTGTAATGTTTATTTTTAAATATTCTAATTAATATAGTTGTTAAAATTTATGAATTACTTTTGTGTTTTACAATTATTAATAAACTTATATATTAATGTGATTACAGTAATAATTACAATAATTTTTATTATTTTTGGACAACATTGATAATTATCATATATATATAATTATGATCATTAATTATAATTAATTGTGCAGCGAAAATATTTGTTTTTATTATAATGTAATAGCTTTTCTTTACTGTATTTTACGTTTATTGGGAACAATTATTCTTTTAAATTAAATTAAATTTATTTTTATATATTTCTATTTTTATTTTACATTTTCATATATGTACATATATATATATATGTATGTTTTGTATATATTTAAATATATATATATTTTTTTTTGTTCGTTTTTTTTTTTTTTTTTCTTACTTCCTGTTATTAATTATTGCATACATTAGTCTTATGATGTAGGCAATTACTAATAAAGCTAATGTGACTATCATTGTTATTTCAAAAATGTCTAAACCCTCTTCTTTACGTTCATTTTGTGTTCTTATAGTGTTCATATATTCTATCATCTGTTGATTGGTCCGTTCATCTTCCCGATTTTCATTCTTCCCTACCTCGTATCCTGCAAAAACTAGTGGGATAGCCTTTAGAATGTTTTTCCACCATGTCATATTGAAAAATTTATATATAAGCTGCTATTGTGGTTCGTAAGGAGTTGCTGCATAACCTGTTGGTTCAGGCTTCTACTCTTCTTTTGGTTTGCTTTCTACGTACGCAAACGTGCAACCAACATGCAAATATGTCATCTATTTCTATGGACATTTGATATTATTATTTGATATTAATGTTTGCCAATTGTCAGATTTGGCAGATTTGGAAGATTTGGCAGATTTATAAAATTTGGCAGATTTAGAAGATTTGGCAGGATTTGGAAAATTTAGCAGATTTGGAAGATTTGGCAGGATCGCCATGTAATGGTTTTTCTTATGTTGTGTAGTGTAAGTTCCCTATAGCCCTTGGTTATTTTTACTAGCTGTCAGGGTTTCAGCTGATTTGTAATGCGTTCAAAGGAACTGCCGAATTATTGTTGAGACTTCAATTAAAAACACAAGGCAAGTTGTTGCCGAATTAGTATTATAACTTTAAGTCTATCTTTATTTAATTTTATCGGTTCTTATATACTAAGTTTAAAATTAATTCTTAGCCTTTCTAACTTATTATGCTTATTGATAAATTTCTATCTGTCTTTATCAGTACCATTAATATATCAAAATTCACTCTCCCTGTAATTGTATTAGCCAATCAGAATGTTGGTATTTGTAAATGTACTCATTTATATTAAAACACTCAATGTGGTTTGAATGCATTCTCATTGTATTCATTTCCATGCATTCCTATATTACTTGACCTACATTCTAGTGAATATGAGGTAATTAATAAATACAGTTATTTGATCTATTGCATACCCTACTCTAATTTGGGTCGTATGTATGAATTTCAGAGTGGGCAATGTGTGTGCAGTAGACACTTGTGAGGTACACTACAGTATTTTGCATGTGTTTACTACACAAATGTCAAAACAGACCTGACATTAGGGGCCAATTGCAAAATTTGTAGCATATTCTGATAGGAGGATTTCTTTTGCGCCACCTTGTATACACATGTACAGAAACAGGATAAATCCACATATTACCTCGGGTTATTATTATTCACAATCACAACGGGACCCTCGGAGGACCCAAGCGAGCTATGCCTTCGGGCGGCTGCCGGATCTAACCTAACATATTCACAATATCAAGTAGAATTCAATTGAATACCCATTTCAACTGTGTATGAACTAATAAAAATGTAACGTAATTGCTTTAATCAAATAGAATTATTTTTTCAAAGAAAATCGTCAATTGAGGGCTATTAAACGCTTTTCATGAACATTTTCCAATTTGTTTTTGTGTTAAGAAGCAAATGGATTTTATCAGGTCTGTCACAAATTTCGATTGGAATAGTTTTAATTTCGTACTTTCAATACCGATTGCCTTCTTCATATTCTCCTAATTCTGCAAATATTTATTTTACATCCCTAAAATTCACACAGAAAAATACTTAATACAGATAAGTAAAATAAAAATGCATTAAAATTATCTTCTTGAGAAATTAAATTAGTTTTACTTATTTAATTTCACTTCTGAATAAAACTTGTCGCTGTAAAATGATAGTATGAAAGCAACAAGCGGGATTTTTTAAAAAAATTTTTGTCAGTACAATTCGAATAAAGTTCCATGACTTCTCTGAACTTTACTCTAAGTATAGAAATTTTTTGCTTATGATCGCAGCTACCTATCCTTGGTAGGGTCAGAAACTGAATGGCAATTTTTGTCCTAACAAACACAAATTAATTTTAGAAAAGCATTTTCTGAATTTTCTATAACTGACATATAAACTTCTCACAATAATTTCACAATAATTGTATATACTTATCTGTAATATCTTATCTGTGCTGTTTAATGCACTTGATTATTGCTTGTTTAAATAATTTTTTTACATAAACTTTTCATAAAGTGTCAACGGTAATAAATTATCAAATATCCAAATAGAAATTTTGTTTAACTAATTTATTAAAAACATCCTTAAAACGATTTTACTTTAATAAAACCGTTAAAATTTTATGATAATTTTTATGATTAGCGACACAGCCCCAATGTGCATTGTGTGGGCGCCATTTGGCTATGATTCAAAATAATATGCATGAGATAGAAGCAACAGTAAAGGATCAACAAGAGACAAACATGTTGTTAATTAGTTTTTTGTTTTTGTTTTTTTTTTTGTATTTTTATTTTAAATTTTACTTTCGATCGCCGAGTGCACCACCAAAAAATCACGCGTATAATGCATCATAATGTAGAAATTTGCTGGCAGTGGTTCTGATCGTGTTCATCAAATCATTTAACTACAACATTTTTATCAGTCTACTTAAATGAAATGTACATACGTATGTATGTGCGTATACATACATACATACTAGTGATGTATGAAATATTCGCTTTCGGAAATATTGTCTTGTTTTTTAATTCGCATTCGCAAAATTTATAATAATGTAAATAACATCAGATAAATAAATTTCAATAATTTTTTTTTAAATATTTAAATAATTAAAACTTATTCTCTTTAACGATATTGTTAACATATGTCGTTTTACGAATTTACAAACAGTAGTACAACAATTAACATCTGATTAATGAAACTATTACAGCTTAAGGAAAAAGTTGTGCATAAAAAACATCCTTTGAAAAACAAAAAATTTCCTATCAAATAAAGGAACCAAAACTGCACTGTAAATCTTAGATAAAAACGCTTTTTTGCAATACTTTCACCCCATTGAACCTTTCGTAAAAGTTTTAGCTTTAAAGCTGTATTGTTTGATGCACGTACACACATAGACTTCTGTTCAATTGCTTAGACCAACTCGATTTTCGATATTTAGAAAACCATATGCTTTAAACATTTTTTATGTGAGCAAAAATGTTACTATCCGTATATTTATATAGAATTTAATTGAGCTCTTAAAATTATCAAAAAATATTTAAAGATCAGACACTAATATAAACATTTTTTTGTTAATTTGATTAGACGTATTTAAGGTAAAGACAACTTTTAAAAGGGAATATTTTTGTAAATATTTAATTGTCATATTTTTGTAGCGGATGTATTCCACAAGGTTTAAAATTACTTCAAATATACAATCTTTTATTGGGTCATAAATTGACTTTAGTTAGTCCAATAATATGTATATCTTTACAGAACAGGTACTAACCAAACTTACACATTTTAAATTCTTATTAAAATAAAAGAATTGTTTGTTTAAGATCTGCCAAAACTAAATATTTCTTATCAAAAGAAAATATTTGTTTTGGTTGGGAGAAAAAAAACTCGAATAAGTGACTTTATGTCCTCAAATTATTTTGTTTCCAGTCACATTTCTTCTTAGAAACCTCCAGTTTATTGTGCACCCCACACCAATACACTGCCCTCACTGCTGTGATAATAATTAAGACTCCTCTATTTCTTATCTCAATTAGTAATTAGTACCTTTTAGTTCTTCCAGATCAATCATTTTCTAATGACTTAAAACCACGTTTTCCAGTTACTGCAATTACGTATTTGACCAATTACACTCAATATTATTGACTTGCATCATTAAAAGTTTTTTTTTCCTGCAAAGAATTGTTGCCGTTTTTCAGTCCTTTTTTAAAATGACTTGTATATATTTTGGTGATCATCTTTTCTAGTCAAATATGCTTCCAATATACAGGTCTATTGCAGATTAATTGCAGTAAATACATACATTTAAATACATGGCGAAAAAATTAAGTACTAAAATTTAAGGAGTTTTACACCAAATAATATTGTCAAAACGGTATTTAGAGATATGATAGACTACTTACTCAAATGTCTAATTTTATCTTAAACAAGAATCTCATTGTGCACAAAGAAAAAAAAAAAAAACTAATTGTACTGAAATAGGTCAGAAGAAAGCGTAACCGTTCACGGCTTACGAACGTTCTTCGTACTAATGAAAAACGTTTTTGTATGGTAGCTTCTGATTTGAATTTTGATACCAAAAATACGGGTTTGACGAATTATTCTTATTTCGGTTGGAGTAAAAGCTGTTACAACCTTTCCTTTGTAGTTTTTCCAAACATTGCCTTGAGCATCCATTTGTTTGCAATTGCACGAAATTACTAATTTCAGTACGAATAGATATCGATTGCGGGATCTCTGAGCTGTACTTAACATTTTTTTTGCCATTTACGGTAAATGCCTAAATTTTTAACTAAATATTCGTATTCGTATTCGCGTATATCGGCGGCGAATATTTTCATACGCATTCGCATTTGCAATAAAAGTTGATATTCGTTACATTACTAATACATACATACATACATGAATACATAGTATGTATGCATATGTATGTTTTTATGTTGATTGTCTATTTTATTTTTATTGAAATGATGGTGTTTTGTTTTTAAGATTAATTCATTTTTAGATAACATTGAAAATTGTCATTGATTCGTTTATGTGCCGATTAAATTTTTTTTCTCATGCTGATATTGATTGACGTAAATACTTGTGGGTTTGTTCATTGGCGCAGCTCGACATCAATACAAAGTAAATTTTCGGTCATTCTCTGAAATAAAGTTTGATACATTTTAAAATTACCGCTACATTGATTTTAATAAAATTTTTAAAAGTTCTTAGAAGAATTTTCATTGGTCACAGGATAAAAGATAGAACCGATTTTCGATTTAAACTTTTAGCCCGAGATATCAATGTGTCCAACCATATCTATAGTTTGCACACGCTCGTCTCTCCAAGAGTATTTAACATCTTCGTTAGATTTCAATTGACCTGAGAATTTATCTGTAGTCCTAACGGGTTCAGTTTAGCTGCTGAGTGTTCATGATGTTTAACTAATAAGAGATGATCAGCATTTCAATTAGTGCCGTTTCTTCGAAGAAACGACATAAAGTTTTTTTAATGAGAACATGGTCAATTTGATCGCCAGTTTAAAATTTGCAGTTCATTTAAGTCTTACAAAGCAATTTATGTGATTTGCAGATGCAGACATACATGTTAATTTATTACTAAAACTAAAATAAAATTAAGAAAATATATAAACAGAAATGAAAAATCCTTGAAATTTAATGTCTAAAAAATGGGATTTCATTTATTACCTGCATATACTTTTGCAACAAATTGTTGACAACTTGCTACGTAACTTAAATTATACTTGTACCTGTAACTAAGTATAGGCATACATATAAAGGGTGTTCTAGAGCTCCAATTTTCGATGAATTTTTCCAATATTTGCGACCGTATATCGGCAATGACGTGGCTAATGTTGTCTTCCAAGTGGTCAGTCGTTTCGGGCTTATCGGTGTAGACATAAATGTTCACAGAAAAAAGTCTGGCGGTGTTAAATCGCTCGGTTTTGGAAGCCAGTTCATGGGTCTAATAGGTAAAAATATGCGGCTACCAAACGTTTCCTTAAATAAATCCATTGTGGCACGAGATGTGTGGCATGTTGTACTGTCTCCTGCACATCACAGCTCCTGCACATCATGGTTGTTTAATTGATAAACGAAAGAAGACAGTTATTATGGCCACTATTGGCTAACGTTCTGACCAACATTGTTTTTAAAGCAGTAAGGACGAATGATTCCACCATCCCATTAAGCACAGCAAACAGTTAGTTTTTTTTAAATATTACAAAATTCGCTTATGAAAATATATATCACTTGACAGCTAACAAAATGGTCGCCACATAAAAATGCGTTGCCAACTTAAAGTTCTTTACGTCTATAAAAAAAACACCCGTTACATGTTACCTACACAGGCTTGTTTTTAAAAATAAAAATATAAATTTATGTTTAATTTTAGCTTGAAGTTGAGTCTTCTCTTAGTGTAAATTAACTATTTATTTAAAATATTGATTTAATATTAGTGAATGGCTATTAATATGTATGTATGTACGTACATATGCTTATATGTAAGTAGGTATTGTGATGAAATACATAAAAGCATCGCATACTCTTATACTGATATTATCGTCTATCAAATATTATTAAAACATGCCAAACATTCTCATATTATGTAATTAATTTGAGAAATGCAGTCATTTTTGTTTAAATATCCTGGATAACAATGTTCACGCACGATACTCACACACATGTAAAATCTATCACACACGAATAAACATTAAGAAAGTCTGTACAGTAGTAATTCATCACTCAGGGCAAGTAAAGGCATTTGATTATTATCGAAATTTTACTCGGAACATTCGGGTTCACTGTGTATAGTTGGTATAGAAGTTCTAATAAGAATTCTAAAATTTCAATTTCACGTTCGAATAATATAATTTGGACCCTGGTCGAGTTAAGAGCTTGCACGTCATTGCCATTATCATTTAACGGCAATCAGGCAGTCCCTGTTCATATAAATTTGAGAGTTTTAATCTAACATTTGCGTGGTTAATTGTATAGTACTCTGATACAGATTCCATGCGATTCTACAGATAACAACCTGCTTTTAATTTGTTTAACTTAAAGAGTACAAACTAATCTCGTTTATTTATAACTGGAGCAGAATGATTAAACTCAATTTATTTATTGTTCAGATGTCGCTGACTTTCTATACAATCGTATACGTACAATCGTACGGAGCCTGAACCAACGTAAGATACCCCGGTTATTCTGATCTCTATTATTATTATTTTTTAAGGCGTTGGTCTCTGGGTGAGAGTGTGAGGGTTACTTCACACCGGCTTTAATTACCTACCTAGCTACCCCGGTATATTGGTTGTATATGTATCTCTGCTATTATATTTGAAAATTAGAAAAAATGAAGTCAGTTTTAGAATTTCGCTTAAAAAAATCATTGCTTTTATACTTCATTCCGTTTTTCAAGTGTTTCTTTTTAATCTTACAAAATCTTGTTTTTTTTTTTGTAATTTTTTTTTCCTGTTTAACAATCTACTCCATTTAGGGTTAATTTTTTTCATTCATTCAGAATTTTGCCTCTGTAATATATACAACATAATAAATGTTATTATAGTTGTAGTTTTGGCAGTAATAAAAATAATTTTATTGATTGTCTTGATTATTTGCCAAAAACTAAGAGGGAAAAAAACACAATCGACGAAAAGAAAACTCTTGTAGTTGAAATATTTTTGTATAAATTTACATAAATTTAATGGCTCACGCCAGCAACAAGTCAAAACTTTTACTTACTTCCTTCAATTTGTTTGTAGCTTGATTTTGTTTATCATTTATCGCACTCAAATCCTTTCGCCTGAAAGTGTTAAGTTGGGTAGTAACATTTTATTTTTGTTTTATTTTGTATTGTATTGTTTTGTATTCATGTAACTCTTGGGGCGTGAGTTTAACAGAACTGTCTCGTGTTATAAACTCGTGAACCCGTGATTAATTCCGCTTGAGTAAATGTGACGAAGATGAAGTTAAGACTTAATAAGTGATTCTTCTATGTTCCGTATTTCGAGTGAAATTAAAACATTCGGAACTGCTATTAATTTTCTCTCTCTTTTCTTGGGAGCTTTAATTTTCTGACATTAGGATGATACATTAGAGTGATATAAACTTAACTGTAAATTCTGAAGATGTAACGAAAAATGTAAAATGTCGACCTCTATGTTTGCCAAAAAAGCCATGGTCTGGCGGCGAGGTAAAGTTTTTCAAACAACTTCTTTCTAAAATTTTCAACAGATATAGCAACATATGGCCCAGCGTTGTCATAATGGAATACTAGGGTTTCATTGCAATTTTTGGCCAACGATCGCTTAAAGTAAATCAGTTGCGTTCGGTGCAGGAGATTACCTTAGCACCTTACCTTTTTCATCACAAGCAATTATTTGGATCGAAAATTATTTTCTTTCACTCAAGTAACATTTTTCAAAGCCTATCGGCCTCAATTGAATCCAATTTCCCTGATTTTGTTTGAATCCTGCTGCTCGCAAACTTTTTAAAATTGCTGCTTTGGTAGCTGCAAATGAATTTGTTGGCGTTAACACGAATTTTTATTGATTAATGTATCTAATTTTTTATCTTCAAACCTTTTTAGCTGGTCTTGGCGGTTATTATCTTTTGTGACAAAATCACCACTTATGAACCGAACAAACCAACTCTTGCTCATTCAAACCTATGAAAAACATTCACCATATGCTTTGGTGTGCTACAGCGAGCCGCTGAAATAAAAAAAAAGTAAAGCAAAACTTTCCGCATATGACGCTTTGTTGGCACAAAATTAAAAAAAGCTAAAATAAAAAATTTTGTTAACACTTTTTTTTATGTTAAACAGCGAAGTAAGCAAATAAATAATAGGCACGAAAATGACATATAAATTATTTAAAATAAAGGTGCATTCCAAATCTAATGACATCTGTTGTGAATCCCGCTTTTATATATTTTATAAGTTTTTTTTACACACAATACAAATTATGATTAATCAGAAAATTTGTAGGTTGTTGTATGTTAATTGTGCCATATTTTAAATCAATTCATATTAAATGCCATTGCGAATAATCATACGCCCCGTTGAGCAAAATCGCATAACAAGTAAATCATTGAAATCATTAACAATTTAATCATCCAATATGTTCAACTCTAATAAACAATGGAAGTGTAATCACACATATTTGTACATATTTTTACAGTGGTCGTCACAAATTTACATATCATAAATTTGTTTGTTTGATAATGTTGGAAAATGGTATGAATGGCGACCCCAATACTTACAACACCCCCCAAAGTACACAGTCAAAACAGTAATCTACAGTTTTGCTTAATAGCAAAGCCAATCAAATAAAAATCAGCGTCATCACTCTAAGTTATATTTTCAATAAAATTGATATTATTTCTGGCCAAACGTTGTAATTTAATTGCAAGATTTAGACGTTGCGCTTCTTAATTTATGGATCAATTGCATCTTATAATATTGCAGGAATAACAGTATTTATTTTTTTAATGCGGTGTAGTGATGTACGAGCCATTTTTAGGTGAGCCAAACGCCCTTTGGTAGTTGTTTCTAGTGTTTCGCTAACATTTCCTCTACACGCTTAATATTTTCTGCAGCACGAAGTAAACGTGTTCTAGCGGTTCAAGGCAAATCTCTTGCCATATTCCTGGTGACAATCAACCAAGCAACAAATCTTTGTTTCAGAGGACGAATTTCTGTTAAAATTGTTGATCGCTGATTGAAATAATAAAATTCTATTATTTTGGTGTTATTACCTCCATTATTTATTCTCTGGGTGTTTTTATACAATAAATAAATAAATAAATAAATAAATAAATAAAATAATAAACGAAAAAGCTATTAAATTAATAAGCCCTATAGGTATTATATTGCGGATCTGAAAAATAAATATTGTATATTTATATGTTTTCAAATCGAATCAGTATATGAGGAGTTTTGAGCGTTAATATGTGTCACTAATACAAACGTAAAATACCGGGTGTTTTTTTACAGGTTTGTTTTTCGAATAGAGATAAAACTGGCATTTTGTGGTCAAATCTGGCAACTCTAATGTCATTTATGTTCAGTTTGCCATTTCATCATGAACAGGTTGACAAAAGAACAACGCTTGCAAATCGTGCAATTTTATTTCGAAAATAACGGTTCAGTTCCCGAAGTTTACCGCAAGCTCCGTCCATTTTATGGTCGACATAATCGTCCATCAGAGCAATTAATTCGGTTAACCATGGATCGTTTTCGCACTACGTTTACTCTATGTGATAATACGCATCCGCAGAGACGTCGAACAGTGCGCACCGAAGAAACAATTGTCGCTGTAGAGCAAAGTGTTGAAGAGGACCCGAATGAATCGATTCGCCACCGTGCACAGCAATTGGAGCTTTGTCCATCAACTTTATGGAAGATTTTGCGCAAAGATCTTGGCTTGCGACCTTACAAGATCCAGCTTGTGCAAGAATTAAAGCCGCGAGACCATGCAATGCGTCGTGATTTTGGTGTATGGGCCGAAAATGAGATTGATCTCGATGCTGATTTTCATCGCAAAATTTTGTTCAGTGATGAGGCTCATTTTTGGTTGAATGGCTACGTCAACAAGCAAAATTGCCGCATTTGGAGTGAAGAGAATCCACATGCGACCCTTGAGACGCCATTACATCCACAAAAACTGACTGTTTGGTGTGCTCTATGGGCTGGTGGAGTCATTGGGCCATACTTCTTCCGAAATAATGCTGGAGAGGCAGTTACCGTTAATGGAGACCGGTATAGAGCCATGATAACCGAATATTTTGTTCCCGAATTGGATGGCATGAATGTGGATGAGTTGTGGTTCCAACAAGACGGTGCTACATGCCACACAGCGCACGCCACAATCGATTTATTGAAGGAAACATTTGATGAGCGCATAATTTCGCGGAATGGACCTGTCAATTGGCCACCAAGATCGTGTGATTTGACACCATTGGATTATTTTCTTTGGGGATATGTGAAGTCGCTCGTCTACGCCAACAAACCAGAAACGTTAGGGGAATTGGAAGCCAACATTCGTGGCGTTATTGCCGACATACAGTCCCATATGCTCGAAAAAGTGGTTAAAAATTGGACCTGTAGAATTGGCTTTATTCGAACCAGCCGCGGCGGCCACATGCCTGAAATCATATTTAAACATTAATGGCATAAAATTATCCTTCCAATAAAGCCAAATTGATGGTCATTAAAACGATTTTCTTGTGTTTTATTTCAATTCGAAGTTCTATGCCACTGAAAAAAAACACCCGGTACATATGTACACACTTATGTATATGTGTAAACCCATTTGTTCTGAACAAAATTTTTTCCGGACAATAACATTTTTTACTAAGAGTTTTCTGCAGAATGATTCACCCATTTCAGAAAATTTGTCCGAAAAAACAAAGCTGCCATATAATATAAAAATGCAATCAGTTGTACAAAGTGGCAGCACCGCTAGCAAACTATGTAAATAAATACAAACGTAAACTATTTCATTAATATGTATGTGAAGAAAATGTCGGATAGAATAAAACTAAAATTATTATTTTTAATTGAAGTGCATAAAGTCAATTTGTTTGCAAAAGAAATTTATAAAAAAAAAATCGAAAATAAAAAGAGTCGCTCCTATTTCATTCCATAAACCCTGTTATAAATAATTATTTTTGTATGCACCATTGCTCATGTCATACAAACATTCTCTTCCTGGTTTTTTTAATTCTTCTATTAACTTTTGAGCAATATTTTTATTAAATTCCATTTTAATTGTTAATTTTCGGCAAAAACAATTTTTGTATAATAAAAAAATTTTCATGTAAATATTGAAAAAAAATGGCATCCCAATTGAGTTTCTTCTGAACAAGAATTAAAATTAAACCAATTCAAGAAAAAACTTTCTGAACAAAATAATCTCTTTCTCTCTCAAAAGTAAAACGTCAAACTCAATATAAAAACAAGTAAGAGCGCTATATTCGGCCGTGCCGAATCTTATATACCCTTCACAACGTGTAGTCATGCAATAACAGTAGTTTGTATCACCATTCATCTCATATGAAATACGTACACACATATAAAAAACACATATATAAAAAACATCCCATTGTAAAATTATAAATTTACGTATATATGTTACAAAAAAAAAAATAAAAAAAAAAAATTTAAAAAAAAAATTTAAAAAAAAATAATTAAAATATATTTAATTAATGTAAAACAAAAAAAAAATAAACAAAAAATTAAAAAAAAAATTAAAAAAAAAAATAAAAAAAATAATAAAAATATAAATAATATATTAAATAAAAAATAAAAAAAAAAATAAAAAATAAATAAAAAAAAATTAAAAAAAAAAATTTTAAAAAAAATTTTTAATATATAAAAAAAATTTTTTTTTGGCTCAGCTGGGATTCGATGCCACGTTTTCTCTAACCAGTATACACGTTTGTATGTATGTATGTTGTTGTTGTAATGTTATTTTTGTGAAAAAAAATCGAGGTGGTCGTGGGTTTTTGCTCATATCTCAGTTGTTTATGTACCGATGTTTCTGATTTTCAATAGCGATCTACTCCCGAATATTTCTGGTATTTTAATACCTCACCCGGGTCCAAGCGATGTCGGGGGGCTTCAAAAAGTTGATTTCAACATATACACGGACAGACGGACAGACGGTCAGACGGACAGACGGACAGACTGACAGAGCTTAATCGACTTCCCTATTCATAAGCTTTCAGAAAATATATACTTTATGGGGTCGGAAATGAAAATTGTAGAAATTTCACACGGAATGACAAACCTATATATACCCTTTTTCACTGTGTGAAGCGTATAAAAATTTGTTCTGAACTAAAATTTTATGGGTGAATCCAGCTTAAAACAAAAAAATAAACAGAGCAACAAGAAGTAAAACGCTGTTACATAAATTTTCATCTTTGATTTATATTGGAAGAGTTATGACAAGAATAAAAGTTATAACCGTTAAAAGTTGTTACTAATACATACATACGTACGTATGTATGTATGTATGTATGTATGCATATGTATGTTTGTATTTTCGCAGCAAAAAAGTACGTCGTTAGGTTTGTGTAGACAAGCAAAACTAAAAAAAAAAAAAAAATAGAAAATATAAATCTACGCTCTTTAAAAGTAATTTATGTTCTGCAAACTTTTTCACATTGACTGCAGATATTCTTTATTATTACATTGTGCCTTGAAATTCCTTTACATTTTTTCTTCTATGTCACTTAACAAACACTATTCCCTGTTTTTATATTTGTTTTCATTTTTTTTTTCTTTCAATACAATAGTTGTTGTTAGTGTTTCGCATAAGTGTTATGCTTCTTTGATGTTCTCTTTTTATCATAATTTCCTTTATTGTATTTGCTTTAAAATTACACTAAATTCTATTGCAACACTCTTGTTTGCCTAGTTCTCTCTTGATTTTTATCGAAATGCTCTCAAATATTTGTGCAAAGAGAACTTTGTTTCCTTTTCCTTTATAACGTTTTAGACCTACTTAATGGTGTAAACGTAAATGAATGAGAACGAATAGTAGAAAAGCCTCATTCAACAATTAAACATTGTTTAGCTCTAAATGTATATTCATGTTTTTTTTTCGTGTATGTATTCAAATGAAGTTCCACATACATATGCATTTTGCATATACATGTGAGTATATGGTATGTACTGTGTGTGTTTTACTACTACTACTAACCTATATACTGCATTCCTGTATACACACACAAAATAAAAGAACCCGCAATCGTCATTAATGTGCCTTCTTCGTGTTTTGGACGGTTATTTTGGGTTTGCGAAAGCACATGTTTTATTGTCTAAAAACCAAAGCTTTTTGTGGTTTATTTCCCTTTTTGGAACAAAAAGCTTATTGGCTTCCCGGCATTTCAGGAAATTGTTGCTTTTTTAAGTTCACTACAAAAACAAAATGCCATAAAAACTGTAGCGACTGTTTTATTGTTTACGTTTCTGTTTAAGCACAGTTTCCTTCAACTAATGACGTACAAAATTTTTGCATGTGACCCCCATTAAACCCTAGAAAAGAAAAGAGACCGAAAAATATATTTTCTCATTTTTTGCTTTAATGAATACTCTTTTGGTTTTTTCTACGCTGTTTGTTAATAGTAAAAGCTTCCGTGGAATTTTATTACTGTTTACTTGTTCTCTGTCTATTGTTTTGATTGCTTTTTTTGGCCAACACTACTGATGTGTGGGGGAGAGAATATCAAAAAGCTCAAGGTAAATAGTATGCAAAATGTCTCATTGTTGATTGTTGTTTTGTATTTTCATTCCTAGACTCTCGAGCATCTTCTTATTTTTTTCATGTGATGTGTTTCGTTGAACTTCGTGTGACTAAGTTTGTTTTTCTTTGGTGTGCAAACACTCATACATTTACACACGTACAGCAGATTATTGGGGGTTCCAGAAATGTTTTAAATTTAAATTCTGATAGTCGTTGGATATACGCCGCGATGCTAAGATTCGTACACGCTATTAAGAGAGCTTATAGTTTAAGAAACACAAACAGAATTACCGTTAAATGTGGTCTTTTCTATACTATTTAAGCTGGCATTATAAATTAAAAACCGCCACCACCACAGACACTACACAGCGAAGGTATAACAAGACAAAAAGGGAGCATTACATTAATTTATTCTCTGCCTTAAGATGAAAGCTTGAATTAGGAACTGCCAAAATACATATAAAAAAATTAAAACAAATTTTGATTTGAAGTTCAAAAAAAAAAAGCAACAAGAATTTGTCAATAAAGATTTGAAGTGAAAAATTAAGTGCTTGCTGGTGGTCGGTCGGTGACTTAAATTTTAGAAATCAAAGAAAAGTGTATTAATCAATTTAAAACCAAATTTTAAAAGTGAATATCTAATCAATGTAATTGTGAAAATTTTACATTATTTTGTTTTTAAATTGTCAAAATTTAAAAAATTTTAAACGAGCGTTTGCTTCGTGTTTGCAAACAATTCGTTTTAGTTCGTGCTACTTCTGCCAAATTTTGTTTTTTCTTCACAAATTTGAGATATTGTCGACCATCGTTTAAACTTCTAAACATTTGGAAAAAAAATTTAATTAAAAAGTAAGAGTTTTAATTTATTTTTAAAATATTAATGAATTCTAAAATATTTATCTATTGATTCTAAAATGCTTTCAAATTGTTTGTGTTATTTTTTTATTTTATTTTTATTTTTTTTTTCAAATTAAGAAAACGAAAATACATACTAAAAAAGAATTTTTTTAAATATTTTTTCTTACTTTATGCGTTATTCAAAAAGAAATCCAATAAAATCGACAATAAGAGGGTAATTAAACATTTAAAAATGCCTTCATTTTTTTTTATTGTTTTTACTGTGTTTTAGTTTTCTCAATTATAAAATAATATTTTATTTATTACACTTTATTGCACGTATAATTTATTAGTTAATATTTTGTTTTCAATTAAAAGTTACCGATTGGGCCAAAGTGTTTTTGCTGTGTATGTGTGTGTGAGTGTTTGTTGCAATTGGCTGTGTCCTTGAAATTTTGGAAGATTTCTGTACAGAAAATACGAAGCACCGATTGCGAAAAAAATGTACTTCAATTGTAACCTTTTAATTGCGTGATTGTTTAATAGGCCACTTTATTGTCAACATATTTGAAATTAAATATGATTAAACATAATTTTACATGAGTGCATTCTGGCAAACTTTTATAACGGTGATAAACATATTTTGTTACTTGATTTAAAAAATGGCTGACTTTACTGCCGCTGTAATAAACAATCAATAATACAATCTTGGAATAATCTATTATTCCCACTAAAAGACAATGTTGTTCTCTGTGCTTCAATAACGTCTTTTAAGTCGAAAACAAAACTCGGCCAGAAATTTTCTGACAAACAACATCTTGAGTCGTTTTTTTATTTCTTGCCACTGCATTATTAAAAACATTAATTACCAGAATTTGTATGAGTTTAATTCCGAAAAAGATACAATTTTTTTTTAATTTTTTTATAAGTTTAAGCAGAGCAAAAATAAGCAGGAAATTTCTTCGTTTGAACATTTCAGGATTATTTTAACATTTTAAGATTTTCAGCACTTGTTTTACACTTTTTCTATTAATTGATCCTTATTATTATCTAAGTTACCAAATAGTAATTAAAAACTTTCATAGTTGTGATAGTTACCACTGATTAATGTAGACCTCTGTTCTTCAAATAACTTCGATTTTGAAAAAAATAGAGTAGATATATAGCTAGAGTTTATTTTTTTACTTATTTGTTATCCTTATTATCATGTAACAAATATTTTTGTTTCTACGTCTTCCCTCTTTGTGTGAAAAAAGAAATAAAATTTCATATAATATATTAATCTAGGCTTGAAAGCTTTTTGGTGTGAAATATTCTTGGTCGCAATAAAAACCTTGCAAAAAAATTTATAAATGTGTGTTTAAGTATTTAATTACAACTTCTACGAAATTATATCGCTTTGAAAATTCACTTCATGTAAGTGCTGTGAGTTGTAATGAAAGAAGTCAAGTTGCAGTCCTCTTTGCGGAGAAATTTAATAACTAATTTGATTTAAATTCTAATTTAGTATATTCTAGGATTTTTTAATGCCTTTAGAACATTTTGAGTTTGTTTAAGGGCATAGCACAAAAAGACATACAAAATTTTAAATTTTCATATTGAATAAGGATTGGCTATAGAAATGAAAAAAATATAGAACAAACAATTCATGTTTATTCATATTTTGCTTTGGAAAATAACACAAAATTTATAAAGGAAAGAATAAATAATGCCTAACACTGAGTGAGTGGGTGGTCTACAAATGTTTACTCGGTATTTTAGAGTGCAACATCTAATTATGCAATAATTATGTTTATTTAGACTTTGAATATGATCGCATAAATTTTTTATTTAAATTATTGTCATTATTTCATACACTATATAGTAATGAAGTGGTCGTTAGCAACATCACCTCTTGGTACTAACCATAATCAATTAATACGAATTCTTTAAAAAACAAAATAATTTCATGTTTGTAATAAACTTTGTCTGTAAATATACATTTTGTATTCTAAGACGCTTTTTTAGTATCAAAGTAGTAAAAAAAGACATCCAGTTTTAATAAAGCGTTTAAGTTGCTGGTTGGGCACTAGTTATTTAGTTGTTTTTTTGAAAGTTTATTTCTAAACGACAACCGTGAATTTTAGAATAATTCAAGTAGTTGTTATTCTATCAAAAAGTTTTTACTTATGTGTATCTCCAATATTACTTGCTTACTTACTAGGTAAGTAAAGATTTTTCTGGGATATTGATCAAGTGCGAAGCACCATTTTTGTTAGAACTTCTCGTACTCTTGTAGGAAATTTTTGTTTAAAGCTCATAGAGTTTGTGGATTTTTGTTTTTTTTCCATTTCGCCAAAGCAGCAAAAATATGAAATATTAATGAAAATTTGTTAACATCGTTGGAAGAGAGAGTATCTTTAAATAATAGAATACACCTAAAAAACAAACAGTCAATCTTATTGCCAATCGAATGATTTAGTTCTTAAAATCGATCTTTTTAGCGTGGTTTTAAAGTTTCAATTGGATGAATTATTATTTCTTAGTGCTGACTACATATCACAACCAAACTATCGATTGGCAACAATTGTGGTACTCACAACCGAAACTATTTTCTCTGTGTAAAAAAAAACTCTTACATGCCAAGTTGTAGATAATTTGACGTTGCATCGGAATTCTGTTTGATCACTTCTGTGGGCATCGTTTGCCAAAGTTCTAGCATTTTCGATAGAATATCATATTTTGGTCTACCCTGTAGAATCTAATATATTAAATTCTCGTGTCGAAATGGCTTGAAATTTTGTGTGCATAAAGGGGAGGTCTGAGAATCGGTCATTATCTATTTATCATACGCCTTTTTTCACGCCCCCTCAGTAGGTGGCCAGACTGCTGGACCGATCTTCTTGAAATTTTCACATAATATAACCAAAACTGATATGATTAATAGGATACATTTTTTACCACCACTACTTTAACGTTTAATGTTTAATTATGTACTAACATCGATATAGTTTGTAGTATTTTTCTACAAATTGTGCACAATTTATAGTCCAGACAATGTAAAAATAAACATTTACGAATCGGTCAACATCTATTTTTTTTAAACTCCTAAATATTTAGTGTGACTCACCTAAAGGGATAAATTATGCCTCACCTAAATAACGGAACGACTTCGATTAAATTTCAAACTAAGATAGATCTGCATACCGTAGAACACTTATTTTGATGTTTTTTTAATGTAAAATATATTTTCTAGATATAATTTATATGACAAAACAACGTTTGCCGGGTCAGCTAGTATTTCAAAAAAAATAAAGAATTATTTATATATTGAAGATTTGTCGTTTTACAAAATTCATACAATTTCCGCAATACATTTGTTCTGGAAACTTGTATTCATATACATATAGTGTTTTCTTATTTCGTATTATAGTTTTTTATACCGGTTTCTTTTCTTTGTAAAAACAAATTGTATTTCTTTTCATCTCTTTTTTATACAATCGATTCTTTGATGCACTTAGAATAAGAGATAAATTTTGTACCAACTAAAAGGTATTGAAAAAACCTTTTCAATGGTGCACATTGAAAATATTCAAAATTGAGTAAATTTTTTGCAAGATTTCTATTATGTCAATTTCATTTTGAGTAAACTACGTAAGATTGTAGTATTTTTTTTTATAAAATCCATTGTAATGCATTCAGTGAAATCGATTTTCAAAAGATCTTTCACTTTTTTACTATGAAACAGTATCTCCACTTTATATACAAGCCATTTTGCAAAGCAATGACAGACAAATTTAATGTACAAACATACATAATTTTATTAATTATAATTGTTACTTGATTTTATAACCCATACTTGTTCTTTCTTTTACTTCTCTAACTACTGTCAAAAGTTGTTTTCCAACACTCACCTCATTACCTAGAGAAGCACAGTTTTGCCCGTTTTGTCCGTTTTGCGAAAAATTAAATAAAAAGTGCCGTTTCAAGTAGTGCTCCTTTCAATGCCAAATATGTTATCTTTTTAATGATATTATTTTGATTTGTGTTCCTTTTAATAACAAAAGTCAGTTACATGAAACGTAACTTTAAAATCCAAAAAGAATAGTGAAACCTTTAAATACACAGAAAAAAATAAATATTAATTTCAATTACGAAATTAATACTATTAATTAAAAAAATGTTTAATTTTGCTCCAATCATCAAAATGATACTATTAATTATATAAAAATTAATAGTTGTAATTGAAAAAATATTGCGAAAAATATCAATTAAAATAGTATTAAAAAATTAATTAAAATTTTCCTAATTTTTAAAAATGATCTTAATTAATTGAATCATGACTATAATTGAAATTCGCGATTTATATAAATAAAGAATTTATTGTATCAATAATTTATTTTATTAAAACTGTTTTAAATACAATTACCCAAAAAGAAAAAAATTTATTTTTTTAATATTTTTTCATAACGTATATTTTAATTACATTTCATTACTTATACACTAATATAACTAGTTATAATATTTAAAACAAGATATATTTATTATGTGTGTGTACCTACCACAACTATCTCTTGTAGATTGTCCACTATTTTTTATGATTCTGCTCCTTGGATAACAAATATTAAATTCATCATTCGAAAGCAAATTTTCAAAAATGTCATTTAAAATAAAATTTTGTATTTTTTCAACTGACAGATATCTCAATGTTTTTTTTAAATATTTTATATCAATTAAAAAAATTAATTAAATTAAAAAAAATTTTTAATTGGAATTTAAAAACAAGCCAAAAAATCAATTAATTAAAAAAATTTAAGGAATATATTTTTTTATGTAATTGAATATTTTTTCACACCAGAGTTTTAAGTAAATATATATATTTTTTTTATTTTTTATTTTAGTGTTTTTTTACGAAATCAGTTTTTAACCTCTTCCAAAATTTTCTGACTTTTGGGATGTGTTGTGTGTCTTTTGTATTGGGCGTGTGATATGCAGGTGCAAATGCATATCTGTTGTTAAATCTTAATAAACATAAGCTAGCTTTAGCTGAATGTTATAATTGCTTTAAAGAAACACACATATCATTAGATTGTATTATTTTAGAAGTATGTTTTATTGCGTTGAACTTCGTTATATTATACATAATACCTTAACATTATTGTAATGCTTAAAAACTAAATATTTATTTTTATTTTGCAGATTATTGCATGGAAATGGATCGCTTTACAAAAAATATGACAAAATTAAAAGCAATGAGAAAAGTTATTCAAAGCAAAATTCATCAAAAAAATAATAAAATATGAAGAAGAAAAAATACTTAACAAATTATAAAGTAATATAAAATGTTTATTAAGGGTGTTACATATCATCAAATATCAAAACAATTTATCATCGAGCAACTACAAAAAAAAAAATATATAAAAAATAAATAAAAATCTTTTAGCTAATCATCTCTTAAAAAACAAGTCCAAAATTTAAAAAAAAAAAAACAAAAAAATTATAAAAAATTTTATTCAACCTCAATAATCGTAAATTCCGAAGTAAACACAAACTGCAGTTGCAAATATAGCAGTAAATATAAGTGTTAAATAAATGAAGCAAACCGTTAAAATACCCGCAACAAAAAAGTCAAAAGCATAGAATACATTTAATATAAATAATATCCATAATCCTAATTTATCTATAATAATTTTACTACCAAATACTTCCAATAATATTTTGGTTTTGCTACAATTCAAATTTCGTTAAAGATTTCGCGTCGCGTGTTTAAGATACAGTGAGTGTGTATGTTTGATTGTGTCTGTGAGGAAACTTTCCCCGCAAAAATTGTGTTAATTGCTGATATGTGTATATGTTTGCCTCAGATGTTTAAACAATAAAGCCAAATACATATTAGAAAAAAAGTTTAAAGATAAACATATAATAATTTTAAAATAAATAAATAAAAAAAAATAAACAAATAAATTTATTAGCCAAAATGAAATAGAAATAATTAATAAATAACGTAACACATAAATAAGTAATAATTAAAAAAACGAAACACAAATGAATAGCATCATAATTTATGGCCTATAGATTTCAAAAAAGCTGCAAAGGATTTTCTATTTAATATTTGTGTAATTTTTTTTTAACAACTCTTCAATTAAAATTATCGTAATAATTAAGAAATCTTCAGCGTAACGTAACTTTATAATTTTTTCGTTAAAAAGTTGTAGCCCAACAAAACTTTTAATCAAGAAAGAACAAAAACAAACAGAAAGAAAATAAAGGTGAGTTTAATATGGTCTATTAACACAAACTATATTTTAAAATTGTAAAACAACTAAAAAAAAGTTGTACGAACAAAACTTTAGAAATGGGAATAAATAACGACAATTAATTGCATGCGAAATTAGAAAACTTCTATAAGAATCTGTATATTTAAACAAGAAATTAGTGTCGATATAAATCCAAAAGGAGCTGATTAAGTGAATGCTATAAGTGTTCTAAGTGTGGTATCAGCATGTCATAATTTTAAGCATTTTAAAAATGGTTTACAATTTTACAAAAAACAGTACAACACTATTAATTAATTTAACATTTTTTTTTAGAAATAATCAAAATCATAGCACATCTTGTGAATACTTTAAATGCCTCAACCGGTAATTAAAGATTTGTTTCTTTAGCTTTATGTATGTTTATGTACGTTTCGTCGTTCTTCAAACATTTACTAAGTCTTCAGGAGAGGAAAAACTAATTTTTTTACTAATAAAGATGTCCTTACAGAGTTTGTTGGATAGAGTTGTATGTCCAATAAAGGCTTAAAATTAAATAAAAAATTGGTTTGAAAAATTGCCATATATGTAGGTATGTATGTATGTGCGTGTATGTTTCTTACATTCTAAAGATGATTTATTCTTTTCCCCCTCTCAACATATTGCTCAGATTATTAGGGAAATCCTTGTGGCCTACAATATTTTATTTACAACTAATTTTTAAGTTTTTCATAAGTTTATTAAGTAAAGTTTTTGTTTTGTAAGCCTTTGCTAAATTAAAAATCTATAATGAATGTGATCGTAGAACGTTATAGAAGAATAAAAATAAAAATACTGATTCGTATGTGTAAACACATACCTTTCTACGTACATACATACCTAACAGCATCTATTTGAAATTATGTTAAATACTTATTACTTATTTATATTCCTTTCTTTCTTTCTTTGTTTTGTAATGAACCCTTAAGCTGGCTGTATACATATGTGTGTGTGTGTTCGTATATGATTACATACGACTATTTTCTTGTCTGCTTAGAAAAGGTATTCACTTTGGAAGAATGTTTGTATATCAAGGCATACGCATTTTCCCTTGTTTGTATGTATACATCTGTATATACCGAGGCAATCGCATTCACGTTACATGTATTTATACATCATTTGTATAAACATCTACAATGTTTTTCCTTTATTTATGTTTGCTTATAGTCAAAGAGAAATTGTTGCATCTTAACCTTGAAAAATTCGTACGAGAACTAAAGGTTGACAGAAGACCACTCATCGGTTTTTTTAAACTCAACTCAGTTCAGTTTAACTGTAATGTCAATGCATAATAATGTACACCTTTAACTTCGCTTTATTCTCCTTTATTTTAATATTTTTTGAGTTTCTTCTATTTCTACTATATGGCTGGGACATGCTTAAGATAAGTTTGATATCCTTACTCAGTTAAGATGGCAAAAATATAATTTTTAAAGAAAAATACACTTAGGTAATTATTACAGGTCGTTATCTCTGCTAAAAAGGTGTGACGAGAGAAGGAAGATGATTATGTTTGGGACTGTTATGGTCCAATGAGGTTGCCGACTAGCCTTTTTGTGGGATCTTATATAAAAAAAAAACGAACAACAAAAAACGTACTAAAATAAATAAAAAGACGAACGACAATACACGAAGAATCTACGAAAGATAGATAGCAACCTTTAAATTTTTTGCTATATTTTAAGAATATTGTTGCACCATCTTAAGTTTTGTAGGTTTAAGTTTACAAGTTTTTCGTACTATTTGTTTATTATATTTGAGGACTATTTTGTATTAGGAGAGCCTAATGATGAAAAATTCCATTAAGTGGAGTTATTGTAGAAATTAAAAAAAACAAACAATAATTCTATAAGTAAAATTAATGTCTTCTTTTAATACGTCGATTTTTGCCATTAGCCATTTCTGTCACTCTGTAGATGATATTTATGTACTTGCGTTGCCACTGTGCAGGCAGTAGCAGCAGAAGTAGTATAAATTTATAGTTTTAACGTTTTACCTAGTTCATGAATACTTATTTTTCCTTTGACTCTCACTTTTGATATTTTTTTTGTACTTAACCTCTTCCGGCTTGCATTCGCTTCGCTGTGTGTTTGTAGCTTTTACACACCATTTTATGTTTTTAACAGCTCGAGAATGTTTCGTATTTTTTATGGTTAAAGAAAAGTTCCTTAATGTTGTTGTACAAAAGAATGTTGTGGGGTTTTTAATATGCTGCTCCTGCTGTTGTTGTGCTAACACATTTTGCGGCTTCTGGGCTTGGAAGTGAAACTGAAAAAGAGAAGAAGAAAAGAAAAGGACAAAAAAGGAGTAAAATAGCATAGAAATATCATTAAGTATTTTGAAGGGTTTAGTAATTGCTCTTTGCTATACACAGTCTTGTGTAGTAGATATAATTTTTGGTTTTATTTTATAAAACAAGTTTTCGAAATATATAAAACATTCCAAAAGAATTTGATAAAATTTTCCAAAGTAAAATACACGTTTTTGTTAAATTAATACAGACAATTCATTCGCCCGTACACACGTATTTGTATTTATGTACGACACAATGACATTTTTTTTGTATACGAGTACGTATGATTAATGTGAATAAATTGGAATTAATACGATTTTATACGACTGGGGATTGTTGGGTGATGAGATGTCGTTGCAGGTTAATGAATAATGAAAGTTTTATGATTACAATTTATTTTACCTAAAGACAGAGCTGAATTAATTACTTTAATCTACTAAAATTATGTGTATTAAATCCACTTAATGAAATTAATGCGCTTTAACAGATGCTGACAAAATCCTTAAGAATTTTATGCCTGTTTTTATTGTCGAATTCGCATGCAATAACTCCGAAGGACTACGTATGAGTTTAAATATAAACTGGTTTTTTCCCCTTTTGATACTACAAACGTTTTTAACTAGAATTTTTAAATAGGTGATCAAAAGGTCATATAGTACAGTTGTTGGTAGTTGTAAAGTTTTAATGTATAATAAAAAGAAAAGAAACAGTTATAATTACACAGACATGTAATTAAACTAGAGCATAGATCTGAGCATAAAAATATTATTCATAAAACAATTGTTAGTCATACTTGACTTTATGGTATATTTTTTTTAACGATTTTATATTAATTAATATATTAAATGGGGTGGTTTACGATTAAAAAACAAGACGGAAATAAATTTGGAATGCATTTTTTTTATTATCTAATAATTTGGTCAATAATATAATGGCATGTGTGTTTTAAATATTATTTTCAACACATGTCCGCCGCGGCTACGAGTTACATTGTCTGTTCGATCAGTTCGCGAACCGATTTTTAAAGTAAATTTACACAATTTGAAACCATTGTTTTGACACTAAACGATTAATAATGACTTATGGAATAGAAATTTTAACACAGTTTGACATTATCAATAATTAAACAATTATTATCGATTTCGACAATTTTCGTGCAGCTAAATTTAAAAAATCCTTAAAATGTTTTGCACCCATAAACATAAAAAGGTTTTATTTTAAAAACAGCTCTTTAAACACGTACTAAAGGGTTTAGATAAATGTAGTTTTTTGCTCTTTTTTTTATCATTTTTCATTTTGAAAGCAGAAATTATATTTTTTTTTACTTGTCCCTTTTATTTTTTGAACTGACGAAAAAGAGTGTGCTATGACAGAAATTATTTCGCCTGCTATAAAACAAAAATTTCGTAAGCTGAAGTGTGTAAAGATGATGAAGGTAGATTAAGAAAAATGCAAAAACAAATGCTTTGCACTTACTATGCTACTGACACAATTATAAACGCTCTTATGTATGCACTTAAGTGTAAACGAACGTGTGACAATGTTTTAAATAGACCGTTAAAGGAAGCAACTTAAAGTGTCTAGTACATTAAATTCGACTATTAAATTTTAACCAATTTCGTAAAAAGGAAAATTAAAAAGATTAAAAATAAATTGTTAGTTGAGTAGATTCTAATTGAACAATATTGCTTAGGAACAGAAAAACATACATTTTTATACCCTTCACCTGTGGTGCACAAGGGTATATATAGCTTTGTCATTCCGTTTGTAATTTCTACAATTTTCATTTCCGACCCCATAAAGTATATATTTTCTGAAAGATTATGAATAGAGGAGTCGATTAAGCCCTGACCGTCTGTCCGTCTGTCCGTCTATCCGTCTGTCCGTCTGTCCGTCTGTCCGTCTGTCCGTCTGTCCGTCTGTCCGTGTGTTGGTTGAAATCAACTTTTAGAAGCAACTATATGTTCCTCAGATCTGTATATGGTATCAATCTCTTGGAAATATCCAGGAATGAATCGCTATTGAAATTCAGCACAATCGCCCCATAACTTTCTGAGATATGAGCAAAAAACCACGACCACCTCGTTTTTTTCACAATTACAACAACAACATACATATATATATACATGTAAAAAACATACCAAACAAAAAAAATTACAAAAAAAAAAATATTAAAAATAAGAAAAAAATAATAAAAAAAACTACAAAAAAAAAATTTTAAAAAAATTTAAAAAAAAATTTTAAAAAATTTTTTAAAAATTTTTCTAAAAAATTTTTTAAAAAAAATTTAAAAAATATTAAAAAAAAATATAAAAAAAAATAATAAAATATAAATAATATATTAAATAAAATAAAATAAAATTTTTTTGGCTCAGCTGGGATTCGATGCCACATTTATTCTAACGTGTACGTATGCACGTATTTTATATGAGATGAATGGTGATACAAACAATTGTTATTGCATGACTACACGTTGTGAAGGGTATATAAGATTCGGCACGGCCGAATATAGCACTGTTACTTGTTTATTTTACTATAAATTACAATTAAATTGAAACAAATACATCTTAGGAAATGAACTGTCATTTATCTACATAAACATAGACACAGTAGCATCGATTGCAAAAAAAATCTCATATATATTAATAGAAAAATTTGTAAAAATGTTATTTGCTCACAATTTGTTGAAGAGTTGTCTAAAACAAAAATGAACTAAGAATTGTATTGGTTGAATCAGGGTACATTTAATAAGGTGGCTTTGATTAATCACCTGATCATCAGCTGTAGCTCTCGAAATGTCATAATTTTATACGTTGCCTCTCTTTCATCACAATTTCCAATTGTCAATACAATTGTCCAAAATAGTTTCTCCAAAATGCAATTTCCTTATTGATATATATATACACCACGAGCTAAGTCGAAACCGTAGTACGAACCGTGATCGTATCGAAATCTGTACCGTAGTACGAACCGTAATCGTATCGACATCTGTACGCCAAAAGCACACAATCGTTTGAACTTGTTGACACAACTCGATTCCAAATAATTTTACAATTACATAAAGATCAGCTGCATTAATGGCAGGCGTTTTTACTCAACATCAATCAACTTTTATTTTAAAACAGTTTTTGAAGAAATTTTTTTTTGTGCTCGAAAGTAAAAATACAAATTTCTTAACTTCTTCTACATCTCTTAATTCTGGAGGTTGTTTAAAATGAATTACAATATCACTTTTAAATTTTCCTTAAAACAAGTATTTGTTAGTAGTTACAAGAGTTTGGAGATATATATATATATATAAATAATTCCTTTAGCTCTATGTGGAGCGTAGGGCCATTACGAAAGTACGGTAATCATTCCTGTTTTTAGATAGTTGTTTTAGTTCGTTCTATGATGTATTCATTTGGCGGATTTCGTTATTTGTGTTTCGTCGCCATGTTTTTTTTGGTCTTCCTTGGATTCTGGTTCCTTGAGGGTTCCACCATAGGGCAGATCTGCATGTTTCCTTGACATCCTTTCTTAATGAATGACCAATCCAACTCCACTTTCTCCTTTGAATTTCTATATCGATTGGGATTTCGTTTGTAGATTCGTAGAGTTGTTGGTTAGAGATCACTCTGGGCCACCATATTCGGAGAATATTTCTTAGACAGCGGTTAGAAAATGTTTGTCGCTTCTTAATAAGATTTGCTGTCAGTGTCCAGGATTCGCAACCGTACAGGGGTACTGATTTGACATTTGAGTTATATATTCTGAGCTTGGTTTTAGTTGAGATTTGTCCTGATGCTCATATATTACGTAGTTGGGAGAAGCTGTTCCTAGCTTTGTTTATCCGGGAAGTGATGTCTTCGGCGGTACCACCAGAACGAGTTAATATGCTGTTTAGAGATATAATTTTAAATTAATAGTTTACACTATTATTAATAGACATGATATTTATAATATTAAAATCAAAAACTTCAAATTAATAATTAGCGTCTAATCATCTCACCATTTGTACTTTTCCTCTAAAAAAGGTCCTCCTAAAATAAAAATTTATCTAAACTGAATCATTGGTCATTGAGTTAAAAAAAATTGGCAAGCATGTTAGGTACAGATTGAGCTACAGGTTGCCATGGGTTTTAAATTTGGTTATTTTATTTATAATTTTTTTCCTGATGGCTTTTGGCTTACACTCCATTATGGTTAACAAAAAAAATAAATAAAATCGGTGATAGTTATTTTACAAGATTTTAGTATAAAATAAAAGCCTTTTCCAATTAGTCTAAAATATTTTGAAATGTTAAAACGTTTGTAGATATATAACAAAAAGTATATTGTCCCTTTGAAAGTCGCAGAAAGGAAAAATATTTGGGTAATACAAGATAATAGCCGTTATATGAATCAAAGTTAGTTTCTATCATTTTGAGCCACTTGCCTACAAATTTAAATGTTTATGCATAAACGCTGGCATTAGCTTTGCATTTAAATTGCTGTAATGTATCCGTTAAAAAAAATTTTGTTATAAAAAATTCGTTTGTTTACAAAAAATCTTACAATGAGTTGCGTACTTTTTGTGGTGAAATACGCTCCAGTGTATTAAAAGCTGTAAAATGACAAGTTGTGCAATTGTGAATGCTGATAAAATATACTATTTGTCTAAAATTTAGTAATGACTTTTGACAGTTCCGCCTAAATACAAGTAATACCGATTTGATATATAATATTTTACAAGATAAAAGAACAAAATCTGCTTGAATGTATAACAACATTGCTAGAAGTTCACTAAGTAATGAGTTGTTATTATCTAGATCCTATAGATTTTTATCTCTGAATTAACAAAAGTTTTTTCCAAAAGAATTCCAGCTTGATTTATTTATTTAAGCAAAAGAAAAGTGTAGTCTTATATTCCAATCAAGCGTGGATTTAAGGAGGGGTTGTGTAAAGGACCTAATTTTTCCCTAGATAAGTAACAATTTTGGCAGCCTTAAAACAAACAATTCATATACTTAAATAAAAACTTAACTCACTACCTCCCAAAAGTAAGCTGGATCCACGCTCAATTCCAACAATACACACTCACACATATGTATGTATGTACTGTACTGCACAATTTAGGCTGCTGTTTAGGAACACACAGCACACACACACGTATAATAATTATGTTTATACTTAATGGCACGAAAACACATACAAATAGATTTAAAACATACTTTTTATCCTGTTGCTTTTTTTTTTGTTTATTTTTCTTTTTCTTATATATTTCATTATACCTTCACATCGTGTTTTTTTTTTTTATTGAAGGAGTTTTTTAAAACTTTTTGTAATACGAAGGGTAAATTTTTTGTCCTCTTTAATGCAGAGTTTATTTTCGTTTGTTCTTTTTTTTCCGCTCGCCCTGTATATATGTACATACAAGCACACTTAGTACAAAGCACACATACAAATGTATGTATTTAGTCTTTGTTTTTTTATTCTCATCTGTTGTTGTAGCAGTTGTGTTTGCCATAAGAAAATTGAAGAAAGAATTGGAGGCTTTTTATGTGTATCTGCTATTCTGAGATAACATTTGTTATTATAAATAATAAATGTAATATTTTGCTGTGTTCTTGTCTTTGTTGTATGCTGCTGGTTTTGTATTGTGAATAATGTTCATAATAAAATGGTAAGCAAATACTTTTCTTTATTAAGTTCAAGTTTTGGTTGTTGTTTATTTTGTGGTGTTAAAGATGATGATGGTTATTGTTGCTGAACTGACTTCTTATTCGGACTGAGTGTACGTGTGTATGCGTATTTGTGTATTTGTTTTGGTGCCACAAATTGAAATTTTTTATAAGCCGTCACTTCAGAGTTCTTTAAAGTTATTGCAAATTGAATATTATTCTGACAGTTTTTTTTTCAATGAACACTGAGTTTAGTTGTTATTAAATTCGGGTTGTTTTAGAAAATCAAACCATTGGGGTAAAAGGCAAGACAAGTAGTTACCGATTCTTATTAGCTTTTCGGTGTAAATTAAATAGGCTTTAAGATATTTAAGTTTTATTAAATTTGATGTTCAAATATTTCATTATACCCCACATAATCATGGATGGGATGAATATTATGTGTTTGTGTTAAGAGGGTATTGCCAAGCATGGAGAGGTACACAATTGAGTACCGCGTTGAGATTGTTGAAGCCTTTTATGAAACTGAATGTTCAAATAAAATGCATTTCGTGCACAATCGGAATAATTGTAAGCAGATTTCAGCAAGCCAAGCTTGTAGGAAATATAAGTAATTATTGAAAATCGACGCATTTACATAAAGTGACTGTTTGGTGCGGTTTATAGGATGGCAACATCATCGGGGTCGTACTTCTTCAAAAATTAGGTCGGCTAAGTAGTTGCCGTAAATAGTGTTTGTAATCAGGGGATGATATCGGACTTTTTGTGGCCAGAGAATTGAGAATATGGATCTGAATGTTATGTGGTTCCAAACCAAACCAAAAAATGGCTCTTTAGCTCGAGAAATTCAATGGCCGTGTTAATTCACGTCTTGGGGAGTTTTTTTTTGTCCGCCACGATCATGTGATTTGACACCTTTGGGATTATTTCTTTGGGGATATTGAAATGAAAAAGTCAACGTCATTAAAACAATAATAATTCAAGAGCTTAAGGAATTATGAAATCGAATTAATGTCGTGCGTATTGGTTGGACCACCCTGTATTTAAATAAATTTTTTCCTGCCCATACTGTTTGCTGAATGTAACTGTTAACAAGCCATTATGGATCCTTGCACGCATATAGTGTTTTTTCCAGAAAAAAATCCTCTTGCTGGATCATTGTATACGCTGTTCGTATATAAAACCCGTTCCAAGAAATCTCCTAATGCTAATAACAAAATAAACTATAGTACGATCGAGTTTGGTCGATTTAAATTTTTTTCATTTTGTTTGAAGCTTTAAAAAATTATCATGTAATTTCAAATATGTTATTGCTTTCTTCAGATCAATCCCATTGTGCATTGTTTTTCCGAAACACTGGTCTATAACATTAATCTATCAGTGTCAAAGTGGGATGAGTTGGCGAATAAATTAGAATTATGTAACGAGTTGAATTATACAAAATATGTAAGATAAACTTATAAATATAAATATATAAATATTTGATTTCGTGAAGGTACTTATTTAAAGAAAACCCTTTTGTAAATTACGTTGATAAACATTTTAAACATAAAAAAGAATAATCCCAACTCTGCATTAAACTAATAGCAGTTGAAAAGTTTTCTAATTCTTGTTCTTAATAGCTAAGTTAATTTTTTTAAGATTTCCTTTTTAGTTATTTTAAGGTATTAAATTAAATTTTGAAATTTTTTTCCAAGAACAATTAAAATCAAATTACTAATGAACACAATACTGCACAGCTAGACGTTAAACGATTCTGTGAATTGAATTCAACTATAAAGTGCACAGATTATAATTAAATTTGTACAAAACAAACAATTATTAAAAAAATAAACAAATGGATAAACAATTAAATGAAAATTGAATAAACGCACAGACGTAAAAACTCATAAAAAGATTAAAACAATAAATAAATGAAAATCGAATTAATTTCTTTCAAAACATACATATGTATGCGTATAATCATCATGATGTTGTTGCCGCCTTTAATGTTGCTTAAAATAAGCTCTTGTTGTTGTTGTTGTTGTTTTTATTCGTATGTTGTTACAAATGACTAAAAATTTAATTATGTCTCACACACACATACATGCAATCAACACTTCTACACTTACAATTTAGTAATAAAACAATATTATTTACAACAAAAACAATTTACTCCAGCCACTTAACGCACAAATCAAATCAATATGGGTGACAAAATCTGCAACCGTCGCGTCGTTCGTCTACAGAAACATTAATAATATTCTTCTTTTCACTTTTATTTTCCCACGAGTTTCTGTAAAAGATTTAAATATATTTTTCCTTTTATTTCGTTGAAAAGAAAATTTCCATTGAAAATCAAAGAGGTTTGTTTGTTGCGAAATCGTTTGTTTATTGTTTCGTAATTTTTTATCTACATGCATTCATACACATAC
Source organism: Phyto melanocephala (assembly GCA_941918925.1). NCBI lineage: Eukaryota > Metazoa > Arthropoda > Insecta > Diptera > Rhinophoridae > Phyto > Phyto melanocephala. The sequence continues at coordinate 135,360,494 of OW799234.1, read as the reverse complement.
AAACATACATACATACATAAGTAGAAGCGAGAATGTATGAGAAGAACATTTAAAAAGACTGATAGGAGCAGAGATTATAAAAAAAATGTATTTGTCATGTGTCATTAAATAAAATTTATATGAAAATAAACATTAATCTTTGAATAGAATTTGATGAGAATATCAAAAATAAGTCGATAATATTTAACTTTAAAATACCCTATATATATATATTGATGACAGTTTGTATATATGTATGTATATAAAAATTAAACGGTTCATGTACATATGTAATCACATCAGGTGAGAACGGCGAAAGGGTTTCGGAAATTTTTTTTTATTCGATTCGACATTTTCAGAAGATGGTTTTTAAATAATAATAAAAAAAAATTAAAAAGAAACAATTCTTGCTCAAACTCGGAAAGTTTAAGTTTTTAATATATTGCCCTACTATGCACTTTAATTTTTTTTTTATATGAACAAATTTTAGGAGACATTAGAAGAACTAAATTTCTTAAACACACTACCTCATTTTCACTTATTATTATTATTATTATTATTATTATTATTGTTATTTTTTGATAAGAGAAAAGAGCTGTATAAAAATACAACAAAGATCTTAATCCTGCTAATACATTTAATAAATGTAAATGTCTGGATTTTTGTTACTCAATGGCGAAAAAACAACTGATTTTAACTAAATGAAATTTGGCTTACATACACACACAGATAACAACCTATATTAACACATACGCTACCTTTCATGGCGGTAACACGGCTTTCAGACTGGGCAAGTCACTTGCGCAAGTGACTTGCGCAAGTGTTGTGTTTATAGGCAAAAGGGGTAAGGTCGGGTTAAGAGGAAGAAACTTGCTCATTTTTGAGTACACACTTGCCTGTACTCGGCAAGTACGAGCAAGTTTTTGTTGAGAAACCAAAAACAAAAGAGTAATAAAAACAAATAAGAGTGCTATATTCGGCCATGCCGAATCTTATATACCCTTCACAACGTGTTGTCATGCAACAACAATTGTTTATGTCACCATTTATCTCATATGAAATACGTACATACAAAACATACATATATAAAAACATCCCATTGTAATATTATACATTAAGTTTACTTATGTGCTTAAAAAAAAATAAATTAAAAGAAAAATTAAAAATAAAACAATAAAAATTTTAATAAAATATAAAATAAAAAAAATTTTTTGGCTCACTCTAACCAGTATACCACGTTTGTATGTATGTGTAGATAATTGATAATTGTAGAAATTTCAAACGGAATGACAAACCTATATATACCCTTTTTCACTGTGTGAAGAGTATAATAAGTAAAAGAGAACGAAACTTGGGCAAGTCAGTTGCTGAGTCTGAACATGAAAGCAAGTTCAAAGAAAAATAAAAGAAAATAAAAAACTAACTTGAGCAAGTGACTTGCCCAATGCGAAAGGGGTATAACTACGCAGACAAAGTCGCGATAACATGTTAGTTCCTAATAAAAATAGTTTTTAATTTTAAAGATTAATTAATGATTACACGTCCATGTATAGATTCAGGTTTATGGATTTGTTTTTTTTATTAAAAAAAAACAAACTTCTTTACACTGTGTAGGGTACAGACAAATTTGCTTCAGTTAAAAATAAATTTTTTATTTATGAAACGTCAAACGTGCGTAAAAGATATATATTTTAAAAACAATCTTAAAAACTTATATGTATTTACATGTTGATGCGACATCATTAATAAAATCTATTTCAGATTTATACAATTTGACTTATGTTGTCATAATATTTATTTTTCTTTCAAGAAAATAAAGCATAAAAACATAATTCTTGTAATGAAATTAAACTCATAAAATGTGATTTCTAAGGTCAAAATAAATTGTTTCCATGCACATAAAGAGCAGTAATATACAACATTACAGAATATGTATGTTGGTATTTTGCTAAAAATTCATACGTTTATTGATAAAATAGTTTGCATTTGAATACCAATATTATTACGATCATAGATAGTATAAGTAAATATAACATATTTTATCTTAGCGATAGCTTAATTAGGGCTTCAGAGAGCATAAAACAGTTAAATGAATTAAAAAAGTTATCAGTTTAACTAAAATATCATGCAATAAAAAAAAAAACTTGAACAAGCGATTGATTGTAGTGGCGAAGTAAAAGATAAAACAAAAAAAAAATAACTTCTAGTTGTTTTCCACAACCAAATATTGTTAGTGTGACCGTCGTGATAATGTCGTAACCATAGTTTGTTTTTGTGTGTAAATAAAGATACAAGATTAACTAAAAAACTTTACTTACATTTGTTTTATAAAAATTTGTTTAGCATTTGAGCGTTACGAGTGACTTTAAAAATTTCCGGACACTTGTTTGCGAGAAAAAAACGCATCGTGTTTGTATATTTTTAAAGAAAATAGGCAATTCTAGGTTCTGGACTAAAAAATATTGCGCCGATAGTCGCTATAAGTGTCGACTTATGCACCTCATCGGCATCTGATTATTCTTAACCTCTTTATGCACTAGGTCGAAGTTTCCGTTATCACCAAAATTCGATCACAAGTAATATCTTGTGTCATCGCTTTGTATTCGATTCCCTGTACAATGCTAAAATTGCCATATCATTCATAATTTATCACTGGTCTCACCACCACCATCTTAATCCAATGTACATGTCTAGGCAATATACTTTTGACCGCAAACCGGTTTATAACTTTTTTCATTCATTTGGGAACTTACCCTTCCCTCAATCGGGGTGCTGCACTATGTTTCAGAATGTAGACTATCCATTTTTCACATTGAAATCAACTCCTCGATGATTAAGAGCATTTCTCAGTCTATTAAGAGATCTTGTCAAAAGCAGCCTTTACATCCATTAATTCGAACAAAACGATATGCATGGTTTATTTATTAGCGTATCGTCCTCCAAGAAATCTTTTAATAATCTTTTTATTTCCTTCAACAGAAAAGATGTGTGACTGATTTCCTGAAGGACTTAGCCTTCGTACAGTCAATTTGATCCGGTTTTATAAGACCACAGTTTTCCATTATGCCACTGGAATGGAGCGACAAACATTTTTCCGGTCATCATAAAAAGAGTGTTTATGCCCCATTGTAATAATGCAATAAGTATCTTATCCATTCCAGCCGCCTTAAATGAGACAGATGACAGAATCGTTCTTCTGACCCTATTAAGAGTTATTTTCCCTTGAGCATTCGGTTTGATTAGTCTAAATAACTGCCCTGTCAATGGGAACTCATGAGTCATCCGAAATAAATCTTTAAAAAGTGCCTTCATCAATGACTGTAAGTTCTTCTCCATCCACTCTGTCATGCTACCATCGTCTTTGTAAATTAGATCCATTTTGGAGACAGGGTCCCTAGGTACCATCTTATCCATTTTACTTCTTTTACTTCTCTTGTGATCTTTCCAAGACTTGGGGTCTCGCACCCGGAAATATGTTATTAGTTGCCATTCCATGTGTGAATAAAGCAGATATGCGGTCTGACGAGAATGGCGCATGATTTTATCGCGAAAAATCTCGGGTTCTTCTGTTAAGTCGCCCCCTCTTTACTGGTTGTCTCCCATCGGACACTATATGTTAAGCACTGAGTAACATTTCACTTAAAAGTGTCTTTCACGCATCCATTTTGCCTGTGCAGCTTGTTTTAAATAATGCATTTTGATCTTGGTTGGGAGAGTTGGAGCCAAGAGATACTAAAGACAAATAATTATTTTTAAGCAGGCATTACAAAGTTGGAATAATATTTACTCCTAAATAGTTTATATTTATATAGCAAATTTGTAGTTCTGATCAAAGAGTGCTTATTATACCATACCATAGCTGGTTACGAAAAAGTATTTCACTCGGCTAGTATCGGATAACTTATTCTGTCATTATTACATTGAACTTATCGCCTAACATAGATTTAAAAAAAATATTGACTCCTGTTGACAATTAAACTTGAGTGTTCGTTCGAATAAATATTACAGGTTTTGAAAATTTTACTAGGTATAGGCAGCGCATGTTTAAGTACTAACAAGTTTTAATGAAAAAATAAAAACGATTTTACGGTAAATAATAAATTCTTGCCACCTTAATTTCAAAAAGGTCTATGCCACATCACTGTAGTTTTAACATTATTGGTGGTTCTTGGTAATCTTAGTGTGACGGTCATGGTTGTGGTTGTTTTTTTTTCGGCTTGAATTGGTTAACCAATTGATTTTTGCGGTTTTCAACGTCATGTGCATAAGTACAAATGTAATTGAACATGTATGTGCGTTAACGACCAATTTTACAATGAAATTTATTGGTCAATAATTGTAAAGAAATTGTTTTAATATTTGCTTTATGTAACAAATAAAGGTTTATTGAATCGAGCAAAAATTAATAGACTTTAGCAATGAGTAGTGGCGCGTGCAGAGGCCAAACGAGAAGGCTATCGAAGCCAAGAGTGTTTCAACAAAAGCTGATGTTTATTATTTGATTAATTTGGTTCAATGATGTTTGATTGGTCATTCGTACTTTTTTTACGCAAGTAAATCAAAATAAATAATGATTTTTTAAAAATATTAAGGAGCGTAGCACATCAATTTAATTGATAAAATCTTGCGCTTCTTGACGCGTCAGTGAATTAGATAAACTTTATTTTTTAAACTGAAAGAAAGAAATAATACATATTACTTCTATACAATATATTAAATGTAAACTAGACACGTTTAGAAATATTTACCTACAATTTTTAAAACTTTTAACTATTATTTGAAATTAATATTTAAATTTTTAATACAAATAATAAATTGTTGTGTAAATTCAATGATGCTTATGTGAATATAAAATAGACGAGAAGAATCCGGTCAGTATAATTAATTTATGTAATCTGTGATATACTGAAACAAAAACTAAAAATAAAAAAAAAAAAATTGTTACAATAATTTTTTGAATTTTTATTTTTTTAAATAATGTCCTTTATATGCCAAATAACTCAATTGTTATTCAATAATTTTTGCTTCAAACCTAAACAATTATGCCACCAGAGAAAAACCTGACTATATTAGACATCACTGCTAACCGTTCCTTACTTGTTATATGCTTTTATTTAAATCTTTTTATTAAAATAAAAATTTTCAATTTTATTCAGTATGTCCATTCTCTTAAAAACTACATTGTTTATGCAATAACCTTAGATTATTTGATGATTTTTCTAACTATTTATATCACTTTCATTTACATTCGCCCAAGTATTTCATCAAGCATCCGAGAAGAGAATAATGAAATTTATAAAAAGAAAAAAATAAATAAATAATAAATGAAATACACCTGCATTACGTTGTTGTGGTCTAGAATATGGAAATAAAGAAAAAAATACAAACAAAATAAGCAAGAGAGCGAAGTTTTATTCTTATTTTCAGTGCAGTAAACCATAAAATTGGATTTAAATGAAAGAACGGTAAACAAATATTACCCTGGGAGATGTGATCCAAATATACACACTCGAACAAACTCACTGTTACAGTATTGCATGGAAAAATAAAACTTTAAAATATTTGTGTTTGTTTCTAGAAAAATAGCAACAACCTACTACAAATTTGCGAGTATATGCGTTAAATGTGAAGCTATTTTTGAACAGAATAAATATGGAAAAAGTGTAATGCAAACATTTTTTGCGAAATTGGAAAAAAAAGAAAAAAAATTCTATGCTGCGAATACACACACGAAATATTACAGACATACACTAGGCACAGTGGGATATTTTGTAAAATAAATGGTAATAAATATGCAACTAATAATCAACTAATTGAATGCTTTTGTGTTTATACACTTTCTCAATTCATTTTGAAAGCAATTTTTAGTTGCCTTAATATTTCTGCTTAGACGGCTGCTAATCAGCAGACAATAATAGTTTGTCTAGTAATACTGAAGGTAACAAACGTGTTTTAATAAATTTTATATAGAGAAATGATATGAAATTTCATACCAACGCAAAGAAAATCGTGTTTAGGTTGCATAATGTGTCCCACTCTTTCTAGATCTTGTCTATTTTGAAAGTCCAACTCTTCTTTTATTGATATTTGACGCTAATCTAATTAGCTATTTAGAACTCGCCTTTTTTTTGCGAAGGCTCCAATGTGCGTTGTATACATACATATAAATACATATAAATTCTGTTCAATTGTAATAAATTATAGTGAAGTAATATTAAAATCTTGTAAACATGTTTCGTGCTGTCAAAATAAACAAAAAATAGTGAAAAAGAGGACAAAAGTTTAAAAATTTAATTGAACATTATGTAAGCAGAAATATTATAAACAAACATATTAAAAACAATTAAAATAAATAGATATTTTTTTTCAATATTGTACTTTATATTCTAAACAATATTTCATTATGGAGTGAGATCAAAAAAGCCTTAACATGAGTTTTGATTCTTTTTCAAAAGTAAAGGGTCCGCCAAATAATTTTTTTTTTAAATTCTATAAAAAAATTGTAGCGTCGGCTGTGTGGTACGTAGCGCCGTCCTGTTGAAACCAAATGTTGCCAATATCCTCCTCTTCAATTTTTGTGAACAAAAATTCGTTCAACATGTAGTATTTAAATTTTTTTTTATCTAGAAGTTTTCTTTTAAGAATATGGCAGTTCTTATTATTAATGACAACTATGTATGTTGATTTGTTGTAAGTTTGATCGTAATGAGTGACAAAAACGAAGTACAATTTTTTTGAAACTAAAGAAAAAAAGCAAATTGGTCCTAAGAAAAGATTCAAAAGTCTGCCGTCACACTGTTTTTTCCAATGTTATTAAACAGTATCAGGAGAATTTAACCATTGATAAGAAACCTGGTTTGGGGAGCAAAAATGGTATACATGAACTGAAAAGGCCAAGAAAATTGAAAAGAGCTCCAAACACAACTGATATAGCGTGGTTAGCTGCTGTAAAAAGTTAAAACTAATGCTGGCTTGAAAACATAAAAAGTTCAAAAAATTCCAGACAGGAATGCTGCGGAAAATTTAGAAATCAAAAAAGGGCACGGAGTTTAAAATTTTAATTTTATACCAAATACTCTTTTTGTATAATGAATGCAAATAATTTTATCTAACATTTTACGGCTGCACGCAGATCGAATTTATCATAATAAAAGCCGATTGTATTTTTTAAATCGTTCTATCATATCGAAACTTATCATCATCATGAAACTTAAGCAAACTAAAAAAACCCTTGGTTATTGTGGTGGAATAAATGATTTAAAAATAAAAAAATAATTGTAACATGTTTTCAAAAACTAAATATTGTTTTAGAGAATATAATACATGTGACCGTCGTGATCATATTGTAACAATTGTTTTTCATTGCGTTTAATTCTCCGTTCACTTCTTTAAACCAATCACCAGTCAGTGGAAAAAATATAGAACTAGCCTTCTTTGCAGTAAAAACCATTGTTGCTGATTATATTTTATATTCCTTTCAAGCTTTAGTAAATTTCGCTTTTTTGAAAATTCTTTAGAGAAACTTTTTCGCTAACAAAGTTCTTGTTGCATATGTGGTTTGATTGTTTTGACTTTTTGAGGTTTTTGAATTTGTTTTTAAAATTTAAAATAGGAAACTTGAAATGATTGTTTAAAATATTTTTGCAGTTTTTTATCGTATGTAGTATGTATTTAATTTGTACATTAAAACCAAATTTTTTTAATTCTCTCTACGAAATTTTTATATTTTTATACCCTTCACCTGTGGTGCACAAGGGTATATATAGCTTTGTCATTCCGTTTGTAATTTCTACAATTTTCCGACCCCATAAAGTATATATTTTCTGAAAGCTTATGAATAGAGGAGTCGATTAAGCCGTGTCCGTCTGCCCGTCTGTCCGTGTGTTGGTTGAAATCAACTTTTAGAAGCAACTATATGTTCCTCAGATCTGTGCATGGTATCAATCTCTTGGAAATATCCGGGAATGAATCGCTATTGAAATTCAGCACAATCGCCCTACAACTTTCTGAGATATGAGCAAAAAACCACGACCACCTCGTTTTTTTCACAATTACAACAACAACATACATATATACTGGCTAGAGTAAACGTGGCATCGAATCCCAGCTGAGCCAAAATTTTTTTTTATATATTTTTTTATTATTTTTTTTTATTATTTTTTTTTTAATTTTTTAAAAAAAATATTTTTAAAAATTTTTTAAATTTTTTTAAAATTTTTTTGTAAGTTTTTTGTTTTTAATATATTTTTTTTTGTAATTTTTTTTTAGAAACATACATACGTTAATTTTTAATTTTACAATGGGATGTTTTTTATATGAATGTTTTTTACATGTATGTACGTATTTTATATGGGATGAATGGTGATAAAAACAATTGTTATTGCATGACTACACGTTGTGAAGGGTATAAAAGATTCGGCACGGCCGAATATAGCACTGTTACTTGTTTTTTTATTCAAAATAAATTAAAAGCACAAAATAGAGAACAATTTTATTCATGCAGTTTCAGTAATTGCCCATTCAAAGTTATTGTGAGGGGGAGAGCTAAACTTCCCCTGTTTTCAGAAGAGTTGAAACGCATTTCTACTTGGAAGAATTGGGTATTAAAAAAGAATTACAATACATTTGTAAGGAGTTCCTTTTTCATTAAAACTGTGGGATACTTATACACAAGCGTACATATTCTACATTTAAAGTTATCTTTTGTATTTCAATTTAAAGACATGCAATATCGTCAATTTTTTTTTTCGTTTTAATGCTGCTAAGTTTCTTTCAACCTTATTCTGTCGTGGAATATTAATGAATTTTGGTTGGTTTAGTTTCAGTTTAAACTGTGTTTCGTAAAATTTTTCTTCTATTTGGTCATTTATCTTGCTTTTAATTTGTATTATTCAGTTCAACTTCCATTACATGACTGGCTTTTTTCTTATCATTTAAACATTTTTTCTTTCTTATGCTCTAAATGTTTTTAAATTTTTCTATTAATCTTTTTTTTTTATTTTTTTTTATTATTTAACATTTAGATCTTTTTGTTGCTCAGTGTCAGAACATGTGCAATTTTCAAAGCTGTTGGACATCCCATTACTGTAGGTCAGTGATGCCAAGTGTATGGAATTCACCTTTTTTGTAGGCATTTTTTCGTTTGTAAATTTTTGGTTTTTGAGTAAGAACGAGTAAGAACTAAAAATTATATTTTTTTCAATTGTAAACTATAAAATTAAAAATTGAATTGAAGTGGCCATCGGGAATAGTTAGAAAATGTGTTTATCGAATTAAACTTTTGCGACAAGAATGGTCATCTTTTGAAAATAATTTTTCTGAATATAAAAATATTGTCTAAAATATTATCAGATGTTGAAGTAATTTCGTCCAAAATCTGCAGAACCGAAAAATTTAATTTTTTCAAATTTTGATAAAAAATATGTTTTAAGACATCTGATCAAATTTCAATTAGAGCGCGCTCTATTTGCTTCTGTCAAATCATGTGACATCAGCCGTTGGCAGAAATCTCTGCTGCTGCAGACCAGTCAGCGACGGTTGCCTATAAAAGTACAATTTTGATAGACATGTAGATTTACATATGTTTCACAAATTTTAAAGTCAGATGTAAAAAACATTCTGTGTATTATAGACTTAAATTTGCCACATGCAGATGCTGACGCCGAAAGGTGTTAACTGTTGTTCGTATGAAAAGAGAAACAAACTAAGCTATGAAATATTGAATTCTATTTGCATTATTAGACTCATTAGACAAGCAAAAGTAATTAATATTAAAAATCTACATTAATTTGTCATTTCAAAAAAATAAATTATTATATAGAATTGTATACATAATTTAAACATTTTTATGTTGTTTTTATGTTCGTATGTATTATATTCGTATGTAAATGCTATCCTTTGTAATGAGATTGAGATATATTTTTTTAACTGTAATTTTATAGTGTTTTAACATCTAACGTTAAAGCCGGGGGCAAAATTACGGCATTCGATCACGATCGAAATTTTACTTGAGTTCGCTGTGCTATAGGTATAAAGATTCTAATAAAAATTTTTAAAGTTCGATCACGTTCGAATGCCGTAATTTGCTCTCTGATTTCAAAATTAAAACTACAAACAGCTGGTTTTGATTTCACACTACAAGTTTAACTAAATTAGGTAATAACTCGCAGTCTGTATAATAAATTTATTGAAAACAAAATAAATTTTTCGTAGGAATCAGTGTATATCTTTCAGTAGCTTTCTTTTATATTTTTGTTAAAATATTTCTTTGACACACTGTATATCAGCTTTTTTTTTTTTTTTTTTTTTTTGGTATGAGAATCTAAGACATTTTTACAATGCGCTCCAAAATAGAAATTATTTTATTTTGTGTAAATGAATATTTTAAAATTAAACATCGCTTTTAAATTTAAATAATTTCACTTTTCAAACTATTTTTTGATTTAGCGTCAACTAACATTGTGATCTGTTTTTAATTGTTTAACTTGGTAGCACTCAAATTAATACACAGAAAACATGGTTGTGTTTCATAAAAACAACCAAATCAAGAAAATTTTTAAAATGGTTTTTAACGATATTTTTTGTATGGCAAAACCATGTTTTGTATTTAAACTTTAAGTGTGAGAACACATATAATATGATGTACATCACATATCGATGGCCTCATATAAAAAGGGCGTATCTCGATTTTTATAGCAAACGCGTTTGTAATGTTTTCTGGTAGTTCACATAGAAACACGTCACCCCCGACAATAGATCACGAATAACCAATTTATATCTACGAAAAGAATCCTGTCTCATTTCTTTCCTTTAAATTCTACTCAGTGTTTGCCTTTTTGTATAAAGGAACAGATAATTGAGATACTCCCTTTTTACATTAATAAACTGATATTTAAATATTTATTTAAATTTGTTTTTTAAATATTTCATGAACTATTAACTTTTTAATTTATAATATTTTCCTAAAGTAATTATTATTAGAACTCTTAAATTAAAAGTAATCAAGCTCGTAATTAAGTAATAAAGTAATTAAGCATAACAAGGATTAAACATAAGAAAGATCTTGGAAATGAAAAATATGTTACTATAATGGTATAATTATGTTATTTTTATTAATTTTAAATGAACCTGAATTTAAAATGCAGAAACAAAAAATAAAATTTTATATTTGAAAAATTAGAAAAAATTTAAGGAAAAAGTTGGGTGTAGGATTTTTTTTAAGTAAAAAAGTAAGTAAATCTGAACAAATATCCTGGCATCATTACTGCAGACCATAACTGAAAGCATTACTGTAAGGCAGTGAGTAAAAATGCATTAATTATTCAATGAATAATTAATGCAAACTACATATTCAAAGAATCTTAAAAGATTACGAGAAAGTTCTAATTAATGGGTCATTGCAAGCAACTATCATAGCATACGTTTGTTAGTTAAAGCACTTGGATATTCTCCTACAAACCTGTTTATGGTGAAGTAGTAATTTTTGCTGGGTTATTCCAAATTGAGTGCAACTAAATATAATTGAATAATATGTTTATCCTTACGATTGGAAAAATAAAACTTGTAGATACATAGTAATAAACAACAAGTTTCAATGTAACTCGTCTTCAAAAAACCAAGTGCTTTAGTAATTTATATTATTTAATGTGCGATCATTCTATTAATTATTCATTATAACTAATTTTAGGAAATAATCTCTTTTTAAGTTTTTAATTTGTCAAACAAAATTTAAAAAAAAAATAAAGTTTTAAGAAACATCATAATCGATAAATTTTAATGACAAATATTAATTCATTAAAATTATATATTTTTTTAATTCAAACAAAAAACATTTGTACATAAAATCAAATTTATTTTTCTTTTCTTGGAACCATTAGACATCGCCAATGGTTTTTAAACAAATCAAAACACAGAAAACGAAGCAGAAATTCATTCCATTGTCATAAAAACAACATTCATATAAATCCATACGTATACATCGCATGCATATACATATGTATGTAGGTATGTACACGTATATGTATCTTTTTAATTTTATATCTTTATTAAGATACAAATATCTATATTTATGCAAAAGACGCATTAGCATTCAAGGTCGACATTAGCTATAAATTATTATAAAATAGTAATAATAAAAAATAAATAAAATTTAATAAAAGAAAATTAAATTAAATAAAATACAGTGCTGTACAAAACGATCGTAATAACTATGATGCATTTTAGCTTAGTGCTGGCAAAGTATTGAAAGTTGGTACCGAATAACCAGTGTTCGATCTTAATTTGTTTTTGTATTTATTTTAATAAATTTAACATTTAGCGACAACAATTAAATTCTATTTAAAAATTTTATCTCATGAATTTACCAACCCTAAGCGATAAACGAGTTATTCGCTCATAGTTTCTGGGGCTTACAGAAGTATTTTTTTAGTTTTTATTTCAAACAGCCTGTTGACGTCTATTTAATGGTTTTAGATTTTTGTTTATTTTAAGTTTGATTTTTTAAGAGGCATTGCAAAAATAAATGTTTTTTTTTAAATAACCATAAAGAACATTGTGTTAAAAATAAAATATTTCTATTAATAAGAAAAAATTAAATTAAAAAGTTAATTAATGAAATTAAAACAAAAGTAATTAGTTAATACTAAAGTTTACATTGAAAAACCTTTTCGAAATTAAAAAAATATACATTCGGTTTACCTCTCCACTGTATATATATGGTAAGCAAGCACAAATATTTTATTTCAAATTGAGGATAATTTTGTGTCAATTAGTACTCCAAAGTGAAATGCTCAAGAATGATTTAAAATTAATTTGGGAATTAAAACTTTTGTTAGCAAAAACATTAATGCATTCTCAACTTAAGAGATTCTCTTGGATTGACCGAAATTGCTAGGATATTTGTATTAAAATTGTCAAAAGGTATTAAATTAGATTTCGCAAAAAAAGTTGAATCACAACTGAATTTTTTTATATTTGTGCGATTTAGCTAAATCTAAGGGTCAATTTATTACTCAAAATTTTTATAATTTGTTATAAACAACACTGACATTATAATTCGAAACTATCTAATTCGAAATGTAAAATGATTTTCTGGTAGTATGAAGTGGCCATAAATAGAGATTATGTTTATTTGGAATAATATTTACCAATTGTGAACGTAGTTCAAGACAATGGTGTTGTATTGTTAATAAAAACAGTTATTTTCCCTGATGCTGCAAATATTGTTAAACACCACCTTAACTCACTTATTTTGTTGCATGTTCTCACAAATACTCAAACAATTTGTTTTAGTGAATTTGCAGCTTCCGCATCCTTGGGGTGCAATTTAACTTATTTATAATTTAAATACAAACTTATTGTTTTTCGTACTCAATACACAACAAGTACTACTACAACAACTACTTTACAATTGCAGGTTTAATAAATAAAATTATTGCAAGTTTGTTTCAAAGAAAGTTAAAACTCTTAAAAAGTTGTTGCATTCTTAAGTCTTAAGTATGTAATTTCTATTTAAATTAAAGTAAATATATTTTTATATGCGAATACTTACTCAGGGTTGGCTACAGCATGATTGTACAAAAATATATTTCTTTAACATTTCAATCATCGCAACAAAATTGGTTTTTTATTTAAAATTATATATTTGTTTCAATGTTTGTATGAAACTTTTAATCGAAATACTACCTCACACAAAGACAATTTGTTAAAAATTGGAAAATCTGTGAGAAAAGTTTTGTTTTCGTATTCTACAGTGATTATTTATTTAAATCACAGTATATTTATGTGAATCGTATGTTTAACTTAATTGTCTTAACCAAAACAAAAATGCTGACTTACCTACCTGTAGCTTATTTTCAGCAATCGCTCGTTGTGTTGGAGTGGCACTAAATGAAATTTAGAAAAACAAAACTTTTTTTTATGTTTATATATACTCGTGATAAATTGTCTTTGAGATATGATTGAAAGCAATAGAAAGAACGAAATACATTTAATAAAGACAGAAGTTTTATTTAGTCGTGCCATTTTGGAAGTACCCTACACATTTGGTTCTAATAGAATTAGGGTTTTGAGTAACTATAACTAGTAACTCATGACCCTGCCAAAATGTTATTCTTAAATGGCTCATGGTTGCAAAAAGTCTCACGTGAGTGGAATAAAACTCAAACTAAATAAAATTTTTTAAGAAATAAATAAAAGTTAAAGCTAAAATTCAAATCAACATTTTATAAAATCGTATATAAAAAAAAATAGTTCTATATACAAAAAGAAATGAACATGCATACGAATATAAAATGTTTGTCATAGGAGTTGCTACAACAACAAAAAAGAAGAGCAAATTGCTCATCATTTATTTTAATTCTACTCAAGCTCGCACACTCACGCATAAATCACATTTTCACATATCAAATGAAAAAAAAAGAAACAAGTAACAGCCCAGCGCTAGCGCTTTATTCGGCTGTAGCGAATCTGAAATACCCCTTACAGAGTTTGTACCATCCTGTAGCTAAGAGTGCTATATTCGGCATTGCCGAATCTGATAATGCTCTTCACTATAATATAAGTACATGAGTATAATGACCACTTTTTTACGCTACTTCGTTTTATTATTTCTGACGCCATCTTTGATTTTGAACTTTTACATAGTTAACTGCATTCTATTATTCCAGCTCTTTCATCTGATGGGGTTAAGAAAAAAAATCTTCCGCTGTTTTGTTTTAGACTTTTTCATACTTAGTTTACTGTTTTTTACTGGTCAAGCTTTTTCATTTGATACAAATATTGTGGGGGTTTAAGGATACCAAGTCGTAATTACAATATTTGACCCATATATTCGCCACTTTATTTAGAATGTCATCTCAAATATCGAATGTCATCTCGATTATCGAATATCTCGATAGGCATATTATTTCTACAAATGTCAACAAACGTGTCAATAAATTTTCCTATAGCTGATTTATATTGTAACAATATGGGAAAAAACAGATCCAGTCGTGTTTATTTTTTTACATCTCAGAAGGTTATGGTGCGATTGTGCTTGATTACAATAGCGTTTTATTCCCAGATATTTGAAAAAGATTAATGAACATTAAGCTCTATGTAACAAGTGGTTGGTTCTAAAAGCTGATTCTAATCAAAAAACGGACAAATGGACAGTGGACCTCTGCGTCAGTACATTTATTTGATTTTCTATACATAACAAGCAAAATAGTCATTCAAATATTAAAAAGTGAATGAGAGCTTAAGAGAGTTAAAAATGTCAAAACACAAGAGCTTATGAAATTTATGTAATTCTCAATGATACAAAAACATATCAGTAATTGTATAACGTTCTGAGATATGAGCAAACAAACAAGACTGCCTTTATTTTTCTAAAAAAAATCAACCAATCAGCTTGAAGCCAACTGAGAGATAAGCACCAAAGTACAACTGCTACGGTATTATTCCTAATTTACATACGGAAATCAATATTTTTCAGATTTTATACAACCGAGAGAGTCCATTTGGGGATCAAATGAAAGGGCTTGGGTATTCAAATATGGTTAGTTATGAAAAGAAAAAACTCAAGATGGCGTCAAAATCAAATGGCGAATATATGAGTTAGATACAGTAGTTACGACTTTATCGCCTTTAACCCCCCACAATATTGGTATCAAATAAAAGGTCTTGACTGGTCGAATACAGTTAATTATGTAAAAATTTAAAATAAAAGATGGCGTCGGAAATATAAATCTAATATCTAGGCTTACCTACGATGTGGTATTTATAGCTGTGTACATGACAGTTTTCTTAACATAGAAGAACACTACGTTTTATTATTCTTTATAGTGATTTTATTCGATCAAGTGAGTTAATGTATGTATCAATAATTAAAAAAAAATAGTTGGGATTCAAACCCAGATTTTCTCCTTCACAACTGGATGAGTTGTGAAAAAATGAGGCGGTCTTTGTTTTTTATCCATATCTTATTTGTTAACGCATAGATTTGTCTGATTTTTAATACCGATCTGGTGCCGAATATTTCAGATATTTTGGTACCACACATCGGTCTTAGTGATGTTGGTTGGCTTCAAGACACTGATTTCAGCATACACACGAACCGATCGATATTAATATATCGACTTCCCCATATATAAGAATCCAAAAAATATATACTTTGTGGGGTCGTTAACGAATATTGTAATTTTTCTTTGCACTCTTTGTGAAGGGTATAAAAAATATTAATGTTTAAATTTAAAAAAACTTCACTATATTTATAAACGAACAAACAAGAGTAATGAGTGATATTGAACTCAAATGAGAAAACTTGAAAGAAAGTTGTTCAAATAAACGTGGGCCGGAATTTAACTCCATTTATCTCCTGCAGCAGTTGGTTTTTTGTAATCAAAACTTTTTCTTTTGCTTCTATTAAATAGACTTAATAAGGGTTGAACAATTGTGTTAAATTGCACATAAAGAAAACAAAAGAAGAATTTCACATACATATATTTCACATAAATTCAACATATATTTTACACCTGTTTTCTCAATATTCAGAGCTGGAGAGAGATTATGCTGTACGTAAATCAATCATAATATTTAATGCGAGTATGTTGCTTTGTATTTTTGTTTTGATTTATAGACGTTTAAATTGAAAATTTGTCAACATAGTTTGATAAATGAATAGAAAATAATAAGATAAATGCTGCAAGAATTTTCAGCACAAAATAAGACTTGTCTACAGGAGAGTATGTATTATTAAAAAAAGTAGACTTAATAGACTTGAAAATTGTAACCTTTAGGATAAGTTTAAACGCTTTATAAGTAATATACTCTTGTGGACGGACGTAAATGGGCTCGGTAGGAGATTTTGAGGTAGTATTTGTTTCATAACTACATTTAAGTATTTCTTACAAAAATCACCACGAATCCCTATTATTATTTCCACTAATCATGGGTAAATATCAAAGCCCACTCCAGTTATTTACGTTTTTTTTTTATTTAATTTTCTGAATGTTGAGAAATTTGTTGACCTTCTTGCAAAATATCCCATTGTGCCAAATGACTTTGTCATGATGACTTAAAAGATTATTTGACTTTTGGTTTTAATAGTTCATAAGTTGGTTCCTAAAAATGTATACAATTGAATTCTTCTTTCATTTCAAAGAAAAATTGATTTTAAACCTGCTGAACCGGCGATCTTTGTGAGGCCTTAGAATCAATAAATAACTAATTAGCTTAACAAAATTCAAATTTGTATTAATATTAAATTATATTCAAAGAGAACTAAGTTCATAAAGTACAAAAATGAAAATAACGAATACTTAAATGGCATTGAAATAAATATAGTTTACGTTTATTTACAATCCAGTTCTTATACCATAATTTGCCGCTAGGTTTTCTTAAGTAGGAGGCAAATTACGGCATTCAAAAGTGATCGACATTTACATTTTTTTATTAGAATCTCTATACTAGAAGCATAGCAAACTTAAACGTAAAAAAATAATTATAATTTTTAAACAAATTTCCATATGAACATTCAAAATAATGGCAAAAGATCTGAAGGTTAAAATGCAATTAAACAGCATAAGGAAAAATTGAACATTCAATGATTTTCAATTTTTTTTTTTTTCATTAAGTAAAGTCTTATTATATAATTTAAAGCGTTTCAAAGATTTTTGTTTCAGAAGAAATTAACAAATTAGACTTTTCTCGTCAAAAGCACTGAAAATTTTTATCAGAAAAGTAGCTCGCAAAGTTAAATGGTCTGATTTTTTTGTTCGTAGAGCCAATGCTAATGCTGGTTTAAAGTCGTACATCGCACAAAAACTCAATTATCAAAAAAAAAAAAAAATAACCAAGAAGTTTCTTGTGTGGCAAGCCGATTACAGTTGTGGCAAAAAAACGAATCATTGGTGATATCAGGCACGATAAAATAGAAATTATTATTACGAAATGTCTAAAAAAAACGGCTTTCAACATTCTGAAAATAGCACAGAGCAGAGTGCTATGGAAGGAAGGGCCTTGAGTGTTATTTATGTAAATTGTGTACCAAGGGAGGCAAGATTTAGAACTTCGTCCTATTGAATGGTATTAGGCTCCTGTAAAAATCGAACTAGAGAACACAGGAAAAGTATTTCAGGACATGTCCATCACATAAAGTAGTCCATCGACTCATCCTAAAAGGTAACGGAGCGATTATAAAATCTTTGGAGAGAGCATTTTTGGAAAATGTTGCTAAACTTTTATATGTATGTACCAAGTATTATAAAAATGTATTAATGTTTAGTGAATCTGTACTAAATATATTTGAATTTAATTAAAAAGAAATCACATAAACATTGATTGTTTAAAAATAATTTATATTGTTGACTTCTTCTACACAAATATAATCCTGTCTGACACTGAAATTGAAACATTTACAACAACAAGATGTACAAAATTCGTTTCTGTAAATCTGTTTATTAATATTAAAATTAATTGTGAGAATGAAATTATTACTAATAAGTATGTAATGTCTATTGTAAATTTTCTATGCCTACAACTAACTATTTATTTTGTAGGATGTACTCGTACCATGTTTTTGTAATTTTTTATTACCAAATTATTGACAAATTGGCATTTTGAATAAATTTGTTTTAAATGTCCTAAGACAGCCGACTAGAATTTAAAGTGAAATCCATTAAAAAATTTCATAACAAGGATTAAGTGTTGGTCTTGTGCTCATGAAGGTTTATTGTTGTTGTTTTCATGTTTACACTACCAAACATACTGACACTTATAACTACAATTATACACACACATATACATTGTGTAGCATTTGCTGTACCTGTGTGATAAATTTGTTTATGTGTAGTTTAGTAGTTTTGTTTGCGATAATTTTAAAAACTTCCGAACATCTTAAGAATCATTAAGAGGATTTTGTATGAATGATTGTGTGAAGTGTTGCTATACAAAATGATACAATATATTTCTCGTACGTAGAAGAAATTCTTAATCAGATTTTTGGTAAAATGTTTTTACTGCAGTTGTTGTTGGACACAGTGTATATTGAGATGAGTTGTTGTGTTGTGGCAGGAGTTAAGAAGTTTGTTGTTTGTCGGTCATATTAGATGTTTCCATGGGGCTTTGAATTTAATTAAAATGCTTTTAACATCAACTTCTTACGATGATATTGGTGCTACTAAAGATGAGAAATATTTGTTGTGTTATAGTTTGTATGTAGCTCTTAAAATACAAATTACATGTCTTGACATTATAATTTTCCTCTCGGTTAATGGGCATGGTATATTTTTGTAAACAGTTTAAGGTGTATAAATGATATTTTAGGATGCTATTTAAATGTAACCAGCAATATCATAAAGTAGTGATTTTGCAGGTGTTTATTTAGTTACGAAGGGATTAAATTAAGGTGAAAATACTAACGATTTTAATATAAGCGTGTCATTAGAGATCATGTGTTGACATGAATATATTAATGAACTGCACTACATTCGAATAAGTGCATAGAACTCATGAATATTTGAAAAGAAGAACAAGCGATGCTTCATAAGTTGATTTTGTTTAAGATGTTTAGCATGATTTTGCATTAATTTTGAAGCACATCATTTATGGCAAATTATTTCGCATTTTGGAAGTGATTTTGAATGAGTTCTTTTGCATTATTGACTTGAAAATGTAACGTGCTTTACACTACTTTCATTTTTTTTGCTGGGTATATAATTGTTAAAATCTTAAGGAAATGTTGACAAGAACATTTTTCCTAAAGAATAATTAGGACAGCAGTATGCTTTTAATGCAGGATTTGATGTTATTCTTACAAGGTACTTAATGGTTTTGGATATTGATGACTAAGGCATTAAGCAAATTATAATTGTTGCCTGTAAAATTGTAAATTAAACTATAAAGTTAATTTTTATAGAACAAAGCTACACTGCAAGATTTATATAGTTTAGTGTAAACGTCAGAAGAGTCCTTAAGTAATACTGATATATCTGATACTTTAAAGGGCATTATTAAAACTTGTCTATAAAGTTAGTGTTAGTAAAATTTTGTAATTTTGGCCAATGGTTCTTTAAATATTTATTGTTATTACTACTTCTTTTTTTTCTAAATTATTGCCACCAAGACAAATTCCGACTACTTTTAATAAATTTTAATTACGTATTGGTAACGAATTGCATTAATTTCGTTGCATTTTCACATTTCCTTGCATTTTTACAGTAGTGGCATGAAACTATTGTTGTGTATGTATGTGTTATTAGCGAAAAATTCTTCGAAATAGTCGAATCTCTTGCCATTTTTTTTCTTCTTACACATGCGGGTGAAAGTTCATTTTCAAAATTTCGTCAAAACGTAAACTTCACAACATTTTCTTCTTGTTTTAATTTTGCGTCCATATTTACTTTTTGTTTGTTTTGTTTAGATAGAGTTACCGAGTTTATCATTTAGGTGAAGTTTTGGGCAAGCGTTTAACATTTATTATTTTATGTATTTTTTTAATAATATTAATGGTCAATAATTAATAGATTTGCTTTTTTAATGCGCATTTCAAAATATATATAAAAATAAAACATTTAACAAGTTCTAACTTTAATTACAAATTTACAATAATCCAGTAAATTTGCATTAATATTTTAAAGTGTAAAATTGTATATCGTTTTTATATTTAGTGGCATGCAACTGTCAAATTTCTACTCGCATGCAAATTTAGCTGCCACTGGAGCTGCCATTGCGAAAAATGTGAGTGTATCAGTAAAAAATTGTATTGAGTTTTTCAAACTGTTAGTGGCATGTGTAAACGCTAGGTTAATTATGATGTGTGTGTTTGTGTGTGTGAAAAGACTTCAATTTAGTGCTGCATTAACTACCAAAGAATATCGATTCATTAATTTTTTCTATATTTTATTTTCATTTTATTTTTTTTTTAATTTTTTATTGTAAACTTTGTAATAAGTTTATGCTAAACATTTAAACAAAAAAGTAATAGTATGAATAAATAATTTATGACCAATATTAATTATATTTTCTTTTCCAACTTTCATTTATGTAAATAATGGTTATCGTATCTAAATATTTCGTATTCTCTTAGATGACACATTCAGCAGTTATCCTAAAAATTATTATTAATGAATTTTTGTTTAACAGAAATTAAATTAAAAATTATTGAGATTTAACATAAAATATTTGTGAAACAAAATTAACTTGTAATATAATTTTTATTGGAATAAATAAATAAATAAATAAATAAAATAAGAAAATAAAAAAAATATTAAATCTAACGCATCAAAAGACAACTTTAAAAAAGTATTTGCTCTGTGAGTAGTTTTCGAAAACAGACAATAATAATAATTATGTTTTATGCAAAAACATTAACTTAAGTTTAACATACATCTTTTTTTATAAAGATATGCAACTATGGCACACATAAAAAAATAAATATTTTTTATATTTCCCTGCAAGCAAATATAATTTAAATTTTGGATAGTTGTGACCTTAAAGTCACTATTATAAATTTCATTAGTTTCGAATTTTTATCTTCGTTTTGTTTAATTTTTTTGTAAACTTAACTATCAAAGTAGTCACTTAGTAGTTACTACTTCACTATTTTTAATGAAATTATAACAATACAACGCATTTTCTGTACAAAATGTTAGTTTTTGGATAATTAAAAATTTTTCAAAATCAAACTGTATATGCACTACAAAGACGCATTTCACACACTAGATGGTCTCTTGTACTAAGTATAACGGAAGTGGAATGTTTTTTTTTTCCAAAGCAGTCATACTATTTGGGTAAGAAAATGATTTTATATTCGATAATTTTTACTTAATATTATTACTTTTCAGTATTTTTTGAATAGAAATTGTTTGCAGGGATATCGCTTATTTCTTTGCACACTCACTTTCAGGCATACACATTTAAAAGTATAAATGTTCAAGCATACACATAAATAATTGCATTCTTTAAATTATTCAATATATTTTGTTAATGTTACTACTGTTACTGTGGTTGTGTCACTGCTATTTGAGCTACAATTGTAATTTCCTGTAATGGTGTCTAAAATATCTTTGACATTTAAACTATCGCTAAACGTTTCTCAAACTCTTAAGCAAAAATGTGAATCCTCAAGGGTATATTTGCATGATTGCATTTTTGTGTGTATGTGTGAAATATTTTTTTCTTTTAAATCACAATGCTACAATGTGTTTATATATATATATATATGTTTGTGTGTGAGCGATGTAATTTTAACTGTTTTCATTTACCCTGTCGGTCTGTTGTTGGATTTGTTTGTTTGTCGTCCCTCGTTAACTTGCCAAATGTTTGTTGTCGTTGTCTTAAACTTTGTTACCGCTAGTGGCTTAAGCAACCATCGCATTTGTAATTTCATAGTGGCAAAGTCAAAAGCCATGTAACATCTCAAGTGGTACTAGTAATTTCCTTAAGCATCTTTTAAAAATTACAAATGCAGTCACATACATACATACTTATTCATACTCGTTCACACATACAAACATAATTGCTTCCCCTATTTTACATTCTTTTTGATAAGTTTTAGTTTTTTAATTTCAAACTCATTCTGCCAGTCCTTGGTCTGAAATAAAAAAACCAAAATTTTTGCAACGAAAGTTTTTCCATTCATTAATTTTCCACATACACCCTAACAACAATTCTATACTTTTATAGTAAGTGAAGATATTTTTAAGAGGGATGCCTAATTTAAATGCCCCAAACAGCATGTGGAACATTAATATTAATAAATTTCTTTAATTTAGGTCAAATATGCTTTTTCGTGCAACAAAGAACTGTATTTATTTTTATGTTTATTGATATACATATCTGTGGCAATTTGGAAAAACTGCTTATGTATAATATGGTAATTTTTTAATTTGATTTGTATACTGCATTATAACTTCCTCAAAAATTTTCCTTAATAGTTAAAAATTCACTTATAGGAAGTTTTAAATTGTGAAATTATAGTGGTACTGTGACCTCAAATTTAGCTTAAGTCGACTTAAGCACGTTTTTCTTTCAAACCAGATAAATATTATGTGTTTTTGTATATGACGAGTTGAATTTATAATAATATTTATTTAATTTTGTATAAAAAACTCGAAAATGGACTGTATAATGTACAAAGAAATTTTTTTATGAAATAATAAAAAATTTATTAAAAATAAATATTTTTACCAAAAGAAAAAATTGTTATTTTTAATTTTTTTATTGGGGTTTTCATGACAATAAAATTTTGTGTAGTTTCTTATTTTTTGATAATATTTTATATTTAATATAGGAAAAGGAATTCACAATAAATTTAAAATAAAAAAGTTAAGAAGCAAGTTAATTTTTTGTTAAGCAGCTTACGCTCACTTTATACACCCGATTTTAACAAAAAATATACAATTTGAAGAGAAGTTTTCTGAAGATGTGCACAATCTTAATCTTATCAAAATTGTTTTTCGAGAAGTTATAAGCGTTTGAAGTTGCAAATCAACAAATAAAAAAACATGTTGCATCAACAGTGTCGATAAAAATTGTGTTTGCAAAAAAAAAAAAACAAAACAAAGATAGTATAGTGACATTTATAACTAGATTACGTTCGGATGCGTCGACCGCAGAACATGCTAGTTATATTAAACACGTATGGCATGGGGTTTCTGAAATATACAAAATCATTGAGCGGTATCTATCAAGAATGATAAAAACAAGGTTACGCATTGCGCATGTTTGTTGTGAATCAGCTCTCTCATTCGTGACGTCACACCGCAAACAAGTGATTGATAAATAAGTAAATTAATTTACTCAAAAACCTCAAATTACCATATAAGCCGCAATATGTTTAGTAATATAATTTTAAATAAACTAGAATGCTTTTATTCTTCTTTTATTTATGAAAATTTCACTGTTTATATGTATATTGCTTTTGTTAAGTGCGAGGCTGATGTGACGTAGATGCCCAGAACGAAGCATTTGTTTACAGTCGGAAAGCGTAATCTTGTTTTTATCATTCTTAAGGCCTAACTATATTATGCTTCTGCTGGCTTAAGCAAATGTGCGGATACACAAAATTAAATGTATGCAACTATATTGTACTTAAGAAACTTTTCGTCAAGTTGCGTCAAGTGTCATTTGCTTAAGCAAACTGCGAATCTGATCGTACTTTGCTTACGAAAATAGATTTTCATTTGATATGTACACACTGTTGCATTATTTAGTACTTTTTTTATTAATGTTGTCATTTGCTTTTTAAATTAGTGAAAAAATGTATAAATTTAATATTTTATAGTAAAATATTTTTACATTTTACACATTAAATAATAATTTTGTGACAATATCAATATATTTAGGATATACAGAAATAAAACAGCTTTTGCAAAAGTACAAATATTTGCAACTAATCATAGTAAGTATTTAAGTTTAAAAAGTACACTATATCCACCGACAAGTCTTCAAAAATTTGCTTAAGCATTTGACAGACTTTTCGTTGGTTTTTGACATTAGCTTAAGCCAGCAAAAGCATAATATAGTTAGGCCTTTACGTATCTATCACCTTGATAGATTATATAA
This sequence comes from Phyto melanocephala, assembly GCA_941918925.1. Classification (NCBI taxonomy): domain Eukaryota; kingdom Metazoa; phylum Arthropoda; class Insecta; order Diptera; family Rhinophoridae; genus Phyto; species Phyto melanocephala. The sequence continues at coordinate 135,335,969 of OW799234.1, read as the reverse complement.
GTAAAAAAATTTAACTTTGCTTTCATTACTGCTGACCAACGGATGGATATAGATGGAATAACAAAAATGTATTTAGAACATGAGAGAATATGAACATGAAGAAAATGTCATTTGTTATGAATAAAATATTGAAAAATAAAAGCTATGCTTCCCATTTTCTATTATTATATTTTAGTGTTAACATAAATAGCAGTTTAAAATCTAATATTAAATATGCTGATGGTTAAATCATACCAACTCTTTGGTCATTTTATTCTTCGCCTTCCTGTTGTTCTCTTTACAAGTGCTTTATATAATTTTTATATTTGTTTACACAAAAAACAAGAAATTCCAAAAAGTTTTGATGATAATTCGATGATGGCAAAGTGTTTTTTTGCAAGAAAGAAAATCCTTTAAAAAATTTGTGTTTGGGCTGAATATTCAATAAAAATTTAAAAAAAAAATATTTGTTATAAAACATCAAATTTACAGCGTTTTGAAAACATATAAAATAAGATTTAATGGTAAAATTTCATTCACGAACAATAAGTACACACTACTGTAAAGTGACACATAATTCAAACCGCTACAACTTCGCATTAAGGATGTAAATTCAAGGAACTATAGTAACAAAAGAGAAAATATTTCAAATGTTCACTCATCTCAATTATTTGATTACATTGATGTTGATGACAGTATAAAAGTTATTTTATAAAAATTTGTAATTCTAAAGGATCAAATTATTAACTAATAAATTAATAATTATAAAAAATTAGTCAAAACCAAGAAGTAATATTTAATAAAAACAAATTTACAATTTCTGTATTCAAAACATAAAATGTAAATTTTCTTTAGCCTACGAATTAACTTTTACTTTGAAAAGATTTTCGCCCACTTTTAAGAACTTTTAAAAGATTTACAAGCTGTTTTGGTTGTTATTCAAGATAAATTCTTAAGGTAGTAAAAAATAAAGAAATACTTACAAAGTACTGTTTGAGTTTTAAATAAAGAATTAGTTAAGTAACTTATCATATTACGAGTATCTAAATACATGCACAGATGAACTTATAAAATTTAGATTGTAACGTTGCATCATACTTTTTTTCTAGCGCAAACATTTTCATTTTATTTATTTATTTTTTTTGTGCTGTTTGCTACTATTTAACGTGTTGACACCTTTTTTCGTGTGAGTGCGAAAAAGTCTACTATTTAAACATTTTGATTTTTTTGTTTTTCTGCGAAGTGCAAACCATGTGCTTATGTATGAATTATTTTTTACACATACATACACACACAAACACACACACACACACAAACATATACTTATTCAAAAATTCACATAAATGATTTTGTGCGGTTTTGTTTTCTATAGGCAGGTATAAGTTTGGGTTTGTACCAGCATGTAAAGGGTCTCTCAGTAAAAATGCACCTTTTAATTTTAAAGTAAAAACCAATTTTTTTAACAATTTTAATTTTTTATGGGATTGTCAAGAGGACATGTTTCGGTTTATTTCGGAATAAAACATCCATTAAATGACTCCTGTTGAGAGGCCATAATTCTTTTAATGATATTTTCCAAGACTTTTTCTGACAAATGTGACTGTATCTCATTGATGAAGAGTTGAAACTCGTCTGGAAATCATTGATGTAATAAATGGATTGCTTTTTGCACGATGTGGCAGGTAGTAACTTTTTCCATATTATTGGCATTGACCTCACTCTGATCCATTACCATTTAAACGAATTACAGGCTCTTTACTGTCCACAACTAAACAGATTCTTAAAATTTTTGACCATTCTTCGAATGGTTGACACATTAGATACACCTTCTAGATTAAGAATTCTTCAAAGTTTGCAAACGGTCTTAGCATAATTTTTAAAATTTTTGTACTAAGTTTTTACTAAATTTAAAAAGCGCATTCTTACTGAGACACCCTATGTTAATTGTAAACGTAATTACACTCCGCTGACATGATTTTACACTTTTACTTTTTTGAAATTTGTTTTCAGTCACACATTCGTTAGAATATATTGCTTTTCATTCCATCTATTTTTTTATTTTTTATTTTACCACCGTGTAATAATATTAAGGCGCATCTTAAATTAAACTAAATATAAAAAAAATTTCAAAGAATTTTTTCGCTTTAGAAATAAATGCTTTTTATTCACGTGTTGCCCTAATAATATAACTGTGTTATTGTTGTAAGTAAGCGAATTGTATGGTTATGCTTATGTTAATAAGCTCACGTACGTTTGTAAAAATGTATAGATTTTTATGAATGTGTGTCACTTCTTGTGTTTGTGAATAATTTTTCCGTGAATTATGTATACAAATTTACTTTCGGAGATTGCAAATCTGTTGGGGAATAAATTTGATTTTGGCATTTTTAAATGAAGTTGGAAAATTTTAATAAATACAGAAATTTCGCTAGAACATTTTTTTAATTTGGAATGTGTTTTTCGAATTTACTTAGTACAATTTTTTGTTTGTTAACCTTTTGGAAAAATAAATTATAATAAGTTTGTAACTTATAAGTACAAACTTATAAGTAAGTAAGTAACTTGTAAGTAAAAGTTAGCCGTTTAAGACGGTGTCAGTGGAAACAGACAGTTTATTCACAGATGGCGTCAAAACACTTTTTTATTTTGTGCAAAATTTTCGCAAACCTAAACTGGCTTTTAAAAGATTAAGGGCCATTATTACAACTTGGCGTTAGTTAAAGGTTGGATTTTGTCGGAGGAATATACAGTTTACCATTATTACAAATTCAATTTAACCCACCAGGTTGAATAAACTTGTCTTTAACTTACCGCTTACTTAAGATTAAAATGAAAATTTAATAATGGATAACTGTTTCTACGTCCGATAAAATCCTACCTTTAACTCATTCCAAGTTGTAATAATGGCCCTTAATCTTTTTAATATTCTGCTAATCCACCAAGAAATTAAACATCTTTATGTGTCAAATATTTCAAAGTTGTAATTCTCAATATCTCTGTCATATTGATACTTATACATTTAAGTCAGGATTTTGGTTTCATTTAAGGCTTTGATCAGTTTTTTCGTAAAACTTGCGGCTTTTGAAAGTTCTACAATAATCCCTAAATAGTTCATGTGTAAAGTTTACTGTAACGTTCGCCGTGTTCAATTGCTGGGATCACATATCGCTCAATTTGATAAAAAAAAATCGGGAGATGGAGATGAAGAAGAACGAAGTAGTACTGACGATGGCTTAAGATTCGAACCAAACAGTTAGTTTTTCTGTAACATTCAATTCGTGATAAATCTCATGTGTAAATTGTGGATGTCAACAATACCATTTATTCAAAACTTCATATCGTTGCTAAAAACTTTCTTTTTGTCCGAAAGTGGGACTCTATTACAAACGTTCTGAAGCTTATCTTAGAATGAGGCGTTTTGTTGTTTTTTTTTTTAGTCTTTATATATCAAGATATTTATACATACATACGTACGTACATACATATTTTTATATACACTGTGCATATGCAGACATGTACGACGATAATAATTCTTCATATAAACTAACACGTCTAGAATAATAAGGATGTGAAAACAACATGCGCGAAGGTTCTTGCTTATTAAAAACTGAATGTGGCTCAAGGGTTTATCACAACTATTTATGTACTTATGTACTCTGGGAATTTTAATTTCACTGGAAAAGATATTGATAAATAATTTAAAGTTTGAAGTAAATATTCTACAGTGGTATAGTTTTATTTATTTACTTTTTTTGCTTTGCAAATAATTGGCTGAAATATTATTTCAATAAACAATTAGTTGCACTAAAGTGATCTTGTTGGTGTTATTTTACACCTTTGACTTGTTTGCTCTGGGGATATGCAAAGGCGTTTGTCAACACGTATAAACCAAAAACAATTTGGGCGTTATTTAAAGCATTATTACCGACATACAGCCTAATTTAATGCGAAAATTGTATGAATACGCCAGTCGTTGTTGCCAAAGGCCTAAAATAATTTTACAAAACATAAAAACCATTAAGTGTTATTAAAAACATTTTTATGATTTTATTTTAATTTAATGGATAATATTTTCTTCAATGAAAAATGTCGTCCACACGTTATGTCTTTCGTAAATAAAGATGCTGTTTGTCTATAAAATACATACACATGTACGAAAATGATACAAAATATGCATGTGCTATACTTTTACAACAATATTTTATTGTTTTTTTAAATTTTATATATTAAATATTATAAAATTTTAAATTGTTACAACATAAAAAAAAATACATTAAAAACCTTTACAAAGGCATTTCTCATGTCTATTGTTTTATTAAAAGCATTTCTGTTTATGCGTTTTTGCGACATTATTCACTTTAAACCAACACAGAGGCAAATACATATAAATGAAGACAGACAAAGAGATAGACAAAGTCATTGAAACACAATTGTTGAATGGCACACATACCAATCCTTCATGTCTACGTATTACATAAATACATAAAACTTGTATAAATATAATCGTAGGGTCTCTTAAACGTACAAATGGTTTTTTTTACAGATGAAACCGAAAAGAACACAATAACTAAGATTTTAAGAAAACATAGAATTATGAAATCTTTTCAGGACTTATTCAAAAAGGTATTCGATTTAACACAGTAATTTTTATTTTGTTTCCGAAGCGAACAACTTTCAACTCACCTTACCGTCTTGGTTTCTGTGCCATTACATTGTTGTTGCACTGAATGTAATTTTTACAAACAATGTTGGTTCAAAGTTTTCATAAAAATCAAAGATTAAACACTTTGCAAGCGTGACGAAATTAAACATAATAAACTAATTAATACCGAAAACTGATTTTAAAAGTATAGTAACTAATACTATGTTCACACAGGCACCTTAATTGTCAATTTATAATATTATCGCAATTAAAGGCCTTATTTAGCTCAATTTACCATACTAAAAGTTACTTTTAAATTGAGCAATATATACTTAATTGTTTCACTTATTGTCTAAAACTCGAAATACAACTCTTGAGAAGTATGTTCGGTGAGAAGAAAATTCTATAGGTGGCATTTCTAATGTCAAACAAATAAATATACAAAAAATAAAAATTAAGAAAATGAAAAATTTTTGAAGAAAATTTTAAAAAATGTTTGAATAAATTCAAATACATACATATGTATAAGTATATATATGTATAAATGTAATTGTAAATATATTTTATCAACAGGAAAAACACTGAAAAGAAGGCATTTTTTGATTTGGTATAAATACATCGTATTTTACAGGTATCAAATGCTAATGGAGTAAGATAAATTGAGTATGTCTGAACACTTATTTTAATTGCTCAATCAACACTAAATTGAAACAATTAAAAATATCTGTCTGAACAGGGTATACAGACCGTCTGCCATCATTAAAATGTTCAGCATTTTGGTTACATTTTTTTAAAATAGTCGTAGTTGCTGCATGCAGTAGAATTTTGATATTACACGAAATGTATTTTACAATAATTATTTATTTTATTTGACCTCTTTTTTTAAAAATTGTCATACAAAAAAAAAAAAAAAAATTTGAAATTTGTTTCAAAAAATGTATGTAAAAAAAAAAAAAAATTTAAAAAAAATAATTTAAATATACATATATAATAAATATAAAACAAAAAAAAAATAATAAAAAAAATATAAATAATATAAGTTAAATTAAAACACTTTTAATTTTGGTGAGTTCATGATTACAACTAACTTTATTTCAGCAATTTCTTTTCTTATAACAATAATTTGTCTACATCAGTAATGTTCATTTATTATTTTTTTACATTTTAATTTAATAAAGAATTCCACGAAAGCAAAGCAATTGCAACATAATCAGCAGACATAGCGTCAGCAGTTTTGCTTTACTTTTGTGTTTACAATATTCGGTAAGTAGAACAACATTTATTAAATTCCATAGAATTGCTAAAAAGCAGGAAGTAAATGAAGGTAAATAAAATTAAATAAAATTGTTGTTAACTCTTCCCTCTTTAAATGCAAACGTCCACGTTTGTAGGAGAAATTGGTTGACAATTTTTTAAAGCAACACATTCCAATATTTCCGTTTCTTTGATTTCGGACGAGATTTGTGGAATGCTAGTTTGGGTTAATTTAAGTTCGTACCTTGTTTTTGCGGCACATTTGAGAATTATGGTAATTAAAATTACTGCACAAATTATTAGGGCTGCTGAACTTTCCCATAGATTTATACTATTTTTTTGCTTAATTAATTGGATTGTTTTAGTATTATTTAGATGTAATTCTTTTACAAGTTGAAGAGACAGGTATTCCTCGAAATAATGAGTGGAATTTAATGAGCTTAGAATAGCCGGTAGTGGTTTATATGTCTCTTTTTCGTAGTGAGAAAATGTTACATTACCAATGGTTATGGTAGCGTTTTGATATTGTACTACGAAAGTTCCATACATCTCAACGGGTTTACCGTTTGCTAATATTGAACCGTTATACTGATTTAATAAAAGAAGACCATCTTGGATAGTCTCCACGGAAGGAATGTCTAAATTATTAGTTTTTTTACAAGTGGATGGGCTGCTTTTAAGGAGGTTTGGTATGCAACTTGTGTTAGTTATTTCTTCAATACTTCCTCTTTGGCACAAAGTCAGTTCGTCATAACTTTGACATGATTTTTTTACACTAAATATTTTATTTTTACAATTCATTATAGTTTCATATTCTAACTTTATAATAAATTTTCCTGTCTTTATTGGTTTTATTAACATAGTTTTACAATGAGGTTTATTAACTATAGGCAATTTAATAACGTATAACAAGACTGAATTATTTGAGGCAACTTTAACGTTAGCAAATTTTAAACATTGTTCTAAATTATTGTAAGGAAAATTTTGTTCTACAATCAATTCATTCAAGATATCCATTTCATTGTGAGAGAACAGGAAAGGATTTATGATTCCACCTTTTGACCATAACAATGCTTGTTCAATATTTTTTATCTCTTCTCTAAGTATTTGCAATTCAAATTTAAATTTAATAGCTGCCGTCTCATCTGTGTCGTATGTTTGAATGTTCTTAGTTATGTCGTTTGTCGAGTTTGTCAGTTCATTTAGTTTCCGTTCAAATAGTCTGTTTATTACAATTTGGTTGTTTGTCTGTCGTAAGTTGTCGTTTATTTTGTCTGTCAGTATTTCAAGATCTGTTCGGTCTGGTGAGCCTGCGATCCACTTCCATACAGTACCTATTTCATTGATGGATCTTTTGGTTCTGCTAAAAGGTTTAATTCGATTTATCATGTCGCGCAGTTCTGTCATTTCATGCTGAAGAAGTGGCATGAGGGGATTGGATTTCCCTATTTTGTAATTGATGTGCTCACTTATAAGTCTAAGTTCCCGTTCGTAAATCCCAATGTCTATTACGTGTATTAGATTAAATGTTCCATTCTGTATTAGTGCCTGTCCTGTCTGAAACGTCACAACCTCGGAATTGGTGTAGTCGAGAATCTGTATTTCAGTTCTTGCCATTTGAAGAAGAGGTCTGTAAAATGGAAAGAAAGATTCATTAGGTTTTGATCAAACTTTTATGGACTATTCGACCAGATATTGTTTTAATAGTGTTGTTAAAATTTTCAGCTACTTTTTCTTCCTTATATCTAGGTGACAACTTAGTTCCTATTCTCTTATTAGTTTTAACATAGACTGTGTCTCCGATGGAATACTGTCTGGGAGATGTTCGGTTTTTGTTATGGAATTCTAATTCTGCTTTTTGTTTATCTTTTAATTTTTGTATGTGAATTTTTCTTTCCTCTATGAGGTTCTCCGGCTTCATTCTTCCAAAAAATGAGTCCACAGGTCTTTTTCCGGTAGTAGAGTGAACAGAACGATTATACCTGCTAACAGATATTTCAAGCAGTTCTTTAAATGAGTCGTGAATTTTTTCTGCCTTCACGCATCGCATTATTTCGGAGAGTGTTGAGTGGAACCTTTCAATTTGTCCGTTGACCGTGCTGGTATAGGGTGGAGCTTTAAATATCTTAATGCCAAATTGGTTTTCTAGCATATGCTTTATTGGTGCAGATCCTAGTGATTTTTCATTATCTATAACTACTCTTTCAGGAGGTCCTAGTGTTACTATAATTTCACGCAGTGGTTCCTTGATATCTTGTGTTGATCTAGATTTAATAATTTTTGCCGTTACGTACTTCGAGAATTTGTCTATGGCTGTTAATACGGCGTTTTGGTTAGTGAGATAAATATCCAGATGCACTATTTGTCCCGGATATTCAGGTATTGGTGTTTCATTCAATAGTGGTTTTGATGGGTGTCTATCATATTTTTGCTCCTTACACGTTTTACATTGCTTAACTATTTTTTTTATCTTGGCATGCATTTTTGGGAAGTAAACTCTTTCGATTAATTGAATCCTGTTTTCAGTAGCGTTACGGTGCGCTCGCTGGTGTTCGTTCAGTATTTCTTTTTCCTGGTCGCCTACGTCTGTTACATCTCTTACAATTTTTCGAGCAAATCTGGTACGGTAGTTGGAAAAGTTTTCGGGATAAATTTCTTGTATCTTTCCGAGAATATGCTCAGTGGTGTTCAATCCATTTTTTACTGAAGGATTCAAGTATTTTTTTAGAATTGCCATTAATTTTGCTTTAGTATAATCGGTTTCATAAATAATGTGTCGGTGGAACGTAGGAAATACTATTTGAAACTCGTATGATTGTTCTTGTCCAAGTTTTAAGAAAATTTGATTTTTGAATACGTTGATTGGTTCATTGACTATTGGAATGAGATGATGTGACGATGTGTCATCACTATGAGCAGTAGCGGTCATTGCGTTTATTTGAGGAGGTCGTGATAGGGCATCGGCAACAACGTTCATTCGTCCTGGTTTATAAAATAATTCGTAGTTGTGCTCTTCGAGGATAACCTTCCACCGTTTCATCTTGTTATTATTGTTTTTGCTGCTTAACGCATACGTTAAGGGCTGGTGGTCGGTAAATATTTTTATTTTGGCTGAACCGTAGAGATAATTTCTTAAAGAGGTGAGAGCCCAGATAATCGCAAGCATCTCTTTCTCGTTCGTAGCATAATGCTCTTCCGCTTTGCTGAGTGTTCTGGATATAAACATTATGGGTCGATCATTTTGGGCTAGAACTGCTCCCAGAGCATACTCTGATGCATCTGTTGTCAACTGAAACTCCTTCGTAAAATCTGGATAGTGAAGCATTACTTCTTCTGTGAGTGCTGATTTTATTTTGTTAAGTGCCTCAGTTGCGTCACTGTTTAGTTTTATTGGCGTTTTCTTAGAAATGTTTTTGGACGTCTGTCCTCCTTCCCCCCTTAGAAGGGTTGTCAGTGGTTTCGCCAGTTTGGCGTAATCCCTGACAAAACGTCTGTAATAACCTGAAAGACCAAGAAAGGATCTTAAATCTTTCAGCGTTTTTGGTGTAGGGAAGTTTGTGATGGCCTCAACTTTTGCGGGGTTAGTTTTTATACCGTTTTCTGATACGATAAAGCCCAGAAATTCAACGTGGTTCTTTAAGAATTCGCATTTGTCGACTTGAACCTTCATATTAGCATCACAAAGGGTTTCGAAGATAATTTTTATGTCTTCTAAATGACTTTGTTTATCTTTGCTGAATATTATTATGTCGTCTATGTAGACGAAACATCGTTTCCCAATGTGATTCCTCAAAATATCATCTAGCGTTCGCTGGAAGATGGAAGGTGCATTTTTTAGTCCGAATGGCAGACGAGTAAACTCGTATTTGCCATTGTTGACTGAAAAAGCGGTTTTTTCAATGTCAGATTCCTTTAAAGGAATTTGGTGAAACCCGCTCTTCAGGTCTACGATTGAAAAATATTTATTCTGCCCCAGTTGTGACAGTACCTCATTAATCTCAGGTATTGGGTATTTGTCCGCAATTGTGATCGTGTTTAATTTACGGTAGTCGATCACCATTCTAAACTTTTTCTCCTTGGACTGGTCTAATTTTTTTGGAACGATCCACACAGGGGAGTTGTAAGGGGATCGCGATGCTCTTATAATACCATCGTTAAGTAATTTTTCTATTTGCGAATTTATTTCATCTTTAAGATGCATTGGGTAGGGGTATGATTTGCTATAGACTGGTGTATCGGAATTCGTACGGATTTCGCCCGTAACTTTAGTGGTATAAGTCAGCTTTTCATTCGGTTCGGTGAAAAGTTCTGGAAATTGGTCTATTATTTTCGAAAGTTCTGCTCTTGTTTCGATATCAAGGTGTTGCGATTGGATGTTAATTGAGTTGATATCTTGAGAGTGAAATTGTCTCAATCGAAATTTGAGGTTTTTAATTTTCAAAATGTCTTTCTTGGTATCAATTATGGCCGATAACTCTTTAAGTGTATCGTTGCCTAGGATTGCATCGAAAGAAGAAAATAAGGGGAGGATGTAAAATGTAATAGTGTTGCTAAGTCCAAAAAGATTAGCTTTTATATGATGAGTGATTTTAATATTACCTGCAACAGAATTTGCAGTGAATGGTTTTTCGTTTCTTGTTGGTTTTGATATAATTTCGGATTTTATGTAGTTCTTGTTGGATCCAGTGTCTATCAGTATTTTAAGCAGTTTCCCATTCCTCATTCGACATTCTAAGTATGGCAATGAGGAAGTCCTCATTCTAAAAAATGAATGTCGCTCAGGCTTGTTATTATTTCGTCTTCGGAATCTATTGTCGCCATGTTGGTTTGATGTTCAAGTGGTTCTTCGGGGTATTGGTAGTCTTCTTCTGTCAAGGAATCTTCTTCAAATTGATAGCTTTCAACGTTTCCTTGTGGTGGGTGATCTAGGGGTTTTGTTTTAATATGGTAATTGCGTTGAATTTTATTGGGTGGTTCGTGTTGAGATGTTTGTTGCATCTGTTGAGGTATTTTCCACTTTCTGTTTTCGACAGGTCTGTTCATGTAGTTAACGTTTTTTGTTCTCAAGCTTTCGTCTATTTCCATAGGTTGTGGGCGTGGTGCAGGTTTTGGTGGTCGTTGAGGCAGTGCATAACTACGTTGTTGATAGTTTCCCTGATTAAAGTTCATATGTTGTCGTTGCATGAAATTGGGAGTGAATTGATATCTCTGTGGATTTTGATGAGAGTGTGTTAGATGAGGTGCAAAATTTTTTTGTACCTGTTGCATTATATGCCTTCTTGGTGGTAGCACTACCGGTGGTCTTTGATTCCTTCCTGACAGTGAGTTCCTGTCAGTCTGGTTGTCTAGTTTTTGACATAAATATAGAGCGTGCGGTAGGTCTTTGGGCTCACGGACGCCGAGTAATCTTGGTAGATCACCTCTAAGGCCCCTGATAAATGTATCCAGGGCTTTTTCCCTGTATGTTTGAGTCAATAGTTTAATTGACTCGTTGCTGGCTTCCATGCACGAAATTTTACTGAGGATTAGCGTCAAATGCGCATAAACCGCTTGATAAAAGTCGTTAATCGATAAGTTGCCTTGCGTCAACGACAGTAGTTGGTATTCTAATGTTTTTAAATCGCGTTGGTCTCCATAATGATGAGTTAGGCATGCTGCAATAGCCTTCCATTCGAGTGGTGTATTATACGCCTCTAGGGCTGCATCTGCTTCGCCTACTATTTTATTTCTGATAGTCATGATAATAGCGTAGTATTTGGGAGTGCCTTTAGAATTCTCATATAGGGTTAGCACTCTTTCAATACTTTTTCTCCAAGAGCTAAATTCGGTATGTTTCCCTGAAAAGTCCCTCAAACTCTTTACTATATCTGGTACTTTCTCTAAACCCTCAAGATCATTATTGTATCTCTCATCGATCACTTGATCGGGTAGATTAGCAAATTCCTGAGTGGGATTAATAATATCATTGACTAGGGTCCTACCTTCAGTCAAAAACAACTGTCTCAGGGAACCTAACAGGTTTGTCTGTAATTGATTAAATTGTTCCTGATTCATTCCCGCCGGTACAGGATTAATCATAGGAGAATTGCCTGGTTGGTTTAATACCGGTGGTCGGATTAAATTATTTGGGTTTGCCATTTTTTTTCTGTCTCTTCACAATGAATTTATAGATAAAATGTTTTCCTAAAGATTCTTAGTTTATGTTTTTTATTTATTTGACAAAATTAATAAATTCCAAAAAAAAAATTTTACACTTGCAGTAATAAATATAATAATAAATTTCGATGAACAGTAATATTATTATTTTTTAATAAGGTCTATTAAAAAAAATGTTTATGATGATAATTCATAATAACATAATAGTAAAACTTACAAAAGATAAATTAGTATTAGTTGCATATTTTTATTTCTGGTTTTCTTCTAGATGGTTTTGTTGTTTTTGATTGGGTTGTCTTCTTCGGTGTGAGTTTTACCCTCAGTTGTTGTTGTTGTTGTTGTTAATTAGGTTGTCTTCTTCGATGTGAGTTTTACCCTTAGTTAGTTGTTGTTGTTGTTGTTAATTGGGTTGTCTTCTTTGATGTGAGTTTTACCCTTAGTTAATTGTTGTTGTTGTTGTTAATTGGGTTGTCTTCTTTGATGTGAGTTTTGCACTTAGTTAGTTGTTGTTGTTTGTTTTAGTTTTTAGCTATTCTGTTCATAAAGCACTTGGAACATTATTTTAGTTTATGTTTGTGCCTTTTTTTTTTTTTTTTATATAATTTTTATATAATTTTTTTTTGTCCATTTATAAATTGATGCACATTGTTTTTTTTTTTTTTTTTTTTTGAATTTTATAAAGTCTACTGTCTATTTTTTTATATTTTTATCTTTTACTAGAATATTTTAATTTTTATGGTTATTCGCAATATTTTATTTAATCTTTTATCAGGATATTTAGATTGCTCTTTAAAGTTATTGAAGATAATTTATTTATTTCACAGCTTTGCAAGGACACTTTATTTAATTTTTTATACGTTTTCCTTTATTTTGATCCTTTATAAGGATATTTGATTTTTTTTTTTTTTTTTTTTTTGTTAAATTATTTTTCTTAAATTTTAATCTTTACAGAAAGTATTTTTCTTCAATTTTAATCCTTTACAAGGATATTTAATTTTTGAAGTAAAATTTACTTTAATTAATTTAAACTGTTAACTATTTAAACTATTTCCAATGTTTTCTTTGTAATCCCTTACAAGGATATTTTATTTTTTGAAGTTAAAGTATTTTAATGTTTCACTTTTATTCACTTTAAGGATATTAATTTAAATTATTAACTATTTAAACTGTTTCCAATGTTTTCTTTGTAATCCTTTACAAGGATATTTTTTTTTTTTGAAAACTTTTTTGGACTTTTGCTCGGGCGCCAGTTAAATTAAAACACTTTTAATTTTGGTGAGTTCATGATTACAACTAACTTTATTTCAGCAATTTCTTTTCTTATAACAATAATTTGTCTGCATCAGTAATGTTCATTTATTATTTTTTTACATTTTAATTTAATAAAGAATTCCACGAAAGCAAAGCAATTGCAACATAATCAGCAGACATAGCGTCAGCAGTTTTGCTTTACTTTTGTGTTTACAATATTCGGTAAGTAGAACAACATTTATTAAATTCCATAGAATTGCTAAAAAGCAGGAAGTAAATGAAGGTAAATAAAATTAAATAAAATTGTTGTTAACTTATATTAAATAAAAAATAAAAAAAAAATTAAAAAAAAAATATAAAAAATTTTTTTGTGGCTCAGCTGGGATTCGATGCCACGTTTTCTCTAACCAGTGTCGAAGCGGATATGATGACGTCAAAGTTACGTCACAGCCAAATACTATGTGGCTTTTTACTTTTCGTGTACTACAGGCTTTAGCATAGTTAATTGATATTTTTATGCTAGGTTTTTTTTATCATATAAATTTATTTATACTCTTCACCAGAGGTGCTTTGTCATTGCGTTTGTAATTTCTACAATATTGATTACCGACCCCACATAGTATATATTTTCTAAAAGCTTATAACTAGGGGAGTCGATATAACCATGTTACTCCACTACTTAGATCTGTATTAGATCTTTTGCAAATTTCCTTGAATGAATCGCTTTTAAAATCCAGCACGATTGCCTTATAAGTTTCTGAGTTATGAGCAAACAAACATGACTGCATCTGATTTTTCCCATATTTTTATCAAAAAAATCAAAATTTTTCAAGACCTAGTTAAACTATAGGTACGTTTGTTGCTATTTGTAGGTATGATATGCCTCAAGTGGTATTTTTACAAAATGTTGGATAAATCACGTACTAACAGACATGTTATAGGCTGAAATAATTTTGAAAAATAAAAATTTTCTTTTAATAAATTAAATTATTGAAGTTCCTGATAAATTTTGGCGTCTGAAATAATGAAAAAGAAAGTGGCATGTAACATGAAATCGGAAATCTAAGCAAAACTACGATATGTTCATGATGGTGAAGGGTATTATCAGATTCGACAAGGCTAAGTATAGCACTTTAACTTGTTTGTGTTATTATTATATTTTTACTGTAAAATTTGCAAAAAATCTCCGACATTAATGAAAAAATACTAATTTTTAATCAATAATAGTTGAGTTTTTTAACCAGCCTTAAATTACCATACATGAAGCTTAAGTTGGGTCGGTCACCAGGTTCAGAACAGCATTTTTTTGACGAAAAATTGTCCCCTTCATTAAAAAGTTCTTAAGTTCAAGCTGAGACCGCAAAAGGCATCTGGAATTCTCTTTTGTTTTTTCATTCGCGATTTCACAGACCAACGTTTTGTTAGCAACATTCCGCTATTATTTATATTGATTTCAATTTTGTTTTTTTTTTTCTTTTTGTCAACAAAGCGTGTCGCTAAGTACCACCTGAAATATGCTACCAAACTAAATGTTTTCCTTCCAAATGTTCACCCGTCTAAACTCGGACTAAAATAACTCAGTTAGAATTTCGATTTTCCTGTCTGTAGTCAGTCACCTTTTGCATCAGTGCTTATCTGTGTCCTTTGCTGTACATGCATGCTTGCGAGAGTCTGCAAGTTGTTGCATTCAAAACGTTCCAAGAGTGCGTAATGCATAACATGTGCTATTTTAAAAATTTTTTGTTGTTTACACTCATTTTATTGTTGTTTCTGTTGTTAACGATGGAAAGGTTAAGTATTGTCTTTATTGTTTTTTTCTGGTCTTTAGTTTACACTCTGACTAACACACAAATGTTAACGAATACTTTTGTCTTTACATGGGACATACAGACATACGCACATACATGCATACAAACATAGTTAAATAAATATTAAAATCATGAACGTACGAGATCATGTAACCATGGGTGAGAATGAATGAATGAATGTGTATTGTGTCATAAAAATGTTTTCTTTTTTATTTTTATCATCAGTTTATTTGTTTTTCTCTTTTCTTTTGCAATATTTAGAAAATAAACACATCCTTTAACCTGAATTTAGTCCGTCATTATCGTCTACATGCAGACACTTTAATTTACAGCAGCACAAAAATAAATTTCCTACTTAAGTGTATAAGAAGTTTGTAAATAATGTGCTGTTTGGAAAATCAATTTCTTACTCAAGGATTAACTAAAGTTATGACCACTCGAATTGTTTTTGTTTTATATTCCTTAAGTTGATTTGTGTTGTATATAATATATTTACTATTGCCCTTCACACAACCAAAAAAAAATGTTTAAAAAGATAAAAAAGAAAAAAAAAATACAAACACGTATCGCTTTAGCACTTTATTGGCCAGTGTTGAAGAAAAGTGTAGAAGCTCAAAACATTAACTTTTAAACTTTATGTTCATTCATGCCTACTCACTTATTCTCTAACTGTCCGAATTAGGGTATAACGAAACATTTTTCTTAACTTTTTTCCTTTCAATTGTTTACCGATTAGTTTGATTTCACGTGATGAGCGGTCCCAAAATGGTCCTAGTGCAGGAAATCACCTGAACTCCCATATAAATGCGATAAAAATGCTAAAATGTTAAATATCAGCCTTAGGACGACATCAGAATGAAAACTCTGTGAAAATATTTCAAATTTAATTTTAATTTTTCTACTTATCTTGAAATCATAAAAAATAAAAAGAATGCTACATGCATTTTCTTGGATTTAAGCCAATACCATCAGCCATGATGGTGATACAGTGACAAATTACACAATTGCTGCTCAAACTTTGAGTACTTAAAATACAACAGGAAGGGTTTGTGCCTTTGTTTTTTTTTTTTAAGACTTATTAAAGCGAATTAAAAGTGCTCTCTTCCATTCAAGATCAAACATTCTTTGTTTTGTTATACATTTGGTTGTTTTTTTTTAATTTTTAATTAATCACCAGTTTATAAGATTGACTTTGTTCAGTTTCTGCATTTATTCTTTTGATCCTTCCATTGTAGTTTGAATATGTCGGTGTATGAGTCTTGTAAATTTTATTATTTTTTGTTTCTACTGTGTTTTACAGATTCAGTCAATCGTTACAAACTACGACAATCTCAATTTAAAACTATAGTGTTAGTCAAATTTAATAATTAACAATTCGTTGTTGTTACTTGAAATAGCAGATTGTTGTTGTTGTTGTTGTTTCAAAACTACATTTGTTTTTATGAATATTGTTTGGTTTCCGTTGTAGTGGTTTTGTATAATGGTGGGTGTTGCAACAAACACTGTCGGATATAAAAGACAACAACTACAAAAAATTGCTTGGTAGTTGCTGTTATTTAAACGGAAATAATTTGGTTTCATTTAGCCTTTACAATTTTTTTTTGGTATTGTCTTCCAAAAAAAAAAACATTTTCTGTTTCGGTGTGTGAAAAAACTTTGCGCTTTAAATACAATTTTTTAATTCTATAAAATTTAAAACGTAAAAGTTTTAGATGCTGGATGCTTAAGGCACTCAATTTAATTACAATTTACATTCGCTAGAATGCTTTTGTTTTAAGACATTTCTTATTCGTTTATCCTTTTGTTTTCAGAGTTTTTTATTTGCGTTTGTCTGCTTGTGTTTATAACCTTTTATTACAATCTTTTATTTATAGTATTTTTTTTATTGTTGCAATTATAACACATAGTCCTAACAATGCCTTTAAAGTGTTAAATGTTCTTTTCACAGAGCAATTAGTTTTGCCGTAGAAAAAGAACAACTTTAATGCAACAATTGTAATAAATTCTGCGCAACAATACGTACTTAAACGAATACCCATACTGTTGAATGTTTTGAAAAAAATAAAAATTAATTAATTTATTGTTTCGCAGTAGGCTAGAAAATAATCTCTAATTCTTTCTTCTGCATGGCTTTTAGTTAATTATAAACAAAAATTTTCTTAAATTTATTAAGTACATTATATTAAGGTACTGAACGTGTTGTTTTCTTTATAAAACTCACTGACTTAAAACTTTGAAGTACTCTGCCTTGGCTGGCATTAATGAATATCTTCTACTACACAATTTATTAATGTTTTGAAATTTTTAAAAATTTAAGCCTGAAGTAAAAACAAAAACACATTTTAACATTTTTTTAAACAAATATTCGGTTTCTTTTAATCATATTAAAATATTAAATGTTTATGAAACTCGGATTTTTTTTTCTTCCATTTAACATTGTTGGTATTGTTCAAAGGAAAGAGAGAAAAGCAAGCCTTGTGCAGTGTTAATAAGGATTTGAAAGCATGTTCTACATGTATATGTGGAGCCAATTAAGATGTGAGTGTGTGTTTCCAGTTTTTACATCTACGTAATAGTCAACATTAGAAAAGGCTTCACCTAACCAACCTAAGCATCACCTTTAGCAAAGTTAATGCTACACAGAAAAAAATATGAGTTTCAATTACGAAATTAATAATAATACAGTAGGTCCTCGATTTTTCGTGATTCGGAAAAGAAAATTAGTAATAATTTCTATAATTTTGATTTGTTTGCATCGATTAACCGTGATTACCTTTATTATCCGAGATTTGAAGGTTTTTTATTGCTTTAGAACAAATAAAACTTAATGTTTATGTATCGTTCAATCTCTTTTTCAAAAATGTTCATTTTTTTTTGTTTTTTATTTAAACATTTTTGAATCCCAATATAATTCTCTAAATAAATTAATTATATATACATAAAAAATGTTTAAAAGTGCAACTCAAAATTGTTATCAATTAACCGGGAAAATCGATTATCCAGAATGCTTCCGGTCCCAATCATTACGGATAATCGAGGTCTCGCTGTAATTAAAATTTTATTTTATTTTTCTCCAATCATCAAAACTAAACCATTAATTAAATGAAAATTAATAATTTTAATTGAAAAAATATTGCAAAAAATACAATTGAAAACAATTAAATCAGTACTAAAAAATTAATTAAAATTAATTTAACTGTCAAAAAATATTTTGGTTAATTTAATCACTTCTAAAATCGAAATTTTGGATTAATTTAAATAAAGTCTTTATTATTTCAATTATATTAATTATTAAACCTATTTGAAATAAAGTTGCCCGAGAAGAACGCATAGAGAAAGGGACCTAAGGGTAAAAACAGGTTTTGTTCAGGAGATCCATTTTAAAGATTAAATAATTTTTCTATTTTTTTAAATTGTTCATAAGGAAAAAAAAAATTTCTTGTAGTTTCGTAAAATCAAGTTATTTTGTTGATTTAGTAGGGGAAAAAATGAAAATAAAAAAATTTTACCGTTAGGTCCCTTTCTACACACAAAGAAAAAATATGGTTGTGGTAACCATAATCGAAGAGCAACATACTATGATTGAATTGTATGATTATGTTTAAAATAAACTATGATTGAATTGTATGATTATGTTTAAAATAATAATGGTTTAATTTAAGTATCATTCAATAATGGCTACAATTGAAATCGGCAATCTGCTTTTTTACGGCAAATTATTGTCTTTTGCTGTAACATACACATATTGATTGTACTTACCAATTTTTTACCAATATTTTTTTACATTTTCTCGTTTATTTGTAATTTTTTTTTTTAATTTTTCAAAATTTTTTGTTAATTTTTTTGACATCTCAAACTTTTAAAATAATAAAAATTTATTCAGCAAGAAGAAGAACAGCTGAAATCAAATTATTCTTAAAAAAAAAATCATAGCTTGATTATTTTGTAATCATACTGTTGTCTTACTTATTATTTAATGATTATTTTTAATTTTTAATGATTTTGAATATAATGTTATTTTTGTCGTCATAATTTTTTTAAATCATACTATTTTTAAATGATAACCATTTTGGAATTTTTACGAAAAGTAATCATTAAATGATACAATTCAAACAAATGCTTGGGTATCGTGACAAAATATAAGTTAAATTAAAATTGCACTTAGTTAGTTGTTGTTGTTTGTTTTAGTTTTTAGCTATTCTGTTCATAAAGCACTTGGAACATTATTTTAGTTTATGTTTGTGCCTTTTTTTTTTTTTTATATAATTTTTGTCTTTCTTATTATTTAATGATTATTTTTAATTTTTAATGATTTTGAATATAATGTTATTTTTGTCGTCATAATTTTTTTAAATCATACTATTTTTAAATGATAACCATTTTGGAATTTTTACGAAAAGTAATCATTAAATGATACAATTCAAACAAATGCTTGGGTATCGTGACAAAATATAAGTTAAATTAAAATTGCACTTAGTTAGTTGTTGTTGTTTGTTTTAGTTTTTAGCTATTCTGTTCATAAAGCACTTGGAACATTATTTTAGTTTATGTTTGTGCCTTTTTTTTTTTTTTTATATAATTTTTATATAATTTTTTTTGTCCATTTATAAATTGATGCACATTGTTTTTTTTTTTTTTTTTTTTTTTTTGAATTTTATAAAGTCTACTGTCTATTTTTTTATATTTTTATCTTTTACTAGAATATTTTAATTTTTATGGTTATTCGCAATATTTTATTTAATCTTTTATCAGGATATTTAGATTGCTCTTTAAAGTTATTGAAGATAATTTATTTATTTCACAGCTTTGCAAGGACACTTTATTTAATTTTTTATACGTTTTCCTTTATTTTGATCCTTTATAAGGATATTTGATTTTTTTTTTTTTTTTTTTTTTTTTTTTTTTTTTAAATTATTTTTCTTAAATTTTAATCTTTACAGAAAGTATTTTTCTTCAATTTTAATCCTTTACAAGGATATTTAATTTTTGAAGTAAAATTTACTTTAATTAATTTAAACTGTTAACTATTTAAACTATTTCCAATGTTTTCTTTGTAATCCCTTACAAGGATATTTTATTTTTTGAAGTTAAAGTATTTTAATGTTTCACTTTTATTCACTTTAAGGATATTAATTTAAATTATTAACTATTTAAACTGTTTCCAATGTTTTCTTTGTAATCCTTTACAAGGATATTTTTTTTTTTTTTTGAAAACTTTTTTGGACTTTTGCTCGGGCGCCTGGTCCCTGCTCGGGCGCCAGTTAAATTAAAACACTTTTAATTTTGGTGAGTTCATGATTACAACTAACTTTATTTCAGCAATTTCTTTTCTTATAACAATAATTTGTCTACATCAGTAATGTTCATTTATTATTTTTTTACATTTTAATTTAATAAAGAATTCCACGAAAGCAAAGCAATTGCAACATAATCAGCAGACATAGCGTCAGCAGTTTTGCTTTACTTTTGTGTTTACAATATTCGGTAAGTAGAACAACATTTATTAAATTCCATAGAATTGCTAAAAAACAGGAAGTAAATGAAGGTAAATAAAATTAAATAAAATTGTTGTTAACTTATATGATGAAAAGAAACAAAAATAACTATTAATTGTTTTCGACAACCAAATATTTTTTTAGAAAAAATAATATGACCGTCGTGATCATGTCGTAACCATGGTTTTTCTTTGCGTGTATTTGCGCTTAGAATCGTCGACTTCACTTTTATAAAATGCGCATATCTCTGGGAGGGAACACTTTTGGGGCATGGGATCGGTCTCATTCGATGCTCAGATGTTGTCCACATAAAAAAAAAAAAAAAAGTGAAAATTGTTTTTTTTACCCTTAGGTCCCTTTCCCTATGCGCTGTCACATATATATTTTTTACACATTTCTTTCTCACATTCATAACATTTCGGCCATTAATAAACAAGCAACCTGAACAAGATTTTTAGCGATGAAAACAGTTAGATGAAGCAAAGGAATTCAAAGATTTACTTCCCTATTTAGTTCGGTATCGTGCTACAAGAAATATTAACTTTGGATACATCTACTTAAACGATAAAGTTCTTTATGTTAGAATCTTTACATATTTTTTTATAGCTATGTATCTACTTATCCGATATTTCTCATATTTTTTTATTATTTTTGCGTTCCTTGCTTAATAGCCTTGTTTTTTATTATTGCATTAAAATTATAAAATCTTGAAAAAAAATTCAAAATTTAATTTTTAATAATTTTTTTTATATTTTTTTTATTTTTCCAACTGACAAAATAAAATTTGCTTTTTTCAAAAACACTTATTTTTAATTACAATAATTTCTAATTTACTTAAAAATATAAATCAAATTTAAAAGCATATCAAATAGTCAATCGGTTAAAAATTTCAAGAAATAAATTTTTCTGTGTACTGACACATGAAAAACGTAAAAGAAGAGTTCGTTACGGAATGTCTTATATTTTTTGCGCAGACTTTTTACTAGGTTATCTATTTCTTTTTTGTTGCTATTTTAATTAAACCAGGGCAAACGTATATTTTAATACCTGTTTCTGCAAGCTCGCGATTGTAGCTGCTGATGAGTGCGTTTGTCTACTTGTAAGTTCTTCTGTGAAAGTGTGTGTTTTCTATGTTCTGAAAGGCTTTTCTTTTTATTTTGCTTATTTTTTTTAATTTCTCTCCTTATATTCATAATCTTGTTTGTTTAAAAACTTTAGGCTAATGGCTTACTTAACCCTCTTTTATGTTTTAGAAGGATTCCATGTAAAAATGTGAAATATTTAATTTAACACATCATTGAGTAAAATGCTTTTTTTTTTGCTGCGCTTCATCTTCGTCTTCTTTTATACTTGTTTTATCGCTAAGTGGCCAACTAAAGAGTAAAATCCTTTAAAAATGACATGGTTTTTTGTTTGCTTTTCAACCAATCACTATTCATTATTTCAAGTTTTCTTTTTATATGTGGAAATTTATTTTTTTATTGTTAGTTGGTTTTTGTTTTAATTAATATTTTTCTTTTTTTGTCTTTAGCAAAAACTTAAAGGTCTAATGGCCATTAAAATTGTAGCCACATTATCTCTGAGCATTGGGTTCATATTGCGTTGTTTTTGCAAGCTACTTGGTTGTGCATGGACTTGTGCCAGCTGATACAAATCGGCATGGTAGTCCATGCCAGCTATACCCTGTGAGTTGAAGCTGGCCGAAACTTCTGTACAGTCAATAATGGCGGTTTTTAAAGGAGTCACTAGCAACGTCGAATGATTTGGCTAAAAATATTAAAGATTTACAAACAAATATTTAATTTCACTTAAGAATGAAATGAAAGATATCTTCACTAGTATTGGAAGATAGTACAAATGGGGTATTCCACTTCACATTAGGACGGTTTGAAAATATGAAAATATGTGCTTATTTTTTACTCTTAAAAAGAGTCCATTATATTGTCTATTATCAATCAGATATTGCAATTTTAGAAAAAAAAAATGAAAAAAGTTTTTTTTTTAAAAGTTAAAAAAATGTCAGTTTTTAAATTAAAAAACAATATTAAAAATTCTAATTTGGATATCTGGTCAAGAAGCTAAAAGCAAAACGTCCAAATGAGAATTATAGTTTAAGTAAACACGTCAGTGAGTGGGTGTTAAAAATTTTCAAAAAAAATTCGTCTTTCAAACTATCAAGTCTAACATGGAATGCCCCATATACAAATGGTGGTTGTTGCACTTAATTTCGCAGCGAAGCATACTTGGGAATACAATTTTTGTTTGTATATTTTTTTTACTTTGTACCTGCGAATATTGTCAATAAGTCAATTAATACTTAATTAATATTTTCTTTTTCGTTTTAAATAAAAATAATTTGTGTTGTCATTTGCTTACCACTTTTTTGCCTTCAATCATTTCCCTTAATAACAGTACAGCGGTTCGACTGCCTGCCAAGAGATTCCATCGCGACCAACTAAAATTGTGTGACAATGACAGTGTCGACATACACGCATACAAATGCATCTCCATTACGTAATTTTTTTCGCATGAACCTTCTGTATAGCAGAATGCATCCTCATCAGGGAATATGTCGACGGCCGATGAAATCAAAATCTGTTTAATAGCATCTAACGACAGAGTTTTGCCAATCATCTCATTGATGGCGGTCGTTGAGCCACCCTGAAAATTGTTTACACAAAAACCTTGAGATGTGATGGTTATGTCCAAGCTGACTAAAGAGGCCGTAAAACTGAATAGAATGTTTTCGGGACTAAAACAGCAAAACAATGATGATTGATGTGTTGTTGTTTTTATAATTAAGGTAGTTTGTACATTAATTATTGGTTTATTAAATAAGAGAAGGAGTTTAAAAAAGGAAAAAGGAAAATAAAAATATTTCTACTAAAAACAATTAAAAGGTTAAATTTGTGTGTGTGTAAAAGTATCTGCATAGAGTGATGTTAAGTGCAAACTATAATGATTTGTAAATTGAAATGCACCTTTAATATTTATAATTGGTTGCGATTTTTACTGCAATGACAAAAAAAAACAAAAGAAGCATATGTGAAAAAAATCCATTGTTTTTTTACCATCTCAATCTGTATATATAAAAGATAAACGTGACTGACTGACTAATTGACTGATTCATCATCACACAGCCTAAACACAAAGAGCTAGAGGCATGACATTTGGACAAACGGTTCCTCTCTCAATGTATAGCTCCACTAAGAAGGGATTTTTGGAAGTTCGTACTTTAAGGGCGTAAAAAAGAGTAAACACGGGTAAAATCTTATATCTGCTAAACTAAAAATTATACAAATAAAATTGAAAAGGAATTGTAATTTGCACAAAAAATAAGTTGACAGGTGTCTGGCCTTTTTTTGAATTTTCAACCCCTAAGGGGAAAAAACGGGTAAAAACTATAATTTGGTACTTTTTTAGTAGCATGAAGCTAGAAAAAAAGTTTAAACTCTATTAGTTAATCCGCGAAAAAATATTAATGAGGTTTCGGTTTTTTTTTTCAAATTCGTATGTATAAGGGGTAAAAATTGTCCCTATTTTTGGTATTTTTTTAAAAGAAACTTTTCTAATATTATTCAATGGGACAAAATTTGATAATTATTATTGCCTAATAGAATATGGACAATTTAAATTTTTTTTAGGTTAAATTTTTGGAAACTTTTAGGGGAACAAAAAAGGTACAAAAAAGGGGAAAAACACCGGAAAATATGTATAATTCCTAATAACGGGGCCAATTTTCATAAAATTTGTAATAGGGATTTCACCAGACATACAAAATAATGTAATTTGGTCTAAATTTAAACACATTCATAACAGGGTGTACTTTTTAGAACATAATTACTTATATGCAAAATAGAGTAGATTTACCCACTTTAAATAATGTCTATGAAAATATATTTTTATTGCGTAAATATTTAAACATTTTAAACTTGGAATTTATACATTGATATGTAAAACCCAAAAAGGTACTTCTTTGTTTTTTTTTGGTACTTTTTGTATTTTCTACGTTTATGAAGCTTTAATTTTGACATTTGTGACTATTGATCCAAGTTGAGGTTGAAAATGTTATGGGCGACCGAAAAAGTACTTTTTTGAATTTTCGTGGTACTTTTGGTATTTTCTACATTTACGAAGCTAGAATTCTACTATCAAGGACTATTAATTCCAGGTGAGACTGAAAATGTTAGGTACCTTTTATCTTTTTTATGGTACCATTTGTATTTTCAACGTTTACGAAGCTAGTATTTCGAAATTATTGACTATTCATACGAGGTGGGACTAAAAATGTTATGGACGACCAAAAAGTTTCTTTTTTGAATTTTTATTGTACTTTTTGTGTGTTATACGTTTATGAAGATAGAATTTTGAAAAAAGCGGCTATTGGTTCAAATTGAGAATAAAAATGAGAAGGGCGAAACAAAAGCGGCCTTTTCGCATTTTTATTGTTCTTTTTGTATTATTCCGTTTGTAAACATAGATTCTTAAAATTAATGATTTTTAATCCGAATGTTATGTGTTATGGACGACGATAAAATAATCATTTTTTGTAATTTGTATATATTGTATACATAGAATTCTGAAAGTAGATATTAATAATCCAAGTTAACTTTGAAGATTATAGCGAAGAACGAAATGCTATTTTTATGATTTTTATAGTCATTTTTGCATATAGTAAATTTAAAATATATCCCCGATATATCCTCACTGTACTCTACTTTTTCTAACTGAAATGAATCAGAGAAACATTATAATTTTTACCAGAAAACATTTAGTAATTAAAAAAGAACTTGAGTATTCAGTAAATAATAAGAACTGAGCTATCGAAGTAGCGGGTAATATGATAGTTTACTAATAAAGCTTAACGTTTATAATAAAGGATTTTCTAATGAATGCTTGTCTAAATTATAAAAAAATAAGTAACAGTGCTATATTCGGCCATGCCGAATCTTATATACCCTTCACAATGTATAGTCAAGCAATAGCAATTGTTTGTATCACCATTCATCTCATATAAAATACGTACATAAAATATAAATAATATATTAAATAAAATAAAATTTTTTTGGCTCAGCTGGAATTCGATGCCACGTTTACTTTAACCAGTATGTATGTAGGTTGTTGTTGTAATTGTGTAAAAAAACGAGGTGGTCGTGGTTTTTTGCTCATATCTCAGAAAGTTATTGGGCGATTGTGCTGAATTTCAATAGCGATTCATTCCTGGATATTTCCAAGAGATTGATACCATAACGAGATCTGAGGAACATATAGTTGCTTCTAAAAGTTGATTTCAACCAACACACGGACAGACGGTCAGGGCTTAATCGACTCCTCTATTCATAAGCTTTCAGAAAATATATAATTTATGGGGTCAGAAATGGAAATTGTAGAAATTACAAGCGGAATGACAAAGCTATATATACCCTTGTGCACCACAGGTGAAGGGTATAATAACAAGCTTGTGTGTAAATTAACGATTTTTTTCTTTTCAAAGATCCATTAAAAAGTCAAGTATGGAGTTATGATAACATTTGAATAATACGAGTAGCACGGTGATATCGGGTTAAGTGTGAGGGATGTCCAAGCTTATGTTTATCGGTCAACTGCAGCTTTTGGGCATAGATCTCCAGACTAATTACAATTATTTACATCTTGCTATAGTAATTTGGCATCGCCGTTTCAAACTGTCAACGCCTAACGTCTACTTGCCGCTATTAAAAATCCAATCCTTGCATTTGATTTTCTCCAATTTGCTCTCAGCAAATACGATTCATATAATAAAATTTTAAATCATAATAAATATGAAGATATTTGCATACATTAAACAGAGTTTAATTAGGAATAAAAAAAACTCAAAATAAAAAAAAAAAAAAACTGCAATTCTTAAGTGGCCACAAAAAGATTTAAAATTAAATTAGTTTATTCTTTTAAAACATTTCTACATATTTGAAAAGGTTCAACCATAAATCATTGCAAATAACTTTAATATAAAATTTAATAGTGAACTAAATACCTAAACGTCTACTTGCTTACCATTTTAAATCGGGCTTTATTTCCCAGGTTTGATACGGCATATTGCTGTAACGATTCAAAGCAAAACCAAACACTCCTTTTGCAATCCGGAGTGTGTCGAATTGAATTGTGTTTTTATTTTTTATGATTTGATTTGTATATGTTTTTAAAAAGAAAAGAAATATATCAAAATACCATTTTTTATGTATGTACATTTGTAAGTATGTATACTTGATTGGTCTTTGTTCGTTTTTTTTTGTAAGAAACTAAATCTACTGAATTTATAACAAAAACCTAATCAAGTACAAACTGAATTTAGCGTTTTTATTTTATTTGCCACATGAATTCAGTTCAAGACTTTTATGAGTTCACAAAGAGTGCTATTAGTGTACAAAAATATTAAGATGGTACTAACTTTATATTGTATTTTTTACAACGATTATTAATAAAACATATTGCATAGATTGAATGTAATCCTGCTCTGCAAGGCCTTTCTTTTATCAATTGTAATTTTTTACACGAGCAAAAAGACAGTTCCTTCCCTGCCTTGCAGGACCAGCAAATATATACAGACAGGGTTGATTAAGAGGACTTAAGTAGACGGCTGTAACTAAGTCAGGCATAGAGAAATTTTGGGCTTATTAGCACATATTCCCATAAGGATGTTGTCCCTTAATCGAACTTTTACATTTTTAAGTGACTAATAAATAATCGTATTTTAGTTGAAATTGATGCTTAACTAAAAGCAGATTTGTAAGAGAGAAAAACTAAATTACCGCAGCCAGGTATGCAAGACTCTAATAAGGCAAAGGCATATTTGAAAACATCACTTAGAAAATACCTCTGTTTTTGCTGCTTAGTAAGTTCCTAAGTTATTTTCTACTTTAAAATTTTCCTACTTTCTTCTTCTTTTTAGCGAGCTGTAACAGAAATGCTTAAAACATTTCACAATTAATTTTTATTTACTGGTATATAGTACTAAGTACGCAGAAAAAACAGTATTGGTTGTGTCAGAATTGTTGCTAATTGCAACGATTAGCTGTGATTTTTTAGATTAAACACAAATTTGTAAGTAAACATATGAGCTGTAGTGGAAATATATAACCTTAAACGTTATACTTAGATCCTTTATAAGTATATTTCAAATCTCTCAATTCAACGGTATTTTAATAATTTGGTTCTTCTTATTGATTGTTAAATTTATACTAGAAATTAACGCTATTTTGTAAATCAATTCTATTTTAAAAGTTGTTTACTCTTTGCGAAAAATATATTTATATTGGGAGAGCTCGTATCAAATACATAAGTGTTGCGTATAAATTAAGTCTGGTGTGTTTATATTGCAATCATACCTAAACGTCCGGTACGAAATTGTATTGTTAGTTTATCCTCATTGAATTTTGTATCGTGAACATCACGTGTGCTCCATTTACCCTGAGTAAATGTTGTTTCGGTTATTAGTTTAGATTTTTTACTGCAAATAAAAAAAATATTTATTTAGGATTTTATTAAATTTGATATATGTAAGCTGTAAAATGTGTGTATTTATTGGTATGAAAGAAAAAGAAAAACAATATTAGAAATTAAAAAACCTTAATCAATTAAGCTGGATTTTGAATAACTTATAATCAAAACTAATATTTTTGCTTAATGATTCTGTAAGTAATTAACTCAAATTGTGTTGTTATGAAATTTGCATAAACTTTTTCGAATATCAGTCTATAATTTTTAATTGTCAAATATTTAACACCGAACATCCCCAGGAAAAATATTTTTATAGAACCACATCCCTTTTGGTTTTAAATTTAATAAAGGGTCCGCCAAATAACTTTTTCTTTTTTGAAAATGCTATAAAAAGAAAAAGTGTAGCTTCGGCTGTGTGGCACGTAGCGCCGTCCTGTTGAAACCAAATGTTGCCAATGTCCTCCTCTTCAATTTTTGTAAACAAAAATTCGTTTAATGGAAAATGGCCCAATTATGCCTCTGAACCAAAATCCGTATCGGCTTTTAAATTTATGCGTGCGGGTTTTCTGTGCCTCAAATGCGACAATTTTGCTTGTTTACATACCCACCAAAATCAAAATGAGCTTCATCTGAAAAGATGATTTTTTTTTTGGCAAAATCGGCCAAAGTAATGTCGCAATATTTCCCAGCGTTGTTCAAGCGTATACACAACCATATTCGTTCAGCGGAAGGATAAAACTAATTATCTGTCAAATCAGACATGAGCTAAGTGTTACCATTCACGAAATAAGCACTAGTTGAAAAAAAACGTTAGATGGCGGACCCTTTATTAAGCATCCAACTTATTCGTTTCCCTACCAGCCAACATTAATACTAAACGATTTTAAGATAAAATTTTATCTTTCCGCTGTGGTTTAAGTGGTTCTTCTACTCTAGATAATGTCTTAATTTTTTTTCAGAATATATATAAAAAATTGTTGTATCTTGAATGGCAAATATCTTATAAAATTTTGCACAATATTCTTCAATGTTTATTAACGATGTTTCAACGTTATCATTAGATGCTGCTGTGTAAAGTTATGACAATTGATGCATAAATGTATGCACATATTTAATTTGTAGACATATTGTACTTGAATAAATTTAAGAGACTTTGGTATTTTGATGACGCTTTTAAGTATTTGATTTACATTAATTTTTATTCCTTTGAAATGTTAGTATTGTAAATAATTCAATCTGATTCGATTGCTTCTTGTTTCAATATTTTTATTTATTTGTGTTTTTAGACGACAGATGAAAAAAGAAATAATATTGAATGAAACTGAAATATAAAATAAAAAGAAACTACACTTAACGTTCTTTAAGTCTCTCTGATGAGTTTTATGTAATTAAATCAAATCAAAGCATTGTAGGATTGTAAAATAGAAAAAAAATATGAAAAAAATAATCACAAAAGTCAATTGACATCAATTGTAAAGTGTTTGGTAACGACTATGAAATAGAAAAGGAAAAAATAGTACTTGTCGTAATGCTAAAAATAAACACATACCGACATGGCAGTGAATAAAAATGAACGTACGAAGAAACGACTGACAACGTGGGAAGACACGTTTAACGCTGTTAACAATTTTTCCAGCTGCACACACACTACCAACACCTACAAATACTATCAACTGAAATACATTATCATTTGTACTCACATATTTGAATGCATAGACATAAGGGTGTTCCATTTAAATGTCTCTTGAATTTTTTTAGCAACATGTGCACCCAAATGAAAACATGATTTTGGTATCCATTTTATAAGAGCAACAGACTATCATTGAACTATATAATTATTAAAACATATAAAGGTTGCCTATTTTCATTATAATGTTTAATGAAGCTATAATGCAATTTTTATTTCATGTCTACAATCCTTGCTCTTTTGTTATTAAAACTATGGTTTTTTGTTGAGACTTTTAGTGATTGTACAGGGCGGGCGAAAAGTCACCATGGGGCTTAAAAATTTAATAGCTTGTTCGTTTATATGTATTTTATTAAGATTAAAAAATATACAAAGTGAAAAGCAATGTCACTTAAATGATCCCTGTTTCAGCTTCACAGTTGTAGATCATTTACCATAAAATCTTTTTTGTGCTGTAGTGTTCGATTTTTTGCAGCAATATTAACATTGAGTTCAAGGATTGTCTCGGGCTTATTCACATATACTCGCTTCTTCAAATAATCCTAAAGAAAATGGTCGGGTGCTGACAAATCTAATGAACTTTCTAGCCAATTAATTTTCTAATTTCTGGAAACTATTAGCTCTCCAAGATTTTGACATAAAATTTCCATTGTATCTCAGGCAGAGTTTTCAAGAGCAGGGCATAAAAAATGTTCTGTCATAAGCCGATATTGCTTTCCATTTACGAGACCTAGACATTCATTTTTGGAGAAGAAAGACTTAATGATATTTTCAGATATAATGCCACACCATACTGTACACCTTAAGAGGTATAATTAGCGTTAAAGGATGTCTTTTAGATTTGCGGAACACCAGAATCTACAGTTCTGCTTAATTACAAAGTCATTCAAATGAAAATGAGCTTCATCACTCTTATGCAGATTTTCAATAAAGTTTATTTAATTTCTGGACAGTTGATGAAACTTTACTGCGATATTTAGAGGAGGAGTTTAAAATCTAGCTGAGCAGAACGCAGACGTTTCTGGTGTTTCGTTAACACTTTACTCCATACGTTCAATATTTTTCGCAGTGCGAATTAAACATAGTCTACCGGTTTATGGTAAGTCTTTTACGGTGGTTTTGTTGGTGAGGACAATGAACTAAGCAACGAATCACTGTTTCAGAGGACGAAATTCTGACGTTAAAACGTCTACGATATCCTTTTTTCGTTAAAATAATTCATAAAACATTAAATTGTTGTCACAAAATATGCAGTAAAATGAATTAGAAGAATATAATATTTATGAACACCGTGATGATGTCGTAATCATGTTTTTTTTGCGTGTATGTACTTTTATGTAAGATTTTACATGTCTCGACGTTTTGTAAATTTATTTTATAAAATAAGTCAAAAAATCTGATGCACAACATAAAATTTCAAATGAAATATATGGCAAAGTACATTGCTTTTTCTTAAAACAATTTAAAAAAAAATGTTTTAACGAACTTGTTTTTTGTGAAACGCCCTAATAGTTAGTGATGAGCTATATATGTAACAAGCTCAATAGAATAAAGTGAATTTTGTTCTTACTCTTATCGGTGATGTAGTAGTGAAAATAATAGTTATTGAAGTGTTGATAACTTTTACGTTGTTAACAAATACTTAGACAACGTAGGTGCCGTCATAATCACAATTTTTTCTAATAAAAAACCAGCAAGTGCAGCAAGGTTACACCTTCAGTAGTAAAGGAGGGATACAAATAAAATATAATAATAAAAATGTTGATAAGAAAGAGCAAATATGGTTCCAATAAGTTCCGAGGGAATTTTTTATTTTTTAATATATAAGTGAGAGAAGAGATAGAATTGTTATTTTATATATGGACTTTTGGAGCTAACATTCAAAATAAGAAAAAAATCGACTAAAAAATCAATACCACCTGTTTAATTAACATGCCTTGTAAAATGGATGACAACGTTAATGTAGTACCTTGTCGAATCTGTTTCGTTGTCACAAATACACGACACGATAAAGATAAAGATACCCAAAAACATGCTAAATGATTTCTTCAATCTAAAAATGTTTTCTTCAAAGGTAAGAACAAAAAACATTTCCAACATTTTACCGAGCTGGCTGCATTGTTATCTATATATTATAAAATGTCGAATATCTGCTGAGGCACAAAAAATTAATATCAAGTGTATTTACAAAGTGTCCTAACCCTGTAGGAAATGTCACTAGTACTACTGACTTATTATACCCCCGACAATGCTTTTTTACTATAGACATTTACCATGTGCGTGTCATTGGAAATCTACTACTGACACTGGTACTACTGAATAGTTAGTTCTTTAAGGACCATATGTAGACATTGTCACCAGAGATTTAATAGTGCATTTAAGTAACTCTAGTCTACACTTTTGATACTTTTCTGAAATAGACGTCGTTAATGAAACTTTTGTTAAAATATGATGTTTTATTAAAAAAAAAAAATTAAGGAATTCATTAAATATCAAATATTAAAAGTAAAGCAGGTACATTTCATTTAATTAGAACTCTAATTTATTGTGTATACATTTTTTTTCTCATCAAAGAAAATGAAAAAAAGGTGTAGACACTTTCTTGACAATGTCGCCAAGAAGTCACCACAATAGTCGACAAAACTGGTGACTTGGAGACACTTGCCCCCAGGTTTCCTTCAGGGAAGTGTCGTATTGTTGTACTGTCATAATTTAATTATTTTTTTTAAATTTTAAAAAGGTTAAAAGATTTTACCATAAACAATTCAATAGATTTTTATAAACATAAACTTTTATGGACGCTTATGACATTATCGCAATATAACACTTGTTGTCAATACAGCAATTGGAAATTCTCACTTACCCATCACCGCTGTGGCTGGTATCGTTGTGACTGTGCTTATTTAAAAAATCATGTACACTAGCCTCTTTTCGTCCAGATGATGCAGCAGTGGCAACAACAGCTGTGCCATCACTGGCTTCACTACGATACGATGCTAGTGCTGCTGTTTCGTTGTTTAAGTTGCTATTTAGAAAAAAGTCGTCGTAGTCATCATCATCATCACCGTATTCCTCTTCATCTGTACTTGTCTCATAATCGTCTTTTGAATTATCTTCTTCTTTCTCTTCCTCGCCAGCATCGTCAGTCTTTAATATCTCTGAATCATGCACAAAGGATATACCTGAATAGTAGGCAGATGCTGCGTTTTGTTGCATTACATTCGTCAATGTTAATGTTGTGGCTGCTGTTTTTGTTTCACCTTCACCGCCTACTTTCTGCGTTTCTGCTCGGTCGACATCATAGCAAATGTCTTTTCCATTTAAATCAGATGTCTTCGTTGTGTTGCTTTTGCCCGTAAGAATTGCTGAAATTTGTTGTAGAAGCTGCTCCTGCTGTACTGGTGTTTGTAAATCACACAAATGATCCAAGTCCTATTTTATGTTGGTTCAAGTCAATTTCGTCGAATGTTTAAATCGATTGATTTGTTTTTATGATTTTGAATTAGTGTTCGTTCATGTGCGCGCGTATTTGTAAAATTTTTAAAGTTGTTGTTGTTTTTGAATGTAAAGCAATATTTTCAATATAAAAGTAAAAGAAGAATCAATGGTATAAACGACTATATATGAGAAAAAGTATTTTTTATTTAATAAAATATTATTACTGCAACACAAAACGTAAAACGTAAAAAGTAAAAAAAATACAAATAATTTGTAAGGCTACTACAACCAGTTTCGCTTCATTTTTAACGGCACTTTAACTTCCGTTTTTTATTAACGTATTTTACAGCCTCTTCGAGTAATAAATTAAATTTAATTTAATTTGAAAACACTGTTCAAGGATAAATTGGTTTAATGAAAACTTAAGTACAAACGTTAACGAAATAAGTAGGTGCCTCGGTGGACTAGTCCGTAGTGTGCTGGTCTGCTAGTTTGGGGGTTTTTGGGTACGATTCCCGCCAGAGACTCTGTACTGGTCTGCTTCTCTTTCTCTTCTATTCCCTTTCTATTCTAACTATTCTATTCATATGGAGCGCACGACATGACAAGTAGGCAATAGTGTATACCTGTCGTGGGTTTGGGCTTTTAGTGCCCCTCCTTTTCAACCTCAGGTTATAACGAAATAAGTAGTTTGTCAGTTATAAGCGAATGAATATGAATAAAATCTGTAAATATTGTTGAAAATTAAATAAATAAAATGTCCCTAATCAATTAAATATTAAATATGCATTTTGACTGAGTTAGTTCTTTCGATTAATATATCATGCCCATCAGTTTGACCTTCAGATATACATATGTAGGACGTTATTCTTTTCTATTCACTTACATCGATTAACTCTGAAAACATGTATGTCAAAGCATACTCATTTTTATCACTCGCTTCGGACGAATGCCGTGATGAATGTTTATCACTTGTAGAACTCTTAGAACTTGAGCAACTTTTTGCGCTTATAACGCTACTGTTACTGTCATTGCGACTGATGGATTTATCAATATGAATTTTTTCTTGACCATCATCGTTGCTTAGTTTTTTCGTATTTAATTTAACTGTTTGCTTTTCCTTTATTGTATGCTGCGGTTTTATTTTTAATACTTTTTCAAATTGTATGCAAGGAAATATTTCCTTAGGCTCATTGAAATCCAAGAAATCTTCAGTAATACGTGTTTTATGTAATTTCGGCAAATCCTTTTCAAATGATGGCTGTATTAGAGTATTTGTCTCTGTTGAAATAGTTGTTAGTGTGTTTGGTGTTAGAGACGAGTTTTTTGGTCTTGCTAGAAACATTACGTTTGGAGGTTTTTGCTTCTTTTTGTTTTGCTTTCTTGTGTTTTGTTGTAGCTGTTTTAGACGGTTGGCATCTAGACGTACAGAGAATCCTTGTGGCAATCGTGGTACTATAAAATCCCTAAGGAGACCATGAATATCGACGTTAGTTGGCATTTGAAATATATCAAAGTCACTAATTTCTTTTACAGGTAAATTGCTACCGGTAGATTTCTGTGAACTCTTTTTGCGTAATCTGTTACTTGGAAAACGAGGAGAAAGACTTTTTAAGGGGCTGAGATTGGTTGTAGTGGATAAAGGTGTTTCTTCAGTATTATTGCCACTGCTGGTATTTATAGGCTGTTTGACACCTTCTGTCAAATCAGATTCTAAAGTCTCAATTTGAGTTTCCCAGCGGCAGGCAATGGGTGGTTCAAACCAAATAACACTATCTGGTAGTCTATACGAAAAGAAATACCGAGTTTAATTCAAAACGTTTTCTTTGGAAAGACAAGAACTTACTGAACAGTTACTAAGGCTAACTTATCCAGGGCGGCCTCTACCAGCCGAATTTCCGCTTCGATTTCCTCAGGCAAACGTCTGACTCCAGGTTGGGGAGGAGGTGGCGGTTTAAAAGTTTGATAGTAATTTTTATTCAGCAACTGATTTGGTGCAGTAACTAAAATAATTTAAACTATTAATATTGTAAATGTGTATCATGTTGTTAACCTACTGGTTTTTATGAATGATCTAGCATTCAGTTGTTTATCTTGCTGAGGAGTTTCCAAATAGTCTATGCAGTAAACACCTCCAATTATGCGATATTTTCTTAAATTGACATCCGTATCCGTTAGACCAAACCCCTCTGGGCCAATAGCACGTCGCCTCAACTTATTCAATTCATCCTCATACTCTAAATATAGTTTGTCTACATCAAGGCTTTTATCATGGTCTTGTTGCAAAGTCAAGTCACGTTCCTGTTCAAATTGTTCCAACTCAGTTAACGGCACCTCCTTCGAACATTCGGCCAACATATTTTGCAAAATCTCCTTTCGTTTGCGCCACTCTTTTTTGGTTTGTGTCAGCATATCTACGTAGAAAGGACAACGAAATAAAAAAGGAAAAATAAACAAAATGTCCTGGAAAACTAGAAAAAAAGGAGGGAGGGAAATAACTATTTCAATTGATATAAATTACTGATATAATCTGGTTTAGGTTTTTTCAGTTTGTAACTGGGACAATAATCACTGAAATGATCGTAATTTAACCATAAACCCCTCAAAGCTGAACTGTACAGGCTGACCGTGGATGGCAAAGAAATTTGCATTTCAATTATGAGAAAATCTATTTCATTATGAAGATTTTGTTCTCCAATACGTGGTTTAGCATTTAAGGAACTACAAATAAACAAAGTCAAAAAAGTTATTTAAACAATTTCTTACGATTAAATCTTACATTTGAGCATCTTTGGAAAAAGTCCAAATAAAAGTTTTAAAAACTTCCGATGCATAAATGAGCTTAGAAACGCCTGGTCGATCGATTCTGCCAGAATAAAGTATTAAAACCTAATTGTTTATTAAAATTTTTAACATAATTTTCCAAAGAACTTACTCCATATCCCTTTCTACGTGTGACAATATTTTATGGGTAAAATCATCCAGATAGTCTTTTAATAAAATTCTTATTTCTGTTTTTAATTTGCTCAAGTCACTTAAGGTGTGTTGGGGTTTTTGTTTGTCGACCAACACTTCTTCCAGTTCCAACAAAATCTATTTTTGTTTATTTCAATTATATATTAACTTTAATTTGAATGTTTTTATTTCTTACTTACACCCAATATTTCCTTAACTCTTTGAGCATAAACATCACCAAGATTACCCTGTTGTTTGCGCAACATATTTTTTGTTAAATCCGCTACATTTGTATCTTGTGTTAGCAAAGTCCTTTCGTTGGTTTTCAATAGCCAGTTGCGTGATTCGTTATTTCTTCGTTCGACGTCAATTTGCCATTGATGTATGTATTTACGCAAATCACTGGGACTGTTCGAATTTGGCAAACCATTGCAACGCATAAACTTTTCCCAGTCGCTTTGATTTTTCGCTGCCATTTTGATGGCATCTGTACTTTTTTGTATTTGTTGAAAGAAGGCCATACTATTCTTTAATTGAGCCCTTCTCTGTTTGTTTTCTTCAATCTCCAGTTGCAGACGTCGTTTGGCTTGTTCTCGTTCCACCTTGCGTCGCTGACGAGCTTCTTCAAGTTTTTTTAATCTTAAATGGATTTCATTATTGTATTTGTAAGTGAAAATTTAATTCATTAAAAAGCTGAATACTATCCGCGTTATTGTCTGGCCGAGAAATATTATATTTTTTCTTTAAAATTTTGATTTTAATATAGCCCAGCAAAAGGAGGCATGCCTAAGAAATAGTGATTGCGTGAGTTCAACCCGAAATAAAGTGGTTTAATTTAGGCGAAATATGCATGATTTTTACATTAACGTGTCATTGGAGAGCATGAGTCATTCTAGTAAGTACTTAGAGCGCATTCATATTACTTAAGTGAAATAAAACCCATGTTTCATGAGTTTATACTTAGTGTTTCTTTAGATAAATTGTTTAGGATTTTTCGCATGCATGTGCATGTATTTTTGAGAACTTCATTAAAGGCTAACTAGATTAGATTTTGAGAAGGCATCTTCCATGCCTCCTCTTACACTTGTTTATTAGACGTCATAAGTCAAATTCACACTAAACTAGTATAAAATTATTTTGCTGGGAAGCTAAAAAGAGAAGCGCGGACTTAGAATCTTGGCTTAAAATTAATTTATTGAGTGGTTCAATTTCTGTGCCGTCCATTGTACCAAAAAAAAAAGGAAAAACCTGAAGGGACTAAAATAAGCTCACATTCAAAACTGTGTGCATTCCTAACAGATATAAATGAAAAAAAAGTTAAAGTTTTTCTCTGTTTATCGGAAACTGCTAATGAGAATTTAAAATGCAAGCAGAACTTAGAGAAGTATTATTAAATATTTTTCGATTTGAAAATTTGCACAGCTAAATTTAAATTAATAACTTTTTTTTCGAATACCTGTTAGTAACAAAATCCTATAAATCTATATGTGTATCTGGGTTTAAAACGATGTGTATATTAAATGTGGGCGTGACACCTCCAATACACTAGGTAGTAATTTATCTGTTGAATAAGTTTCCTGATATTTGACATATTTGGAAAAAAAACCATATTAAATTTTTATCAGTCGAAAAAGAAGGTTGAATCTTTAGAATTTTTTTATTTTATCCAATGACATTTAATTTATTGACTGGAAACATAAATTTATACTAAAGTTTTTAAATCTTATTTGCTTTTGCATTTAACTTACTTTTCTCGCTCCATTTCAAGACGCAGCATTTCCGCCTGCTCGGCCTCTAAGCGAGCTTTTTCTTTTTTAGACAATTTCTTTTTAGGTGGCTACATATGGACAATATGTTAGGAAATGTATTAAAGGGATAAAGTAAAAAAATACACATGTTTCTAATGCAGACTTACCATTTCTTTCGGCTTCAAAAGATTTTTTATTTTATTTTTCTAACATTAATTCCAGCTTTTAAACCTGACACAACTTGTGAACGTTAAATATTGATCCAACTTTTAGCACTGAAACGTTGAATATTCATGTTGATTGTTGGTTGTGGTTATTATGGCAACAATGGCAACAACTACCATATCCAACAAGCAATAGGAATATGTATTATTTAAACCGAAAAGTTTTTTTTTTCTTGCCTTATTTATGTATGTATGCATGTATGTATGTATGTATGTATGTATGTATGTATGTATGTATGTATGTAGGTCTTTTAGAGTATTACTCTGTGTATGGATTGATGTTTATGTTTGTGTGGCTGTGTAAGTTTTGAGAACATTACCAAGCAACAGCTTAATAAAATGAGAAAAAAATAGAAAAGTAACAGGGCAGGAGTTTAAGTATTGTTAAATATTCACAAACTCATGTGTAGAAACAGTGGGTATAGAAAATGATTCTTCACTCATTTAGAAATTTAAGCGAGAGTTCTTTAAAATAGAAACCGTCTACAATGTTATGATTTTTGTAGAAACTGTAAATAAGGACACTGAAGGTGGTTACCAAGTTTAAAAATTCTTAAGGATTTTTGTTTGCGTCCTGCAAGTAACAGTTCTCTTTATTTGTTTATTAGTAAACCAATAAAGTTTGTTTAGTTGCTACTCACACCTCTCTTACATACTCAGTCCTTTTAGTTTTGATTGTTGGCTATCTTTTGCACAGCCATAAAGTGCAAACTTTATTTTTGATTTCCAAATTTAAATAAAAGTTTATTTGCTTATTTTGCATATTCTGTACATTTGTTGTTTGTTTTTTTTTTTGGTTGTTTCGATTTTTATTTTAACAAAATTTGCCAAATGCCGATTGCTAAAGTTGTCAATTTCCGCTAAGGGATTAGTGCTATAATAGCACACTAAGATTACGTTATATTTATGTTTTTTATGTTTTTGCCATCTGTAGCAAATATTTTCTTTTTATTTTTAAATTTTGTATTCTCGTGTTTTGCTATGTTTTTTCTGTATCCTAGAGAAATCCTGTTTAGAACCATTTCATAAGCTTTCTTTATCCCCATTGTTATATTTTGTGTCTCTTTGGCACTGGATTTTTTTGTTTTTGCATTTTCCTCATTTCTATTTTCTATATAATTTTCTTGTGCGCTTAATATTTAATTAGATATTTAAAAATTCTAATCTAAAGAATTAGTTGTCTCTTGTTGTGTGGGTTCCTCGGAGGGTGAAATTGTTTTAAATTATTTTCTTTTTCGTTATGACACAACTGTTGCTGTGTGTCGTAAATTTATGTTTATTATTATTATTTTTTTTTTGTTTTTATTTGGAGGTTTTTTTTTGCTTTGAGGCTAATTTAAGCAAAGATAATTAATATTTAGGATTGGATTTCTGGTTAGGCTTGAGCAACAGGAATTTTATTATATCTTAATGAAATTTTTTATGTTTGTTTTTTCTTTTATAAAATGTATTTTAAACTAATTTGATGTCTTTCTTCTGTATTTATAAAAACCATTTTAGGTTAACTGAAGGCTTATTTGACAAGTTTCTGTACAACATCTGTCAAATAAGCCTTTACTCGATCTAAAATATTTTTTTATGAGTACGGCAGCTTGTGTATAAATATGACGAAATTAAATACTACAGGGTTACGCAAATTCAATCAATCGATTTTGTTGTGGAATATCTCTTTTAATGTGTTAAAAAAATATTTTAAGTGATGATACAATTATTCCACTCTCATGTCTGTATAGATACTGCAGCTGTCTAGTTCACAAATATGATTGAAGCCATTTGCAAAAATTATAATATCTTTCGATAGCTCGATTAATATTCCGCCACCCTGTATTTTTTTTTATGTAAATACATGCTTCTTTATACACTTTATACAGTGATCGTGTACGGCAAAAAAAAAAAAAAAAAACGATGGATTAAGAAAATTGGCGTGTCCATGAAATCGTGTAAAATAACTCGAGGCAGCATATTATCAATTGTCATATATGAGACATCAACACAGGCAAGATTTACAAGAAAACGGTTTACATTTACTATATATCATTAATGAGTGAATATAATTTAATGAGCTGATATTAAGTACATTAGAAAAAAGGAAAAAAAAGAAGAAGAAAACAACGAAAATACAATAAATAAAAATATAATAAATACAAAATTACACTTACACTTACAATAT
This sequence comes from Phyto melanocephala, assembly GCA_941918925.1. Lineage (NCBI taxonomy): Eukaryota > Metazoa > Arthropoda > Insecta > Diptera > Rhinophoridae > Phyto > Phyto melanocephala. The sequence continues at coordinate 135,295,686 of OW799234.1, read as the reverse complement.
TGTATTTAAGAAAAAAAAAAAAAAAAGTCGTTAAGCAAAATGTTAAAAAATTTAAGTTTTTAAACGTGCAGCGTTGCTAATATTTCTGATTGTTGTTGGTAAATTGTTTCAGAGTCGAATAGCACAAACATGAAATTGCCATTCTGATATAAGAGTTCGATATCTGATGGAAATAAGATTCTTAGTGCGATTAGATCTGCCAAACTTTAGCCTTATACCATAGACAGACGGCAGCGTTAATTTGCATTAAAATCTCACTAATGCAAATTAAAATTTTGCTGTGACAGACGACTGTTTCTGCATTTAGTAAAAATTGTAAATGCACTAGAAATCACAAATCTGAACATGTTCCTACAAGGTGGGATGGCAGAAGGACACTCTGAAATAAGAGAAAGGGAATTGTGGAAATTCGTAGGTTTATTGGTATCTTTTCATGGAGGTTATAATTCATACATACATACATACATACATACATACATACATACATACATACATACATACTTACATACATATGTACACTCAAAAAACAAATCAAGTAATCCGTACTTAAATCAATCCGTAGCGGTGTCAGAAGTACGGTAAGTACGGATTTTCTTAAACCAAGTACAAAATTCTTCATTTAAGAATGAATGTGTCAAGTATGAATTTCTTAATTTTAGGAATAGTTAAGCCGAAAAAGGTTTGATTTCAAGAATTATTAGCTTGATTAAAGCCCGAAACCGTACTTGACGTAAGCTTAGAAAAAGATTGATTCAAGTATAAATTAATTAAAATACGCACTTGTTTCAAAAATTCGTAACCTGGATTGATCGTTGTATAGTGCAGTATCTTCATTACTTATGCTTTGACATAATATTAATATCATAAAAGCCGAGTTAACTCAGAAGCTGCTACAGCTTTATTGTCCTAAAAATTTTCACTTATAGCTAAAGTATGATAAACAAAATGAGAATTATAAAAACATACTTGAAAGTTTAAAGATTGTGTTTGTCTAAGCAAATGTCTAAAAAATATAAGTTTGTTTTTAATTTGAGAGAAATAAAACTTAATTTAAGAAGTTATTTCTTATTTTAATAGTCTTGTACTTGATTTTGTAAAACAATCCCGTTTTGTACTTGATTTAAGAAAACCAGAAATAAATCATACTTGAATTTTTAAGTACGATTTAGGCTAAAATAAAGAATTTAATTCCTGCATTTAGAACATCATTTTTCTTTCTGTGTATGTATGTATGTAGGTATGTGGTATTCTTTTAAAGGACCGTAACAGCACTTTTTGGTAGAGTAACGTGCTTACGATGGACGATACCATTATTAAGGAAAACTTTCGCCTAAACAGAAAGTCATTCCAAAAAGTATGTAAAAAATTTCAACATATCGAATCTATTTTTATTTTACATTTTTGATTTTTTAATTTTTTGATTGATTGCCGACCGTGTTGCCATATTGAAATTGGTAAATGCAGTATAAATTCAATTTGATTTAGTGCATTTACGTGAAATCTAATACACATTGGAATGGGGAAAATTCAATAGTTAATTTGAATTAAGACTTTTAATGCAAATTAACGCTGTCGTCTGTCTATGGTATTACAAATAAATATCCAGGCATTCTCGAAATAATAATTTTATGGAGGAATAACACAGTCTGTATTTTCAAAAGATCATCTAATTTAACACCATATAGCTTCTTAGCATAGATCGATATAATATCAAATATACGACGCGAAAACAGATATCTCGCGATATTATTAAATATGTAATACATTTAATTTGCGTGTTAACTCTGCATCACAGCAGGAATAAATTTCACATCCATACAATAAAATAGGCATTAAATAAGTTGTAGCAAGCAGGAGTCGTATCTTCACTGGTGTGCAATGTTGAGTTAACTAAAGGGTTCTTAACAAAGAGTATGTCTTACCACAGATATACATATATAACATGATCACTCCAAGTTAGCGTACTATTGAATATTATGCCAAGTTTTTTTGCAGTTTCAACGATGTCAATCGGTTGGTTATTTATATAAATATTAGGCTGTATTATTAATTTACTAGTTCTCTTTCGTAGTATAATGCACTTTGATTTCCTAGGATTTATACTGCTATCATTCCTGCTGCTTATGTATAATTGTGCATCATCAGCATATAGACGTAGACGAAGGTTATAATGAACGTAAAAAATGTTACTACTTGGTGCTGATTTTAAACTGGTGGCATCATCGACCTTGACCTCATTGGCGACGTCAAACTTCAGCAGGATTTTGTCGTTCATTGCCAAACTTTTGCCTAATTAGTTGGTGATAAATATTTGAATTCGCAGCACAATCGACCGTTGCAGTTAAAATCATCTATTGAAAATTTTACTTCTCTAACTGCTATCGAAAACATAAAACCGCTCGTATTGTAAACTTTTTTGCAAACAGACGTTTAAAAAGTCTTACAGTGGTGGGTTATTAAAATAATAAATTTCAGTTCAAAGAGAAAGATGTGCAATTTAAGATGATTATTTTATTTCCATCACAGTTACACGGCCACATAACCACCTTCTCTAGCCAACTTAGAGCAAATTCATATCAGGCAATTCACTTGAAATTTATGTTTTTTCGTTTCTTTTAAACTGGATTTCACGTTCTGACACAGTTATTTCAATAACTCATTTCCTTATTTTCCTAACCGACCTAACAAACGCAAGACTTAAGCAAGAGACTTGGGCTAGTGAATTGGCTAATGAGCAACTGCTCTTAGACTAATTTTTTTTCCAAGGCGACACTAAAAATTTCCAGTGCTGCCAATATGTTTAAAATTGTGAAATAGGTGTGATCTTAAAAATATTTTAATTTATGTAACAAATAACAAAAAGCAAACGTCACAAAGTCAAAATATTTTGAATATTTTTTTTATTTTTACGTGCTATTATTATTTTAAATAAGTAATTTTCTTTACAAATGTGTAATATTTAAAAGTGGCAGCACTGAAATTTGTGTATCTCAAGTTGCAGTTACTGTCGCTTGCTTTACGCTACCATTGTAGCCAACGGTAGATGTAGTCGATATCCCGCTGTCGTCTATATGCTTTATGCATAATATTGTCATAAAAACGATATTATTTATTTTTCATATTTGAAAAGTGAAAGCTTAATAAAAAACTCAATAATAATTTTGCTTATATTCTTCACTATTTTGTACTAGAATTTACCGGATTGTGTACGTTTTGAAGTAGATTTTTTATAAACAAACAAAATCTAGTCAAGTTCGGTAGAAATCTTATTGCGTTTTTATCAAACGAATAAACATATTTTGTATATTTACAAGGTGTATGGTCATTAAATCATAATTTGCAAAAAATTTAAAATAAATAAGAAGTAATTTATTTTCTATTGTAAAATTTTAAGGTCTCCTAGTCTTAGTTTTTATACACTTCACACAGTGAAAAAGGTTTGTCATTCCGTGTGAAATTTCTACAATTTTCATTTCCGACCCCATAAAGTATATATTTTTTGAAAGCTTATGGATAGGGGAGTCGATTTAGCTCTGGCAGTCTGTCCGTCTGTCCGTGTGTATGTTGAAATCAACTTATTATTTTTTATATTTTTTTTTTAACACACATACGTAAATTTATAATTTTACAATGGGATGTTTTTATATATGAGCGGTGATAAAAACTATTGTTATTGCGTGACTACACGTTGTGAAGGGTATATAAGATTCGGCATGGCCGAATATATATTTTTAATGGTACTCCTCAACAACTATTTTAATAAAATGACATTATCAAGGCCGTAACATGACTTCTACAGGGAGTCGCGCAAAAACCAAGTTTTAAACAAGTGGTATTTGAGTCGGTTGTAAAGCTTGTCTTTTTGTCGTTAAAACAAACAACAACAAAATTATTTTTGTTTAGATAACAATAACAACTGTTGTTACAATATGATATGGAATGCTTAAATTTGTTGTTTAATTTTTTTTAACGATCCGATTATCGTTAAAATAAGTTAGTGATTCGCAATTTTGATCGGACGATGATTATTCATTTCATATGGTGGTGCGAATTTACTAAAGTATAACGCTATTTCATACCAAGTGTGACCAAAAACTAAAACCGATTTGTTTGCAAAGATAAAAACCTCCAATAATAAAATTCCGTTTAACATCAAACAAAACCTTTGCTAGTGTTTCTTCTACAATACTAATACTAATAGTAAGATCTAATGTCTTGAATTAAGGGTCTCTGTCTTTAAAAGAGAAAAGATTTTTTGTATAAATTATTTATTCAAAATTGTTAAGTAAAACTTAAGTTGCAAAAAAAGGTTACAGATTTTATAATAGCCAAGACAATGAATTTTTATAGTTTCAACAGTTCCTTTTTAACAAAAATTTCAATAGCAGTGAATTATAAAATGAAAAAAGATGTATAAATTTTTTATGTTATAATTTTATAGGGATGGTTAATAGAGAATTTCGAGTATTCGTTTTAAGTGACCATAACTCTCATATTTATATTCTTAATTTTATTTTCCATTGTGTGTGTGTGTGTGTGTTTTTATTTTATTTTCTGAAATTATAACCAGGAGGCTTTTCTTCTGCTTTTGCTCATAAAATTATTAACATTTTTTTTCCTCATTGTTGGCATAAAAATAAAAATTGCCTTGAGTGCTGGTGATACAAATGGTGTGTGTGAGCCATTGTAAACGAAGACAAAAATACTTGAGGCATACAAATTAAACTACAATACCTATAGAGAAACAATCAACTAGCGTCGATTAAAATGCAAACTTCTATCGCTTGTTTTGTATTATTTTGTAAATTTTTTTTTTTAAATTATAATGACGTATCTTTCAATAATACATGTGTATATTAATGCGCGTGTTGGAGTACAATAAATGTAGTTGTGATATGTGTATCTCTTTTTTGGCCTTTGGACATTTAAGAAAACCATATTTGAGTATTTTGATTTTTTGGTAACGATATACACATAATAAAAGCATGTGCTTGCGTATGAGTATCATTGGCCAAATAGTAGTTGTTGCACAGTTGGTATCGCTTTGTGTGTGTGAGCATTAAATGTATATTTTATGTTTGTCTTTCTATTCATGTTTACAAAAATCATTGTAGCTACTCAAGTGCTCAGAACATAAAAAAAACTATGAAAAAAAAATACAAAACTACTATACGCTACACACTTATACGAGAATGGAATAATAAAAGAAAAAATACTACTAACTTATATGTATCTTATGCCAGTAAGTATGTATTTCAATAGTAGATATTCAAAAAATACTTACTCATAGTTATAGTCTCTTTATGTTTCGAAATTTATGCTGCTTTTGTTGATTGTGTTACATTTATTTACTTGGAATACAATTAAAGTAATGAAATACGCTCTTGTACTTAAGTATAAAACAAAAAAACAAAAAAAAAACACTCAAGCAAATTATCGAACGATAACGAACAATAACAAACAATAAAATATTATAAATGGTGCAGAAAAAGGCAAAAGAAACAACAACAACAACGCTAATTTATATAGTTATTCATATCGTAGACTAGTCATCATATAAAAGTAATAATTATTGTCTCAAATAAACAAAATTATACCTCAACGCACTCAAACCTATTTAATAGTGTGAACTTTTACGACAATTTAAGATCATTATGAGACTTAAATTCATTTAAAACAAGAAAAAGTGCTATGTTCGGTCGTAGCTTCGCCTAGATTTTATATTTAATATTACAGGCAATTTTTCAGTTTCATATTTTTCTACTAGTCTAGCCCTTTCATTTTATACCCATATTGATGGGTTAAAAACAAATTTTATGATGCCACCTCGTATTTACATTTTTTAATATTTTACTGTATTCGACTGGCCATGCCCTCTTATTTGAAACCAAATTGTAAAACACAGATGAATTTCTTAAATTGACATAAAAGATAATCTTCTGGAATTATAATTTGAGTATGACATCCGGCATAGTAATTTTTATTGTTTGTAATATTTTCCTCGGTAGGACCTAATTGCAGGCGGCTTAATGGTTTAAAGTCTAATATAGTTAAATTGGTGTGAAATAACGTCATAAACAAATGCTTTAAGAAGGTCGTTTATGATGACCATAAAATGGACGTAATTATCGTAATTTATAATAATAATGCAGGAAAACCTTTTTTGACATGTGGCAATGTCAGAAAGTTTCTTTTTCAACCAAAAAGAAAAAAAAATAATAAAAATACACTGAAAACCTAGATAGCAAGAAATCACCCCTTATATGTATACAAATATTAATAATATATTTAATTTTATTAAGAAAACACTCTTTTAAGTCAGTTTTAATTTGAGCATAAAATATTATTTCAGACTGTTGAACTGTCTTAAAAAAAAAAAAAAAACAATGTCTAATACTAAAAAAAAATAACAATTTTATTATTTCGTGATTACGCTTGGTTAGATTTTCTGTTACGTGATTTAAAGATTTCTTTTGCAGATATTTTAGCTTAATTCCAAAACATTTCGTTTTCCTAATCAACTATTTTCCTTCTTTGTATTTGCAGCTAAACTCGATCTTATCAAATGGCAACACCAAAAATAGTTTAAGGATAACTTTAATAAATAAATAAATTTAAATAAAATCAATAGAAATTTCTATTCTATAACACAAACAACAAGCTTAAGTGAAAGTAAAAAGTGTTAAGAAAGAAACAAGTCAAGTAATAAGAAGAAAATAAATTAATTATCTAGATAGCCTTCCATAAGCAATGCAATTAATTTAAATATGTAAATTATAAATTATAATAAATTTATTTAAAATAATATTAAAATAATAATAGAAAATATTTTTCAATTTATTGTGATTCTTAAATTAAATAATTTTTACTAAAATTTAATTAAAATTAAAAAAAAAATATCAAAAATAATAACAAAATAACAAAAATATTAATCAATTAATTTCAAATAGATTTATGCATTAATTGATTAAAGAAAGCTTAATTTTTTGAATTTAAATAAATTATATAAAAGCCGCCCGTTGTTCAGTAGCAAAATACAAATTTCAAATGAAGCAAAAATCTCAACAAATTTAGAATCTTGCAATCTTGCTTAACAAATAATTAAATTAGTGAAATAATTAAAAAAAAATAAATAAATATAAACCTCTTCTCATCTTTAAGACAAAGAATAATAAAATTATATTTAAAAACTTAAAAAATCAAATTAAATCCATCCATTTCCTTCAACTCGTTTTAATTAAAGTGGCCAAATTAAATTTAATAGATAAATCAATTCATTAGTTAGTTTTTAAATTAAATGCAATAAGCGTCTTTAAAAGTGAATTAAATGCAAGTGTATGGACTGAAACGTTTCTTAATAAAAATCCATTCAAATTGCTTCCATAAAAATGACGTGATTGTTGCTTCTGATAAGTTTTATTCGAGAGAATTATACTTTCAATTGTAACCAGCAAAAATAACACAAAAAAAAAAAAAACATGTAAAAACCAAAATATCAGTACGCCAAAGACTAGTTAAAATGTTAAAAGTGTTAAAATTGTCAGACTAAAAGAAAAAATTAAAGGGCAACTCCTTTGTTGGGTGTTGCCATTATAGTGTTTTTAAAGTGATTTACTGGCACTACCGCCACTCGGCAACAGAAATTGTAAAAGTAATTCGCCAAAATGACTATGTGGCAGAGTGGTGGTATGGGAGGTGGGCATGGCTCCCAAAACAATCCATGGATGAAACTAATGGGCATTGTGCACAAGGAACGTCGTCATACGGATAACGTCACCAGTCAAAGTGGTTCAAACGAAAGAAATTTAAATCAGTGAGTATATGCTATGCCTTAGATATTGCAAAAATGTACAAATAAATTATAAAGACTTTAGAAATTAAGGTGTAGTCAAGAAACTTGCCAGCGACCATTAACTTTTTTTCATTGCAATATATCTAAGAAACAATTTTTAATTTATTAAATTTTTTTCTTCAATCGCTTGAAGCAGAGCTTAAGTGTTTCAGATAAAATATAAATTTTTAACTTCTTGGTTTTAGCAAAACATTATTGCTTTTTTTGAAATCTTTAACTCAATGAAAAAAAAAAAAATTAAAAAATTAGTTTCGATTTACATTGCGCCTCTTCGTACTCCTTTTTTTTTTTTTTGTATATAATACACATGAATATGTTGCGACTTTACAAGTTTTCAGCTATTAGAGTTTCAAAGAAAATGTTAAAAAAATAAAAAACAAATGCGTTGCCATAAAGTGTTGGACTGGCTAAAAATAGTGACTCAAGGTTTAAGGTTTTCGAGAAGAAGACAATATGATGTCGAAAAGACTGTTTAAAAATTAAAAAAGTTTAAATTGGTTGTTTAAAAGTCTTAAAATTAACTACTTAAAAATATAATTTAACCACCATTAAAGATCTAGATTTTCTATTACACAATACAAATTATTGCTACTTAGTTTAATCGTAAAGAATTGTATCATTTTAATATTTATTGTGTTCTTCCTTTTGTTTGTCTGAGTGTTGTTTTAACGCTTAGCATGCCTGTTTGCTACCACATGCTTTGATTAACAATGTCTGTAAAAAAATAAAACCTCTTGGTTATTATAACAGTAATTAATTATTCCGCATAAAATAAAACTGGGTTTTCGAATAATTCGAAAAATTCCAATTAACGGGAAACCGGTTTTTGTTTTTTTTTTCACTTAAAATCGCTTTGAATAACCAATTTTAATGTTATTAAAAATTTTATTTTTTTTTAAATTAAAAAGAAATTAAAAAAAACAGTCTTTGAAATTTGTTACTTCTTTAATCCTCCTGAGACCGTATTTTATTTTCTGTGACTTTTATTAAATTTTATGTACAGACACATGCATTTGTGTGCAGCTTTTCATATAAAAATTTGAAAGAGAAATTTTCTTGTAGTTTTCTGTGTTTTGTTGTTGCAATGCTCTTAATATATTTCTTCGTTTTTTTTTTCTTAATTTTTGTATGTATTATTCCACCGTGTATATTATGACACAAAAAAAAAACGAAAACAAAATGAGAAAAACTTAACTTTTACATGGGTTACGTGTTTAATCCTATTTTAAGCTTCTAGAATAAATATGTGTCCCAAACTTCTTAAGGCAGCTTTTCTTTTCTGTTTTAAAAGTCATCATAAAGGGACGTAAATATACAGTGGCAGTATTTATTTATTTTTTCTCCTCACAGTTCTTAGGTGCTGGAGTGAAAGAGTTACTTTTAAAAGTTATGGCTTTCTAGTTCCACAACAAAATACTCTTAAGCAAACAAAATTTGTGAACTGTAAAACTTGTTTTAAAAATTAAGTTCTTCCATATCTTGCTCTAGTTTGTTATGTATTTGTGGATTTTTTTTTTATTATTATTTTTACTAATAAAAGGAAAACCTCATCTTAAAGCTAAGCAGACTCTCGCATTTTAAGGCATATATTCGCTAGTACTCTTATCTTATAGCAACATCATGTTGTTAAATTTAAAATATAAATGCCTGCTCTGAAACCACGACATTTCTTTACGACGCAATTGCATAATTGTTCCTATAAGACAGACACAAAACCAAGTTCTATTTTTTTTTGGTTTCAATTGTCAACTAAAAATAAAAAATTTTATTTTTCATAAATATTTTGTGAAAAAAGAAACATAAAAATAAAACGAGAGCAGTAAAATGGAGTTGTTTGTGGGTTGCTTTAGGTCAGTTGTGGTAATAAAAACGTTAACAAGCACACGAATGTATAGCATGTGGATACAATAAACACATTTTCTATGAATAAATTCTTCCTTATGTATGCATACATATTTTACCCTCACGCTGAGTGAAATATATATGAAACGTATGTGTGTAAAAAACGTATGTATGTGTCAATATATTAAGAAATAGCAAGGATGTAATGCTTTGCTCTTTTGGTGTGTTAAATATGTTTTATTAACATGGGTTTTTACTCTAGACAAAAAACAAAACTATTTGCTAGTATTATTGAAAATATACTCTTTGTAGGAGGTTTCTTTTTATAAAAAGATGTCTTAAACTATTTATAGATTTATTATGGAATCACAATACCAAAATTCTAATTTTTAGAGTCTTGCCTAAAATGTTTATCAAACACTTTCGTTTTTGTCACAAATAGCTCATAAATTTTGTGGCATTTAATATTAAAAAACTATTTTTTTGTTGTGGCCTTCACCAATGGGCCTGGCAGTCCAATTTTAAACCAATTTTTCAAGCACAGCCGGTCTTATTTCGTCAATAGTGTGTCGAATGTTGATTTCTAATTATAACTATTTTGTGGTATTTGACATACACTTTCAAAAACTATTCCAAAGATGTCAAATTACTTGAACGATGTAGTCAATTTACAGGTTCATTTCTTTTAAAAAAAATTGGTTATCAAACGTTTGGTTTACAATGCAATGGCTTGACGTGCTGCCTAGTTGGAACAATTTCTCCTACAAATGAGTTGCAATGTCACAAGAACATAAATCATGAGATCGACTTTCTGATACAGGCTGCCGATTAATAAGTTTGAGCCCTCTGTCACACTCGCGTCTTTAGCATCGATGGCTTCTTCTGTGAGCACGGTATGGGTTCGCTTTAAATAAATGTTCAAAAGAGTAAATGTGGTCATGAATAGATCCGTAGTGTTCCATACTACCCGCTAGTAAGGGCGATTATGCGCAGCGTAAACTCGAGGAAGTGCTCTTTAATTTTAGCGAACAGAGTACGGTTTTTGGAAATAAATTTTAACGATTTGTATCCTATTTTCGTTATATCAGTAACATGCCTTCAAAAGACAAACGTATTCGAAGTGAAAGAACGTTCCAGAAAACTATATAAAGCCCACGGTTATAAGTAGACAAATAACTCACTGTCCAATACACATGAAAAGTTACATCTTTACTTAAGGTAATACTGTTCTTGACAGCTACTGAATAAAATAAATATCTTAAGCTTACCAATCTATTATATTATTTTTTTTTTTTTAAACAATTATATTGTCTCTTTAAGTATTCGGTGTTTTGAATTGTGTAAATTTTTATGTTTTTCAAATATAAAAAAGGATTTTGAAAGCACAGTTATCCATTTGGCCACAAAATCTTTTGCTTTTTATTTATTGTTATTATTTTCCCACAAATATTTGACTTTAAATATTTAACAAAAATCAATTTCCTATTTTATTGTTGTTGTTGGTGTACTTACTTTTGAAAAAGGACTTTTGCAAATAAGTGTGTGCGTGTATTATAGGTTGTGTGTTCATATGCACATAAATGTACAACTAGTGTTTGGTAGATATTTATCCATTTTGGAAAGTTGGGAGGTCCGACAGCGTTGATTGACATATACATGTGTCTTTTTGTATCTATCGGTATCTGCATCTGCGACTGTATGTTTGTATCTGTATTTAGGTATGATTTAGTATAAATATCCAACTAACAAACTAGTATTTTTCTGTTATTATGTGTGCGTTGATGTGCGTCCATGTTGGCATCATAGAAAACGTCTCACACACATGTATTCAAATTAAAATTGATGAAACAGTAGATTTAGATTTTCCTAAACAAACATATACAACACATGTGTGTAAATTTCATATGTTTATTAGACTGTAGTTATTAGACTAGTTCCATTTCGTAGCTACAATGTTTTTAACTTTCTTAATGATAAACTAAACGTTGTTGATCACTATTGGTGCCCTGATATTAAAAAAATTTCATATCATTTCGTTATCATGTTTTTAAAATAAATCGTAATATTTAATATGAAAATGGTGCCTTCCTACTGTTTATATAAGTACTTCTTGTTGTAGTGTATAGTATGTAGATAGAGTGAGAGCTACGTAGTTGTCACTCTTTATGGCACTTATAGTTTGAGGCCGTTTATATCTTGGCTAAAGGCTGATTGCATAGAATAATTTAACGATATTAAAAATGTATATTAAATAAAAATGCTTTGAGCTGATTTTTATTTTATGTTGCATATTCAGTTGGGCAATGAGGCATTTGTTATATTTAATTAGTTCTTTATAACATAATGTATAGTTCATGAAACAATGCATTTCCATAAAAAAAAACTACGTCAAGAAGTATTCTTGCAGGGGTTCAACTGCTAACGAAGTGATTTAATTAAGGTGGAGATCATGTGTTTACATGAATATATTATTGAACTGCAAATAATGACAAATAGATTCTCAATTTGAAAGTCATTTGGAATTAATACTTTTGCACTGTCTATTTAGAAATACTAAAAATGTAATAAACTTTGCACTACTTTAAAATATATTTGCTGTGTTAATAATGCCCTAGTAAAATCTAATCGACGCACAGTGGGTTCGATAACACCCAAAGTGGCGATCAATTCACAGAAGCCGTACTTTTAAAATATTATATTTTTTTTATTGATGGGTGATTATAAGGACATAAAAATACAGTATTTCAAAAAAAAAATTTAAAAAAATTTTTTTAACCCGTTAAGCGCATTTCTGTTTTTTTTTTTTGGAAATAAAAGACCTTAGTTCACAATTTATGCTGTAACTTTGGAATCAAAAGCGATAAATTAATGAGTAAAACTGAAAATTAAAGCATAATCAATGTTTTATTAAAAAATTAAAATAATAAATATATTATATGTATTTGTATTACTATAAATCTAATCTAAAATCCAACTTTTGTTTTTTACAAAATAATATAAATATACATATTTTTTTTGAAAAAGCTACAAAAGAAAATATTATAATTTTTTAGTAATAAATTATCATAAATACATAAAAACACAGTATTTTAGAAAAAAAAGTTAAAAAAATCTTAAATACTCTTAAAATATCCTATATGGAGGAAGTTTAAATATTTAATTATTAAATTTATTTTTTACTTCAAAATATTAATATACCATAATACATTAATTATCAGCAGCTTACACATAAAAATTAAAGACACTCTAATTAAAATTAAAAAAATTACCCACTATAAATTAGGTAAATTTCAACAAACTCTGTAATTTTACATGAAATTATTTAGAATATGTTGTAATTTACCCAATTTATAGTAGGAATCTTTACTAGTTCTATTAAAGTGCAAATGAAAACCATACTTCTATGTATGTTCAAATGCTTGTGCTAAATTTTTTTATGTACGGTACAATGAACTATAACAATTAAAAGAGATGAAAGCGTGACACGATATTTTTTAAATGCATTGTTCGTAAGTTACATATAATTTTATCAAGAAACTTATTTATAATAACGTAAGATATTGCCGAATTTGTGCGTTAGCTTATCTTTTTAGATTTTTTTAGCATTTAATATACATATTAGTATTTAAGCTTTAGTTTTGTTCGAACATTAAGTGTTTTGGTGATCATTTCGATCTCGTGAGTTAATTTTAAATTTAATGAAAACACAAACGTATACAAAAATTAGTATTCGGTGTAAATAAAACAGAAATTATTTTTTGTAAATGAGAGTGAGTCAAAATTAACTCACGCAACCATCTCTGATAGAAACCAAACTCATTTATAACAATAACTTTAGTACCAAAAATAAAGACAAAAGAGAGTTAAAAACAAACAAGTTGATTTGTTGTTTTGTTATTTCAGATTAAGTATGTAGCAACTGGAGTTCTTTCACAAAAATTTTAATAAGTAAAAAAACGCGGTGCCTCTGCAAAAGTTTGATGTGGAATATATAACCTAAAGTACTATATTAAAATATCACTTAATAAAATTTGCTGGATCGCAACAAGAAATTTGTTGAAACTCAGAGTATATATCGAAAATACACCAAATATGGAGCACTTTTTAAAAAAATATTAAAAATTTAATTTTTAAATTTAATTTTTATTTTATCAAACTTTTCTGTTTAAACTAATATTCAAATTTTAATCAGGCTCGAGTTCATATTAACATTCGTATTGTTACAAAGAATTTTATTTTTTTTTATTTTTTTTGTGATAAATGAAAGAATAATCTGAAAAATTATATTTTTACCGACAACTAGCCGAGTGGAATGCATTTTCGAAACCAGCTACGATTTCATCATCAGCACTCTTTGATCGGTGGATGCATGTTGGTTGTAAATATCATCTATTTAACTTACGGGACTTAAGTTAATTGAAACAATAAGAATGTTAATATGAACTCGAGCCTGATTAAAATTTGAATATTATTTAGTTTAATATTAAAAATATTTTAAAAACATTTATCTAAAAAACATTAATGCAATTATGTAGCCAAAAGTCTGAAGTTAATGGTTCCGTTTTAATAAAATTACTTTTAGAATGCTTAATTAGAATTATCAACAACCAAAATATCTCAATTTTCAGTTTTAGGCACGGCACGAAAAAATTTTGAAAAATTATTTGACTTTGACAGCTCACAGTTGATAGAGCAATTTACTCAAAACAAAAGTTTTTGGCAAATAGTGATGTAGAATTTTAATTACCTTTCACCCAGTACCACACACGAATGTGTAGGGAAAAGTTCAGCTTTTGAATTAATCCTCACTTTTGGTACATTTCAACCCTATGTGCGACGTACTGTAAACCACAAAACCACACGACGTATGTGTAATAAAAAATTTCGTTAAAAATTATCATATTACTAATACGTCCTGTTGCATGTACTAAATGGCCGGCCTTTTATTACTTTTTATTTTCGCATAATTTACATACATTACGCTCATTGCTCTTAGGTAAAGAATTTTTCTTTTGCAAAAAAAAAAAATTAAAAATCTCTTAATTTTATTAAAAAAAAGCGAAAGTTTTTTGTTTCATTTACCGACTTGTTCAATTTTTTTTACTTATAATAAATAAGAACCAAACAAAAACAACTGGTAAAACCATAACAAGCACAACAACGGCAACAATGGCAACAACATGAAAGCAATATTAATAAAAATTGCATGCAACAAATGTCATAAAAGTTAATTTATTGCAGTTTATTTTACATGAAGTTTCTTTTTTTATGTGACTTTCGACTGAGTTTTTTTCTCTCGTTTATACGTTTTTTTGTCATTTCTGTGTTTGTTGAATTTAAAATATTTCTTGTTTATTTAAATAATTGTAGATCTTGGTAAAGTGCATGTATTTGTGTAGGAAAAAATTCTCTCCTTGTTTTTGTATGTAATTAAGGTTTGAATAGATTTTTGGTCGATGCTGCAACTGCCAAACTAAATTTGACTTAATTTTTGTTATTCTGGCGAAAAACTTTATGTTTGAACCAACTGTTGTTGTCTCAACAGACTAGGCTAATTGCACTTGGGTAAATTTTAACAAACATTATGAGAGAATAACTTTTGGTCAATTAATGGTTTGAGCTTCTAACAAATCTGAATTATGATTTTGGATGTTGCACATTTTTTACCACTTTATTGTGAATATCAAACGAGACCTTTTTTTTTTGTATCGATAATAATACTAACATTTTTACTGTTATTTTCCGGCATAGTTTTGTTTTTGTTGGTAAAGTTTTATTGAACTAATCTTTTAAAAATATTTGGCAACTTTTAAGCCAAACTTCAATAATATTGTGTTTATTATTCTATGGCAAATAACATTGCTGACAGCTATTCGTAAAACTTTTAAGTTTTTCACGCTGTGAAGTTTTTAAAGATGGCATAGTCGTTAGGTTTCGCATTTGTACATATTAATTATATACTTCTTTGGCTACAGTTTATTTTTTACGTCTTAAGAGCATTAAAAGAATAAGTTCGTTTTAGTGTAAATTTGAATTTTATTTTAAAATATTTTTTGATTTGTGGTACATTGTCTTAAAAATTCCATTTACAGTAGCACTTGCCAATTGTGTCTTGTATCTCGTTTCACATTGTAATCGAATGCATGTTACCAGCTCTGCGAGTGTGTGTTACTTTGTCTTTTTATTGTTGAATGTGTGTATTTCCGTTTGTCGGATTGTTGGCATTAAAGCGTACTATTTCCTATTAATTTTTTATTTCTATTTCTTCTTGTACTTTGGCAAAACAAAAAAATATGATTTTTGTATGTTTTGTAGCACCATCTGTTATAGTGCTATTAGCTGCCACTAGTTGTGCAACATTTTCTATTTTGGGTGTTTTTTTTTTTTAATTTTTAATTTTGTCAAAATGCCAAAGAATATTGTTGTATGGGTTTGAATGTTGTTGTTTTCATCATTGGCTAAAATGAACCATGTACTCCAGCTGGTCATAAGAAATTAGTAACTGTTGCTTTATTCAACATTCATTAGTCATGAGAGATGTCAACACCAGAAGGTTTATTAAGTTCAGAGTTTTTTTCCATTTCTTTTATTTAATGTTTGTTGTAGTTGTTTTTAGGAATAATGTGTGCTAAGAGACTTAAGTAGACGTGACTTTTGATCTGTTTAACATTTTTAAGTTAAACATTTTTAGTACAATTTATTTTAGTTTAAACTGCATAAAATTAAATAAATGTTTTTTTTTGTCAATAAAAGAGTATAGGCTAATTAAAAATTATTTATTGGGAGCGAAAATTGTTACCAAATTTAAATTTGTGGTTTTTTTTACAATATTTTGTTTAAAATTTTACGTGACCCATGATACGTGAGAACGAAACAATTCTTCATTATATACTTTAAGTTCGGTATAGTATCACTTTAAAATAACGCCCAAACGCAGGATATTGATAAAGCTGGTGTTGTAGTGTCCCATTCTCTTCACTTCAATCGACAGCCAATGCGAGATAGATAAGTTTTCATTTCTGTGTGATCTGTTATTACTCTAGTTAATCTCCTAGTTATTAACCTACTAAGTTTTTGAATCTCTTTTGATTTCTCAAGATTTCACTCACTGCATGGTATTTTTCTTTCCTTATCGATAGCAATATTTTGACACTTTCTGACGTGTTGCCCCATCACCCAAACTTTAAGTTAATTTTTAACTTTCAAAAGGGTTTAGGATTCTCCAATGTGATGGTGTTCAGAAATAATATTTTTTGGATATTTCTTGGCCTTCTCGTTTCTGATTATTTATGCCGATTATGACAATATTATCTCTAGATGTTCACAAGTCACATGCAATATGCATCTTGCATTGTAGGATATTCCGAGATAAAACTTTTTTATTCATTACGGTCTTGGTAACCGATAAGCTATTCATAACTATACGAAACGTGGCTCGGTTGTCAGTTTTCTTCATATATTTAATGCCTTGCGTAATTGCTTTAATCTCAGATCTGGAGGACGGATATATTCAGCTCTGTTGAGGCTTTATTCAAATAAACCCATTCCATTGCCGTGGGTACCTCTTGCCTTGATTTCTTCGTCCCATTCTCCCTCTTCTGGCTCTCATATTTCGTAGAAATTGTATTACATGTAAGCTCTGTGATAATTCCCATCGGTAAGATATCAATTATTCTTTGGTGTCTAGTTTTATGGTCTCTCACCAGCCATTCGTCTATTGGCGTTAATCTATTAGCAGCCAAGGCTGCTTCATATTTCTGCTATATCTTAATCGGTTTAGTGCTGCATATACTAATGCACTTTCTCGGTCGTAGTACAATCGTGTATAGTCACTGCGTCATCTTTGAGCCTAAGCAGGTAGCCCTTCTAAAAAGGGCCTAGATTCCTATTTATTTATCCACTGTACTTCTAATGTTGTATTTCTTTTCTCAATGCGGTCCCTCCAGAATATCCTTCTATTACTACGTCCAGGTATTTAACTTTTTATAAATTGTCTTACCTCGAAAGATGGGACAGTGTTTCCGTCTCGTCGGTGTTGGCATTGAGCTCTCTCTCCTTTGCCCAGTTGTGAGATATATTCGGAGCTTCTGTTGCTCTCCTGCATAAGATATCAGGACCTTTCCCTTCAGTATCACAATATAATCTGCATAACAAATGGATTTTAGATTCTCCTACGATAGTATTCTCAGTAGACTATTCATAAGTGGTAACCCATAGCAATGAAAATAATATTCCGCCCTAAATATAAAACGTATTTGAGATTAATATTTCTCTTAAGTTTAAATAAAATACTGTTTCTTATATTATTTCATATTAGATTAAGCATTTTTTATTTTCTTGTGATAATTTATTTGCATGGCTTGACTAAATCTACCAACAGAGAGAAAAAAGAAACTTAAAAATGTAACAATTTCTTCGAATTGTCTGTTTTATTATAGTGACTACACATTTTACATGCAACATTTGTTTTAACTATTTTATAATTCAAACTACCAAAAGAGACATAAAATAAAATAGAATCGGAAGTATATGGCAAATACGAGTAGCATTTGCCAACTCTACACTTTTAAAAGTTAATGTGTCGTAAAGTTTTTTTATATATTTCATTTTGCAACAAAAAAATTCAGCCAAAGCATCGTCGTTACGGTTTTGGTAGATTAGATTTAAATGAAGAGATATTTTTATACAAATAACGGCATTGCATCCTTTACACTTGTACAAGGCTTTTGGTAGATACAATTTTTGAAAGGTTTTTTAAGGACGAGCTTAATTTAATGTCATAAATTAAAGGATTTTAAAATTTTGCTAAAAGTTTTATTTCTAAATTCTGTTTAATGTACATTTAAAGTTCTCTTTGTGTTTTTTCATTTTGATTATTTTTTTCAATTTTTTATTTCAAAGTTGCAGTGCAGGTCAAGGATTTCATTACAGGAAATTGTTTTTGTTTCATAACTTTTTTACACAAACATATTTTCTAGGCTTATTATTTGATACTTATGCTATGTTTTGATTGTTATTTGTTTGTTTGTTTGTATGTGTGTGTGTGTGTTGGGTATCATAGGATTATATGTTTGTATGTATGTACGTGTGGCATATGTGTTTTTTATAATTTCATGTTTATTGTTTGCCTTTAGGAAAGAACAAGAAAAAAAAGACCCATACTTTTATACACACAAAGTTAAGAGAAAACATTTCTTATAATGTCGAAATTTTTCATAGAAGTTAATATGAGTTAAATGAAACAAAAATTGATAAAGTAGCTTAGGATTGACGGAAGACGGTTTGATTGTGCTTGTTTATTACTGCCTGGATTGGTAGATGGAATTCTCTTTATGTGACTTTGATTAAATGTTCTTA
Source organism: Phyto melanocephala (assembly GCA_941918925.1). Classification (NCBI taxonomy): domain Eukaryota; kingdom Metazoa; phylum Arthropoda; class Insecta; order Diptera; family Rhinophoridae; genus Phyto; species Phyto melanocephala. The sequence goes on along the minus strand of OW799234.1, from coordinate 135,276,635 downwards.
TTTATTAAAGCTGATTAACTTATTTATACTTTGTCATGCTAATGTAAATAATTTTTTATTATTTTTTTCCTTTTTATATCTTATACATAATTTATTAAAAAAAAAAAAAAGAAATACAAACTCGAAAACAATTTATTTAAAATAATTGAATAATAAATTTTAGATTTTAAAAAATAAATTTAACTTTCATTTTAGTTTTACCATCAAAACATACCCAGTTATATGTAATCCTCAACTCGGGCATTAATCAACAACAACAATGAAATTGTCTTGAATCAATCATAAGCTGCTTTATCGATTGTTATTTTATTTAAGTCTTCTTAGGATAATATTTCTTTTTATTAATCAAAAACTTCTTGGGAACTTTTCGATATTATGAGAAATTTATTTTGCGTAACATACTTTGCTGACATCAATCACACAATACAATAACATTTTATGTAAAGGCTTTGCGGTCAATGACAATTCCATTAGACAAAAAGTCTATCTTAAACATGTGTACATAATGTAGAATAAACACATAAATATTTATTTAGAGAATTTTCTTTTCAACTGATTTGATGTGGAGATTTGAAGTGATGCAAATTTATTAAAAAAAAAAAAAAAAAAAAAAAAAAAAAAGAGTGAGCCATATAAAACAAGTTTATTAACCATTAAAATACTAAAATAATACTCGTGTACATACAAATTTATTGACTTTTTCTTTAAATTCTCCTATTAAAGATTTTGTAGCGTTTGATACCTTTTTGGGTGAGATGGTCCACTTACGCTTAACATCGCACATGTTCGGACATTTCTTCTTTAATTTGTTTTTACCATTCCACAGGCCGAAGTTCTGGACAGTTAGGTGGATTCGTATACTATGATACAAAATTGTTATTATTGTTTGAATATCACTCAAGGGGTTTTTTCCGCAGTGACATGATATCAAATCTGTGTTATTTTGAGAATGGTAAAACATTTAAGTAGACACTCCGCTATACAAATTTCTGTGTTTATCGTGTCTGATATCTCAAATAATTGTCTTCTTTTTTAACAGCTGCAAAAAATTTCTCGGGGTACTTTGTCTGTTTTATTATACAGTATTGTTCTTGTGCATTAAATCGTCGATGTTGACCCGGAAGTTGTAAAAAGTCTGCCAGTATATACATTTCATCATCCATAACACAACAGGTGTATTTTTTTTGAAAATTTGACTAAAATTTGATTGGTCGTTCTTTTGGTTCAAAATGTCTTTAAGTCATTGCGCTTTGGAACTTTCTGAACTTAATAAGACTTCAGCTTTGGTTCTGCGCACAAAATAATTATGAAAGTTCATATAGATTATTTTGGACACTGACCGAAATAACAGTTAAAAATGCTGAAATGATTAAAAAAATTATAATTTCTTAAAGAAAGGATTTGACTGAAATAGTGTGTACAAGTTTTTTCTGACTCACTCTTTATCTAATACTAAGTTCACACGGACAGCAAAATTCGATGTTCACTCTCTCAACCTAGGTTGGCGCCGGAATTATGTTTCAAGCAACATGTTTCGCCATACAAAATTTTGAGAGCGAAGCACCTGGGTTAATTTTGAATCCGGGTGCAAACTGCGAAAAAGCTAGTAAACAAAAAATATATATTTACAAAAATATAAAGAAAAAATTTTATCAAATAAAAAGAATAAATTAAAATGGGGAAAAAATAAAATAGTGAAACATTTTTTAAAGTGCAGAAGGAATAACACAAAAAGAATCGTCTGAACAGTAAAGTTCGAAATCGAGATTCAGAGAGCAAAACTAGTGGTTCACATTGCCGCATGAATATGCCATGTGGTTAGATTAAAGCTAATAAATATTAATTTGGTTGCCTTGAAATAAATATTATATTGATTTCGAAGACATTGAAGCACCTTCTGGGCAATATAATTTCCAGTTTTGCATATATAAGAGGAATGTGAATTCTGTTATCTTTTTTACTTTTCTTAACAAAATGCCCTCCATTTTCCATATTAGGATTTTTTATTGTTACTTGATAAGTTACCAATCCATGTATCGTAATGTTTTATGTGGAAAAACATATTCGGTCTTTCTTTTTGAAACTAGAAACGTGGTGAAGGGTGAGTGATATCCTCATATGTAATGAATATAATGCAGTAAATTTAATGGGGCCAGCAGAGCGGTAAGAATAGAAAGTGAAACAAACCAGACCAGAGTTTCTGGCGGATATCGAACCCGGAAGCCACAGAGTAGCAACCAGCACACTTCTCACTAGTTCATCGAGGCACACTGTGTCCATCCAAAGTACATTTCAATTTTAGTTTTGCTAAAACAAATATATAAGTTATGAAGAAGGGGTGTCGTGTGGCCGAAGTTTACCATCTAAACCTCTGTCACTTTTCTACAGTAATACATATTAATTTCCGCTACATTTGCAGCGCATTAATATAAAAATGAACTTGTTTGCCAGCTGTGTCTTTATTGACTTACAAATTGATTTCTGAAATTTATATCTGTTTAACTTAATTATTGATTGTGCTTTATTAGGATAATTACTGATAATTATCTTATATTAATTATAAGAAAAAAGCTTAAGTTTGCTTTAGTAAAAGAAAAGCAAAATAGCAAATAAATTATGATTAACATATTTATTAATATGAAAAATGTTGGAATAATGAAAAAGGCGAAACTGTTTGGGATTTTTTGTTAGAATTTGATTTACACTGAGTACCAATCTAAGCTGATTAATAATAATGCTTTAGGGCTATGTGACGTATTATTTATGTGAATCACAAGGGTTTTTTTTGCAAAAGTATACTAAAGCTAATCGTGTTAACTATTTGAAACAGAGTTTGAACATTTCTACTTACATATACACACAATGTGAACTCCTACAGTGTAAAATAAGATTTATTAAGAATTTCATGTAGCGCAGCATTCTTTTAGATTCTTAGTTTCAACTTAGTTTATAAGTTTATAAATTTATCTATGTTTCTTTTCATTTTACATGTGCGATAAAACAAAATTAATATAAAAACTTAATTTACAAGAGATGTAAGTAAAACAAGAAAAAATGAAAAGATTTTTTTTTGTCAAAAGTTTTATGTGTCTCAAATAAAGCACTTAGTGTGTTACATCTTCAAAACGATAAATGATATGGGAAACTTTTGTCAGGGGCTTTGTGGGATGCGTTTAGGTAAAAAACTAACATACATTAATCATGGTTAACAAACTGTTATATAAACAAATCATCCTAGTCTCTAAAAGCGAAAGAAAAAAGTTTTGAAAAAGAAAAAACAAAAAAGGTGATTCCAATAAACATTCAACAGCCACAACAAATTATGATAAAACTTTTACCGCAAAAGTCAGTGGAAGTCAGTTACTTATGTGGGTGTTTAGCTTTGTCGTTACAGAAGGGCATATTCGTAGATCTTCTTGAATAGTTGATGTTCGTATTTTTTTTTTATGTTCAACAAAATGAATAGTGTACTGCCGAACTCCGGTTTACTCCGTTTCTAGTCGGCTGACTGACATATAAGCCAACTTACTTTATTCTAAATGCATTGTCAACTTTTGTAAAAAAAAATACATAAAAACGTATTGTTGTCTTTCTCTTCTCATCTCTCCTTCTCCATCTAATATTCTCTGTTTTTAGTATGTGTTGTTTTATCGTTTTGAATTTTTGTTTTTTTTTTTTTTTTAACAAAACATGACTAAACGATAAAATAGAATAAGAAAAGATATTGAGTTAAACAACCACTATGTGCATATTGTTAAAGACCTTTTTTGTTCCTTAAAAATATCACGATAAAAAGTTTTGCTCATATGAAATGTTACTCAGAAAGCTCGATAATAAATCTCGAATGTATGTTTACACGTACATATATTATATCATTCGATAAGACCATTATTAATTACAGATTATTCTATATGTAGTTGCATTTGCATATGAAATGTTAAACACAATGCTGAGTGTTAACAGTAGTACGTCAACTGTTGTCGTCTAAATGATTAATCGTTACTGGGTTATAAGATTTGACATTCTCCCACAAAAAGTGGTAAAAAGGGATCCAGGCACTGGACGTGGTAGCCAATCTCCTTCAGCCATAGGAGCAATTTCTACTTCAAATGATTTGCAATGATCTGAAGCATAAGAAAAATCATGAATTATGAGATCTACTTGCTGAGACAGGCGTTGGACCAATAAACTCGAGTCGAAGTTTCTTTTCTGCGCACGGTATGGGTTCGCTTTGGATAAACATTATCCTGAAGGTTACTACGGTCATGAATCGATCCACAGTATTGCGCACTACGAAGTTAAGCGCACAGAGTGCGAAATTTTAAAATAAATAATCACAAGTTGTAAACGCATTTCTGGCGTAAGTACCTACAAGTTGCTCTGTAAATAAAGACTTAAAAGCCCCTTTCACAATCTTGTGCAAATGCTCTTGCATCAGTAGATTAAAAATATAGAAAAATATACTTGAGTAAAAGTTTTTAAAGGCTTTTTAAAATTTCACACTCTTACTAAATCCTTAAATAAGAAAGTCTACCGGAGAGAACTACAAAAAATAATACAAAATAATAAGTTGAAAGTACTAGAAAATAGTTCTTTACTACTTACAATTTGGCAACTAAACCCATTATTTTAACACGGCGATGTCTTAGGAGGCAAGTACTTACAACTCTCGCTTACAAATAGGGACTCATGTAAGTACTTATTACGGATGCTTATAAATAGGGACTTACTTTTATAGCAATAAATAAGACCTTGATTTGAATAACCTAAATAACCCATTCATAATATGGACTTACAGAAGTCGTTCAGTTCTTTTAAAAGCGAAAGTTCGGTTTGATTATTCTGCGATACGTTATTTTGGAATTTAAAAATAAGTGAAAACTTATACGTCATCAGTTAACCTATGAACTGCTTTGCCAGAAAATTATTACTTATACTAAAAGTGTCTTAACCTAAATGAGAATTATAAAATGTTCTGTATTTGAATGACCTCTAACAAATTTCGCACTAAGAAATTCTATTCTGTGTGTATCTAGGCATATTTCTAAAAATAAGTTCTTATGCCTCACATTTCGTATCCAGTCATTACTTAAACACTTCTTAGTAAGATAATCGATATGTAATAGTCATTGAAAAGTATGTTGCATAGTAAGATCTAGTCATTTTGTAATTTTTGCAGGGTTATTTTAGTGTGTGGATCGTTTTGCTTTCATATTCTCGATTACAAAAGCTGTATCACTCTATTGACAGCGTATCAGGTTACGACAACAAATTTATCACTTTTGTGCATGCGTGCGCTTGCATTTTATATCATTGGCTGTACCAATAATTTTTTTTAGTGATGGTATGCTTCAACATTTTAATTTTTGTTTATTTTAGGGGGCAACTGGCATCTAAAAGCTTTAATTTTTTTTAAGTAATGATTATATTAGCAAATGTAAAGTTAAATTTGTACACATTTTAAACTCAGTGATTTTTTATGAAAATTACGCGCTTTTTTAGGGGTTTAGGTGCTTTTTGAAATTTTAAAGTTGACAACGCTGACATTGTCCTCCCGACCTGGTTGTAATAGCATCCGCTTGTACTTTTCCTTACAACTCCATTTTCCTTACAACAGTGGTTTTTGAAGTTGTTTTTAATAATTCGGTAACATGCGGCTCTGCTCATTGAATATATCTCAATTAGATTTAGAAGAGTAAAAGATAAGGTGCATAGGATTGAACTTAGATTTGCACAACCCATTGAAAAAGGTTATTAAATTAATCGATTAACCAATTTTGAAAACAAAAACAAACAAAAAAAGTCACGAAAAATTCATCGCATTTACGAATACTGAGAACAAAAAAAAAACCGAAAAAAATGTTCCAAAATAAAATAGACCGTATGCACTGATTCGTTGAAATCAGTTCCTCTTCACTGGTTATGGCTCGATGTTTTTCTATTTAGTTTTTCTTTTGCCTGTTGTTGTTCTTCATATTACTTCTTCGTATTAAAAACTCACAGTGTCATCTTTAATGAGAGAATCTCATCTCCAATAATCAAATTTCATATTATTTGTAAGGATCTCATAATCTTTTTCTTACTCTAATATTTTTTGTTTTAGCTTTTTCTGCAATATCCGTTAACCATACATTAGTATTAATCTAAAGCAAAGTTAACAAAATGATGAATTATGTCTTATACGTTTCATTAAACCTAAGTGGCTAAGCAACACAACGAATACAATAAAAATTAAGCAAAACTGTCTTACAATGTACATACATACATACATACATACATACATACATACATACATACACACATACATACATACATACACACATACATACATACATTCATACAATGTTAATTAAGCCATGGCTGTTATTACGAATTTCACAAACTTTAACAAATACAGCTGCAATTATTAGTTTTCTGTTACATAATGATAGCTTTTATTTAAGCCGCAACTAAAGATAAGAAAAATAAATTTTTAGATTTTATGAAGAAAAAATTATATAAAAAAATGTATAATGATGCTTTACTAAAGTTTTTGGGCACAATTTACACATTCTTGGAAATCTTACATCGATGTTTATTATATTGCAAATGGTTCGTAGGAAAACATGTTGTATTTTCTATATTAGTCTATAGATTATAAAGGGTCCGCCAAATAACTTTTTCTTTCTTGAAAATGCTATAAAAAAAGTGTAGCTTCGGCTGTGTGGCACGTAGCGTCGTCCTGTTGAAACCAAATGTTGCCAATATCCTCATCTTCAATTTTTGTGAACAAAAATTCGTTCAACATGGCCCGATAACGATCGCCATTGACTACGGCCACTCCTTGCTCATTTTCGAAGTAAAATATATATATACCTCTGGACCAAAATCCGCACCAAACAGTGACTCGCTCTGGGTGTATCGGCTTTTCAAATAATGCGTGCGGGGTTTCTGTGCCCCAAATGCGATAATTTTGCTTTTGTTGAGCTTCATCTTCAAAGATGATTTTTTTTTGCAAAATCGGCCAAAGCAATGTCGCAATATTTCCCAGCGTTGTTCAAGCGTATACACAACCATATGCGTTCAGCGGAAGAATAAAATTAATTACAGTAGACTCGCGGTAACGTGAACTATGAAAAACCGAGCGTGTTCACGTTTGCGAAGTTGTTCATGTTAACGAAGGTGTAACTGTTTAAAATTTCCAAGTTAATTAGACATGTGATTTAACTCAAATTCATATATTTTTTTGTATTTTGGATTGTTATGTACATATGGTTTGTAAGAAAAAAAAATTATTTTATAATTAATTTAAAAAATTTGTTTCCTTTTTTGTTCTTGTTCAAACAGCGTTTTCAGAACATTTCTTCGAACAACGATGTCTGATATTAACAGGCATTTTGAATATAAAAGAAAGAGACGACACATAAAAATTGCGACAAAATACACTTTATACGTTTTAACCATATCAAAGAACATGAATAATTTTTTGACAGTTGCTCTGCCGACGTTTTGTTCTAGTCTGGACTAATCGATGACTCGCCTAGACGTAAAGTAAAGAACTAAAAATGTTCAGCCGGCATTTTGCTATTGTTTTCTGTTCAAGACGTTTCCAAGTTGAATTTAAATAGCCAATAGCGTCCAATACTAGTTAAACCAATTTTCAAAAATTGTAGTTGTAATCCATTACGATTTGGAGCAATTGTAGTCCACAGGAGATTCAAAATTTCTAAAACAGCGAGGATTTTATGCTTTTCCAATCACAAGAAGTTTAACTTTAGAATTTTGGTAGTTTTTGTGACATTTTTCACGAAAAACTTTAGATTCGGTCATGCTAACTCAGCAGCACGCACTAAACTAAGCCTGTGCAATAATTTACGGGGATACCCCTTTTTATGAAAACGATTTGCATAACCGAAAAATTTGTTCACGTTCACTGTGTTCACACTACAGAGTAGTCAGTGTAAAAAAAATATGTTCATCTTATCCGGTGTTCACGTAAGGCTGTGTTTTTGTTACCGCGAGTCTACTGCATCTGTCAAATCAGACATGAGCTAAGTGTTACCATTCGCGAAATAAGCACTAGTTGAAAAAAAACGTTAGATGGCAGACCCTTTATTAGAAAAAAATAAAAATCAATAAGAAAAATTGTTTTAAATAAAAACATTTTTATACATTAAAATACACCTCTGATCTAATGAAATGCTCCTTTTTTAAAACGATTTAAATAATGAAAAAATACGGTCGGCTTGTCAAATTTTCATCCGTATTTTCTCTCATGCTTTCTACTACTGATAACAATTCGTTTTTACACTACAATACTTTGTTCATTCTGGACGAATTTTTGACATTTTTGGCGCTTTGTATTGTTGTCTAAACTGGCCTTTAGTATCATGCCTTATGTTTGGACTACCCTTTATCGCAGTTACTATGGGAACTTTATTAAATAATTATATATTTTTCTTCACTGACCTGATTGAGTAAATCGTTAAACATAAAATTATTGAAACTTATGCTTCAATAGCCTAATCCGCACACTTTAGATTCCAAAACTGAAGTGTTTACCACGCTAATATGCACAGTGTACACACACACACATTCTACGTTATTTTTGTGTGAAATTTTTTTCTTTACCACATCAGCATTGTTTATTTTATTACTTTGGAGTCGAGAACGAAAGAAATATGATGAAATATTCGTGTGGCTTATTAAGTGTACAATAAATCATTGGTTTTTGAAAAATATAGCTGGTAGTAAAACAACAACAAAATAAAAAAAACTAATTGTGTCTGGTAGAACAAATAAAAGCAAAATTGTAATTAATTGAAAATAAAAGCTAAAATAAAATAAAATAATGTTTTCATTCATAAGCCTTTTTTATGATTTGTTTTAGGTGACAGTTGAATTTTTTTACACTATTACAGAGAGAAAATTAGCTCATTTAACTGCAAAAAATCTTAGAAATCATTAATGGGATCTTACAAGATTTTCAACTCAAAATTATTTTTTCACTTACGTTTAAGTGAAATTCAAATCTAAATGGCAATCTATATGACTCATGTGGAGTTCCATCGGCATTGTAGAAGATATAAGTACTTGTGTCTGAAATACGTTAACCCAAAGAATATAAATCATAAATTTTCAAATTTCTTAAAAAAGTGTTGACAACAAAATTGTTTCGCTTATTAAAACGAAATAATATGCATTTTTCCTTATGTTGTCAAACTTTAGTATGTATGTAGGTATAAATATTCAAAGTTTTTGAAAGAAAATATTTAAGATTCAAAAAAATTTAAACCAAAATAATTTTAATTTTTAAATATACAAAAGAAAAGAGAATATTAATATTCAAATTTTAACAAGACAAAGAATAAAGTAGCTAAAATAAATTATAAATTACACTTTAAAATAAAAAATATCACACTAGAGCTACGTGTATAAACATTTAGTGTACTTGACAATAAGCGAAAGTTTTTTCGAAAACTCCAATTTGTAAAAGTATCTGTAATACATTAGAAAACATCGCCTTTTTTATTTATTTATTTAAAATACCTCAAGTGAAATTCAAATGCTTGAAAAAAACATTTTCACCTATAAAAAATTTCATTCTATTAAAATTATCTCAAATCAATCAAAATGTACACGTACACTAAAATTTCGCTAAGAAGGGCAAATAAAATTCGATCACAATTGATGCAATCTCATTCGTACAACAACAATATATATATGCTTTTGCTACTGTAACACAGTCGAGCATATTTGTTTTCAAAATTATTTTTGTATACATTTGTTTGAATTTATTTGACCTTTTTTATAAATGTAAATATATATTCCCTCATATCATTGTTTGAAGAACATTAACACATCCATACACACATGCATAAACAACATACATACACGCGTATGTAGTTAAACGTCTGACTGACTGTCTGACTGACAACAATTTGTTGAGATGATGAATAGAAGTTGAATTTGTGCAAGAAATGAAAATATCAAAACATAAACAAACATACATACATACAAACTGAAGTATTTACAAACACACGCAATTACGTATGAGAGCGAAACATTGTTATGCTCTTTACTTTGCTTCTTTCCCTTTTGCCTTACCGACCGCGTCATAAATTTTTTATAAAAAAATAATTCAATTTGGGCCTTCATGCGCATTCTATATGATTTATATTCTTTGGTTAAACGCAATCAAAATCATAAAAAAGTTTTTATTTTTAACATTTTTCACAATAAATCAATATATAGTGTTCATATCTAAGCAAATATCCTGCAAGAAAGTACTTGTATATCACGTAAAAAATCAAGTCATTACTTACATATTTACTTCTTAGTAAGACAGACAATATGGAGTACTCATTGCATAGTATGATGTTGAGTTAAAGCATGTCATTAACTAGTTTTTGCTGGACTTATTTTCCATTTAATATTTCGTACTTTAAAACTAATATTTTCTCAATTCATTTTTTATATCATTCTCTTAATATTTTGAACAATTCAAATTTATCATAATTTAATTTTAAATTGAAACGATTTCAATAAAAAAAAACTGACATAAATTTACAGGTATTTCGTAGATATTAAAAAGCTTTAAATATGCATAGTAAATGCGAATTCAAAAGAGATGCGAAATTGTTGTAATAAAAACATAGAAATTAATTTTCCAAATTTGCATAAAGATTAGTAATTCACAAAATAAAAAGTAAAAACTCTTGTTGTAGTTGGCAGTACATTTTAGAATACGAAAACGTATCTTAAGTCATTGCTTTGGAATGTTTACGATTTTGCAGAATTTGCATTTTCACCTTTTACGTCTCTTTTGCGTTTTGTTTTCAAGAAACACTTACAAGCAACTAGGTAAAGCTGACTAAGAATATTGTATGCTTCTGTAAGACATAACCAACCAGTCCGCTTCTTTTTATTTTCAAAATTAGTTTCACTCCAACGCACATTTGATCAAATGTATCCACAAATTGCTCGTGATGTTTGTGCTCACATTAGATTATGAAAGTAATTCATTTTGAATTTATAAATTATTTTCTATTATTGCTGTTGATACATTTAGTTGTCTGCAATATAAAAAATTCCACTCGAATTCCGCAAGGAATATAATTTAAAAATAATGGAGTCATGCTGGCATGTATGATTTAATTTAAATGTCATTAATGTAGTCAAAATTTTGTTGACACACATTTGAATTAATATGTATGTATGGATGTATATGTACACGCACAGCACAAGCACAAAAGACACCTATACAATAAGTGATTTAATCTATGTATGTATGTATGTATGTATTGTATTGCATATTAATTTTTAACCCACACAACAATGCAAAGCAAGTCAACACGCAAATGTGAATGAAGCCGTTTTTAACATAGAAAAAATGACACATTACGATCGCGTACGCAGAGCAGTATACAATTTACACCAACAACACAAAAACAATGTAGGAAATGTTACAAAAAAAGTTTTTGCAGAAATAAAAAATCAAAACAAAAATCCATTAGTTCTGGTACAACAAAATAAAAATGTTTTATTTTTTTTTCTAGCAAAATGCCTGTGGTCTTTGACTAGAATCAAAGTGCCAACATGAAATTATTTTTTACAACATTTTTTGTGTGTGCGTGTATGTGTGTACCTGCGACTACTGTGTCAGTGGGTGCATGTTTAACATTCTAAAATTCTAAGCGGAAAAAAATGGAAATAAAATGCTGCCTGGTCAAGTTGTGGTTGTTTGTATTTTATTGACTTCCGTGTTGGCTAAATACCTTTATGTCATTTTTATTAATGTCATTGGGGAAAAAACACATTTTTGATTTTTCGACAACCAACATGCATACGTACCTACACACACAAAGATAAAAATTCAAATATGCATGTTTTTTTTTTCATTCAATAGAATTGTGGTTGCTGTTATTGTTAGGCAATATTTCAAATAATGTGCACATAAATTTATAATCTTGATTAAAACTCTAATTAGTAGTTATGAGCAAAAACTATGTGTTTTAGTATTTAAACAAAGTGATACTAGAAAGAATAACTAAACAGTAATACCACAACAGGAGTAAAAACATTTATAGCCTGTTTAAGACTATAATACACGGCATGTTTTTTACATCTGACTTTTAAAATTTGTGAGACATATGTAAATCTACATGTCTGTCAAAATTGTACTTTTACGCTGACTGCTTTGCAGCAACAGAGATTTCTACCAACGACTGATGTCGCATGTTTTGACAGAAGAAAAAAGAGCGCACTCTAATTAAAATTCTGTCAGATGTCTCAGCACATGTTTTTTTACAGAAGTAATATTTTAAAGGTAACACACGACATGTTTGTATTAGCAGTGGACAATTTGACAAGTCAGATGTGAAAAACATGGCGTGTATTAGCTCCTTTAACGATGTCGAATGAATTTGTTACTTAGCATTTTAAGGGAAAGAAAACTGATTTGGGTTCAGCTATCATCTACACTTTATGCGAACGACACGAAAGAAAACTTAAGAATTTTCATACAAAATTTGATTCATCTACGTCGAATATCCGGTCGGCAATGCGAACGTAAATGTCAAAGTCAGTCACTTGTTATTTTTTTATATTAAAATAGTGCTTTTTGCAACTTTTTTTTAATATCTGAGGCCGATATCGAATTACAGCATTCGATATTTATTTATTTATTTATTCCCATTTGCTGTATAACAAGACGGAATCTTATATTCAGAGTACAGAAACATATTAAGTGTACAATTACATGGTTCAAAAAACATATTAATAACATATATAAAAGTAATTACAAACATTAAGAACATATTAAAAAAGATTTAGGAGAAATAAATACATAAAAAAGCTTTAAAACTATTAGCATTGCTATTTGATTGTTGGTTTAGTGGAAGAATGTTCCAAAGGCGAGTGGCATGTATGTAAAACTGCCATTCTGATACAAGGTATTGATGCCGTGGAATAATTATATTTATTCTCCAATTTGATTGAAAAAATCGCAATCTATCAAATAAATATTTAGGTGTTTGAGTGTTTATTATTTTGTGTAAAAAAGCAAGAGTACGTATTTTTAGAAGATTGTCAAAAGAAACACCGTAAAGGTTTTTCGAAACAGATGAAATACGATCAGATCTTTTTAACCCGTATACGTATCTAGCAATATTAGTGAACAAAATATATAATTTTCTTTTGCTAACTGAGTCACAGTTTCCAAATAATTCACACCCGTAAGTTAAGCTGGGAATCAGGTAAGTTTTGGCAAGTAAAATTCTTATTTTTAATGGTGTGAAATATTGTGCAGGCCAGATAGCTCGAAGTTTAATATACGTTTGCCCAACTAATGAATTTACATGATTGTCCCATGTCAAATTGTTATTAAATAATATTCCAAGATCTTTCGCTGCTTTCACAATTTCAATTTTTTCTCCATTTATCACTATATAACTAACAGTACTAGAATCAAAGTTCTTTTTGTGTATTACAATGCATTTAGATTTTTGCGGATTTAAACAGAGACCATTTGCAGTTGCCCAAAGGTAAATTTTGTTTAACTCTTCATTAAGAGTAGAAATACTTGAATCAATATTTTGAACTGCACTACTTAAATAAAGTTGCACATCATCTGCATATAAGTGATTCTTGCAATTTGAAAGTTGATTCGGCAAATCATTTGCATACAACGAAAAAAGAAGCGGCCCTAAAATAGATCCCTGAGGCACTCCTCTAGTAAGAGAAAGAGAGTCTGACCAATGACTATTTACAAATACTGATTGTGTGCGTCGTGAGAGGTAGGATGATATATGTAAGTTTGGTTGCTGTAGAGGCAAAACTTGATATCGATCGAAATTTAAATCGAATGTAAAAGTTTTTCGTACTTTTTGTATTGGATTCTAATAAGAATTTTCTTATTTTCGATCAATATCGAATGCCGTAATTCGGCCCCTGATTTTTTAAAATATTTTTTTTTTTACAAATTAAACACATGCACTTGTTTGTCTTGTTTCTATCTCTCTTAAGACTGTTGGTAAAATATTTTGCGAAACAACTAAATTTAACTTGAAATCACTTTGTTTATTAAAATAATTTTGGGTTAAAATTTTTATCTAAAAAAAAATAAATTTTTATACTTTTTCTAACCTTTTTTGAAAAAATTTTATTGTATATTATTAACAAAACTAAAAACTTGTAAACAGACACACACACACACACATCCATAGAAAAGTTACAACTTTTTTATTCGTTTTGTTTCTTTTTATCTTTTGCGTTTATTTTTTGCACCTCTCAAATACAAGTGATCATTAAATGTTAGGGTTGAAATTTGTACAAAAAATTTAATAGTTGTTGTACCATTTTTAAGAAAAATCGCTCGAAAAGCCCACATTTGTGACTCTGGCATTCTTGTAATCGTTAAATACGTAACCAACAGTACGAAACAAACATTGAAATACACAAGAACAAGCGACTGAAAACCTTTGAAGTAGATATATTAAATATATGAGAAATTAAAAATATTTTTACTGCAGTTTATTACTAACAGATCCTGATTAAAAATTTTAAAATTATGTTGGTCAGGTGACCCCATCCTGACTCGGTAAGTTCCCAATTTTTTTTACCGAAATTCTCAATAAACTGTTGTCAATGGTGACTGTCTTATCGCTAATGTTGTTTTTAAGCTCTTGAACTGTTGTGGAATTAATGCTGTACCCTGTCGATTTCAAAAAGCCACACAAAAATAGTCTAAAGGAGACAAGTCGAACGATCAGGTGGCCAATTCACTTGTTCTCTACGAATGCAGGTTTTCCAACTTTTCTTTTAAAAGATTTGCTATTTCTCTTTATGTATAAATTATTAATTTTCCGCTTCAAAAAGCGGATCATCTCTCTATAGCGATTTCCATTGACCATTGATACTTTAAACTTAGACACTCTTTTGAGGTCAACTTTTGTAGTTTTATGCCTAAAATTCTTAATCAAAGAAGTATTTGCAGAATTTTACATTTAAAATGTGATTTTTTTCAAGTATGATTTAGGTCTCACGTACATCTTTCATACAACATTTATTATCGGATAATTGGGAATCTTTAAGTTTGCTCCGTGTATTATGTTTAGTTGATACTTAAATTCTCACTCATTAAGCAATAAATTTGAAGGTACAAATTGAACAAAAAAGCACAATTGTAGTAAGTTATTTTAAAATTATTAAATGTTCGTAAAAATATGACGTCATTTCAAAGATTGAACCTTTTAAGTAAATCACGTTAATAAGCGAGTTTTGACACAACTTCAACTTTTTGGTTGTTAAAATTTTATTTTTATACATGTTGCACCCGATCCACCTTGGTGCCCCAACAATGTTTATGAGTGGTATGATAAATTCTGACATCGTTGTTGGTGCAATTTATTTAATATTCCTCCTTCTGTCGCATCCGCTTATACATTTATTTTTTTACCAACTCTCTAGTCCCATTCTAGATCACATTTTGTTTGCTAGTCTTTTACATTTAGTTTAAAATAAGATAATATCTCCTGATAAAAAGTACGCTTTAAATAAATCAAGGTATCGGTACTTATGTAAATACCAAATTTTATCAAACTCCACCCAGTATTTTTTTAATCAATCGAGTTCTGGAAGATAATGCCTATAAGGCGCTGAGGCAACAAAAATGTACTGGATTATTGGAAAATAAATAAAAACTAATAATTAAAAAAAAAAGACAGAAGGAAAATAAGATAGAAAGTCAGAGAATAATTCGGAAAGTTAGTTTTTGACTGTGTAACCGCCATCAAAATTTTCAAAGTATAGATTTTTTTCATTCCTGATCATTGGGATTTGTTGTTCGGCTTTTAGGATTTTGAACCGATTATTACAAAAGTTTTGGTAGAGATTTGTTTCTAAGTAAAGTGCCCCGACTTAATCCAATTTATTTTATTTATTATAAAACAGTTTAAGAAAAGCTGACTTTGCAAATGGCATTTGCTTTGGCATCAGTTTCAAAGTTGATGAATATTATTTTAATGTTCGATTTTGTATTATTGTAACTTAGAATGAAACGATTTTGAATCATTACATTATCTTTTAAAGTCCTACGTTTATTTTTTTGTATATGATATCGGTTTTCCTTAAGCAATTGCAAATTTGTTTAAGAGGTTCCAGAGTTAGTGATTTAAAAATTCCCTACAATATTTTTGGTCACTGTAAAATGCCAAAACAAGACATAAGGCGATTTGGAAGTGAAATCTTTAAAATTTTTAATTAAAGTGCGAGCTATGCCTGCATTTGCACTATATGGTTGTAATCCCTAATTTTCCGCAATCAAACTCATTAATCATTTATTGCTCATCAGTCGCAGTAACAGTGTTACTCGAAGTGTCGTGTTGTCATAATATAACAATATTTAAACATTTGAAAAGCCTTCTTTCAATAAACAATACAATACTTCTCATTTATTATAAAGATTAAATTTTTGTGAAATTATAACACTATGACAATGCGACACATAGCAATTCTAGTTAATACATCAATTATTACTTTGACTCGATGTAAAGTATCTGGAACAAAGTTGTTGTAGTGGACTTGGGATGTGACTGTGTGTCAAACTGACTGTGATGTAATCACGGTTCAGTATTTAACAAATAACACTGGCCACCATTATTAATATATGTAACGGAAAAAGCTACAAGAAAACAATTTGAAATGTTATGTTAATTGTGTTGTTGTATCGTTAAAAAATTAAGCGTAATTTAATATTTAACACAAATATATTATTTGTTGTTGTTTTGTATTTGACATGTAAGACAATTTGATTTTGTTGTAAGTCTTTAATGTGACATCGAGCCGATGTGCCATTGTAATCATTATGTTTTGTTGTGGCTTGTTTCGTTTACCTTCTCTTCTTTTTTTTACAACTTTTTATTGCATCCTTTTGTTTAACTTTCTTCGCTTTAAATCACTCTACACACACAGGCAACCATAAATTACTTTGTGATAACCTAGACATAAAAGTGACACTGACATTAAATGGTATTAAAGCATGAAGCAAAATGAAATGATATCCATACATAATGATGTATCAACGTTGGTTGAGTGAAAATTATTTTTAATATTTCTTATTTTTCTTTTAAAAATATTTAAGTGGGTGGGATGAAAAAAGAGAAAAAATTTTAAAATCTGTTTTTACATAATTTGTTTGCTTTAAGATACGCATGTATAAACTTATAGGTGAACTTGAAACTTTTAAAAACGACCCTTGCATTTGCTTACACTTAGTTCCTACACTTACACTTAGTTATGTTCCGCATGATAAATAGTGACACTTAAACTTACTAGATCATAAAAACTTAAAAAAGACGGAAAGTGAAACTGGCACTATTCGGTCATAAATATTTTACATCTAATGTGTGTTTGCCGCTGGTACTAAGTCTGATGCTGTCTCAGAAGTCTAAAGACACATTCTGCAAAGATCACCTCCACAATTTTATTCTTCTGAAAGCTATATTTGAAGTTACCATGCCCTCTGACCAGAGCAGTTATTCAACTCTGGGTACTTTGACTATATCTGAGCAGCCTAATTGCATACCTAGCAACTCTAGGCCCCCGTTCACAAAAATCCGTAGCAGCTCCCCCTATTTGCAAGTTAGTCCGCCGCCTCATTTCCATTTATTACATCATGTCCCTTTACCTACATTAGCATTACCTCATTCACATAGGCACACCTATTGAAGTTCAGCGTAATTTGAAGCACCAATTTCGAGTTAACATTCCTACGTTGCACGCATTATTTAGAGACTGATTATCAAGTACAGTGAGAATCATTTTCCCATGCAATCGGTCTTCCAGCAGATTATTCAACACGTGCAGCATTCCCAGCATATCCGTCTGGTATATGGACAAGTATTATTCCAGACTAAAGAAGCAGGACAGGGTCAACTTAATTGAGTAAATCTCGGCTCCTGCCGGTCTGTTTTTGAGAGATTCATTAGTAAAACTATTGATATTACTATCCACGCACTAATTGTGCATGGATTCATCCGCTATGAGAGTGGTCTCTTGACCACTTTCACTAGTTTCATGCGCTCAATCTGAGTCTTTCTAATCTCTTTATAAACAAGTTCCTGAATACACCTATGCCCCAAATTTTACACAAAATGACACCATGTTGCATTCCTTTCCATTCGCAGTGTCTAAATGCAGCAATCCTAGCACTGTGTCAGTGTCGTACGCATCGCATTACAAATACCAATTCCAGCAAACCTCTAAACCCCATCAACTTCCGCTTGCCACTTGAATGGACCTTGGCTACCACACGAAAGACGCATAAGTAATTCTCCGTTATTTTCGTATCCAGCGTAACCCTCAGATGTTTAACTTTCCTGGACACATTGATCTCGGTTTCAAAAAGCGTTAGGGATCATATTTCTATACCCTTCTTTCAACGAGCACAGCATCTAATTTCCTAGCATACTGCACCATGCTTGGGTTACACTAATAGCCTGTCTTATGCAGCCTGGAATAGTCTCAAAGAACTTGCCACTCATCATAATTGCCACGTTATTCGCATACCCTACAGTGTGTATGTCATCCATTTTCAGTCTTCTGAGAAGGCTGTCAACGGTTATATTCAACAGTAATGGTGACAAAGACTACCTGCGAGCAACTCCTGTTATCGCCAACCAAATATTGTTATCAAAAATATAATAAGTTTATGATCTTGTTGTAAGCATGGCATTTCTTTGTATGTATGTGAGCCTTTTTACTCTGATTATTTATAACAAACTATAGATACCCAGCAGTAGTGATTTACTAATGACTCTTGCACCAGTACTACTGACCAATTATACCCCAAACAATTTCTTTGCTATAGACATTTAATGTGTGCGTGTCATTTAAAATCCACTAGGTATTCACCAGTTAATTTTTGGAATTATAATGTTCACTTTTGGTTCTTTTTACCTCATTTAATTTAAAATATTACAATTCATCATCTTAAATAATTTTACGTACAAATATTTTAATTTTTTCTGTGTATTATTTTAAAGCATATAAACTGTAGACGTTTTGTTGACAGTTACACTTGGAGACACTTGACCCCAAGCTTCCTACAGAGTAATGACAATGCAATATAAGTTCATACATAGACGCACATACACATTCACATGATTTTAACACAATGCACTTGTCATTTGTTAAACGTATTGTTATTAATAGACAAAAGTGTTTGCTAGTCTATGTGTGTGTGTGTCTAAATGTATTTGTTCTGCGTTATATTTTTATCGTTAAAAGAGTAGTTGATTCTTAAAATGAAATTTTCTATCTTCACACAAACATACCCTTATTATGTATAACAATGGGTGGAAAATACTATTTTTCTGTTTTCTTGTATAAAATTTCACAATTATTATCAGTTTATGTCGTTGAGCGTACGTACGTACCATCATTGTAGTGTGTGTCAGTAAATAATTGTGTGTCATAAGCAATTTGTAAACATTTATTTGTTGAAAGTAATGCAAACATGTGCGAATAATTCTTTTACTTATTCTCTCGTTTAGTTTTCTTTTAATTGTTTGCTATATTATTTTCTATACTTTTGTTTTATAATAATGAAGTGTTTTATAGATTCCATTTTTGTCATAAACACTTTCAAACGATACGATACAATCAAATAATTTTGTGAAATACTTTAAGACATCGTAATAGTGTTGTATGAATGTCTATTGTACCCTTGAATTTGTAAAAATTATAACCTTAATCTTTCTACCTATTGCCTACATTGTGCTAAGCAAATGAGAGGAGGGGCTTTTATATGGTTGATAATAAATTTATTTGCTGTAATGTGTTGATGATGTGTTTTTTCGGGGATGGGTGTCTTAGTAAGAAAAAATTTTTTAAATTCAGTGTCATTTTTTGTATAAATGGCAACTCAGAAATTTGGCAGCTGTCACATATGTTTATTCCGATTATTAAAAATTAAGTGTTTTATGAAAAAAAGTTTTTATTTTTAAACTTGAAGTAACTTACTCGGTTATGGACAGTGAAGCTGAAAGTTCAAACTTCTCCTTCTACACTGTCCCGCATCGTAAGCCACTCTCAAATAGTTGTAGATATCAATCATGGAGTAATTACATAAAGTGACAGCGCAAAGAGGGAATATTTTTTGTCTCTCTTTTTAATATATATGGAGTTTGACAATTCTTGACACTGAAATTTTTTTTTTATATGGAGTTTGACAAACATTGACACACAAAATAATAATAAGCTGGGCTGGCACCGCTACCTGTATAAGTGTACTTTGGTATCAATGTAGTTGCACGTTCCAAGTTACAGAAAACAAAGCTAAAGATGCTCTGGCGCATGCAATGCAAAAAGTAGGTGTACTTCATAGGTGCCCATTTCATCAAACAATTGTTTGTAAGCCCCACGTCCTTTATTTTTATGCTCTCGACGAGACAGCGACGAGTGCACATTATGGAAACAACTTTTTTACAATTTTTTAAAATATCAAAATGGCCCTATCCATACCATGTAGTGCATAAAAGAACTTCATCCTTAGATTTTCGATATCGTTAAAAAAGGTTCCGCGTCAAATGCAATTAAGTTTGGGATCAGTAAGTTCTAAAACAATAAAAATATTTTCTTAAAAAATTCATTAAATTATAAATAAACTCTTAATCTTAAGTTAATTTCACTTAACAAAGATAGTTTTTAGATTGTGATTTTGATTATAATCATATAATTACATTAAGAAATGTAAATAGTTAACAAATAATTATAAAATATAATAATTTGAAAAAATAAAAAAAAAATCTTAAAGGACTTTCAGAAATTGGCTTCGACGCGGAAAGTTTTTGTTCCGAAATGACCTGAGGAAACATTTTTCGGTTTCAGCACAACATCGGCTACAGTGTGGTGTTAGGGCCTTTTTTTTAGTTGTACCCCTAGTGCACATGCTTAGTGGTTGTGATGTATTTTTTTCAAATACAGTGCGTAAAAAGAACATGATGGAATTTAAAAAAATATTTTAATTTTAAAAAGTCAAATTTAGAACAGCGAAATTTAATGAAAATTTTTTTTATCTGTAGTTTTTTTCACCTCAAACAATTTTTTGTATTACGTTTTAATCGAAATATTTACGCTTATTGATTCTTTCAACTCAAAAGGAGCAAATTCAGAGTAAACTGCCTTATTATACATTAAAAAAAAAAAAAAAAACAATTTTTGTGACTAAATTTTATTAAAAGATTTGTGCGCTTACTTTTTCATAGCACTGCACTTTAAAATTCTCTCACCAATACGGATGCAAAACATTTTTGGGCATCTATGGTTTACTTCTACTTTTTTAAGCACACAAAGTCTCATATTCAGAACATAGGCAGCTTGGTGACGAGAAAGAAAATCTTAAAGTTTAGACGTGATAAATCAAATCTCGTTTCTCAAAAACAAATAAGCAAAATAATCTATTTTATTGACTAGTATGACAAAAGGTAAAAGAGTTTTTGCTAAAAACAGTCGTTCATTTAATGAAAACAAACAAACGTTTTGAACACGCCTGTAATACTGCCCGCCGGGGTTAGCTGGTAGTGTCTAAATAAATAAATAAATGTTGAGACACAATTGATTAATTTAATGATGAATTTTCATTGACATTTATTATTTAATCAATATATTAAGCACCTTCGTAAACACACTAAATGAAAAAAATGAAACAATTAAAAAAAATCTTTAAAAATGTAAAAGCGTGGTGAAGGCGCGATGAGTTTTTAATTGTTTTCAACCGCATTTCAATGCACAATTAATCGTATTGGTAAACGTTTTCTTGCGACCTAATTTTACGCTTGATGCATCAATTCAATGTTGTTTGTTTTTAGTTTTAATTTAAAATACCCAATTGAATCAATAGAAAAAAAAGAGTAATAAAAATACGAATAAAAGACAATATAGTTACTCTGCACTTTGTACCTACTTATGTATGAACATACACACAAACATACATACATTTAATAGTGTTTTAGTGATTTTTTTTTATTTTTATTTAATTTCGTTGTTTTGGATTTTTTTAATCACATTTCCGCATGTATTTTACATAAATTTGTATGTATTTTTAACCAACACTATTCTTGCTTTTCTTACTTTTTACAATTCTGTTGTTCTTCTTCGAATGTCAAAGTTTAATTGAGTAGCGGAAGTAATTGTTAAAATTGTAACTTATAATGTCACGTTAAAGTGTTACAGAAGGGGCCAAAGATATTAGCATGTTTCTTGTTGTCGTAGGATGTTTTTGAAGAATGTTAACAACAACAAGAATAAACCAATTCACTATTTTTTTTTTTTTTTGTTCGCTGCAGCAATTGCTTTCCTACATTTGTTACGTTTTGTTTTGCTGTGTTTGCACTATTGTGAACTTGAAATTTTTAAGAGAATGTGACAAATTAACGAGAGAAAAAGTCTTTTAAAAATCTTATAAAAAATGCAAACTCTCTATTTTTTATTGAGAATTTCTAAGAGTGCAAATTGAATAAGCTTATAGTTTTCTGGAATAAAAGCTATGAGAACTTCACGTGTAGTAGAAAGTGCTTTATCTTGCTATTGTAAAAGCTTTTGCAATACGTTTGCTTTATTTTATTACAGAGGGCGCTAGATGAAGATGAAAAAGCTTTGCTTGGCCATAGTTCCTTTAGTTTAACCGTTAATTTTGGTAGGGGGTTTACAATTTTATTGAATTACGTATGTATGTATGTATTCAGGGTATCAATTTCCTCTCTGAATACGATGTGATCTTTCAGCAGTGAAACAAACAGGTTGACATGTTTTTGTTTTTAATTTTTGTCTTAAGTACTTTATTTATTTTTTTGTCAAGAAGTATTTTCTTTGCACTATTTCGTAATTTCATAAGGCATCTATTTAATGTGGTGGCAAAATATTGGAAAGAAATGATAAAAAAAAAAATTATATTTCATACTGTCGCTGCTCCGACGTGATCTATTTTGAAAACCTTTACTGGTGCTACAACTATCCACCAAACCAAAAATATTTAATATTAGGTATGTGTAAATGTGATATTGCAAAGTTACAAAATAAAGTGCTAAAGGGTGATTAAATGTTAAGGGCCGATGTTGATTTTAAATAAAACACAAATTATGTAGAAAATTATTGTCATTTCTTTTATTATGATAATATTGATACATATTGTTCAATTATGCATTGAACAAAATATTAGCCAAATGGCCGCCGCGGCACATCTCCATCCGATGGTCTATATTTTCAATGACAATGTTGATGTTCAATTGTTGGGAACGATGATGAGTCGAGGGTGACTACTCTTTTGCCACACTATCGCCAAAATGGTTTCCGTTCAACGAACTAAGAAGGCATTCACAGACGTTTTGCTAAAATTTAAATATTTTTCACAAATTTCGCGATTGTGTTTGATTTTGAACAATTATGTTGACCGAAATGAGAAATGTTAAATGAAATGCAGAAAAATGCAGAAAAATTTATGTATGTATGCCTGTATGTATGTGTGTATTATAAAATATTCAAATATTAACGGCGTTATTATTTATTTATTTATTTATTTATTTAAGTCAATGGATTCGAGATCCTTACAGACTTTTAGACAGTACAAATTAGTTACATAATTTTAGTTATTCAAGATAAAAATTATTTTAGATTTTACATATTAACGTTTAAAGAAAAATCATCATATTGGTAAAGGTTATTAAATTCAGTAAACAATTTAAAAACGGTTTAGAGTTGGTATAATTTATTCTGAAATTTTTGACAGATAGTGGATAAAAATAACGTGTAGAACGAGATGGTACATTAAAAGAGATATTGGAGTTCAGGAAATCAAAGCATACATTTCTCTTTATTAAGTTAAAAACAAACGTGACATTTAGCATCGTTCTTCGACTTTTTAGCGTTGGCATCTTTATAAGGGCAACTCTACTAGTATAAGGCGCCATGTTTAACGGATTCCATTCTGGGTCTCAAAATGCAAAATAATAAAATATGTTCTAATCAAAACTAAGTGTTCTTTGGGAGTTTCTTTAAATCTTTAATTATGAGCTCTTATTTTTGCACTGTGCACAAAAGAACATGAAAGAAACCGCAATGTCATTTAAAATAAATAACACTCGAGTATCATTCAACGTCAGTAGAATATTCCAAGTTAATTACAGCACCAAAAAAAGCGCATAAAAATATAATAAAAATACTTTATTAACGCCATTGACGTCATAGTTAAATGCTAAATATTTAAACAAGTTGAGCATTTAACTTGTGAGAGAGTATTAGACTCTTGTGGCAAGCACCGAATCAGTTTTTTTATTCATTCTTTTGTTTATTGAAATTAGGTTAATAGGTCATTGGCTTAACTTGAAAACTAAAGTTACAACAATATGAACTTTGTACTTTTTAACAAATACACTTATTAGCAATAAACTAACTAACAATTAATTAACATTAAAATGTTTTATCCATAATTTTTCTTTTCATTTCAGGTAAGTGTTTTTAAAAATCAAACAAGTATTTGTTAACAAAACTGGTACATGCAGATGTGTGTATGCATGTAAAAAGCACACACATACAGGTTTGTCTTAGATGTATAACACTTTTAAGATTCTAATTTTTAACATTTCAAAAGTAGCCATTCTTGACTGTTAAATATGTATTGTATTTGGTGGTGCATAAGCAAAAGTTGTATTAAAGCTTTATGTTAGATCGAACATTTCTTTTTCGAATAACGTTATTTTTGAAATTGAATATAACTTTAGGTCTCACTTTAGACATTGTCAACATTGTATCTAAACATTTGTTATGACTGCATGTTTCATGTGATTGTGTTTGTTTATTGTTTTTGATTACCTTCAATTTTAATTTGAATGAAATTCATGCGCTGTTGCATTTCTGCAACATGTTTTTTGTTAAATATGCCGCATTTTTTTGTTTTGTTTTTTGTTTTTCTTATATTTAAAAATATATTTTTCCTTATTGTAATACAAATGTATGTATTTGCGTATGGTCTACTATGGTGTGTGCATATATGTTTTTTAAGGTTATTGTGTCACATTTGACGTCACTATTATATCTATAGTATTTCATATTATTTTATCACTTTTATGACAAAAAAGAAAAAGAAGCAAATGCTTTTATTTATTATCATTTCGAAATTTTTACTGTTTATATGTATATTTTTGATTTTGTCTTAATGTAATTTAAAATAAGTTTTGGTATTAACATTTCCATATAAATATAAGTGGCTGTGGTATGCTGTTTTAGAATTCTTAGAATTGTTAAAAATTTATTTACAAACGAAAAAATCCATAGAAATTGTTTACGGGTAAAATTATTTTAAATTTTTTATTGCTGTTATTGACAATCTTAAAAAATGTAATATTTCGGGTTTATTGTTGTAGTCCTAGGCAGCGGCTAGTCCCAGTTTGCTACCTTAAGTTTCAATATATTTTAAAATCGTTAAATAAAATTTAGCGAACCGTCTTAACTAAACTGCATGTTTGTTATATTTGTTTTACAAAACATATAATAACTAATAAACCATTGCACAAACACCCACTTAACTAATAAAAACCAATTTTTAAAATATGAAAATATAAAAACTATTCTACAAACTATAATAACACACATAACGCTAAGACCTGCACAACTTAATTAAAATTCCAGAAAACAATTTAGACATACAAATATTCGCCACTAAAAGAGCCAATAAAAATTTCAATATCAATTAGTATGCGAAGAGAAAATATAAAATAAATAAAAATTAATTATATCCCACAGGTGTTTAGAAAAGTGTTTTTTCTTCGCTTTTTCAAAAACATAAATTTCTAAGAAGAATTCTACTCTTTTTCTGACTTTATTTAATATTTTTATTGTCATATGTCTTGCATGAAAATTTATTTCAACATTAAAAATTCCTGCTAAAGAAAAGTCGTAAATGTGCACCATACGGCTGATGAGTGTGCGTGTTTTATAAATAAAAAAACCATAAATAAATAAATGCTGTTAGAACTAAAAATATTTCCAATAAACTATTTTTAAAATCTTAGGTTTTTGTTTGTTTTGCTTTTGTGTTTTCATTTTTACTTTTTTTTTACTACTATTTAACTTTCCGTATATGTCTGTTTGCAAATCAATTGCTGTAACAATATACTACGATTTTAATAAAAAATATTTTAGGTTTACTAAAGGCTTGACTAACAGATAATGCACAAAAATGTGTCAAGTAAGTCTTCAATACACCTTAAATATGTTTTATGAATACGGCAGATAGTTTTTATTTAAGCAGTAATCATTCTCTAAGTACACAAAATCATACGTTCAAACTATAGTTCGTAATTCAAATTTTATTTGAATAAAATCTGGTGCTGGATAACATGTTCAGGTTGTTTACGAACTTTTTCATATTTTTATTGACGTCGGTTCATGAAATTACTTAGTCCCCAAATGGCCACGCAGAATTTAGTTTTTCTACACTTGACAACAGAATCTTTGTAGTTTTCCTTTAATTTTTTACTTGACATTAAATAAAATTTTATATTCTTAATTGTATTGGATAAAAAAGCTCTGTTTTGCTCGGTTGTCAGATTTTAGAATGTTGTGAGACCTAACTGATAATGTGTTGACATTGAATAATTGTATTCACGTGGTAAAATGTGATTTCGGATGTCTGAAAGGAAAGACATTTCTCAACAAAGCTGTCAATTTTATTGTTGGAAAATTTATTTTCATTTATTTAAATATTGTTTATATTTAAATAAAGATTCAACACGATTTTTTTTATCTCCATACAAGACGTCAGTGATGTGTCTGAAAATGATGTCATTGTCAGATATGGTTAACGTCGTACATCTTACAATACTAAATGATTTGAGAACGTGTGTCACTAGTCCGACATTAATATCGAAGGGTGCTCACACAATTGCCAGGTATCGGGAAAATATGTGGGTAAGGTGGCCGTAAGCAAATAATCTAATGCAGACTTTTCTGCCAACGTAGTAAAGAAAGAAAATTTAGTTCTCACTTAGATTTTAGTGGCACACTTTTCACAGAAAGTTTTAGAATTTAATCTTCTCCGATTGGCTTTAATTTATTTGCTCTAACGTTTGCTGAAACGTTTTGAAGTCATTTTTAAAAGGTGGGCCATTTTGAAGTCAAGTAAGATTTTTTGAAGACATTTATACATGATGGGCCAAAAGTCACCATGGGTTTCAAAATTTTTTTCATATTTTCTTCAATTGCTTTAAACTAAGAATGGGAATTGACGTCACCCCGTTCTTAGCATAAAAGTGCTATTATGTCTTGTGATGTGTGGGCAGTGGCTCCATCCTGCCGAAATCACACCTCAGGTATGTTTTAAAGAGCAGGTTGTAAAAATTTGTCTAACATTTACGTTTACAGCACTTCTTTTTACATTTTCGAAGAATTAAGACCTTCTTATATTTTTAGATGTAATTTCTCGCCATGCCGTGCACCTAATGGGATGCAATTGGTATTGAGAAAGGGCTCTTGGGTTTGACAACACCAGAACCTACAGTTATTAACAAAGCCATTTAATTGAAAATTAGCTTCATCACTCGTTGTCAGTTAAATAAAAAAGTTGATTTTATTTCTGGCCAACAGTTAAGATTAAATTGTAAAATTAAGACATTACCGATGATCTGAAGGTTTAAGTTCTTGTATCAGTCTAACTATGTATGGGAATAATCTTTTATCTTTTTTTTCAAATGTGCCGTAGTAACGTAAGAGCCATTATTGTTATATTATCGGTCATAATTTGCTCTACATGTTCAATATTTTCCTAAATACAAATTAAACATTGTCACCGGTTTGAGCCAAATCTGTAACGGTGCCATGTTAGTGGTGACGATGATCTAAGCAACGAGTCGTTACTTCATAAGGCTATGCTCTAATGTTGAGATGTCGTCGAAATGCCATTTGCATTAAATTGATCGCTTAATTCTTTCTTTGCTCAGATGTGAATCTCACAATTTTTTAATCTCCAGCTGTTATTTTTATATTTATCTTAAAAATATATACTCAAACCAAACGGTAATTCAATTTTTTAAAACTATACCCTCTATAGTGATCAACACAAATAGGTACAAATAATACAATTCAAATAACTGATAAAGTTTAATTAAATTAAAAACCTGGGAGTTAAACAGATGATATTTTCATCCAACACGTAATAAGCAATCAAATAGTGCTGACGATGAAATCAAATAAATAATTTTTCAAATTATTTTTGCATTATCACAATTAAATTTAAAAATAGGAGTGTTAGAACGTTAACTGACGCCTGTATACAAATTTAAATGTAAATTTAAACCTTAAAATTTCGGTAAACGAATGAAAATTAAAATTTGAAATTTCGCTGAAAACTGTCGTAGCAAAATGTACGTTGACCTTTTGCTTAGGTTTACTCAGGTTTTTTTTTAATTTTGGTATATTTTTCGGTTAATGATTTACGACATTTTTGCCAAGCTTGATATATTAACATCCACAAGTTTGAGTCAAGTTTTTTGTTTGTTTGTGAGCGTGCGTGCGTGCGTGAACATGAGTAAGAATATACTCACGCCCAAATCTCTAACTTCATTATTTATTTCATTTTATTTTAAATTTATGTTTGAAAACTTATTCATCATGGGTGATTGAATGGAAAGAAAACTTTTTATTTTTAAGAAAACTATCCGCATTATTTGTTCATGATTGTGGCTGTGTAATTATCAGCAATGTTTTTTTATATTTTTCCTGGCTTTTCCAATACACATGCTGCTGTCATTAATAATGATGTATTTATTTTTGTGTGAGCGAATGTCTTAATGTGTGGGTTGAATGCATTAAAGTTTTATTATTTTCAAAATTGTATATTCCTTATAATGTTTTTAAGATAATGAATGATAAATAGGGATTGCAAATAATCACCACCAAACGATCATAATTATTTGTATTTTCATTGAGACTAAAATTAGGACTGTCTTACGGAATCTTTATGTATCTTTTATAAAATGTTCTTCGTTTTTGTAACATATTAAAAATATATGATCGGGATGTAAAGCTTATTATGAGGTCACTGTAAGTTCTATCACGTCGTATTATTACAATGTGGTGATTTTCTAAGATTAAAAAATTATAAAAAAATAGAAATCTTAAGCCATTTCAAAGTTTTGGACAATAGGACTAACAGCAGTCCTTGTGATTTTGCTAAATATTTAATTATGTGTGCAAGTGATGTGCATTTTTATATCTCTTACATCAAATATTTAAGAAAATAATTAGACCACAACTCTTAAATGTTTCAATCACCGACTTATTCAATAAATATTTATATAAAAAAATATTGTTTTTATATCAACATATTAACAAAAGAATTGACTGACTTGGCAATGATAGTAATTACGCTTATTTGGGCAATTACTTACCAGGTGTCACCTATCTGACCTCTTTAAATTAATTTAAAGGGGCTGGCGCACAATAAATTTATTTCGATTTTTCGTACACAATTATCTTCTGCTATTTAAAGAATTTCTTATTTAATAAAATAATATCTTGTACTCCCGGGATTACGCACTATTTCATACAAAATAGAAAAACTTGTTTAATAGTGTATTCGTTTGTTCGATTGCATGTTCGTGGAAATATTAAACTATGAGCTGAAATCGACGATAAATTTCAAGCAACTTAAATGATTTGTAAGTTGTACTTGTATTTAAAGTAGATAAACACAAATGCACTGGGTGAGCTAAAAGTCACTATAGAGTTTAAAAATGTAATAACTTTTTCGTTTATATATTTTTATTATTTTTTTTTGGTTCACATTATAAGAATACAAAATGGAAAATAGTGCCGCTTAAATGGCTCTTTTCTTCAGATTCGCAGTGATGGGCTCGTTTTAGAACATTTGCTCGAATTTTGACAACATTGTTGGTCTTGAGTTGTAAGATTTTTTTCAGGTGCTGACAAATCTGTCGAACGCGCTTTCAAATTACTTTCCAAATTTATGGATACAATTTACTCTCCAAAGTTTTACTTAAAAGTGCCATTGTATCTCCGGCAGTGTGGGCAGTGCCTCCAACAAGCTGAAACCACATCACAGGTCTTTTCTATCATAACCCGATATCATCTTCCATTTACAGCACTTCATCTTCAGATATTTTCGGATGTTATGCCACACATAATGAGGGGCTATTGGCGTTGATGAATGGCTCTTGGATTTAAGGATTCGAGAACCTACAGTTCTGCTTATTAACAAAGGCATTCAAACAAAATGAGCTTCATCACTCATAATCAGATTTTTATTAAAGTTGATTTTATTTCTGTTGAAATTTAACTACAAATTTTAGACGTTGCCGATGTAATGCGGGTCTTAGTTTTTGCTCTTATTGCAAATTATATGGGAATAACAGTAAATATTTTTTTAAATACGCCATAGTAATGTATGGGTTTCATAATTTTCCGCAACACGAATTAAACGTGGCAAAGGCAAATTTCCTAAATCTTCTTGTTGGTAATGACTGTGGTGAACTAAACAACGAATCGTTGCTTCAGATGGTGAAATTCTGATCGCTGATTTCTTTGCTCGGTTGAAAATCTCTTCAGGTGCTTTTTTTATAATTTGAAAAATAATAAAAACGAAACAGTTATTAAGTTTAACCTCATTTGTGATTTGTAAACTTTACAAGTACAACAAGCAAAAATTAATTAAATTATTGCGTTTGATATAAGCTGAGATGCATTTTTTAATAATTATATTTTAAACTTTCTTTTCTCTAATTAATAGGTTTCTTTATCGCATTTAAATTTATTGTGAGTTTTTTGGATTGTCTTTAAATTACAGGTCGCAATTTTTATTAAATATTAATGTACGTTTCTCTAAATTTTAGGAGTAATCGATGTTTTTACATTGTCCTATAAAATGTCCTCTAAAAATTTACCTTTATCAAATGCAATGTGGTGATGATCGGATACCGGTCATTGCATCCATCACAAAACCACATAAAATGTTTGTACTAACTCATAAAAAAAAGCATTTCATTTAAAAGCGAAGAAAATTCAAATCTAACGTTATAATGAAATACCTTTAGTCCTCTGTTTATCTAAACCAGTTTTATAAGACTATTTAATAGGATTTCGGTTTTATGATTAAAAATTCCTTAATATAATCAAATATTTTATTTCATTATTTTTTTTATTGTAATAATGCAAAATAGACTGCACTATAAGTCATGCATATAAAAATATTTCTAATGTTTTGTGCCGTTCTTTATTTCAATATCGACATCTGTAATTAGTTAATATCAAAATTTAAATTATTAACTTGAACATCTATCATCAAGATTTTCAAAAAAAAAATAAAAATTAATAATAAATATCACATTAAATAATCAAACAAACGATGCACAAACAAAAAAAAATTAAATTTTATATTAAAATTGTTTTTTTGTTATTGTTGTTGTTTCCATAAATACATTTTGCTTTTAGTCTACAAAAAATATTTTAACCATTATTTTATAAAAAAAAAAAATAAACAATTTGCTCATGGTATTGTGACGTTCTTAACAGAGATCACAAATACAAAAAAAACAATTTTTTTAACGAGAATAAAATTTAACACAGTTCAAAGAAAAAACAATTCAAAAAAACGTACCTGCCTCTAAAATTAAAATTTAAATAAAAAAATTTAAAAAAAGAAAATATATGAGATGAAGCCATTATTTGTTCCAAGTGTGGAAAATTGTTTGCTCTTTTTTTATTTTTCATTTATTTTATTTTCTAATTTTTTGCTAAAAGTTTTTCTTTTGTAGCAACATTTGATAGTAAAGCGTTTTGGTTAGTTGATCATGCGACGGTCTAGAGATCATTACATTTTCTAAGCGGTTTCTAAGTTTTTTTTAAACGAGTCGTGCGTGCAAATATTAAAACTGTTACAACATTTTAATCTCGTGGATTTTCCTTTTTTATCATTAAAATATTTAATTGATGTCATTAAGACTAAAACCAAATACATATATGACGTTATCTAAATGAAAATAAAATTGAATTCATTCTATAGAGTCAAAAGCGATTTGAAAAAAAATTGTATTTTGTTTATCGCTCAATTCAGCAAGAATTTGTATAAAGTGGTTTTTTGTCGCCGTTGTTGTACACCAATATACACTTGTATTTATTTTTATAAACGATCATACATTTTTGTGCTCTATAATTTTGAGAGCATTTCATTTTTCGTCGTGTTTTGAAAATCTGATTAAAAATTTGTTGACGTAGTCATTTTGGTTATTGTTAGCGATGTGACTTATGTTAGCAAGTGTAAAAATATGTACATGTTTGTATGTTTGTATGCGTATTTGAGTTATACATTTTGTTGGGCAAAAAAATTACCATGGAATCAAGTCATGGGCAATCATTTCTAAATTCTATTTTGTAGTAAATTTGATTTAGAAACTTTCTTTCTTTACCACAAAATTTCATCTGTAATACAATCGACAATGTGATTAAACGTTTTCAAGACGCCATAAAGTGCATGTCTTAATTGTTATTTCGTCGTATATGAAAATAAAAATATGAAAAAATTAATAACAAAAATGAGGTATAATGGATTCAAATCTTCTATCTTCAATACTTGCAGTATAGAGTTGCCGTCGTTGGTGTTTAAATAAAAAATAATTGTTTTTTTTTCTTTTGCCAGTCGACATCACTAACAATTATTATCTTTCAGCATCTGGTTACACAGGCAGTGAGTTTAGAACTTGTAAATTATTTTTTTGCACAAAAGGTACGTTTATTCGTAATGCATACGTCCGTTCTTTTGTCCTTTTACTGTATAACTTAATTTTGGTCGAATGTTCTAAATCATTATATGTGTCCATCCGAATGTCTGCAGATTGTTTAATTCACTGCAAACAATAGTTGCAGCAATAGTTGCAGGACCTACGAAGGTGAAATTTGACAACATCGCTAAATCGAGGATGTAAATTTTTATAAGATTGTCAATCAATATTGTAGAAAATATACTTTCATGTAAATGTTTTTTTATTAACAAATACAGACATGACTTAATTATTATAAATCGAAAATTCGTTTGCTTCTGGTGTCGAAACCTTTTTGCCAGTTCTGAAACTATAATTATCATTTTCAAGTATTTTAAATTTTTGCAGAAATAATATTTATTTATATTTTGGTTGTAGTTTGTTGTTTTTGTGCATACATACAATCTAAAATGAAATAAAATTAATTAATTTTTTTTTTGTATTGTATAGGGTGTTTATTTTAGTGGCAAACGCTCAAGTAATAAATTAATGGAATGACAAAACGGTTGACTGTATTTGCTTACAAATTTCATGACATTTAAAAATTAAAATCATTTGCGTCACAAAGCCGCTGCAGCTTTTTTGCACCACTTTCTTGAGGTAATTCGGTAACCAAATGTTTGACATAAAACAGTGATGGTTTGTTCCGCCATTTTGTATTAATCGTGATTGGCAAAGACATGAGGAATAAAAAAATCACAAATTATTTCCTCTAGCGTTCCCCATTCACGGTAGTTTTCGGTTTGTAAATCGTAAGAAACATTGTCCCAAGAGCCTCATGTGTATTGTGCTCTCTCCAAAAATCACAATTCTGCTTGTTTACATGCCTGTAATGCATAACCGAGCCTCATCATCTGTTGAACAACTTCCAAATTATTCCCAATCCATTCATTACCACATTAATTGATGGTCTGTTGGTGTGTTTCGCTAGTTAGTTGTTGATAAGGAGAGATCGAACTGTTGAAAACGACGTCAGATAGATAAATTCGAGTCTTTGTCATACTGGCGTCTATAGCGGCGGTTGGATTGAATTTGGATGAATATAAGCCAAAATAGTAAATGTGATCATGATTCGATCCATATTATTGCGTATTATTTACCTGCTCTAATGGGCGTCTATGTGCGACATAGTTTGCGAACAGATTGCTAATTTAGGAAACAAATTTCTACTATTTGTAAACGTTGTTCTTGTGTTAGTCTTTGCAAGGCGATTTGCCAAAGTCACCTGAAAAATTAAGCCGAATACACTTCAATAGTATGATGGCACGCTTTACAAGTGTCTATATAGAAAGTTATAAACGCCTAAAAAGACACCCTATACATATTCTGCTTATTTACTAAAAAATATTTTTTCTTTTAATAATAAAAGCTAAAAACTAAAAAAGTGAAAAAAGTAAGTGTGAAATAAAAGGTGAGAAACAGTGAAATAATTGAAACAAATAAAAAACATTTTACGTGTGTTTAAAATCTGTTTTATTTCTTAACATGTCAATTTAAATTTAATGTTTTTTTAAGGAAAAAAAAATTATAAAAAAGAAAGCTCTTATAATTGTATGCTTTGAAAAAATAAATAAAATAAATCCTTAAATAATTTCAAATATACATGTGCTTACAAAAAATAAGATAAAAAAAAAAAATAATTATTGTTAATAATACATTTAAATAATACAACACAAATAAAAAGTTTAAATAATACACACACTTCTTTGGGAGGAGTGTGTGTGCGCATTGCAAATTCTGTATTATCTGGCGTAAAAGTGTGTAAATGGATCGTTTGCATGGCATACGTCTCGGCGCATGGTAGCTTAACACAAGCTCCAAGGTAATCACACATACATATATTTGTTAAGATTTTAAAAGTCATTAAGTAAAATTTGAATAAAAAATAAAATTTTTAAATTCAATTGTCTGATTCAAACTTATGACTTTTAATTTCAGCTTTAATCATACTCTTATTTACAAACTATTTTATTTAATACTTTCTACATTCCAATATTTTTTTATGCAAATTTTTGAGTAAATGTCTTCACTGCATATTTAGCGGTTTTACTTTGTCTTTATTGGATTAAATTGTTAGTTAGCAACACCTAATTAATATGTCCAAGTATTTGCAGTCGTTTCTACTTACAAACAAATTGAACAAATTAAAGTGCAACTACAAAAGAAATCATTAACATTGTTGGGCATTAAAATTGTATGTTAAAAAATTTTATTTAATTTTTTTTGAACCAATAAAATTTATCGATTTATTCTTCCACTCTTCGCAGTCAGTGTAAGACGTTCATATAGGCAAATAAGTTTGTCATGCCGTATGTAATTTCCACAAATCGTATTAATTCAGAATTTGTATGTCAGATATATTTTCGACAACTTTAAAAAAGATTTTTACACAATACGACTGTTTTCATCGAAAATAATGTTTTCTTTGTATGTCTCTGAACAAGTGTTCAACAATTCGATATATTTGTACCGCCAAACTGATCACTGACTGACAATAAAAACCAATTATTTTTTGGCACAAAGAATGTACCCTACAATAACTTAAATGGAAATCACTGTGTGTATAGCGTGATTTAAGTCGACTACAACATTATTCTTATTATTTGTATACCCTTTACACAGTGAATAAGGGTATATATAGGTTTGTCATTCCGTGTGAAATTTCTACAATTTTCATTTCCGACCCCATAAAGTATATATTTTCTGATAGCTTATAGATAGGGGAGTCGATTAAGCTCTGTCAGTCTGTCCGTGTGTATGTTGAAATCAACTTTTTGAAGCCCCCCGATATCGCCTTGATCCGGGTGAGGTATTAAAATATCAGAAATATTCGAGAGTAGATCGGTATTGAAAATCAGAATCATCGGTACATAAACAACTTAGATATGAGCAAAAAACCACGAACATCTCGATTTTTTTTTCACAAAAACAACATTACAACATCAACATACAAACGTGTGTACTGGTTAGAGTAAACGTGGCATTGAATCGGAGCTGAGCCAAAAAAATTTTTTTTATATTTTATTTTTTTTTTTTTACTTTTGATTTTATATATATTATTTATATTTTTATAATTTTTTTTTAAATTTTTTTTTTAAATTTTTTTTTATTTTTTTTTTTATTGTTTTTTATTTTTTTACTTTTTATTTTATATATTATTTATATTTTTATTATTGTTTTTTTACTATTTTTTTTTAATTTTTTTTTTAATTTTTTTTTATTTTTTTTTTTATTTATTTTTAACATACATACGTAAATTTATTATTTTACAATGGGATGTTTTTATATATGTATGTACGTATTTCATATGAGATGAATGGTGATACAAGCTACTGTTATTGCATGACTACACATTGTGAAAGGTATATAAGATTCGGCACGGCCGAATATAGCACTCTTACTTGTTTTTTTGTGATTATTCAGTGCTTGAAGGAAAAATTAAAAACAGCAGAAAACTGTATAAGGAGAGAGAGAGACTGGAAAATACATAAATAACATGTCGAATATTATAAGAAATATTTTCTCATTTCAATACTGTTTTTTTTTTCTATGTGATGGTTTTTCCGTTCTTTTGCTATATTTTTCTATTTGTTTTATCAACAATAAATTTATCACTTGATTTTGTTGTTGTTTGTTTGTTTGTATTGTGTTTAGTTGTTGTCTGTTGTTGGTATGCAAATTTTAAAATTTTAAAAATGTTTTGTTCTGTATATAGGAACGATATTTTGAACAAAATTTAGCAAAAAATTAACATGAGTTTTTAATTATAATAACTTGTACGTTTTTAGTAGCCGACATATGTGCATAAAAAATTAAATTTTAAGGGCCGATATTGATTTTGAATAAAACACAAATTATTTAGGAAATTATTGTCATTTCTTTTCGTTATGATAATATTGGTATGGTTCAATTATGTATGGAATAAAATATCGGCCAAATGGCCGCCGCGACCTCCGCGGTACACCTCCACCAATGGTCCGAATTTTGGATGACGCTGAGGCATAATTGAGGTTCTATGCCGTTAATGTGGCGAATTATCTCATTCATTAGCTCTTGAATTGTTGCTGGCTTATTGGCGTACACTTTTTCTTTCAAAAACCTCCAAAGAAAGAAGTCCAACGGTGTCAAATCGCATCATTTTGGCGGTCATCGCCACCACGAGATAAAACGGCCATTGAGTTTGTCGCGCAAAGGAGCCATTGTTTGTTAGCTGTGTGGCACCATCCTGTTAAAACCACATATCGTCCACATCCATATCTTCTAATTCGGGCCATAAAATGTTCGTCATCATCTCACGATAGCGAACACCATTCACAGTAACTGCCTAACCGGCCACATTTTGTAAAAAATACGGCCCGATGATGCCACCAGCCCATAAAACGCACCAAACATTCACTCTTTGTGGGTGCAATGGTTTTTCGATAATCACTCTAACCCCATCAAGATGAAAAAATCACAAATTGCACGATATGCATTTTGATTTGAATGCCCATTTTTACAATAAGCCTGAATAGCTTTAACGCGTTGCTCGATTTTGTATCTTTACATGGTTCAAATTGAGAAAGTCTGAAATTAAGAAATGTTAAATGAAATGCAGAAAAAAACTTGACGTTTAGGTGTGGTTCACATTCAAAATAGGCCCTTAAAATTTAACCACCCTTTATATATCTTGACGTTTCCTATATCAGGAAAAAGTTTAAAAATCCTAACTTTTATGAATATCTTTTGCAGCACTGGAAATGTAATTAAATCTAACGTTTGGTGTTTGGAAGAAAACGAAGCTTATAGCTTTAACTATTTAAACTTGTCCGAGCGATTTCTTTATCATATTAGAATGTATCCCCCTTACCTGCTAGATTAATAAGTGGTCAGTTATTCAAGACATTTTCAACAATGCTAT
This sequence comes from Phyto melanocephala, assembly GCA_941918925.1. Lineage (NCBI taxonomy): Eukaryota > Metazoa > Arthropoda > Insecta > Diptera > Rhinophoridae > Phyto > Phyto melanocephala. The sequence goes on along the minus strand of OW799234.1, from coordinate 135,238,931 downwards.
ATTCGGCCGTATGGATTCTATTAATAGCTTCAACATCATGTGCATAGATATAGTGACCATATCGTAGCATATTCTTCCCTATTGTTTTTTCGACCTCATCTTTAATATTGAATTTTTACATTAATTTTAACACAATTAATTTTAATTTAATTCTAAATTTATTTTAATATGATGTCCACATTAATGGGCTTTTGAAAAAAAGTTATCCGCCATTTTGTTTCAGACTCCATCTTGGTTTTTACACTGTTTAATAGTTTGTTGCATGCTAGTGGTCAAAACTTTTATTTAATACCAATATTGTAAGAGTTGAAGGCAATAAAGTCGTGATTACTATGTTTGACCCATATACCCTTCATCTTAGGTTTTACCTTTCTCATAGTTTACTCTATTCTACTGTTCAAGCCCTTTAAATTGAAGGTTCACGCCCCTTCGATTTCGATTTTAATTACTAGATTTTACCTATAAATATATATATTGTAATATTGTAATATATTGTATATATTGTAATAAATAATAAATATATTGTACGTCATTAATTTTTTTATTTTAAGAATATATTATTTTTTGCTTGGCAAGTTCTTTAATTTGAAATCCATATTTACCCTCTCGTTTGCCAGGAAGCCTAACAAAAAACGATGAAAAAATTATATCTCGATGCTAATATCTCAGTTAGTTTAAAATTATTTTGTTAGTTTTTCCCAAAAATAACTTTCAAGGCCAAGATTTGTCTGCAGCATGTCCAAAAATTAATGAGGAGCTTAGCTCTTGATATATTTAAATAAATATAAATTTTTCCAAATTAGTTTTACCTATAACTTTGCCGATTAGTTATCGATTTGTCTTTGATTTTTTACTAATAACTCTTCATGCATATCGTATTTATAAATAATAAGCAGCGTGTTTATAAATTATCGTTAAGCTAAGAAATTTCAATTTTTATGTGGTTAAATATACAGTAGACTCGCGGTAACAAAAACACTGTCTTAAGTGAAGACCAGATAAGATGAACATAACTTGTTTTACACTGACTACTCTGTAGCAAAAACATAGTGAGAAATTTGTCGGTTATCCAAATCGTTTTCATAAAAATGGGTGTCCCCATAAATGATTGCACATGTTTAGTTTAGTGCGCGCTACTGATTTTGCATGATCTAATCTTAAGTTCTTCGTGAAAAATGTCACAAAAACTACCAAAAATTCTAAAGTTAAACTTCTTGTGATTGGAAAGGCAAACAATCCTCGCTCTTTTAGGAATTTTGAATCTTCTGTTGACTACAATTGCTCCAAATCGTAATGGCTTCCAGCTGCCATTTTTGAAAATTGGTTTAACTATTAATGGACGCTATTGGCTATTTAAATTAAACTTGGCAACGTCTTGAAAAGAAAACAATAGCAAAATGCCGGCTGAACATTTTTAGCTCTTTACTTTACGTCTAGACGAGCCGTCGATTTGTCCAGACTAGAACAAAACGTCAAAAAATTATTCATGTTATTTGATATTGTTAAAACGTATAAAGTGTATTTTGTCGCAATTTTCATGTGTCGTCTCTTTCTTTCATATTCAAAATGCCTTTTAATATCAGACATCGCTGTTCGAACAAATGTTCTGACAACGCTGTTTGAACAAGAACAAAACATCGACAACAGCGGTCCACACCAGGCAAATTTATGTGCGCACAAAAAATTGTTCGTTGTTCGAACAAATCGATGGCTGGTGTAGACCGTACGTTAGGAGATGAAGAAGATCGTGAAGAGGCTATCCTGTAAGCTTTTTTTAGAGAAAGAATTTGTTCAGCAACTAAAATTTAAAAATTTAAATATAATCGAAGAAAAGGTAACACATTTTTTAATTAATTTTAACGTACTTTTTTTCTTAACAAACCATATGTACATAACAATCCGAAATACAAAAAAATATATGAATTTGAGTTAAATCACATGTCTAATTTATTTGGAAATTTAAAGGAGTTACACCTTCGTCAACATGAACAACTTCGCAAACGTGAACATGCTCGGTTTTTATTAGTTCACGTTACCGCGAATCTACTGTATTATAGAAAGCATTGCTCTCTACAACAGTTCGGACATTTGGGTAATTGCATTTATTTTGTTTTACATAATGCATACTATTTTGACATAAACTAATTCAAACAATAACCTGTAATTTATGCGCTATCACTTAAAGAGCTTCAAAAGTTTTCTTGCAGTGTGCCCCTTTGGTTGACTTATTGTGTAAATGATTTACAACAATTGGTTGTCATTTGCTTTTTTCTTTTAGTCTTATACTTACATACATATGTACAAGCGTACATTCATACATAAATTGTTTCAATTAACAGCATAAAAGCTGTTGATGTTATTCATTCCCATGTCTCTTGTTTCATTTTACCTTTAGAACATGTGTGTTCAAAGCCAAGGTTTAAAAGACAACGCGTTGCTATTACAATCATAACACATTCGTTACACACATACGCATCGATAAGAAGAATACATGACAGAAAAAAGAGCAATTGGCAACACGATGAATGGATAATGGATGGATGAATAGATGGTTGGTGGTTGGTCAGAGGTCGATACATTAAAATTAAATTAAAATATGTTGCCCAACATTGCTTGACTTTCAGTTACAGTTTTTGACATGCTTTCAACATTTTTTTCTTTGAAATCCTAATGTCTAGTTTATTATTCATAATTGTCTATGCATAAAGTCTCAGCTATAAGAAATAATAATCTAATAACTAATTACAAAATTTATATTATATACCCGTAATAAATTATTAATCTTTAAGTGTGATATTCAAATACAAAATTAAAAAAAAAAAAAAAATAACACAATAATATTTGGTTATAAAGTCTTTCCATTATGTGTGCTTTTTAAAGTATTTAAAGAATGTATGTTTGAGTTGCATACAAATGAAAATTAAATTTTAAAAAATTAAGTGCGTTTTGCAATATATGTATGTATAAGAAAACTCCGTCAATTGTGAAAGTAAGAAAGTGTTGCAAAAATGCAAGGCACACAAAATGTTCGTTCGCCGGCTGAATTGCGGCATAAAAAGAAAAGGTGCGTTCAATTGTGATACAATAGAAAACAAAATCAATTAAATTTATTACAATCACTTAAGATACAACTATAATAATAATAATAATATCTGTGTTTTTCTGTTCTTTTCTTTTTCAACCTGCTGACTGCCATCGTTCGTATTCACAAATGGAAATTATAGGCAGAAAGAGTTTATTATGCAAGATGGTTATAAAATGATGTAACTAATATGCATTTTAAGTGTTTCTAATAAGTGAATTAATTACTAAAAATTAGCTACATTGATCCCAGTATTTTGAGCGCAATAAGTAAGCTATAAAATAATGTATTAGCACTGCTCATACGAAATACATATTGTCGTTGCTGCAATTAAATAAGTCATACATATTTACACAACAATATTTAAAAATAAAAAATTTTACTATAAAAAAAGGCAAAAGATAATATCACAATTGAATCTTTATTTATTTTATTTCTGAACAAATTTACAATGTGTTGCCATAAACTTAGCTTAAGACTTTTGGTTGACGCAACGGCGTTGTATGTACCGGGTGTTTTTGGTGGAGGTATAGAATTTAAAGTTGGCAACACTTTTTTTACTGGCGGTCATTTTGCCAGCTATCTAGTGATTTATAATTGGTTTGATTTGTTAGCTTCAAAATGAGTAGACTGACGTATGAATAGCAAGACGTACATTCGGTAAATAGGCCCAACACAAGATTACTGTTGATTCCGACATTTATAAGCGAGTTTTGTTAAGCGATTAAGCTCAGTTTTGTTTTAATGGACACGTTAATAAGCACAACTACCGGTGTTTGGAGTAAAAATTATCCTCAAAAGTATGTTGGAACACCTTAACATCCAGGAAAACTAATTGTTTGGTGTGTTTTATGGGCTGGTGAAATCATTTGTCCGTTCTTCTTTAAAACCGATGATGGCCAAAACGTTACAGTCGATGATAACCGCTATAAAGCAATGATTACTGAATTTTTTGTTCATAAATTAAACACAAATAATGGCACAACATGTCACACAGATCGTGCTATAATTGATATATTAAAGGAAATGTGTGGTAGCCGCATAGTTTTACGTTTCGTGCGATTAAATGCCGCTAGACTATTATCTGTGGGTACACGCGAAGTCGCTAGTCTACGCTGATAAACCGGAAACGATTGATCACTTGGAGGACAACATTTGCCGAATTATTCTCCGCCACAGATGTTGGAAAGTCATCAAAAATTGGACATCTAGATTAGTTTATGTCCGAGCCAACCGGGGCGGTCATATGCCAGAAAACTATCTTTCATGCCAATTTAAAAAAAATGTATCTTTGTTTTACTCCGTTTTCATTTTCTATATCTCTATAAAAATCACCCTTTACATCAATTATATAAATGCCAGTTAAGATTGAATTTTAAAAATCACATAAAATTTACTATTTCAGTGGGCTTCAAAAAGCCTCTGTTTCTTGGTGTTATTTAGAACGTTTTTTTTACAAAAAAAAAAAAAAAACAACAAAAATATTAAACATTTTCAAATACAATGAACATGAGCTTCTAATCAGTAGTGCATTAGTAATTGCACAATTTTAAAATGCATTTAGAAGGATTATATTTATACATTATTATTGTCGTCTAGTATTAAAAAGAAAGACAAGTAAAAGTATTATATTCGGTTGTTCCGAATCTTAGACGCCCTTTTAAATGTAGCTATGCCATAAACTTTATATCGTGTGTTTTTTAATGTGGCATATAAACATTGCGATTTTAGTTTGACACACCACACGTCAAAATGCTAATCTTCATTGAAATTTGTTTTTGCGTATTTTAAAATTTAATAATTGAATGAAAAACGTAAATCGATGTTATTTTATAATTTTTTGTATTAAAAAAAAATCAAATTAATAAGGTTGCTCTGAACGGTGTTAAGAAATAAAATTATTGTCCAATTTGGTTTTGGTTTATTTACTGGTGAACTTCAGGCAAATAAAAAGTCAGGAATGAGAAATTTTTCAGAACCTTTCTTTTACAGAGCCACAAAAAGTATTTTCAAACAATTTCTATTAAAAATATTTACCAAAAAAAAAAAATATAAAAAATCAACAAAAAAATTTAGGTTTAGTTGGAGCAAAAAATACTCAAAATTTTAATTTTAATCTCATCCCTGTCTGAATCCAATACAACATTACAAAAACATATAAAACAAAATTCTGTTTTACAAAATGTTTTAATGGAAGTTACCAACAACAAGCATACAATATTGTAAACAAATAAAAAACTAGAACCAATAGAACATTACAATGAAAGTTGTTAATTCGTCCTCTGAGGATCGTATGCGATCAAAATTTTAGAGTTTTCCTTAGAATCTTCATACCAAAAGCACAGTTAACTCGAGCGTTCAAATAAAATGTTGAACTTGTTCAAATGCCGTTATTTGCCCCAAGTTGTAACAAACCTTTTTTTCGACGCCTTCTTAAATTATTTTTTTTTTCATTTCATTTATTTTATCTACAATCTATCCAAAAGGATATTAAGTAAATTTGATAAACCTTCTTATATGATATTTTTTAATATTAAATATATGTAGGTAAGCAAAAAAATATATTCATCTCTGTTGAATACATCAGTGACTTATTATTTTTACTCTATTATTATTTTGCCAGCGCCCCTAATTTTTTAACCTTCAACACTTACCAATGAGAAAAGAAAAACCATGTTGTATATAATACTAGTTTAGTTGTTTAAACAAGAGGTTTATTGATAAAAAAAACAATTTTTTCTATGTGCCGTAACAATTCAATATGCTACTCGTAGCACATTGGAACGAAAAGTGAGGATTATGGGGGAAAAATTTATAAAGCCCCTTTTTTGATTTATAAAGAAAAATCTAAATGTTCAGACGAGTTGTTTTTAATTGATATTGATTTCAGTTTAAAATCAGCTGTTAATATAAATATATAAAAAACGACAGTTTGGTATGGTTTATGGGCTGGTAGCATCATCGGTTCATTTTTCTTCGAAGACGACCGTGGAAGAAACGTTACCGTCAACGGCGAAAGATATCGAGCCATTATATGCGACTTTTTATTGCCTCAATTGGCTGAGTTGGACTTGGTTGATATGTGGTTTCAACAAGACGGTGCCACATACCACACAATGGACATATTGAAGGATGAATTTGGTGAGCAGTTTATCTCTCGAAATGGCCCTGTGAGTTGGCCGCCAAGATCATGTGATTTGACGCCTCTTGACTATTTCTTGTGGGGTTATGTGAAGTCGTTGGTCTATGTGGACAAGCCAAACACGATTGAAGCCTTAGAGTATAACATAACACGTGTTATTCATGGAATACATGCCGAAATGCTCAAAAAAGTGGTGCAAAATTTGGTCTTTATCAAAAAACAAAAAGGAAATAGAAGTTTTTCCCACTGTGCTTTTAACATTTGTGAATAATATGGTAATAAAGACAAAAAGAAAGCAAATAGACATAAAAACAGAAAAATTGGAAAAAAATCGAAAACTCTTGTTGGGTGTATAACTTACAAATGTGAGATTTTTTATTTCTAAAACATTTACGAGTTAGTACTACGGCAAATATAATCAAAATGCGGAATACTCTATAATCGGTTACGATGGATTACGAGTTAGTATTACGACGAATATAAGGAAAATGTGGTTAAATACGACTTAATTTCTATAAAAAACACAAGGGGGATGTGACATGACTCTCGTATTCTGTTAGTTTCTATAACGAACACAAGGAAAAATCATCAGGCATCATGTGGCCGAGCGTTAGCATAATATTATATTAAGGTTTCATGTCCAGCCCCATATTTTGGGCGTTTTCTTTCGTTTTGGGCCAATACTCACCTAAAACAAATCAGTTGCATTCGGTACCGATTCTGTGTAATGGCTTCGCCACATTTCGAAGGCTCATAAGAGTTAAGACTCTTTTGGTGCCACCAAATACAGAGCATTACGTACGCACTATCGCTTTGGTGTTGATTCAGCTGGTTGGCCAGGCTTTACACACAATCTCTTACGATTTGAGTTCTCGTTGTGGATCCATTTTTTATAGCAAGCAAAGATTTGATGCAAAAATGATTTTTTTTTAAAACGTTTAAGCAGCTATAAAATACTTCAATTCGTAAAATTTTATTTTCCCTGCTGTTGGATGAATCCTGCTGCTCGCAAACTTTTTAAAATTGCGGCTCGAATTACTCTCAATGAATTTGTTAGCTCTTGTTGAGTTTGACGTCAATGTTAATCGAGAAATGTCTTTAATTCTTGATCTACAGACAAAATCCAAAAAAACAAAAGGTTTATATTAGATTATACACCCAATACAATACTCCCGTTCAAAATATGACTGACTGATTGTTGCATACCTGATTGCCGGAAAATAAAAACAGAATAATAAAATTTAAATTTTCAAATTAAAGTGTTTTTCGGCTTGTTTACTTAAGTTCTGGTATACATATGTTTAATATTTGTTATTAAAACACTGTAGCTCAATAGACTTACATAATACATACATACATGCATACATACATGCAGAAATGTGTATGTTTACTTATTAGTAAATCAAGTACTTCTACTCGTAACGGAGCTTTGTCAGCGTTCAAGGTCACCGCCAAAAAATATGAATTTCAACTATAACATTTGACTTTGATTTCATTTTAGAAAATTTATTGCAGAAATGTGTTTGTGCCGGGGGGTTTTTTCATCACAAAAAAGTTTTTGGTATTAATCTTTTTTAGTTTAGATTTACTTTTCGTATAAAAATAATTTGTTAATTACTAATTGACGTGTTTTGTTAAATGTTGTTCACAAATAAATGAAATAAATTTTTGATATACGCAAAATGCTCGTAAGATGGGAAGTCATTATGAGTTGTTGTATAAGTATTTCTCATTTGTGTGTGTGTGTGCATTTGTAATTAAGTATGTGTGTTTGAGAGTGAAGTCACTCTCGAATTTCTGGTCAACCCTTTAAAATTATAATTAATGTTCGACTTTCCAAGTCTTGGTTATATTTAAGAACGATCTAGTTTTGTCCGTCCGTCTATCCGATCGTTGAAAGTATAATAAAGCTTGAACCGAATTGAATCTCGCCAGAACATTTGTAACACATAAGGGATGTTTGTTATTGAAAATTGGCTAAATCAGTATGTTGGTAAGAGAGTTTTTAAATAATAACTCAACTACACTTTCGCTTGCCTTAAATGTCTCATTTAAATTGGTTTCACTGTATACACTTTTCGTTGCGTTTTTTCTTTCTTCTTCCAAATAATATTAAACTTTTTGTTTTTTTGAACGAAGCGTTAATGGTTTGCAGTTTTCGCTGGAAATAAAAAAAGTCATTATAACACTTTTGTTTTATTTTTGGCGCCATGTGTTTTTATACATTTTTGTTTGTTTCTTTGATTTTAATGTTATTTTTTTTCTGTTTTTTTGTTGCTGTTGTTGCTTGTAGTCTTTGCGAAATGCTTTTATTTTGTGTTTGTTTTATTTTTCGATTGTACAACTAGTTTCATTTCCAAGGACCTTATGGCGTCTATGACCTTAGCTTTTGAAGTTTTATGTTTGATTGCTTCTTCGTGTACTGCCATATTGGCACTGCAAATTTATAACTACTTGCGTGTAAGAGAGTACAAGTATGAATATTTAAAGGACTGTTTTTGTTATTGTATGGCTACAATAGGAAGATAATTAGCAAACCCTTTTAAAAGGTTAAACAAAATTACAGGTTTTTAAATTACCAGGGTCTAAAAAATTTTTCAAAATTTTTTTTAGTATTTTGTACCTACCCAGTAGGAAATGTCTCTAATGAAACAGTGCTGATTTACTATTGTCAGTGCTACTTATCTGGAAATGTTCTTTTACATTTAAGATGAAAATTCACTATTGACCACCAAAGAGCTTCATTGCCAAAAACTGAAAAACTGCTTCTTGAATATCCTGATTCCAAGTGCGCATCTAAAGATGATTTCTATATGCGATTTCCCACCTTGTAGACTCCTTGTTTGCATATAAAAAGCGATAATTTCATCGCTACCGCGAAGAGCTGATTATTATGCTTTCTCCTTACCCACTGCTGGAAAAGTAAGTAAGCAAGTGAGGGAGTAATATATAAAAGAAAAATACTGTTGAAATAAATAAGTTTCGTTTTTTCGCTGCTGAGATAATTTGCAGTGCAGAGCACATGGCTTGTTGTGCTTTTGTATGCAAACAACTTAAACGTTTCCATGAATGCAATACGGTAAGGGAATAGAGTCTGCACTGCTTACATGATTAAAAAAATTTTTTGGTGGTCAGATATTCACATTTCAGTTTAGACCTCATTAAATTAAAATATTTTTTTTAAATCGAAAACTAAATTACAGTTTATCATCCAAAACATTTTCTCCGTAAAGTTTTTACCTTTTTTCTGTTTTTTGTTTTTAAAATATTAAAAGAGTGGACGTTTGTTGGCAATATCACTAAAAAGTGACCAAAAAATACCAAAATAATCGGCACGAGTGTTAACTTAGACACCTTTGACCCAAGGCTTTCTGCAGGGTATGTGACTTATGACACCATGGTACAGTCACATGTTTTCTTCACTAAAATGGTTGGAAGTATTAAGTAAAGAGCTGCCTAAAATATTGTAAAAGTTATGTGTTCTATTTCATACTACTTCCAATCACTCTATTTTAGTGTTAACATAAATAACAAAACAAAAACAAGAAAACAAAACCCAAATACTGAAATAATCAATCAGCGTTTGAACAGTTTTTCTCTAAAGCTTTGTTAGTGTTTATTTTTACAAAACAAAACGGAATATCAAAAGAAATGGCAACAATAAAATAGCGAAATCATATAGTAAATCATGGCCAAAGCATAAAGTAATATAGAACATATACAAAAAACGGTAAAACATATAAAACAGCAGTTATACTAAATAATTACATTTAAGGCAGTTTAAGGAGGAAACACTGTTTTCTTTGGTCTACTATCAAAACATTCAATCATTTCGAATGTTCTATTTCATATCTGTTTTGATTTAGCTTCATTTTGTTCTAATGTTTTTCTATTATAGTTCAGTTCTATTCAATAATATTTTTTTTTTTTTTTGTTAAGCATAACACATATTTTTGCATGTATGTATTTTGTAATAGGAGAATAATATGCACACAATATTTAAAATTTGATAAGATTGCTTGTTGCCCTGTGCATGCTTGTGCATCAGTTAAGGTTTAGGTTCGGTTCTAACTGCCACAAAGGAACCAGTCGCGAGTCATTTGCATTTTATTATTATTTTTTTAATTAATCATTGGTGACATTAAAATAATACAGATTTTTGTTTATATATTATCGTTCTTTTATTATTATTATTATTACATTTAAATGTACACAAATACTATTTATTGTCTATTAGCATATAAACATTCATACTAAGCTCTTATGGATTTTCATTATTGTTTTTAATTTGTTATTAAAACATTTGCACAGAAATTGTTAACGCCAGCAATTTAGATAACAATAATTATAATTTGTTTTTGTATGGATTTTTATTTCAAAATAAAACACAAGCAATTCTCCATGTTGTTGTAACAATTTTGACCTCGTGTACTTGATGGTGACTATTGATAAAACAGTGTTGCCAGTTTGTTAAAAGTAAAACGAGCGGAAGGCAGATAAATAAATTAAATATAATCTGCTAAAATTGGCTAAATAAATGATTTAGGTGCAGCTGAAATTTTTTTTTTTTAATTCATACAGATTCGACCAAATTCATACAGATTCATACAAATTCATACAGATGCCCTTCACCTAATAATTTTACAATATTCAACTCTGACCCCATAACGAATATATTTGAGAGGTAATGAAGATGGGAGTTGGCTTCTAGAAACAACCACATATCGCAGAGCCATGTATGTAGTATCAATATTTTGGAAATATTCGGAAATGAATCGCCATTGGAATTCAACACAATTGTCACCTTCTCAGATATGAGCAAATAAACACGAAAGCCTTCGTTTTCTCCCATATACGTAGTTATAAAAGAAATTAACAACTTTCAGCGCTAGGATAATTTATAGAATAGTTTGTTACAATTTGTAAATATTATATGTCTCTTGAGCTATGCATTAAAATGTTTGAATAAATTCGGTACTACTCGGCAAAGTTATATGCAACAATGATTTTGTAAAATACATATTATTTTTAAATATATCAAATTTCTCAAGATTCTAAGCCATTCTTGAATACGACAGTGAACTTAGCTTGCATGCCGTGGCCTCGAAAATCATTCCCCAAAAAACTAATCGATTTAATAGTTACTGAGGTATAAGCATTAAAATACATTTTCTTCGGTGTTTTTTCTAAAATTTACAAACGAAAATCAAATTTTTTCAGCTTCTAAACAACTGAGATGGTTATCAAGTAAATAGACCAAACCAATAGAATACAGTAAGAAAAAGTGTAAAATTAAAAATTGTGAAAATTTGTTTTTCTTAATTTAAACTGAAAAGTGATTGGCTACTATAATGCAATTTACTCTGTAAATATTAAAAATCAAAATATTAAGCGAAAGTGCAAATCACATTAAATCTATAATCAGGGCTACGTTAAGCTGAGGTCATTGTGCCAACGAACATGACGGTAAAGATTTCAGTGAGAAACTCGGATCAGATAATTCAGTTCGCAGTAGTTAAATCTTCACAATTATGGCTGTATAGGGCTATTAAATATTGTTACACAAAAACACAGTATGAGCATATGTGATTATAGCTATCTTAAAAGTTATTTATATTAAATACCAAGTTTGTGCATTAATATACTTATCTTACACATATATTAAATGATAAGTCGATTTTTTGTTAGGCAGTTTACGTTCAAATTATACAATCGAATTTAATAAAAAAAATATATCTTTTGAAAGCAGGCCTGCCATATTTTTCCGATTTATTGCCTCAAAATAATCAAAGCGCCGATTATTCCTCTAAAAAAGCCGACTTTTGCTCTAAAATCTCTGATTTTTTCGACAAATATAATTTATATATTTTAAAAAACATTGGAATAAGTACCTGCTACTGTTGCAGAATTAATAAATCTATGGTTACACTGTACATATTAGTACAACATGCGTTGTACAACTTATTATACCTCGTACTAACGAGTGTGTTTTCGTTTTGATACATACACAACACGTTCACACAGCCTTCATACTCAAACTGAGAGCCTGGTAAATACTATAGAAATGCATGGAAAAAAATTGCATTCGTGCAAGAAATTATTATAGCCAGTTAGCACGAGAACATTTTCTTTTTAACAGCTGTGACATAACAAGGAAGGTTTTGAAATAAAATAATAAGAGTAGAGAATGAATGAAAGAAGAGGATAACATAAATGAAAGAAAGCATCGCACACATACAAATAGTAGCAGGAAGTAAAAACAATTTTGTTGTAATTTTTTTATTTTTGTTTACACCTAAACGTTGCTTGTTACAGCTTACAGCTTGAGTGGTTAAATCAATCTTTCAAAATTGGTTTGAGTTCGATTTGAATGTATGTGTGTGTGTGAGGCGACCCAAGAGTTACGAAGAACAAAACTACAAAATACACAACGATACCCAGCGAATATGAAAAAGTTTGGCTTTTTCGTTGCTTGCGAAAAGTTAAATAAAGAAAACTTAAACATGCACATTAACAACACGGGACTACTTGTATGCCTTGAATTTATGTGTTTGTTTCAGTTATTTAGTATAGAGTTTAATCAAAGCAACAATAACAACAACAAATCGAAAATTTATACGTCGAGTAAAAGTGTTTTCTTGTACTCACATTATTCGCAATTGTCATCGTGCCGTACAAACCTTTCTTTCCTGTTCATCGTCATAAGCAACCATCTATTGTGTATGTGTGTTAGTTAATATTTTTACAAAAACGGATCCATCGTGGGAATTTTTTATACATATGTGCGTGTGTATATGTGTAATTTGGATGAGTGTGTGTGTGGTAAAGTCAGAACACACGAGACTATTACTTTACAGGAACTACAACAATAACAAAATCAAAAAGAAAAAACAACTACGGAAAACTGTGAACACAGGCAAATACACTAAAATACAGCAAGAGAAACACAAAACAAAAAAACAAAAAACGAAAAGACAAAAAATATTGTAATTTTTCAGCAGATTGTTGGTTATTTCGAGTTAAGTAAAGTTAGCAAATTTTATTTGTTGTTTGCCAAACGAAGAGAATTAGTGAATAATTTAAGCGGAACTAAAAATAATAATAAGAAATTCAGTGGAATTGTTTATAATAAAATAATAAAAAAAAATAGTTCACGTAAATTCTCGGCTGGCAGCTAAAGCGAAAATTAAAAACTAAAAGCAACAAATATAAATACGAATTAAAATAGAAATAAATTAAAAAAACTAAAAATGTCATACGAGTGTGGAAATGAATGCAATTTTTGTTCACAAACCTGCATCAAAATCTGAGATTTATGGAAAATATTTACATGTTCTTCATACAGTACAGCAACCAAAGTGGACAACAAATTGTTTATGATTTTGTTTAAACCAATGATAGAATTGCAATGAGGTTATAAAAATTGAAATGCAGCAGCCGTTGCAGTATGTGTCTAGTATTTTGATTCAATGCTACAGCTGATGTCTAAATAGTGCGCAAGTTGCTTTATAATATACAAGAAAAATGTTTTAAATATTGTTGTTTGTGCAATCAAAAAAAAAAAGAAAAAAATAAAAGAAAATAAAGTTTTATATCTCTCCAAAATCACAAAAAAAAACGAGAAAAAGTTGTGAAAAGTGCAATGTACATGTTTTAAAAATAAGTACACAGCAAAGAAAAAAGAAAATTTGACAACGCCTAAAAATATACTAAAATATATTAAATAATAATAAAAGAAAAACAATTTGCTGACACAAATCATATACAAATCATTAAATAAACAGCATAATAATATTTGTAGTGCTTAGTGGCTTAGTAAAATTAATTAATTAATTTATTTTAATTTAAACGCGCCTAATTATAGACTAACTGTTTCGTAATTGTTGCTTTTTTTAAAATCATTAATTAAATAAGATTAACTTTGTAAGCAACCAAAAATCAACTAAACATTTAATGTTATAAATTTTTAAAATTTCTAATTCAAACTGCTGTGATATAAAAGTGGCTTAAAAATTGCATAAACCATTTTAACTAATGCTCACTTCACGTGCAACGCTTAGATTAATAAGAAGAAATATCAAATACTCCTCGTATGGTTTCGTCCAAACAAACTCAAAACGTAACAATTTAATTTTAAATATTTTTATGACACGTAAAAAATAAAAAATAAATAAATAAAAAGATTTCAAAATATCAGAAATTTATATGGAGAATTTAACAGAAATGAAAGTAATTTGTGATTTCGTAATTCAAGCATATTTAAAATATTTTATTGATACAACAACAACAACTACAAAATCTAATATAAATATCTTTAAATTAAGCTTTAAGCTTTTACATTATTCGAAGAACAACTTCAGCATAAATTTTTAAGAACGAAACCAGTTATTTTAAGACTCTACACATTTATTGTTTAAAATTAAAAAATTAAATAAAAATCCCAGCACAAAATAAGAAATATAGTTTTAGAGCCATATCAAAAGAAGCTTATTTGCAAAAGTCGAATTTTCTATAGAAAAAAAAGAAAAAAAAATTAATTGAAGCACGAATTGAAAATGGCGGGTTCTCATGATTCCGGTTCATGTGAATGTTGTGGTACCTCAAGTGATCGCAGCAATGCCAACTCGGAGCGACGACAACAACAACAAAACAGTGCCCAGCAAAGGCCACAGCAACAGCAGCACCAAAGACCCGTATTACCACCTTTACCCATACAACCAATATTGCCAGCAACACCAGAGTCAGCTGTTGCTTCTGCAGCTCTACCACAACAACCACCGCCACTTCAAGTACGTGCAAACTCTAGAGTACCACCAGATCTGCAAAATAATACAAACAACAATAACAACAACAACAATAATGGCAATAATTTGGCGACTAACCACAATATCGCCCATTATGTGAATCAAGTTAATTTACACTTAAATTTAACCAACAACAATCACCAACCTCAAGCACAGCAACATCAACAGCAAGCGCAACCACAATTAGCACGTGATTATGTTTACAATAACAACAACAATCACATTTATGTTAATCCACACTCGTATGATACAAACACTGCCGCTAGTCTTACCACAACAGCTTCGCATACTGCCACTGGATCAACTGCAGCCGCAGTGTCCCTTAAAACAACATCGACAGCAGCTGCTTTAGGTGCAGCAGCCACCACTTCTTTGCCGGCGCCCGGTGGTGATTATGAAAACAACAATGGAACGGGCATGACGGTTGGTGGGGGTGATCTGACGCGCCAGCATACGTCCACCACTTTAAACACATTAAATACATATCTTTTTCCTTGTGGAGCCGACTCGGCTGGCACTATAGGTGGCATCACATTCAATGGCAGTCATTCATGTGACTTAGATTCAAACTTTAGCCGTATGGTGGCTGGCAGTGAGGGCGGCAGTTCCACTATAAGTTCCGGCCTTGGTTTTATAAACAAGCGACGCATTAGACGTTTGTTTGGTGTCGGCAATGGTGGTCCATACTCTTCAGCCTTACGACGTCGTAGCTCCCATTTAATACAGTTTCAAACAGCCGCTTTGGCTGCCAAAAAGCAACAGAAAATGGAACGAGAATCCACGGTTGCCACAGCAAATGCCGTCTTTTATGAACAGCAAAAAAAGAAGAAAGAGAAAAAGAAAACCCCTGGCCCACCGCCTCAAGTTCGTGCTCAAGCTACTCGTCAAATGGACGATCCGATGATGAATCGTCCACGTCGCAATACACCCAAAACTAAGGACAAGGATGATCGTCTGCAACAGCAACTCCAAAATCAACACGAGCAAAAGGAAAACTTATATGAGAAGTATTTTTCTTTATCTGGATTACAAATCATTTTATAACAGTCAATTGCAATTTAATTTATAGAAAAAAAATATCAAAATATTCGATTTTAATTTTTGAATAAAGCTTTTTTATAATAATAATTATCACAATTTTGTTGCACTTGTTTTTGTTTTTGATTTTTGTGGAATAAAACGCTTCAAAAGGTTAAGTTTACAACATCCAAAAGAAATACGCTGAACTGCTATAAATAAAATGCTTTTTATTATTGCTATTTTGATTTTAAAACAACAACAACAAAAAATATATTTTAACGATATTAGAAATATTTGCACATTGAATTATTTCCACATGTTAAAAAAAAAAATTAAAAAACTCAACAAATTTATAAAATCTTTACACTGAGTTAATTTCGAAAAGCTTCGTTGCCATATTTTTATTTACTTTTTTTCAAGCTTAAAAAGTTTGTACATTATTCTTGTTTTAACATCCATCAAATTGCAAAGCATAACTTTTTTTTTCTCTTCCAACAATGTTTTCATATCAAATGATACTGACAACAACTATTATAAATGTCACAATTTTATAAATTTTCTATGTATTTAGATATGAGAAAAAGCACATCCTCGATTCTGTGTCAAATTGCAGTTTTGTCTTTTTGCAAAAACGTTCCCCACCACCAACTTTAATTCCAATTATTTTCAAACTAGAAAAAATCGTTTTAATTGATTACAACCTTGGCTTTAAACGTATAATTTCTATGAATCATGGAAAAGGGTACAGAGATTGGAAAAAAAATCTAAAGTTGAAAAATATTGAATTAATTGAAATTTTTGACAATTCTTAGTTGTTACATGAAACATTAATTTAAGAACGCTTGAACAAAAATTTCTAATAAATAAGAAAATATACCGCTTAAAGGATTTTGTGGTATGGCAACTTCTTTTAGGTGTTTTTCCAATACCTATAACCGTCAAAATAATTGGAATAAGAGTGAGTGAGAAACGAGCTTGTAAACAGTGAGATAGAAAAAACCATAACACACATTTTGTCTCTTCGCTTTTTTTGAAGCAACATTTAATTTTTTTTTTGATCTAGTTATTTTTAAAAATTATGTCAATTATAATTTTAAAGGGGAACCTTGTTGATTTGTTTCGAGTTTGATCAAAATAAGTATCGAAAAAGAAGTACGTGCTAAAATTAATAAAAATTAGCAAAAATCTAAATTGGTCCTACATAAAATTGAACAAAACAAAAATTAAAGTTCTGCCCACAAACAGCCAAACTGTTACCAATGTTATTAAGAAGTATCAAGAGAACTTGGCCATTGATATGAAACCTTGTTCGGAAAGAATCATGATAATGGGAAAGCCAAGGATATTGAAATCATTTTGAAAAGAATTCCAAAAACATCAGGGTATAAAAACAGCCCAGTTTGCTCAGTGTTCCGACTACTTGTTGCAGACAGGAATGCTGTTAAAAAATCTAAAAACCACAAATAGGATATTCAAATCAAATTTCATACCAAAATACTGTTTTTGTATAAGAGACGACAAAACATTTGTGCCGGCAAATTTTCTGCAGCTTCAGGCTCCAAATTTTTATACTGCTAATGCTCGGGGAGATGTCGGAGATAAGTTTAGGATCCAAAAGCAGTCAAAATTGAATTGAAAGTATTTAGTGTGGCAAACTTTATGCAGTCGTGGCCAAATAACAAAGGCGTTTATTACAGTGGGCTCTATAAATACCGAAATATACATCAAAGAATGTTTGCCGAAAAGGCGTCTTCGTTCAATAAGCGACCAAAATGTGTCCATCATTTTTGAATGCATACTAAAATAATAGCACAGTTTTTGAACTAAACGAGGCCAAATTTCCAAATTTCTCGGAGCTAAGAGAGCTCTTAGCGGAGAACATTGAAGAGCACAAAAAAGGTATCCTACAATATGAAAAATGGTCAAACTGTTCTAGAAAAAATGGCTTAAATATAATTATAAATTCTCAAATGGAAAGGGTTATTAAAAGAGGTCCTCGAGTGCATAAGTAGTGGTTAGAACTATTAAGTATAACTCTAAGATCAACTGTTTTCAAATTATTGAATTTTTTCAATCTCACTCCTTAAAAGTCACAACTGAAATTTTACGACGGAGTTAAGAATTATTAAATAGAGAAATGTATTGTCCCCAAAAATAACAAAAAATTTGTTGTTCTTTATTATTATTTGTTTTAACAAAATTATGTATAATTATAATTCCAAATGGTTCTTATAAGTATTTGAATTTTGTAGTATATTTCTTAGTTACCTGTACACTCTAGTTAAGGGATGGCGAACCAATGGCACGCGTGCCCCAAGTGGCACGTTTGAAAATTTGGATGGCACGCACAAGAACAAGATTATTTTTTTTTTATAAGTTATAAGTCGCATTGTAAATTTATACATTTTGTTCCACTGTATAGATGCATTAGAAAAAAGAGAAATATTTTCTTCTAAAATTGTGTCAGTTACAACTTACGGTGCCCATAGCTCAACTGGAGGGGAAAATGGGTTTATAAATTTATTTGCAAAACGTATTGGATACACAATTCTTGCTTTTTATTGCATTATTCACCAACAAGCGTTATGTACCAAAACAAGTTTAAAAATGTTAGATGATATTTTGATTTTTGTAACAAAATTAGTCAATTTTATATCAGCACCAGCAAAAAGAAATTTCCAGAATTGCTAAACGAAGTAAACTCGTCGTAAAATAGTTAAATTTTATAAAATAACGTACACTGGTTAAGTCGCTGAAATGTTTTGCAAAGATTCGTAGATTGTTTGGAGGAAATAAGACTATTTCTAAAAAATGAGAATATTATTGATCAATATAATTAATTATTGGATGTAGAATGGCTAGCAAAGCTATATTTTTTCACTGATTTATGCTCTCACTTAAATGAATTAAATATAAAACTACAAGGAGTTCGAAGTCAAATTACAGATTTTTAATCGTGTATTCTTTTGAATTCCTATAAATATTTTCCGAATTAAAAAAAAAAATTTCTGGGAGTGAATGTCATGAAAAGCCAAATAAAGAGTCATAAGCGAAAGAATTTTCAATGGTAATTCAATCCCTAATTCAGGAATTTTCTGTAAGATGTACGCAGTATAAAGAATTTGAAGAAACAAATTTAATTTATTTTATATCCTTATACAGTACCGTTTGAAAAGTTAAATTTAAAAGTACTCGAGTGGTTAATGGATTATGTGGGAATGCAATTAGTTGAATTTTAGTCAAGTACTATGTAGAATTGCTTTCATTTTTATACCATTCACAGAGTGCAAAAAAGGATATATATTTATGTAAATATAGGTTTGTCATTCCGTGTGAAATTTCTACAATTTTCATTTCCGACCCCATAAAGTATATATTTTCTGAAAGCTTATGAATAGGGGAGTCAATTAAGCCCTGTCAGTCTGTCCGTCTGTCCGTGTGTATGTTGAAATCAACTTTTTGAAGCCCCCCGACATAGGTTGGACCCGGGTGAGGTATTAAAATATCAGAAATATTCGGGAGTAGATCGGTATTGAAAATCAGAAACATCGGTAAATAAACAACTGAGATATGAGCAAAAACCCACGACCACCTCGATTTTTTTTTTCACAAAAACAACATTACAACAACAACATACATACATACAAATGTGTATACTGGTTAGAGAAAACGTGTCATCGAATCCCAGCTGAGCCAAAAAATATTTTTTTTTATTTTTTTTATATTTTTTTTTAAATTTTTTTTTATTTTTTATTTAATATATTATTTATATTTTTATTATATTTTTTTTTATTTTTTTTAATTTTTTTTTTAAATTTTTTTTTGTTTTATATTTATTATATATATTTTAATTATTTTTAAAAAATTTTTTTTTTAATTTTTTTTTAATTATTTTTTAAAATTTTTTTTTTATTTTTTTAACATACATACGTAAATTTATAATTTTACAATGGGATGTTTTTATATATGTATATTTTTTTTATGTGTATGTACGTATTTCATATGAGATGAATGGTGATACAAACTACTGTTATTGCATGACTACACGTTGTGAAGGGTATATAAGATTCGGTACGGCCGAATATAGCACTGTTACTTGTTTTTTTATTTAATTATACTCACGTATAGTTTTACCACGCTAACATTTTAAATCAAATTTGATTGTTGCACGTTACCTATTTAAAAAATAATTTTCATGACTTTGTGGCACGGACATCAAAAAAAGGTTCGCCACCCCTGTTCTAGGTGATATGAAAGTACTCAGTTAGTACTTTACAACAATAAATTTACGAACAATTTTATAGAAGGGTAACACTGTTTTTTTAGTGATAAAAATGTTTATAGAGTGATAATTTGCCGAATATTTAATTTTAATTCGAAAAAATCAATATTATTGATGTTGAAGTAAGTCTTAAGATTCTTTTCTCGCAACTTTATGTAAATGTTCTTTCACATAACTGTTACCCAAATTTGTTTTTTTAAGCAAAATAAAGTGCATTTCTGTAGACAAATTTCTGACTAGTGCCTTTAATCGAGTTTCGCATAGTGTAAAGCAGTTGGGAATAGACAATTATAAAATAAATGACCGTTTCATATAATGTTTTCTAGATGTCTTATTATGGGAGAATATTTACTTGTTATTTAACATCTCAGTTTTGTCATGCACATAAATATTTCAATCATGTTCAATTATATTCTTATGTTTAGGGTATCCAGTAGTTTTTTTTTATTTTAAATAAAAGGAAACAAAATTCTATTTCAATATTGTTATTTAAAGCTTTTTATTATAAACAGATTGAATTATGTTTGTTTAGGCTACAAGTTCATACTGATTCTTTTCTGATTAATTTATTAATTTTGTTTCTTATTGCTGAGTTAAAACGAAATTTAGCAGGAACTATCAATCCATGTAATTTTTGTTGTTTTATGTTCTTGATCAATCAACTTAATCGACATTGACTTTTATTTTCCATAAATTGTGCCATCATCAAAATAAATAATCGTGTTAATATATTCTTTAAATCACTACATAACCGACTCTTATTATACTACGATTAACAGCCATATCTAAATAAGGGCGCTAAGTGTTAAGCGTGGGGCGTTGAAATTTTGAACGTGTTTTATTGTTGTTCAATAACCAAAAATAAATCCATACAAAACTCTAAGGCCGGAGATTCAACGTTCAACTGTAATTTAGGTATGGCTATAAGGCCTGTCTGGTGGTGAAATAGTTGGTGAAAATTAAAGCTGTTTCGTAGGGAAAGGAATTTAGTTCTAAATTTCACTTAAATTCCCTAACTTTACACCATTAGTGTTGCGAAAACTTTCGTCTTCGGATGATTAGAGGCATCTAAATATTACGATTATTTTTTCTTAATTAAATTTTTTTATATTTACTAGCAAAATCCAGACCGGTTTACTAGCAACAATAAATTTGACGAAAATGTTATCATAAGTAGCTCATACGGAATACAACTTTTTAAAATCACGTCAAATATTTTTTTTGTTTTTTGTTATAGGGGTGTCATGTCCCCTTCTCTGATCCTATCGATTTTATGTCCGAAAATGTAAACTGATATCGCAGCCAATTATACCGAATTAAAAGCCTATAACACTTATAGTTTTGCAGATATCTCTGATTTCTTTGTATGGGATTATCGCTCCCCCTGCTCCGATCGCATCGTTTGTTGGTTACAATTAGACAAATCAGATGGAAGTAAAACACACAAAGTTTTGCAATTATGGATGTAAAAGTTTTCTAGAAACCTAATAAAATATTGTTGTTGTTTTCAAGATCATCTTAAGCTCCACTATGCAAGTTATTATTACAATGCCTGCACTAATTTGAAAGACTTAAGGTATTACTTACATGATATGGATATGGATATGCGAAAAAAAACTATTAATTTTGTTTAGGAGGTGCAACGCG
Source organism: Phyto melanocephala (assembly GCA_941918925.1). NCBI lineage: Eukaryota > Metazoa > Arthropoda > Insecta > Diptera > Rhinophoridae > Phyto > Phyto melanocephala. The sequence goes on along the minus strand of OW799234.1, from coordinate 135,216,954 downwards.
CACCTAAAATTATAAGATAAATGACCGTAAGAAGCCTTCTTGAGCTTTATAGATAATTTTAATAAATAAAAAAAAACATTTTTATAATTTGACTAATTCTAGTGCTTTTTAAGTATCAAGTCTGTCGTCACTGTACACTTTGTGTTCCTGCACTAACCGCACTTAAAGCAGTCAGGATATTTAGAAAAGCATAGTATTTCACGTTTTATTTGATTATTTAAAATTACACCTTTATATTACATTTTCATAACAAAATAACAAAATAACAAAATTTATTAGTTTAAATAATTTACAATTTTTACAATATTTTACCGTTCGGTTCGCCCTGAATCAAATATAAATGTCATATTGATTTAAATCCTTTTAAAATAGTATCCTGGCAAATTTAAATGCATTTGGTGTGCACACTCAAGCTAACATTCTTAGTGCGTACATTCAAAATGTCCATAATGAATTATTATTGTACACATGCATTATATCTCTTGGACACTTTCTCTTCTTCGCCAACCATTTATAATGCGTTGGGTACGAAACTAAATGATTGGTAATTTTTAATCCTTCTTAATTTCATATTTATTTAGAACAACATTAAATTAAATATTCAAAAAGGTTAAATAGATTACACTTTATTTATAGTCACACACAGCCATGGAAAAAGGGAAAAGAAAAATATGAGACCGGGACAGGTGGTAGTAGTGGAATTAAATATTTATGTAGTTGTCATTACGATAAACATTTGCATATACGAAAAGTTGTCATTGCAAAAAAAAACCTGCCTTAAATAGAAAATACTTACTAAACGTTAAGGTATGGGAGTAGCACTGTACAGATATTGATCAAATAAAATTATAAGTGACTGACTTAAGGGTTGTCATGAAGGTTGATGTCATATCTTTTTTGTTTTCTTTTGACTTTTTTGTTGTCTAACTTTAGCTTTTAATTGTGCTAATAAAATTTCTTATATGAAGTTGGATTTGTTTGTTTCTTTTTTATTTTATTTTGTATTTTTAGAGATTTTCTCAAATTTACAAAAATATTTTCTTACATGTGCTTTCAAGTCAATGAACTTGTATTTTTGGCATCAAATATAAAAACTTAAATTTTATTTAATATATTTTTTTCTATCTCCTGATTTTTTTATTATTTTTTTTTTCATGTTGCCAAATGCTATTCAAGCTGTGTGCGAATGTGACTGGTCTTTCTTTTTTTTTCAATTATACTCTTGGTTTGTTTTTTTGTTGCTTTTACACAGGAAATTTATGTTCTCCCTTTAATATTTTACTAAAGCAGTCAGCCTGGTGTCTATTAGGCGCCATTTGATATTGAAAAATCTGTTAAGCTTTATTTAACTTAAAAAGAAAACAAACAATGAAATTTATTTTGTAAGAACCATGTTGTAGCTTAAATTGAGCTCAAAATTTTTTCATTTACTTATTACAAAGTAATTGAAAATTAATTTTCATAATATTGAATTTTTTTAAATATTTTAAAACATTTAAACTTTTTTTGCAAATACTTGATCGATTTTAGCATTGATTTACCCATAACTTTGTAGTAAGATGATATAATTAGGTTAAGAATTGTTGGGAGAAAAACACCTGAAATCCTGCTATGAAATATTATAAATATAAAAGTAAAAATTATCATTTACTTTACATAGGTAGGAAAGGGGGATGCAGAAAGCAGTATCTGCCTCCTACACCCACACTCGGAGACCAATAGGAATCATTTACATTAAAGTGACTGAAATTTAACACACAGCTGGAGAACAACCTGGGTTTCAATACATAATAGTTGCAAAATTGATTTCAGCACCATCTAAATAATAAAATACAAATAAGGGCTTGTAATACGATTATTAAAAAAGCGGATACAAAACAAGTAAGAGCGCTATATTCGGCCGTGCCAAATCTTATATACCCTTCACAACGTGTAGTCATGCAATAACAGTAGTTTGTATCACCATTCCATATGATATACGTACATACATATAAAAAACATACATATAAAAAACATACATATATAAAAACATCCCATTGTAAAATTATAAATTTACGTATGTATGTTAAAAAAAAAATAAAAAAAAAAATTAAAAAAAAATATTTAAAAAAAAAAATTTTAAAAAAATTAAAAAAAAGAAATTTTTTAAAAATAATTAAAATATATATAAATATAAAAAAATATATATAAATATAAAACAAAAAAAAATAATAATAAAAATTTAAATAATATATTAAATAAAAAATAAAAATCTGATTTACAATACCGATCTACTCCCGAATATTTCTGATATTTTAATACCTCACCCGAGTCCAAGCGATGTCGGGGGGCTTCAAAAAGTTGATTTCAACATACACACGGACAGACGGACAGACTGACAGGGCTTAATCGACTCCCCTATTCAAAATTGTAGAAATTTCACAAGGAATGACAAACCTATATATGTATACCCTTTTTCACTGTGTGAAGGGTATAATAAAAATGCAAATTTCGTTTCAACTCAGTTTTAAGAAAATGCATGAATTGATAAGAAAAAATCTACTTTTCAAATTCTTTTAAAATATTAAGTTTAATTGCTGATATGCACATTCAGCACTTGTAGTTTCGATCAAATAGTTTCGATTCTGAAAACTAGGCTGACTTAGAATATTCTGTCCACTCGGCTAGTGCCAAGAAAATAGTTTTCATATTTTTACAATGAATGAGCGAGCAGCCTTTAAAAAAATGTAATAAATTTATGCAGTTACTGAATTCTTTAATTTAAATACTGAAATGATCGCATAAAATTTCTTATTCCGAAAAATACTCTGGGTCCAATTCTGAAGTCTGCGTAGCTCAAGTTGTTGCTCAATGTTAGTGATAAGAATATTTCTGTAGCATAAATAACAAACTGCGGATCGTATTCTTTTTCAACGTTTTATAGTAATAATAAATCGTTGAAAAAAAATACGATTAGCAGTTTGTTATTTATCCTACAGAAATATTCTTCTCACTAACGTTGAGCAACAACTTGAGCTACGCAGACTACGATCATAATGAAAGTTCTCTCTCAGCGAGTTTCTTTAAACATTTCAGTGAAAGAAGGAACACATTTGAGGCAATTAATAAAAATCAAATTTTTGCTTTCTCAAAAAAAAGGAAAAGTTCAGTCGTAAGGAGTTTTTGCCTATAGCCACTGATTTTTATTTGTTATAAACAGGAAAATTATTTTGTTTGAGATTAATAGATTTTAGTATTTTTTATCACATCAATAAACTAGTCAGTTTATTTACATATTTAAATTTCTATTTAAGTACGTTTAATAATTTTATTAAATTGTTTATTCATTGTTTTTATGATTCACAACATTGTTTTCCTTTTATTCCTCTAAATTTATTGGTTAAATCACGTGACCACCACCGCCCTGAAAAGAACACAACACGAATACATTTAGCAATGAACTGTGAAATGAATTTTATAAATAATTCATAAACTGTATGTACGTGCTTTAGGTATTGCTTTAAAAAAAATATTAAAAAAAAATGTAAGAAATATAATAACTCCAATTACCTCTTGTATAAATATGTGTGTGCTCGAACAGTCGTATGTATAAAACAAGGACAACATTTTTGCATTTATTTTAATTCATGGCAAATCTCATTGTAGGAAAAAACACTCACGCCTACGGTCAGCAATCAATAATGGGAAATTATACTCGTACTCAAAACTACTAAGAAGTACCGTAAATATTTGATTAATAATGTTTGTGGTTGGAGAGAATGTTAATTAGGATTTAGCAAAAACAATCACTCTCTTATTTGCATGTAATGCTAATAAGGTAGTGGTAGAAGCGTTTATAAATTACTTATTATTTCATGTGCAACGGGCCCCAAAAAATTCTCGTCTCAAGACCAAATACAAATTTTATCGATATGTCCGAAGTAAAAAACGTTTATTCAAAGCAAGTGCAGACCTTGTTAGCTATTGAAATTTTTTAAATTAAAAAAAATTATAAAAATTCCTCAACAAATTTGAATTTATATTTGTTCGGTCTTACAAATTTAATAAATTTTTCTTGTTTTTAATAGAGAGACTTACTACTCGATAAAGAACTGGAATAATAGAATTCTTGTATTTAAGTCGGCGATCAATTATTTTAGCGCATGAGCATATCGTCGATATTTTAATGTTGGAATTTTGGGCTTTGAAGCAATGGTTCGTTACTTAGATAAACGTCATAATCAATATGATAGAGAGTTGCCTTAAAACAATAGACTACGTTTAGTTCGTAGTACAGAAAATATTGAACAATTAGAAATTTAACACAAAAAAATATTTGAAATATCAAAGAAATAGACATTATTTCACACGTATTTTTATTATAAGATTTTGTCTTTTTTCGCAAAATTTTGTCTTTGTCTTTGTCCAAAATTTCTGGTGTGCTAGCATAAACCGATGACTTCACGTTATACCAGAGAAAATAATTCGAAAGTATTAAATCGGATGATCTAAGTGTCCAATTGGTTAGACCATCTTCAGAAAAAATACGTTGGCAAAATATTACATTTAATAAGTTGATTGCTTGACGCAGTGTATGACATGCGGTAGCGTTATCTTGGGGCCAAATAAAATTAGGGAATACAAATAAAAATGCACCTAAGGTACATCAATCAATAATATTTTGAGGAGAGCAAATACTTTTTTTTTTGATTCTCTAACTTTGAATGATGCAATTTTGCTAATTAGCATTCCCTTTGAGCGAAAATGTCACTCATGGTAATAATAGTTCCGAATTGAAATACAATTTTTGAAATATTAATACTTAAACAATATCGAAGGGTTTCTCTAATCTAAGCATTTATACATTCCAAATTTGACTTAATGAAAACTCTCGAGTTAGCTTTCATAAAAACAAAGTGTTGCCAGTTCTCCGCTTAACCAAAAAAAGCACCGATAATATACAATTTTACTCTTTGAAGTACAAAAAAGTGTAACACAAATATATATTTAGGTATCTGCAGTATAAAGAATGACTAATTCATATTGAAGAATTTTTGTTGATATTCACTAAATTGAGCGAAAATAAACAATTCATTAAAATGAGCAGTGTTCTGCTGAACAGTTAATTTTCTCCGTTTTTAGTAGGATGAGCTAAATTTCGCTTATTTATAAAACTTATTTTATTTTGTATTTTGCTTCCTCATTCTTTTTTTTTAATTTTTTCTCTCTATTAGTCCTGGAACGAGCTATTTTTTTGTTGCAATTAATTTTTAGCCTTGTAAACACTTCCCAAAAAACGTTTGACTAGAGTCAAGAAGATTACACATGATGATTTTGCTGAATTGAAATGAGGGTCTAACAAGTGATTATTTTGATTATTTCATTTAAACAAAAAAATCATTATTTCACGATGATGATGATAAGAGTAAAACTTTGAGGGTTCAAAGGCGATTTAGCATTGAACACTTTTTATCCATGTAGCAACACAGACGAAGTTAAAATTAAAAGTTATAGCTGATGCTTTAATTTATGTTTATGAATATTAATATGATTCATATAAACCAAAAAGTTATCTTCTCCATAAGTGAAATGTGTTGGTGAAAAGTGTAAGTAAAGATTTAGAAGGGTGCTGGTGTTATTCTTTTTTATCTTTGTCGTTTACAGACTGATTTTGAATAGCAAAATTCTATCGAATATATGTGATATATTGGTACTACCTACGAGCAGTGTTACCCGTAGCGAAGAGTGTTATAAATGAGAAATTTTCAAGTCCATATATCAGCACATAAAAAATCCAAAATATAATTTTCTATAATATTCTGATTCTGATCAAAGAGAGCTGATAATGCAACCGTGGCTGGTTTCGCAAATGTATTCCGCTCGGCTGGAGTAGGGATGAAAACTTACTTTTATCCGGTATATTCTTTCGTCATCACAAATAAACATTAAAATGAAATGAGAAATTTAAAATTAGAAATGAACTTGCGTCAGTAATAAAAGTGTTTAAATTCACTGTTTTCATATGTTTTTTCCTATTTTTCTATTTAAAAAAAAAATTGGGAAACATAGAAATCTCTGCAGTCAGTCAGTGTTTAAAAAAACACGCTTAAACAGTACAACACTTGTGCAAAGCGATAAATATTCTATTATAGTCTGTATTCAAGTAGAGGGTGTTTTTAATAGATCTTTGAAATGAAATGAAATAAAATAAAAATTAATTTTCGAAATTGACGTGAAATTTACTTTATTCGAAAGATAATCTTCTGGCATTATAATTTCAATATGACATATGACTGCCACGGCTGGCTCAGACGTTATCTGATCTGGAGGTCAAAGTTTCAATGATTTTCTAAGACTTGTGGCCAGCAATAACGCAGCGAATGTTGTCCTCCAAGTGGTTAAATACATATTCCCACAGATAATAGTCCAGTCAATACACGGGTCCTTAACGTTAAACTATGCGGTTGCCAAAACTTAAATTCAATAAACTAATTGTGGCACGAGCTGTGTAACATGTTGCGTCATCTTCTTGAAACCTCTTTTGAAAGCTCCTGCACATCATAATTGTTCCATTGACGAACGAAAAAAGCAGTTATCATGACTCTATAGCGGTCATGATTGACTGTAACCTTCTAACCAGCATCGTTTTAAAAGAAGTACGGACCAATTATTCCACCAGCCCATAAAGTACACCAAACAGTCAACTTTGCCTTATGTAACGGTGTCTTAACATACACTTGAGGATTATCATCACTCCAAATATGGCAGTTTTGTACGACAAAAAAAACTAAACATCAAACTACACATAAATCACTTGACAGCTAAAAAAAGTAGTGGCAACTTAAACTAGTGTCTCTCTTATACACCATGATTTACATTAATTTTTTTAACATTCTTGGCTTAATTATTTCACAGTGCATTTGTATGCAACTAGATGTCCATCATCCCAAGAGTATTTTTTCTTGTTTATACTTTTGCCCAGTAGTTGTAACCATTCTACAAATGTCATAAATAAACGCTAATTTATGTCGAGGCAAATAATAAAAAACTTCTGTTTATTTCTGTGTGACATTGACACACATGTACCCAAAAGTAACTCACGCAATGTTTACAAAAAAAAGCCATAACAAACACCAAAACAAGAGTGTGAGTGTTAGGTGTGAGTATGGAATCGTGTTTTTCGCTAATACCAATATTTTCACACAATGTCAATTAACTTTATATGCTCTATATATTTAAACTCATTTAACGAATGAGTTAAACATTTTAGTTGAAAATAAGGTTTGAAAGAAGTTATTTATGGTTTCGATAGTTTTTTTTTTGTAAAGGGTCCACCAAATAACTTTTTTTTTTTGAAAATGCAATCAAAAAAAAATTGTAGCTTCGGCTGTGTGGCATGTAGCGCCGTCCTGTGAAATACACTCGCAAGGTCGTAAAGAAAACTCCCTCAAATGCCGCATGAGCTGGGCAATGGCAGCGAAGATAATGTAGTCAGTCTTTCTCGTCGTGACAACTTTTACAGAAGTTATTTAAAGAAAGATTAAATCTTCTGGCGGCGCCCCCAAATTGGGCAAAAGAGTAACATAAGTGCCCTCGTTTTACGGCCGTCCATTGACACCCATATCTGTCTTGTTCTTTTAAAAGTAGCAGTCTCCGCAGACCATCTAGTTTGTGTGGGTTTGTATGATTCCTGTTGGATTAGTGTCTTGCACTCGCTAGTCTGTTCGCAATACGGTTTTCTGACACTCACAAGTGTTTTAACAAAATGCTTACAAATGCTGTATTCGCAAGAAGACGTAATTGTTGTATTGTCATTACGTCATAATTTAACAAAAATTTTAGAAAAAATAAAATAAATTGCATTTTATTGAATTTAAAATCTTTCAAAATGTTAAAAAATCATGGAAATTTAACAATACAACACTTAGGACACTAAAATGCTAGAAATTGCATCGAGTATTTTTGAATTTTTATCATTTAAATGCTGGCATATTCGTTTATGCTAACAATAAATTTAAATCATTGACTTATTGAATTTAAATAATGAAAAAACTTGCAATTGTTGTATTCAATCAATTCAATCAATATTAAATTCAATTTCTTCAATAATAATAGTGGAATTATTTTTTAAGTCTGTAAAATAAAGGCCTTGTCACTTTTATTAAACTAAATGGCTGAAAGAGTGTGTATGTAACTGTGTTTAAATTATGAATAAAAAAATAATAAAAAAAAATTCAAAAAATCAATTGCAATTACGAAACTGCACGTCAGTATTTACACTTGGCAACATGCTTTCAAACTGCACTATAAATAATACATCGTGTGTGTTTGATTATGTGAGTCTGGATGTGTGTATGTATGACATTGTGGTGGAGTTGTATATTTCAGTTTTATGAAGTTCTGATACACGATATATATGACCTTGAGTATTGTTGTACATTTAGTTTTACACATGCATAAATCCCAGTATATCAACTATGACTATGTGTTTGTGTTCTCTTTTTTCTTTCAATTAGGTCTACGAACGCCATTCGTTCACTCAAGACCAAAAAAAAAAAAAAGGGGAAGTGTTTATTTCTGCCTACATTCCTTGCAGTATATTTGAGTAGCCTGCATGTACTGGGTGGTTCAAATAAGTTCTTGCAATGTACAACACAAGTAATTATTTGCTTTATTTATTTCTTTTTAAAGATATAAGAATATGAAATACATTTTATGGAAATTTTAGGTCACCGTATGTGCATAATTATTCCAGGTATAAAAATTAGATTACTATACACCCTGTTATTGTACATGTCCGTTTCTTTTAAATAACGCAGCAGACTCTGATGAGCACTGCAATTTTATTTTCTTTCATTAAATATAATGGTGGACGGAAACTTTTGGAAGCGAATATAATAAATTTTTTTTAACCAATCTAAAGTTTTAGGGTTAAAGTTTATGATATTGCTTATATAATTGCATGTTTTTAAACTTATTTTATAAAAATTGTTTTTTTTTTTTTTGTATTGAAACATGGACAGTACGATAGTGGTTATTCTTAATTAAACATCCTAATTATTTAAGGAAAAAATATTTTAATATTAAAAATTTGTATAAGAAGATTTTAAACATCAAAAAATATGCCCTGATAATGCTGCACTCTGAAGTAGCGATATATTGAGAAAAGACAATAGAATTTGCAATTGTTTATATTGAAATGTGTAACGTGCAAACACTAAAATAATTTTCAATTCAATTCTTGATTTACTAAATATTTAATATAATGTACATCTATCATCTTAAATATAATTTATCTAAAGAGTAGGAATTTTTAATTGCTTTTCTACTTTGTTCTTACTGTACAAAATCTATTATTAATATGAACGCCATCTATGAATAATATAACCTTGGGTGAAGGAAAACTTAGCAACGGAAAGACCTTTCGGATTTTTGTTAGTAAAGCTAAAAGGTTTAAAATTACACTGAGATCAACTGATTAATATGTGCATATTCTGATGTGAGACATCAGACAAAGATTTATAGCAAACATTATTGATCAAGTAAATTAAGAACTGAAATTTGTTGCCAATCGCCATAAGGTTAAGCGAACAATTACATGAGCACCACAATTCTCGCCAAAAGTATAGTTTAGTTGTGATAGTAGAATTCGATTGTTGTATCTACAAAATTTCGTTTTCAAATATGAGTGTATACTTAGGACTAAGAAATCATGATTCTTCGAATAGAAATTTTATGATTACAAAAGAAGTATTTCGCATGAGCTGAACGTTTCGACTGGTTAAGAAGAACAGACAATCAACAGTTTTCTGGGTGAGCCTTTTCGAAAGTATTAAAAACTATAGTTTTATATGCTACACCACATCAACTTAAGAAGCAAAACCATCTGAATAGTCATTATGGAGCGTGACTTATATTTTTAAACAGAACAGACAATATTAGGAAAAAAATAAATTTGTAGGCTTTTCTGCATCAAAAAGAAAATTGAAAAAATTTAGAAAATGCTGAATACAATAGAAACAGCTGATTCGATTATAATCAAAACAAAAAATAAAATAGCATAAGCGACTATACTAAAAGTGGACATCTTAATACAAAACTTTTAATAAGTTAAGTTCGTTCGTGCGGCAGAACATCTATGAGCACTAAAATGGATAATTTTAGAATTATGCACATGTTAAATGAGTTTTAAGAAAGATTTTAAATCATTCAAACAATGTGTTTCTTCTTAGCTGAACTCAGACCGCATGTTCCCACAAGGATCTGGATCTGGGATAAACTAATAATCAATATACAGGGTGGACCAAAAGTCGCGCCTGCGTGTAAAAATTGAATAACTTTTTTGTTTATTATTATTTTTTATTAAATTTTTGTTTAAATTATAATATTACCTTTGTATGACCTAAATTTTAATTATTAAAAATAATGTCAGAGAGATGACCACCATTTTCATTGATGCACAATTGGGCTCTTAAACAGGCGTTTTGCATAACTGCACGCAAGGTTTCAGGCTCTATTGCCCTGATCTCAGCTTCAATGTTGTTCTTTAGCTGCTCTATAGTTTGAGGCTTGTTTACATACACTCGTTCTTTGAGATAACCCCATAGAAAATAATCAGGCAGTTAAATCCGGTGAACATGCTGGCCAATTAAATTCTGAATTTATCGAGATAATTCGGTCGTCAAAAATTTCATTTAAAAGCGTCATTGTGGCACGGGCCGTGTGTGCTGTTGCTTCATCCTGCTGAAACCACTTGTTGGCTGCCTCAGGGCGTACAAAATTATTAAGCATAGCGCAATATCTGTCCCCATTCACCGTTACTGTATTACCAACTTCATCCTCGAAGAACGATTAAAAGTAAAATTCTAACACTTTCGTTCGTTGCTCAGTCGTTAAATTTTGCATGGTGGTGTAACACGAATCGATGAATAAAATCTGAAAAAAAAAAAAAATAAAAAATATTAATAAACAAAAAAGTTATTCAAATTTTACACGCAGGCGTGACTTTTGGTCCACCCTGTAGAAGTTAATTTAAAACAAAAAAACAGAAGACCGCTTTTTAAATTGGACTTTAATTCTTGCGCACTTTTTGTTTTGCTTTTAATATCATACATATAAAGCAATTTTTCTTGAAACAATTACCACGGATTTTTTAATTTAGTTTTTTGTTTTAAGGAAAATTAAACATTAAATGATAAAAACAAATGCTTGGTTATCGTAAAGAAATATGTATATGATGAAATAAAATCAAAATAACTGTTACTTGTTTTCGACAACCAAATCTTGTTATAGGGAATATAATATGATCATCGTGATCATGTCGTAATCATGGTTTTTCTTTGTGTGTATCTTCTTTAATGTGTATATCAGAGATCTGCAACGAATACTAATGAAGTAAGTAAACTTGAATCATTATTCATTATTTCGTTGATTCATACGCATTCAAACTTATTGAAAAGTCGTCACTACTTATACGCACTTTTAAATGAACTGTACTTACAGTACTCATATTCATCAACACGTATGACTCAGTTGATTGCTATTGTTGTTCATGCAAGATAAAAAGACGACCAAAGGCCAAAGTCATTATGAAGTTGTGTATTTTAACTAGGCTTGCCAGATAACAATTTGGCATTCACCATAATAATTGTGGGTTGTTAAAAAAAATAGACAATTTAAATTTAACAAAATAATACAAAAACAACAAGCAAAAAAGTGCTTGCTTTGATGTCTGTTTAATTGATTTTATTTTTGCGTATTATCTTTTAAATTTAAGTGAGCACCTAAGAAGGCAGTTTTTTAATTTGCTGCAAAAAAATTAAACATGAAAATACAAAACACAAAATAACCGTTATTGTTTTCCACTTATTATAGAAGCCTACCAAAACTTTCTTCTTTTCTTCATACAAATGAAAGCTGTTTATGTTTTTGTTGTTGAGTCAACTTGCATCATTCTATGAAGATAAGTAGTTTCTTCAAAATATGTATCAACGTGAGTAGTCTTGCACTCTAAGTATAAATATAAGTACGACGTAGTAATTATGTTCATTGTGTCTCGTACTTATAAATCAACGTTGTTGTGGGTATGCGTACGTCAGCTCAGTTAAATTTCAATGATTTATACGCACTTATACTCAAATTGTATGACTCACTATGAATATAAAAAAAAACGACTCAAAGCCGATCACTGGTGTATATGTATGGAACTGGGAACAATTTAAATTGGGAAATTTTTGTACAATATAAGATGTTGTATCGCACTTTTAGTTTCTTTACAAGAGAAGCATGTACGACATTGATATATATTTTAGGGATATTTCGACCGGTACATTCTCTAACAGAAACATCTAAGTATTAGATTTAAAAATCACAAAGAAGTAGTTTTTTACTTTTTAAAGAGGTTGCTTTCAATGTACCTTACCTTTGCCAAAGTGTTAACACTAACAAATGTTGCGACGTCGCCAGACTGCAAAAACCTTTTAAAAGTTTATAAATAAAGCCTTCGCCCCAAAAATTGAAAACTATTTTGTATCTATTTAAAAGTACTTTATAAAAAAAAATGTGTACATTTAGGTACTGCATTGTTGTTGGTGGCAGCAGTGTTACACTGTAAATAACACGTTTCCGGTGTTAAGGTCATAATTGCTTCGTCAGACACTCGCATAGATAAACAGAGAAACAAACACAAACCCATTTGAAGCATATGGAAACAATTTTTAATGAACATTTGAATATACTAATATGTATTGCATGTATGCATGCATGTACACAATAAGTGGAGCTTCTTATTTTACATATTTTTGGATGTCAAGGTTACTACAACGTAAAGCACTTTCGCTTCGTTTTGAGTAAAAGAAAAATCCTGAATTTAAAAAATTTATATAATCTTGTTCAAACGACTATTTTAATTAACTTTCTAACAAAGATTTGAAGAATACAAACAACTTATTTTTTTTTTTTTTTGCTGCTACCAAGACATGATTGAGTTGAGTTTATAAAATTTACACCAACTTTTGTCGTATTTTTATGACAAACAACCAAAAGACATGTGCTGCGGTAAAAGATTATTTTGTTGCAAAAGTTTATTTATTTCTGTGTTTCTTTGTTTCTGATGAGGAGTTGTGTTGTGTTGTCTTTTTGTTTTCGTTATTTTCCAAGTGCCAGAAAACTTAAAAGATTGAATTGTGTTTGTCACATAGTAAATGTGCTTGTGCTACTTAATTTTTTAAAATGTGACTCTAAATGTTGTCTTTTTGGAAATTTATTTGTTTTATGTTTTTCTTTCGAACTTACATACGTTGGCCACTATAAACAATGTCACAACAACTAACTAAACTAAGTATTAATTAGAAAAGTTCTTTAGAACTATTTAAATAACTGCAAATGTTTTACATTTTGGTTTTTGTATATTTTCATTTATTTTAGTTTCTTTTTTTATATATTAAAGAGTTATGCAAACGACAACTATAAAAAAATTATTTTCACTTTGTTTAATATTAGAGAATCAAGTTGTACTTAGATTACAGTGGGAGCTCGATTTTCGAAACCCAAAAAATCTGACCTGTTGCAGTTACCGAAAAGTTTTATGATCCAACGCTGTTAATTACACTTAATGACGCCCTACTTTATTTAATAAGAAACTTTTGTTTGTCATATATTTATACATAAACGAATTATTAATTAAAAATGAAGGAAAAACAAACATAATAAACATAAAAATTTAATTAATATTTTGGTGATTTTTATACCCGCCAACAAAATAATGATAGGGGTATATTAATTTTGTCATACCGTTTGTAACCCCATAAAGTATTTATATCCTAAATCGGGGTTTCACTTAATGACAATCTAGCTATGTCCGTCCGTCTGTTGAAAGCACGATAGAGCTCGAAATTTGCCAGAATATTTCTTATACACAAGGTACGTTTGGTATTGAAGATTTGCTAAATCTACATGTTAGAAAGAGATTTATAGGTCGTAATACAAGAGTAGGTCAAAAACACCATGTCCTTCCAACATGTCCAAACGTATTAACGTAGACTCATGAAGCTTGGAATATATATTTCCCGAGTAAAAAAACTATTTTTCCCTGAAAATTGCTTAAATCCATGCAAAAGGAAAGCAGTTATAGATAAAAATGTATGAAAGTTTATACCGCAAAATGTAATTAAAACTGACAAAATTAGATATAAGATTCTGAAATTTTGCAAACATTGCTTTTTGGTCAAATTCTTGCACTTTTACGCCCACCTCCCATATAATGCTTTATCTCAAATTCATATAATTTCTCTATAAATAAAGATTTTGGAATAATAAAGGTCGATATTGAAATATCTTAGTTGTATTCGTTAGCAGAAACAGCTTCGACACGCCTACTTTAACGCCCACTTTTAACGTTATCTACTGTTAATAAAATTTAAAAGCTCAGTAAACCGACAAAATTAGAGGTATGATGATGAAAGATATCTCTCTAGTCAATATCATTATTATGCCAGAAAATTACCGCAGCCTTGTTTGCCTAGCGTTGAATGTTCAGTTTTCGAGTCCACGCTAATACCTTTGAAATTCGCAGCGCCCCTCTTCGGTAGTCCAAGACATGGAATCCTCGTCGTGAACAGTACCATTTCCGGATTTACTTTCAAGAACTGCTGTCCATGGCTCAGTTAGATGTAATGCCAAGACATCGGGCATTAAATCACTAATTACGTCTTGTTTCTTGTATCACAACATCGCCTGCATAAGTCACAACTTTTGTTCTTCTGAATCTAAATTCAATAAGAATCAAGTTACTAAACAACAAGAGGTGTACCTCTCTCAACCAAACTTGACATCTGCCATAACCACATAACTCAACATGAACGCTGTTTGCTGGTATTTTCTTAAACATTTAAACCAGTAAATGCAGATCCCGTCTTTATATAAGAAGTCCGCCATCGTGTACCTCATAAATTTGAGTGACCTCTCTATGGTCCCTAAGAACTAGGGTTTGGGAACCGGGAATTCCCGGGAATGAACCACTTATTATTCCCGGGAAAATTTTTCTCTTATTCCCGGAAAAATTTGCTCTTATTCCCGGGAAAACGGGAAATAAAAAATATGTAGTATATTAGGAAATATATTTAATTTTATTTTTAATTTCTTATCTGTTTTGGTAAATTTAGAGAATATTTGAATAAAAAGTAAGGTTTTTAATTTGTTAGCGTTTTTAAACTAATTTTAACTAATTTTTCAATATTTTATTTGGTTGTTGGGAGCATATCCCGAATAATTGAGTAAATTATTTATAAATAAAAATTTTATTTTTCGGTTGCCATTTATGCACATTTAGTGTTAACCAACGGTTAGCCAAATGTGTAATGGATAAGAAAAATAAAATACTTTAATAAAGAAAAAATTTTGGTTGGGTTTTTGAGGAAGTTTTTTATAGTTTTTCGTTTTATTTTTGAATTCTTATTTTGTTAATAAGAATTTAAAAATAAAACTTATAACTTTTTAAAACTTTTTCAAGAATTTGGGTAAAAGGTCTACTGATGATCTGGTATAAGCACCAGTGAAATGCATATAGACCAGCTTAAGCCCAACAACCAAATAAAATATTGAAAAATTAGTTGGGATCATATCCCGAATAATTTAGTAAAATACTTTTTTATAAAATTCACTTTGTTTACAAGCAAAATGTCTGAAGTCTGTAACTATTTTCAAAAAGTAGACAACGCAGCACAATGTAATATTTTCCCGAAAAGGTTAATGTCCAAGGGCGGTAGTACTAGTGGTCTCATACGGCACCTTCTTTTGGTTCATAAAATAAAATTTGAAAACGTTTCTTCAACACCTGCACCAAGTGAAAAAATAATTCCACCATTAAAAGTTTTTTAGACACCCAAACATTACCGGAAATTGTTTTAAAATCAGCAGCAGTCGATGGAATATCTATTCGAACGATTACACAAAGTTCTTTTATTCGTCAAAATTTTTTCAGTAAAAATATGACATTACCGAAATTAAGCTGATGTTAAAAACATTGTAATAAAATATTACAACGCCGTTAAAAATACGATGGTGAAAACAATATCGAGTCAAATTTGTGACAATTTGTGGTTTGCTCTTGTATTAGACGAGTTGAGTAGTGTTGCCCAAAAAAAGTATCTGTTTACATGGCAATAATTATTTTTATAATTTGGGTTAAGTTTATATTTCCGGAAGATGTAATGCTGACACAATAACGACTCTAATGGAAAATAAACTACTACTAAAACAATGAATTATTAACCAAATCGTGATGTTAAAGTTAACAAACATTATTTATTTTAAAAGAAATATTATTTTTGGGAGTCCCGGGAATTCCCGGGAAGACGATTTTTTAATTCCCGTTTCCCGGGAAAGTAAAAAGACCGGGAAATCCCAAACCCTACTAAGAACTCATGTTAAGCTATTTCCCTAGAACGCCACTTAAAATAAGCATGATATCTACCCCGTACAAAAGAATGATTCTCTTAAGTCGTTGCCTTAGGAAGTCTTTCGCATTCTCATAACTTCTTTTGCCGATTTATGAAATAAAACCGACCTGGACCTTTCTTTAATTTTCGGGGGCATAATAAGTTCGGAGAAAATAAATGAAAACCAAAAATTTAGTAACACAGTAAACTGTTAATTTTTTTTTATTAATCGATTGTGCTTTTTGGTATTAATAGAGGTATTTATGATTTGAAACAACAATTAACAATAATGTGGCAGTTGAATTGAAGGGTTTCAAAAATTAACGACATTTTTTTTTGCTTTACAATACCGTTACATTTCATTTGATTTGAAACAATTAAAACAACATTTAGACAACGTTGTTGGAACAACAACAAAAAGACAAATTTTTTCTTAACAGTTTTCTTTAACAGTCACTTCCGTAATTAAATTTAACATTGTTATTTCAAGTCGTTAATTGTTTGGTGAAAAAGCTTTTAATCTTTTACAAGTATAAGCAGCTTTACATAAAGCTTTTTCAAATGGCAACTAAAGCCAAATGTTAATAACATAAATAATATAATTCTCTAGCATGTGAACAATAAACATTCACTAAAAACTTCTGTAAAACAATAAAATACAAAATGAAACTTTTTCAATGCACTTTGCAACAAACAGAAGAATATTTGAAAAGAATTTTGTATAAAAAAAATGATGAAATAAACTACAAATAAGAGTAAATGTAATGATTGTCAGGATATGAGTCTTTTATTTTAATATCGACTTTATTATTGTTTCTAAATAAATTAATAAAATTTATTTATTTCTATTTGTTCACTTTACTACTTGTTTATTTGTTTCAGGTATTGTGCGAGTGCAGTTTGACTTTTACGTTAGTTTTTTTTTGTTGTTTTTTTTTTATAATATTTTTAAGAGTTATTTTTTATGTAGCCTTTCTGTTGCTGAAATCATCGTATGATTTTATATGGCACAGCTACTTGTGCATTCAACTCGTGTAACTTTAAGTGTTTTGGTAAAAGTTTTTTACGTTTAGCCAGGCAAAATATTCCTTTGAGAGTAATGATGACACTGATTTCTTACGAAAACCAATATGCTTTTAGTTTTTTTAATTTTTTTTTTTATTCTCGGCAGTAATGTGTTAAATGCACATTTATTTATTTATTTCCATACGATCAGATTGCGAAATGCTTTTAGCAAGAAAACAAATAATATTATTAATCGCAATTTTAACAAACTGCGAGAATGACATTTTGTGCGGTAAACTTTGAAAATTAAACGATTTGCTTAAATCAAATTTTAAAAATTTAAAACCAGTAGATCTGGCAACAAGAAAAGTATTTAAAAAAATGAGTAACTGAAAATCTGGTTATGCCTGGAAGGACAAACTGTAGGGAAAAAATCATTTATTTTGTTAAAAAAATTTAAATAAAATGGCCTCGGATAAATAAGGGTTTTCAAACAGTATTAAGTTAGATTTCAGCATGCCGGCCACCAGTTTCATCACTTGATTACGTAATAGATCATGTTAATGCTTGTTTAAGACTTAATTTATATGTAGATATCCGTTCCTGTGTAATTTATTTCTGCGAAATTGACAATTTCAAACAATTTAATTTCACTTGGAATACAAAACAAGGGGGATAAAGTAATTTAATCTTCAATCCATTTGTTTGCCTTGACATAGATTCTGTTTCGTTTAAGGTCCATCGACCTCAGACCAACCTAAAAAGGAATTCCTACACTCGCAACGAAAACAATTTAAAAAAAAATAATCACAGTTACGCAGTACTTTATTGATTTTCTTACGAGCTATAATTTTCTGATATTATCTTGGTAAATAAGGCCCATAGAAACTGAGGTCTACTACTACTACGCCTACTACCAGATTGAGGTACTTGAGGTCAATGGTATTAAAAGTTAACATTGGTCAATGCTAAGCATCGATTTTATTAGACTTTAAGATTAGACTGCAAATACCAACATTTGAAAAAACGAAAGTGGCTACTGAATTAAAAGACTAGTATGCAGTTCATTCTAAATTTCGAATTTCCATTAATAAAATCAATCTGAATTTCAGGTTTGAAAAATTTGTAATCAAGCTTCCGTTTAAAAGTACGCATCTGTAAAGAAATGTGAACACAATTTTTAGAATTTTGTCTTTAAAACTACTAAAGAGTTATTGCACTTAATGGACCATTTTTGCAGTTACCTGAAACTACTAAAGAGTTATTGCACTTAATGGACCATCTTTGCAGTTACCTGAAACTAAAATTAATATATTAGGAATTGTTTGGTTAAATATTTTATTTAATTTAATTATTAAAACTTAAAAATTAATAGGTTTTTTTTCGCTCGTATATTTTATTCACATTTTTTGCTGTTTGTTTGAATATAAACAATATTTACTTTACGATTTTTTCTGCGTGCCTGAAATTTCGTGCCAGAAATTTTGGCAAAAAAGCATACTGGCCTTAAGGTGGTACGCTCTAATATACATTCGAGCCGTATAGCTCAGGAACTAACTGGTTAAATTAAACGAATCACTCAATTGAACGAAGTGATTCGGTTATTTAACTGAGCGCTTTTGGTTCAAAAGTGTTCCGTTCAATGCGATCACTGCAACGAACAATTTGGCGCTGCTCTAATGTTCATGTATTAGCTGATTATTTGATTTAATAAAAAGTTTTTGTAGTTGTTCTTTTTTCGTGTAAATAATAATCGTTTAAGTTTGGTTTACGAAACCGAAAATCCAGTGAAAAAAAATTAACACGTACTATGAAAATAAGAGAGAGATGGCAAACTTTAACATGCACCACTACATAATGAGAGAGGGGGAGCGAAATAAAATAAGCAATATAATAGTGTATTTTATAAAAAATTTTTTATTCAAATTTCACTCAGCCAACTAGCAACGAATTAATTAAACTTTCTCACAGCACTCTGCTTATTTTTCTGAACAGTTTATCTTTAATTTTTGCAAATAAACAATAGTTTTAAAGCTTGAATTATTTAAGAAAATATACGAATATGCAGATGCGAAATATATGTCCCATGCGTTGCTAAATACTTATTTCCGTTCTTGAAATAATAATGGGAAACACAGCCAAAATAATTTGTTAACAATCATTTAAACCAAAGGGTGATCAAATAATGCTTTACCTTTACATTGCCTATCGTGTCAAGCGTTAACTGTAACAATATTTATAAGTAGCCATTTAAAGCATTATTTTCACGAACCTGAGTGTAAGAATTTGAGAAAATTTTGAATTAAAAGTAAATACTGCAAGAGTAATGCTTGGAGGTTTACACAACTTTTAATAAAATGGAAAAAAAAACTAAGAGTTTGTCTTGTAAAATGCCGTATGCATAGAACTTATTCAAATTGCGAAGAGTGTAAGTGAAAGGAAAATGCATGAAGGTATTTATTTTACTACCGCATTATAAGTATGAGTTGACAAAAATACACAATCCACCAACTGCAACAACTAAATATAAAACTGCTTTAAGTTTCTTACTTTATAAAATGCATAGTTCAGCCTATAAAAACCAACTTAAGAAATAACAAAAAAAGTGCAAAACTATAGTAAATGGACAACAAATGCCAAATAAGAATAAGAATAAGAAAAAAAACAAGTAGAACCTACCCAAAATATAAGCATACATTTGTCAAGTGACACTCAATTACTAAAAATTCCAATGTAAAAGTGTATTTTGAAGTAAAATAACATAAAGAAAAATAAATTAAAAAAAAGGACGTTGGGCAGACGGACGGGCGGACGGACAAATCGAAACTACAAATATGGATGAGACCCCAAAAAGTGACAGCACACAGTCATCGCTGCAGCGATAGTGACATTTTTTCTATTGCCAAAAAATGTTCAGTGTGCAATCTAGTGGAAGTCGTCGTAGTTGTATAAAAGACGGTTGTATTCCTTTTGTTTGGAGAAAGTAGAGAGAACAAATAAAAATAAAATAAATTAAACAAAAAGCCTTTAAGAAATGTAAACTTAAATATTCTATTATAATTAATATAATGTCTCCCATACTACAGGGAAAATTTAAAAATAATCAAATATAAAATAAAGAGAATATTTCAGTACAAGTGAAATGCAAGTAGGAATCGTCATGAAACGATTTTAAAACAAATACTCGTAAATATTTAAATTACAAAAAAAAGAAAGCGGAAGTGGAAGCTGTCGTAGCAGAAATTTAATTAAATTTATTAAAGTGAAGTAGAAATTAAAAAGAGGAAATTATTTTTCATCGAATAAAATATAGTTTGAGAAAAATTCCAAAAAGAAATTAATTTTTTTATATAAAAACTAAAGAATAAATAAGTGTATGTTTTTCTTTTATTAATTTCCTTAATGTTTAATTTCAAAACAAAAGTACGCAAAATATTCACATTTGCTGCTAAAGACTAATTGCTGTGTTCGCAACTCTAATAAATTACAAACAAAAGAAAAAAGAAGAATAAAAATAAATTACCAACAACAAAATGTTTATTTATCATGCAATAAAAAACGAAATCGAAAAAATGTAATTAATTAAAGTAAAATCATGTTGTAGTTTTAAACAAACAAACCAACAGAGTTTGAGCACTTTTTATTAATTAAAAAATATTATTTCTTTTAATTTTTTAAAATCTTAAATGCACCTTTAATATTTTAAAATTGTCTTTCCAACTACTAAGTACTTCCCCCATATCATATCTTTCCTTGTATATATTTTTATACCCTTCACACAGTGAAAAAGGGTATATATACTTAGGTTTGTCATTCCGTGTGAAATTTCTACAATTTTGATTTCCGACCCCATAAAGTATATATTTTCTGAAAGCTTATGAATAGGGAAGTCGATTAAGCCCTGTCAGTCTGTCAGTCTGTCCGTCTGACCGTCTGTCCGTGTGTATGTTGAAATCAACTTTTTGAAGCCCCCCGACATCGCTTGGACTCGGGTGATGTATTAAAATATCAGAAATATTCGGGAGTAGATCGGTACTAAAAATCAGAAACATCGGTACATAAACAACTAAGATATGAGCAAAAACCCACGACCACCTCGGTTTTTTTTTTTCACAAAAACAACATTACAACAACAACATACATACATACAAACGTGTGTACTGGTTAGAGAAAACGTGGCATCGAATCCCAGCTGAGCCAAAAAAAATTTTTTTAAATTTTTTTTTTATTTTTTTTTTTATTTTTTATTTAATATATTATTTATATTTTTATTATTTTTTTTAAATTTTTTTTTTTTTAATTTTTTTTTTATTTTTTTTTGTTTTATATATATTATATATATAATAATTTTTTAAAAAAATTTTTTTTTTTAAATTTTTTTTTTTTGTTTTTTTAACATACATACGTGAATTTATAATTTTACAATGGGATGTTTTTATATATGTATGTTTTTATATGTATGTACGTATTTCATATGGGATGAATGGTGACACAAACTACTGTTATTGCATGACTACACGTTGTGAAGGGTATATAAGATTCGGCACGGCCGAATATAGCACTCTTACTTGTTTAAATTTATATTTATATATACGAACCACAAAAGATTTGTATATTTTCTTAGAAATATTTCAAATATTTTTTGAGATTTTCATTTTGTTTTTTATTGTCTCTATCTCAGTTTCTTTTTTCACTTTCTATCTTTCCTTCTACTTGTGCATCTTGTTATTCTCCATTGCAAGCCGTTTGCCAAAATGTTTCCATTTCATTTAAAAAGATTATATTTCATTTGTTTATTTAAACTTAAAAATCAAAAATGCATGTCAAAGACAAGTACTCGTACGTAATTTGATTGATTTGAATTCAATTTGCAAACACATACATACGAACTAACTATGTATTTAAATGTTTAATGATCAAATAGTATCAATTACTAATAATGTGAATATAAAAGTTGTTTTCTATTTAAATTTTTATATCGAAATTATTTTAATTGTCTTAAAATTATGTCAATAATAACATGTGTTTAGCTTTGCGATTGATATGAAATTGGAGTCTATAAAAATGATGCTGTTTTTTATTTCTTCTTAATTTGTAAAAACAACAAAATTTATTTTATTATTGTCCAAACACAATGAATGATGACGTTATGTTTGTGCTAATGTGCAAGTGTACATATATTATTTGACATACTTTTGATAAACCGAACAGTTGTTTATTGCCAGAAACAGAAAAACTTTATTTTGTTCTGTCGTCTGCGAAAATGGCAGGCAATTTTAATTATGACATTACTTTTGCGACCCCTTGTAAAAAAAAATACTATTATTATATGTACTACATCATTATTCAGGATTTTTGTTCTAAAAACACAAACATTCAAAATACAAGGATATACTTTATTTTGGACGTATTTCAAAAACTTGACCCATAAAGGATTTATGATGCAGATGCTTTTGTACAAGACAGATTAATTGTATTAATAGTGATTATTAGAATTCTGAACTTTAGCATTGTAGCAACCATAATTCCCAGAACACAAAATTTTGCTCTCACAACAATTTATTTTTATTAATAAAAATCATGCATGTTTCATCAAAACTAAACGTGTTCTTCCTCATGCGAGTTTTCGTTGAGCTCGATTGATACACCCCACGAGAACTATGCTAACGAACATGGTAATCATCTAGAGTATGTGTTGGTGAATTCACAAAGTGTTATTAATTCAAATAATTATTTATATAACAAGCTGAACACTAACAAATATAGCTGACTTATGCGACAGAATATTTTAGAGGCCTTATAGTCATCAGTTACATAAAAAAGACTTTGTAATTCTTAAAAATTGGTTGTACGAAGAACAAGAACGACCTAGCTCAACAACCTTTGTCGGTGGTTTAGTTTAATTAAAAAATATACGGCGGTTTTACAAAATGTTTAGAAACTGAATTTTTGGCGGATATCCTCGGCGAGGTGTCAGCTATGTTGACTCTTAATTGATATCCCCGGGGACATGTTTCCTTGGCTAGTGTTACGCCAAGGTGTTTTGTCTTTCTTAGGTAAAGAGGTTGGACCAACACCTCTGGTTTCTGGAGGCTAAAACTCTGGTTATAAATATCTCCCAAACTGAAGAGAGACCTGTATGGTACCGCGGGAATCCGTAAGCCCTTTAGTCACTTTGGAGAGCATATTACTCCCAAGCGGACGAACGAATTTAGAGGTGGTTTAATGACTGATATTTCTAGGGTGCTGTTGTATCTTCAACAGAAACAGAAAATTATTGTTCAATGACTGATACATGTCTTGATGTCTCGGGGTGATTTTGCCTTTAAAAGGGCTAGTGAATTACTTGACTTCTTTCGGATTGCACATCTAATTCTGTTGCTGACTAATTACATTGTCTCGTAGCGAAAAATTAGTAATAAGCGACAGATATTCAGAGCTCCTTAGCAAGAATTATTGTAAGTAAGCTTAGCACCTGTGACATATCGAGTGACGTGATATTATCACAGATGCTGTGATTGGGAGTCACAAACCCAACTTAATGACCTTTGTATAATGAAACTCGGTGCCGGTAATGACGTCAATCAAACCATAGTATGACACTTAACTGGCCGTCGCATATGTCTGAAACTTCACGATAACACCATAGTTGGCACTAGGGACTTCGAACGGTTTGTATTTGATCGGTTTTAATCATTTTTTTAGTTTTTCTAAAGTCGATTGTTAAATATTTCCTTGTC
This sequence comes from Phyto melanocephala, assembly GCA_941918925.1. NCBI lineage: Eukaryota > Metazoa > Arthropoda > Insecta > Diptera > Rhinophoridae > Phyto > Phyto melanocephala. Next base: position 135,192,794 of record OW799234.1, on the reverse strand, counting down.
GATTATCGAATAAACCTTCTACTTTCTTATTTTAAACCGGTTATTCTAAAAATCTATAATTCTTAAGGCCTTTTCGAAGTAGACCGGTTACTTAAAAAGAACGAATAATGGACTGTGTGTCGCGAAGTGTCCTTGGTTTTATTGCTAGTACGGGGTAAAGAGTTATTACTAGCAACTTTGGCTGGGCATATGGAAATCATGGACCTCGGCTGCGAATGGATCCATGCTCAATAAAGGCATAGCATAGTGATGGTAATGTCTTCACTAATGGGGCATATGACATCGAACGCTTACTAAAAGAGAATAAAATCACTCAGGTCACGGTAGACTAAGGATCACAGGTAGGCACAAATTAAGTGTGAGTGCTCAGTATCTGACCTCGGTCTAACGAAGATGCTGACGGCTACGAAGGACTGTTCAATTAAGGTTGTAAGGTTGTCGGAAGTCTGAAATCGTTTTATAGTCTAGAGATAAACATTAACGCAATTATGTATCAAAAATAAAAAAATATTGTTAAAATTTTATTATTAGAAGTCACAAGATGTGAAAAAACGTTAAACATTAAATATCGTGAGTCCAAAGAATGGGAACGTAGAACCAAAGCGAATATACGCGTTGCCTTTTAACATTAAAAAAAGCTAAGAATGAAGCTTTTATTTACTTAGATTATTGTATTTGACAAATAAACCTGAAAAAAAATGCTATGAAATGGTAATGAAACTTGTTAATAATTACGTTTTCAAAAAAGACAAAACAACGACACCAACATGTTGAACTAAACCCTTCAATTCAATCATTTATTTTTGCACATTCATAGTTACACGCACAAAATTAAAAGGATTTATTTAGAATTCTTTAACAAAATTGTTCCCTTTATTTATAAATTCCAACAGTCATAAAATCAAAAAACTTTTTCAAAAATACTGGCTTCTTGCATTGAATCAAGTACGTGTAAGCGCAGTAAATAAAACACACAGAACACACGTACACTTGTATGCTCTCAAAGAAAAAGGTTTTGACACTCATAAACCGAGTTGCCATATTATATATTTTAAAATTTGTTATAATTTTAGTTTAAACAAAATTAATTTTTTTAAAGAAAAATTCTCATTTATGAAACGTATTCTGCAATGCTGACAACTTCACTGTTTTCTTACATATTCTACAGTTTAGGCTTTACGTCAAAATTCTTCAATATAAAATCCAAAACGAATATGGTAAAATTGCTCACAACATGTTCACGCCAACAAATGTGTGTGCTACGTGGAAATAATATAAAAAATATGTTTAACTTTTACTTCGTTGTTCGTTCTGTAAGTAATAAAATTCCAATAGTTTGCTTATGGACATACATACAATACATATATTCATAAACACATACATACATACCTTATATGTATGTAAACGATTTTTTAAAAGAGAATGCAATCATTTGTTACACTTTCTGTGTATTTGTGAGTTTTAAGGGTGTTGGATTTGTTGCACTTGTTACGTTAACAATTAACCTTTTACCGTTAAATTAAAATTATGCTCTACCGGAAGTTAAAAGTTGTTGTCAGTTAGAATATACAACTATGAGATGTGTCAGTCGGCTGAATTGTATTTGTTAGTGTGAAAGGTATAGAAAGCGGCATTTAAGACAGTAGTGAAACGCATTCATCCGTAGAAATCTTGTAAAATGATTCATTAGAATAGGTAACTTCAAAACACATATGTACTTTCTCACGGGTGTGGTCGGAATATTTTCACAGGTCGTGGAGACGTCTTTGAAATCAAAAAAAAAAAAACTTAACTTATTTGTAGCACCACAACTTGACATGAAGTCCAACTATTTTATTTGATTTGCCTTTTTTTTAGTAATTTTTATTGAAAAAGAAAATATTGCAATAAATTTTTTGTTTATTTTTGAAAAATATTTAAACTTTTTTTAAACATGTTTGGAAATCTGTATACAGAATTTCTGAATTCATAATCTTCGATTAAAAGTTGATGTGATTAAAATTATACTTCCTAATATCAATCTGGAAATGTAGCCACTATTTTAATTAAAACAAGTAACAGTGCTATATTCGGCCGTGCCGAATCTTATATACCCTTCACAACGTGTAGTCATGCAATAACAATTGTTTGTATCACCATTCATCCCATATAAAATACGTGCATACGTACACGTTAGATTAAATGTGGCATCGAATCCCAGCTGAGCCAAAAAAATGTTATTTTATTTTATTTAATATATTATTTATATTTTATTATTATACCCTTCACACAGTGAAAAAGGGTATATATAGGTTTGTCATTCCGTGTGAAATTTCTACAATTTTCATTTCCGACCCCATAAAGTATATATTTTCTGAAAGCTTATGAATAGAGGAGTCGATTAAGCCCTGACCGTCTGTCCGTCTGACCGTCTGTCCGTGTGTATGTTGAAATCAACTTTTTGAAGCCCCCCGACATAGGTTGGACCCGGGTAAGGTATTAAAATATTAGAAATATTCGGGAGTAGATCGGTATTGAAAATCAGAAACATCGGTACATAAACAACTGAGATATGAGCAAAAACCCACGACCACCTCGATTTTCTTTTCATAAAAACAACATTACAACAACAACATACATACATACAAACGTGTATACTGGTTAGAGAAAACGTGGCATCGAATCCCAGCTGAGGCAAAAAAATTTTTTTTAAAATTTTTTTAAAATTTTTTTTTTTAATTTTTTTTTTATTTTTTTTTTATTTTTTATTTAATATATTATATATATTTTTATTATTATTTTTTTTTATTTTTTTTTTTTTTAATTTTTTTTTTAAATTTTTTTTTTTTAAATTTTTTTTTTATTTTTTATTTTTTTTTTTGTTTTTTTTAACATACATACGTGAATTTACTGTTATTGCATGACTACACGTTGTGAAGGGTATATAAGATTCGGCACGGCCGAATATAGCGCTTTTACTTGTTTTTTTTTATATTTTTTTTAAATTTTTTTAAAAAATTTTTTTTAGAAAAATTTTTAAAAAATTTTTTTTAATTTTTTTTTTTTTAGTATTTTTGTATTTAATTATTCGAGCCTAAGGTCATGCAACAGTTTTATTTTTTTTTTTTTTTATTTTCTTTTAATAAAAAACAATATTAAACAATCCTTTATTTTCTTCAATATTTCGCTACTCCTTCGTGTAGCATCTTCAGGAAATATTTTTTTAACAAAACAAATTAACAATTAAAATTACAATATTTTCTTTTTCTATACTAATAATAAAAATTTTTAAAGACAAATTTCAAAAATTTGTCATATAAAAAATTATACACTAAAAAAATTAATTACTTATAATCTATTACATTATAAAAATATTTCATTTCCGCTTTTTAAAATTTCTGAACTAAATATCTATAATTCTGAGCTATTCCCTCTGTATCTGATTTGTAATTAATCCTCTTTGTTACTGGTGTGTTTATTATCTGTAACATTTCTAATAAATAGCGACGTTTGTAATTATTTTCCGTATTTAAAACTGTTGTACTTTCAAAGTCTGGATCATGATTAACATTAACACAATGTGATGTTAATGCAGTTTTCTGTGAAACATTATTCCTGTATTTTTGGTCTGACTTATGTCCTGCAATTCTAGTTTTTAGTTTATTCTTAGTTGTACCTATATATACTTTATCGCAAGTTTCACTACTATTACCCTTACATGGAATTTTATATACTACATTAGATCTTTCAAAATTATCAATTTTGTCCTTTGTCTTACTAAATAAATTTCCTAATGTATTGTACGTTTTATGAGTCATTTTATATCTCTCATTTTCAAATATTTTCGATCTTTCTAATCGTTCTGACACTTTAGGTACATAAATTAATGATTTATAAATTCTCGGTTGATTAGTATTAGTTACGTCAATTCCTCTTTGACCTTTATATTGTCCAATTAAACTATAAATTATTTTTCTAGGAAAATTATTATCATCTAATATATCTATGATTTTCCTTTTATTTTCCCTATGAAAATCTAAATCACTTATAGTTAGTATCCTCTCTATAAGGTTCTTGGCTGTATTGATAATAATTCTCTTGGGATGTTTCGAATAGTAATTAATGATTCTTCCTGAGGAAGTAGGTTTTTGGTACCAATCCATTAATAACTTATTTCCCCTTCTTATTATTAATGTGTCCAGATAGGAAAGTTTTGAATCACATTCCTTTTCAATAGTAAATTTAATATCCTTATGAAAAGAATTAAAACTTATAAAAATATGGTCTATTTCATCCTCTGAAACAATACAAAATAAGTCATCAACATATTTTGTAAGAATTTTCGGTTTCTTAGCCAGTTTTTCGATACATGTATCTAATAATTTTTCCATAACGATATCCGCTATAACTGGAGATGCTGGCGAACCCATAGGAAGTCCTTTCTGTTGTATATATATTTTATTATCATATCTAAAATATCTATTGTCCGTAATACAAAATTTGAGAATACGTAAAAATAGATTTTTCTCCATTTTTGTATGTTCTCCTATCATATCCCATTTTTCCTCGATAATACAAATAGCTAAGTCTATGGGAATACTGGGAAAAAGTTTTTAATTTTTTTAAAATTTTTTTTTTTATTATTTTTTTTCTTATTTTTAATATTTTTTTTTTAATTTTTTTTGTTTGGTATGTTTTTTACATGTATGTATGTATGTTGTTGTTGTAATTGTGAAAAAAACGAGGTGGTCGTGGTTTTTTGCTCATATCTCAGAAAGTTATGGGGCGATTGTGCTGAATTTCAATAGCGATTCATTCCTGGATATTTCCAAGAGATTGATACCATATACAGATCTGAGGAACATATAGTTGCTTCTAAAAGTTGATTTCAACCAACACACGGACAGACGGGCAGACGGACAGACGGATAGACGGACAGACGGTCTGGGCTTAATCGACTCCTCTCTTCATAAGCTTTCAGAAAATATATACTTTATGGGGTCGGAAATGAAAATTGTAGAAATTACAAACGGAATGACAAAGCTATATATACCCTTGTGCACCACAGGTGAAGGGTATAAAAATACAAAAATGAAGACGTTTTAAATCCACGGATTCCATCGGATTTACGGTTTGATTTTAAACGTGTACAATTTCGAGTGTGTGTTGCCTTTGTAGTGGCCATTAATAAGGCACAAGTACAGTCTTTGGGAATTTGTGGTATAAACTTAGAATTTACAGTATTATTTCACGGACTATTGTACGTTGCCTGCTCACATGTCATCAAACCATCTTTTGTTAATTGTTAATTTATTGTCAAGTACATAAAAACACAAAAAAATATTGTTTATCGCAGAGTATTAGAATAGATATATAATTATACCCTTCACACAGTGAAAAAGGGTATATATAGGTTTGTCATTCCGTGTGAAATTTCTACAATTTTCATTTCCGACCCCATAAAGTATATATTTTCTGAAAGCTTATGAATAGGGAAGTCGATTAAGCTCTGTCAGTCTGTCCGTCTGTCCGTCTGACCGTCTGTCCGTGTGTATGTTGAAATCAACTTTTTGAAGCCCCCCGACATCGCTTGGACCCGGGTGAGGTATTAAAATATCAGAAATATTCGGGAGTAGATCGCTATTGAAAATCAGAAACATCGGTACATAAACAACTGAGATATGAGCAAAAACCCACGACCACCTCGATTTTTTTTTCACAAAAACAACATTACAACAACAACATACATACATACAAACGTGTATACTGGTTAGAGAAAACGTGGCATCGAATCCCAGCTGAGCCAAAAAAAATTTTTTTTATATATTAAAAATTTTTTTTAAAATTTTTTTTTTAAATTTTTTTTTTAATTTTTATTTAATATATTATTTATATTTTTATTATTTTTTTTTAATATTTTTTTTTAATTTTTTTTTTTATTTTTTTTTTGTTTTACATTAATTATATATATTTTAATTATTTTTTGAAAAATTTTTTTTTTTTTAATTTTTTTTTTAAATTTTTTTTTTTAAATTTTTTTTTAAAAATTTTTTTTTTTATTTTTTTTTTTTAACATACATACGTAAATTTATAATTTTACAATGGGATGTTTTTTATATATGTATATTTTTTATATGTATGTACGTATTTCATATGGGATGAATGGTGATACAAACTACTGTTATTGCATGACTACACGTTGTGAAGGGTATATAAGATTCGGCAAGGCCGAATATAGCGCTCTTACTTGTTTGAGTTAAAACTGTTTTGGACAGTAAAAAACAAAATTTTGGGCGGGACGAAGTTCGCCGGGTCAGCTTGTTTTATGTATTTATGAATAGAAAATCTAAAATTTTTTATTTTTATAAGACTTCTAAGCAGCGTTGCCACAACAGAAAAAATTTTACAACCAAATTTTCTTAAAAATGTAACAAAATGAGGATAAAAATAACCAAAATTAAAACTTATTTTGATTTTATTAAATTTGTTTTTTTATTTCATTTCACATTTTAATGCAAGAAAAAACTAAATAGAATTAAAAATATATATAAAGCGATTTTTTAGAGATCGACAAATTTTAAATTTATTATATCTTGAGCAAAACAAAATTTTTGAAGTTTTTAAAACAAGGTTTTGACAGACCAGACATAACGGGAATCATTTTGATTTTTTGCACAATTCTTTTTATTAAACTAAGTTTTGAACAAATTCTTTCTGCAGTAGCTGAACTATTTCGTTCCTTGCATTTTTATGTTTGGACACTTTATCCCAAAACTCAACAATACTTACATCACTGTCTAAAATAACATTTGAAAATCTTAATAGTTTCCATTTGGGATAAAATTGTTTCTTCACTACCACCTGTTAAATTTGGGAATGATAAAAACAAAGGTTCCAAACTTATCTCTTAACTACTTAAAACTTTATTTGGTTTAATTATCTCAAGATTTTTCTTGAAAACACGAAGCGTTTTCAAATTTCCTTTAAAATTTCAATATAAAGCTGTTGTATATCTTTTTTAATTTAATGTTTTTGCAAGCTTGATGGGCTACTTTCTTGCATCCTTGCTACTTCATTGCAATAAAATACAAAATGTATATACATATTCCGCCTTATTGTCAGTGGCGTTGTCGTGTCGTTTTTGTGCCGAAAACGACAGAAACACGACAAGTTCTCATTCATTTTACATTGTCGTTAATATTGCATGGTACCAAAAAATACGACAACGCCACTGACAATAAGGCTGATTAAAATTTTAGTGAGAAGTAACCAAAATCAAAAAAAAAGTACACATCCACACATCAGAAAAAAAAAACAATTTTGGTTAAAAGTAACCAAAACGGCAACTCTGTTTCTAAGTATTTTTCAGGTATTTGGAGCAACGAAAATTCGAAATTTTGTTTTACATTTTATGATTATTTTTAGATTTTAAAGTTGTAATCCTAGATGTGTTATTGTGTTCCTTAATAGTGAAGTAAAATTCATAAAAATTAGGAACAACGAAATCCTTGATAATCATGATGCAATTTTTCACTCCAAGGCGAATGACATTTTCATGCGAAAACATATTCCAATACATATTCATGATAAGCCTAATAGATTTTAGTCTTAATCCAATCTTTGCATTTTGGGTTGTATCCTTTAGGTTGTATTCTAGTGTACTTATAATTATGCAGCAGATTGTGCGTGTGTATTAATTTGTTTCTTAATTGATTTATTTTTTTTGATTTTGTTAGTTTATTTTTGAGCTGTTGTTTTTGTTTTCTCGTATTTTCAGTTTGTAGTCAGTGTTTTTTTATTAACCTTTTTGCATTTGTTTTTAATAGACATGGCGGTCAAAGGGCGTAAAAGTGTATCATTTTGACTTTTCAGTAGAGAAAAATGTCATTCAAAATGTTTGGTGCTTTCATTGCCATGCACTTGCTATTTGTTTGTGTAGAATAATTAGCAAAAAAGTAAACTATATAAAAATAGAATTGACAAAACTAAATACATTTATTTTCCATAATTTTTTTTTATATATTTACAAGTATGTTATTAATAATAATAATAAAAAAAAACTTAATATTGAAATCAAAATTCAAGTTAATTTTCCAAAGTCACAATATAAATTCGTTTACTTTTCGTGTTTAAGTATTAAAAGTTTTTAGTTCGTTTTATTTTTAAATTTTTTTCGATTTGACATAAATTTTCTAGCTCAAAAGAAATTCCAGATTTTCCATTAACTTGTTTTAAGTCTGTATTTGTAATTTTAACAGTTTTAAATGAAAATCCGCCTGCTGTTTTTAGTTACAAAACATTTAAAAAATACCTTCTTCGTTTAGTGCTCATTGAGGAGCCAAACAAATACAACTTATTTTGGATGAAAACAAAAAAAAATGCAATACGAGGATTGTGCAACATTAGTCTTTTTCATAGAAAAAGTGCATATTTTAAAAAAATTCATTTTTCAATACTACACATCAATAAATACCACAATAAATACATTTTCATTTTATAAAAGTACAGAGAATTGTACCATATAACCACTCTATTCTAATAATTGTAATAATTCATATGCAGCCTTAGTATTTGCACAACCATTTATATACATATGTATGTGCATTCTCACTTACTAACTATCCTTACTACTTAGTAGCAGTGCACTTAGGGTGTTTCGTCAGAAAAAAATAATTGCCAATTTTTTTTTTGAATAATAATAAAAAAATGTTTCTCCACAAAAGGCACTACCTAGATGAGCATTGAAATAAACATTATATTCATACCAGCCTTCCTACACAAAAGCAAAATATAAAAATAACATATTTGACTTCCCGTAATTCGTCGTGACAATGTTAAGTCATGGATGACAAATGCTAAATGTCCATACATTTATAGATGACTAAAGCTAATTTTGTCTCGTAGTCCTCCGGCACTTAATGAGTCCTTGCAGACAATATTATTATGATTCATTGGCGCACTCTTATGTACTGTTATGGATTCATAAAAGAAAATGTAGCTTTAGGCCTAACTATATTATGCTTTTGCTGGCTTAAGCAAATGTGCGGATACATAAAATTAAATGTATGCAACTATATTATACTTAAGAAACTTTTCGTCAAGTTTCTTCCAGTGTCATTTGCTTAAGCAAACAGCGAATCTGATCGCACTTTGCTTACGAAATTTGCTTTTCATTTGATTTGTACACACTGTTGCATTATTTAGTACTTTTTTTTATTAATGTTGTCATTTGGTTTTTAAAAAAAATATTTTTACATTTTACACAATATCGATATATTTAGGAAACATAGAAATAAAAGAGCTTTTGCAAAAGTACAAATATTTGCAACTAATCATAGTATGTATTTAAGTTTAAAAAGTACAATATATCCACCGACAAGATTTCAAAAATTTTCTTAAGCATTTGACAGACTTCGTTGGTTTTTGACAGTAGCTTAAGCCAGCAAAAGCACAATATAGTTAGGCCTTAAGTTTTCGACTTGATACTGATTCTGATTCATTGTGACGATGTTGCCCAAATTCGCAACCGTGTTATGTACTGACCACTATACACATTCACGCATGCAGGGGCAAACCACTACATGGAAATTGTTTCTTAAAAGCTTTGCAAAATTGGAACAAAATAAAATTATGTAACAACATTTAATATGTCTGACTTGTATTTAACTTTGTCACATGTCACATGATTGTGAAGTCAAAAGACAAACGCGTTGAAGATATTTAGAAACTTTGTTTGAAGAAAATTAGCATATGCCAGCGTTTGAAAAAAAAACTTGTGCACACAAATTTCCGTCACTTCGTGCGAGTTTTTTGATACAATTTTAATAATAAAAACTCTTTTTCTTTTTCCAAATTATAAAATCAATGTATTATTCATGATGTTTAGTTTTAGTAGAACAGCTCATCATCGGTACGCTCTTAACCACTCTACATTCACATACAATTTTAAACTAATTGTACTTAAAGTATGACGAAATTTTAACAAATTTGTAAAACAATTATTTTAAATGCAATAACAACATAAGCTTGCCACCACCATTACCCACAACAAAAGTAACATGAGTAAGTTAGTGGTGCATTTATGTCGGTAGACATACACGCACACATCTCCATACGCGAATCACGGAATTGTGCAAAGACTGTCATAACGTAAATAATTATATGACTAAATCAAATGGCATTTGTGTTAGCTTTTTGATATTAAATTATGTACATGTGTATTTAATATATCTCTGGATTTATTGCAAATGCAATTGACCTTAAATACCCCACCAACACCCCAAACTTTTGTTTAAAGAAGTATTGTGATAACTGTGTTCAGTACCTTTTTATAAATTTTTTTCAGGTCGCATTTCTTGATTTTCTTAAGGTAAATGGCCTTTAGAGCAAAAATTGGTCTCCCAAAATAAAATATTACGTTATATATCATTTTTGTTTTAATCTCCCTCTGTAAATGACAAAGATATAACGAAAATAGTAAAACAGGACCCCAACGTGCAAAAAAATTTTTAATTTAAATTCCCTTACAAAAATATTTTATACTTTAAAGGCAGAGATTTTTAAATGGTCTTATGTCCTTACGTTTTCTACAGACAAACCTAAACAACACCGGCACCGGCTGGTGCTAAAATGGTAAACTTAAACAAGAGAATGCATTTAGGTTCATTTTTAATGTTTAATACAACCCACTTGATGTATTTAAAAATAGTGATAAAATTGCTAGCTTGACCGGAAAATACATAAATAGTATTGGTAGTAAAGCTTACTTTAACAACTATCGCTCTAAAAAAGAAAATTTTCAAGGTTCAAAATTTGTTCGCCTCGTTATCGCGGTTTGCTTCATACAAATAGTATGGGCGCAGAAATGCCAAATGAGCTTGCCTGTCGTGGATTTGGGTTTTTAATGCCTCTATTTTCAACCTAACCGATATTTATGCGAATTTTTCACAGCCGTTAAACGCTTGGTGCTCTTGTTTAGACGTGGTCGTTATTTCTTTAGACATATTTTTTAATTTTTAATTTAAATAAAAAATTTCTTGATGAGTCTCATATTTTGTAAACTATCTTTAACTCATAAGGCAAAAATCCATTATCGAGCAATTTTTTTTTAAATATCGAAATATCACAAACATTAATTGAAATCTTTCTGTATTTGCTACAATTTAAATGTAGTTTTCTTTTGACACTTTCACCTTAAAGTAACATGGTTAGTGTTATTATTATGTAATAAGTTTATAAATAAATAATTTAGAATTGCGACAGTCTTAACGCAAATATAGGAATACCTTGTGCAGTTAAACAGACATATGTATGTATGGTAGAAAGGGCAACAGAAATATATATGTAGTAACTTACACACACACATATATAAAAAGTAAATGGATGTGTGTACGTAGACAAATGTATTTGATGCATATATGCATGTACATATGTATGTATGTTGATATAAAAATGGAATATTAAACGTCTACTAATACTTAAATACTAAAACCATTTTAAATGTATGCAAACATTTATGTATGCATCACACTACTATGAAAGTTAAAAGCATTAAAAAAACGTATTAGAGAAACTTTTTGTACGTTTATTTTCTATTTTTTTCTGATTACAACAACACATGGCTGAAAACAAAACCCATAACACCAGCAGAGCAAAAATTTAGTTTGAAATAGAAATGAGTGCCAAAAACAATCAGTTTGCGTTTAGTATAGTTGATTGGTTGCATAAACCACATTATAATAATAAAAATAATGGCAATAGTTTTAATATGATAAAAGTGAAAATAAAAATATATTTTAAATATAAAGAAAGCTAAAAAAAAACTGTTTTGCTTATGAAAATAAAATCTGTTTGTAGGTAAAATATGTTATGACATAGTGACCAATAAAATAAAAAGACAAAGTGGTCGCTTAAGCTTAAATTTCATGTTGTCTACAAAAAAAAAAACGACAAACGCAAAATTATAAATTTTACTAAATTTATTATTTAATAGAAAGTTTAATTGTGTTCCAGATAATGTGTTGTTATTTTGTGTTTATTAAAAAGACAAAAGTGCAATAAAACTACAGCAAATATAAGAAGAAAATAAATAAATAATCATCACTGTCATGAATCATCGCTATTGGCCTTATATTTAAACTCAGTTGTGTTGTTATTGTTGTTATTTATTTTTATTATTATTTCATATTCATTAATTTTTAAGGGTCTTTGGAGACTGTCAACTATTTTAGTCGTCCTAATGCACTATCGTACACACTACATACCCATACTCAGTTATATTCATTCATTCATCCATTCATTTATGGTGTCCACACACACATCAACATACAAACCTGTGTACACATGCATTATTTTATGATTGTCTATATACATGTATGTGTGTGTGTGTGTGTGTGTATATGGATAATAAATATGATTTTTTTTATTTGAATCAACATACAAACATACTAACTAATAACACACACTAACTTGTCGTCACCGTGTCGACGTGTTGTGTTTAAAAACACTACTCACTGTCGTATCTGTAGTAACAGTTGTATTGGATGGATGAATATCCCCGTCGTTTTCATTGTCGTCAACATCGTCATCGTTGCAATAGTTTTAGTTATAGTTGTTGTTTATATCATTCTTCGTCTATTATTGCCTTTTTTGGGTAGTGAGTGAGTTTGTCTGATTTGTTTTTTTTTTTGTTTTGTTTGTAGTAAGAGTCGAAACACCCGCTTTTTTTATTTTAGAATGTTGTTTTGTTTTGATGAGCTTTAATGCTTATTAATGTTGTGCGTCAAACTTGTAACCCTTCGAGTACAAACAAGTTGTTTAGTGTTCGGTATGGCCATCTTGCTGTTATGCTGTACTAGGTTACGTATATGTATTGCCAGCATGTTGTCATCATACATACGTACAGGGAACAATTTACAACATTTATTATTCGTACATTTATTTGTATTCGCTGTCTTTGACTTGTATGCTTGAGTTTGTTTTTTCGTTTTTTTTTTGCTATAAGTTTGGTCTCAAGCGGGATTATAACATAGTATTTGTTACTACTTTCAGATAAATTTTACTCTTACTTGTGCTAGTACAATATAAAAATAGAAACGTGTGCGTGTAAAAAGATTTTTTTGATTAGTTTACGAGTAGTTTATTTTATACACAGCTTCCGTCCTTTGTAAAACAACAATTAAAAGAAAATATAAAAAAAATAGTTTTTAAACATTACGATAACAACTAGCCAAAATATAAAGTAACTTTTGGGAAATTTTAAATTTCATAACAATCGTTCTCCTTAAATGTTTTTGTCATGACTACCTAATAGTGCTAAGTTTTTCTACAGTATATGTTCATATATAAAAAATACTCTAATATTATGGATTTATATGCATTGAATTTTTTTGCTTCTCATCTTTCATATGTTATTTTTTTTTCTCTTAATTTATGTGTAGATATTTTTTGTTTAATTTTTAATCAAAATACGCAAACTGATTATATGTGTCAAATAAGCAAGAACAAAAATTTTAAAACAAATTAAATCCAATGGAAATATATTGGCGTATTTCTACTGAAAGTACGCTATCTGGGTAACAAACTCCAGTTCATTTATTATTCACAATACTACTATGTACGGTTTAGGCATTTATGTTCTTTTATAATTCAGTTTAAATCGAGTGTTAAATATAAGAATTTTAACTAAAGTTAAATGCTTTGATTCTTTAAAAGTGAAAAATTAATATTTGTTAATTTTTTAAGTTGGTTGGTTTAATTAAGTTTCACTTCAGTTGAGTAACAAACAGTTTTACCCAGTCTGAATTTTTAAATCGTTACAAAGAGTGCATGATATTTAAAGTTGTTTAGGCTTTTATTAATCTGTATGTATAAAAGGAAGAGTGCACTTTGATGTCACTAGTAACTGCGGAAACGGGTCGACCATAATTTCAGGGTATGTTGGCGATGGTCTGTAGATGGTTTATATGGTTTCGGGGATATGGTATTAAGATTTTTCTATATATTCCCATAAAAAAATCAACAAAATGTCCACCATTTTGCATATTATGATTTTTTGTTGACACTTGAATAGTTACCAAACCATGTGTCGAAATGTCTGGTGTGTACAATGACGTTTGTTTTTTCTAATTGGAACATGAAATGAAGAAAAGGGTGAGTGATACCCTCATATGTAATGAATACAATGCAAAAAATTGGTTGGAGCCAGGAGAGTGATCCGGGTTCTGCTAGAATGCTAGTATGACCTGAAAATGATATAACTCAATTTATATCTGGTGTATTCACAAGAAGCCTTCATCTTTTTTTCTAACTCAAATATAAACTTCGCGGAGATGAAGATTGTGAAATTAAAAGTAAAAAATTCTAGGCATTTATGTTTGACAAGAAAATTAAGAAAAGTGAATTAATTTTGTAATTAATTAGCGTAAGATAATGCAAAATGTGTTAAAGATGTTGTAGCTAGTTCCGTAATTTTTTTTGGACAAGGTTTTCTCGTGATTAAATATTTGCAAATGAAAAAAACCTAATTTTAGTGTGTCTATGTCGAAAATATTTGTGTGTAGGGTATATAGCTGTCAAATTATGCCTGGTTGGCTAAAGGTCTAACTAAGCTTTAGTATGTATGGCTTTATATGTTTGCGAAATTATCCTTGTAGACCGAATACAGTTAGCGTTATTGTAAGGAAATTCTCATTTACGAAAAACAAACTGTGGCACCGTATAAAGAATACAAAACAAAAACAAACCAAAAAAAAAAAACGCAGGCATGGTGTTGTAGTTCTACTATTTTTAAAGCAACAATACAAAATAGAACAATTTGTTGAAGTTTAGGTTTTGTTGGGTGTTTGGCTCTGCTCTTTAACCTCTTTCTTTGACACATATAACTAACTATGTGTGTGTGTGTGTCTTTAAATATATACAAACAAAGATCTATATATTCGTATATTGCTTCACTACTTATGTGAGTTTGCAAAATGATAAACTTTAGTGTGCCAAAGTTGTTGTTTTATTTTAAATTACAAAAAAAAAAAATAATAATAAACACAACTAGCCAATTTGTTATTGTCTATGAACTTTTAGAGTTTTTCTTTTTTTTTTTTTTTAATACAAGAGACAACAATAAACATGATTTTAAATTTTTTTTTATTTTTTCCCCCCCTGTTATTGATTTTATATTATTGTTGTTAGTTTTGAATTTAAAGCTTAAATTTTAAATATATTTTCCATAAAGTTTCTATTCGTGTCGGCTACCATCCGCAGTGTATTTGATTTAGTAGAAGATTTTGTTTAACTTTGTTTTTCACACGTAAGCCATCAACACCGCTTATGGCGATTATGGCAAAGAGGAATAAAAAATAATTTAAAATAATAATAAACTTATTTTAATTACAATAAAATGTTCGCTCATTTATTTAAATCAATGTTAAATTGAATAATACTGTTGGGATTTTTTTATAATTTTTTGCCGATAATGAGATTGCGGTCATATAATTTGTTTATGGATCAATAATTTGGCACAGTAAGACAAAAAAAACAATTGCACACAATCAAAACAAACACAAACAATTTAAATTATAAATTTAGCCAAAAAAAAAAATAAAAGAACCACTCATATACATGCACTAGCAACAATGAGAAATTTTCATTAAAATGCATTTTTTTTAATCCAACAGTTAAAAAGTTTACGAAAACTCAACAAATACTCCACACATCCTTCGAAATTTAAATATTTCAAGACAACATTTAAGAATGTAGTTGTTTGTTTTTAATTGAAATTATCCTTCCTAAGCAGCACACCGAATATACTGTTTTGTGATGAACATGAATAAGTCTAAAGCTATAGTCGCACTGGCTCGCATCATTATGAATCATATACTAACTTGGGTGATTATAGCTTCGCAATGCTAAAATTTATTTTATCAGTGGATTTTAATTTCCACATAATTATTACTAACCGCGAGACTTAAATCTTAATCACAAATGGCATTTATAAAATGAAAAGTGTTTGTATTAAATCTGGTTTTATCTTCAAAAAAGGACAACATTTGAAAATAACGAAATATATTGTAAACATTGCAGTCGAGAAGGAGTTTTTCACCAATAAGTTAAAAAGTAATACAAAAGTCCCTATAAAATGCTGTGTCTTTATAAGGAGTCTGCGTAAAAAATATTTATGTTAAAACTCTTGTTGACTTATGTCCAATTCAGTAATCGCAATGAAAATGAGAAAAATGGTAGCGCTTGACGGACTTAAACTTTCTATAGTTTAAAAAAAAAAGACATTTTTCCTTTTTGCAATTTTATTAATTTATTTATTTGTTTTCTTTATTTGTTCGTTTAATAATTTAAAAAGTTTCATTTAATAGCGAGTTAACCAAAAGCCTTTAAAAAAAATTTTTCTTTTAAAAATTTAAAGTATTTCTGCTACCATTCCCTAAGGATTTTTGTATTCGGTTAAAAATGTTGTTCTGTTGTTAGTTTTTTTGTCCCTGACGTCTTTAACAAACTAAATCGTACTTGATACGCACAAAAGAAACTTTAAATGCTTCATATGAAATCCGCCCCCTTCATCTTTAACTTTATAAAATTGGAAATTTTAAAACGAATGCCAAAATATCTTACTGACATCAGTTTAAAATAAAATTGAATAGGAAAATTAAAAAAAAAGCAAATAAAGTACTTTCTTGATAAAACTAATCAACTAAAAGTTCATTTTCGGTAATATTTATCACAATTTTAAGCGTAGCAACGGCAACTATAAATTATCGCTATTGTAGCACATTTGTGTTGTGATTTTTCAGTCATGAACATTTTTTACAATCCAGTTGAAGTCATTTATTTTCTAGCTCAGCTCGTTATTTAATATTTATTAAGTTTAATGTTTTTATTTTATTACAATTTTTTCTGCTTTACTAAAGGTTTTTAAGATTATTATTTGATTTTGCACGTCATGCGCTCTTTATAAAGAGTTTTTCCATTTTCAAATTTCATATTCTGTAGGTCCTGTATCTCTTGCATATATATATTTTCATATCCTTCGGTTTGTATTTATATGTAGGTGTGTGTGTGTGTGAGTGTTTTCGTTTTTTTCATTTCATTTTGTTATTGTGGTTGTTGTCATACACTTGTCACTGCTAACCCGGTTTCATAATGTAAACAACTAATTCTTCTTCTTTATTTATTTTTTATTTATTTTATTTTTGTGTATTTGCTGGTGTGATTCGTTTATTAGTTTGTTTTCATTTTACACTTTATATTTCTGATTATGTGTCACACAAATGTTTTATTCTGCTGTGTCTTTTTGTTTTTACTGTTGTCGCCAATTCTACGTTCACCTTTTATTATTTCGTTTTCTTAATTTGTTTATATAATATTTTGTTATTGTTTTGTTTTGTTTTTTTAAGTGCTGCTGCCTTTAGGCAGCTGTTGATAATGATGGCATTAGATTTTTACATTTCTGTTTTTATTTTGTAGGTTTTATCTTCATTTTTGTTCATATTTTCTGTGTTAGTACAAATTAAAGTGTAGAGAAGATACTGTTAGTGGACGATGCTACTAATTCGTATATTATTTAAAATTCGAGTTGATTCTTGTTGAAACATTGTGTTCTTAAATAGTTTATTTATTCTTAATTTGATAATGCTTGAATTGATAAACATGATATTAAAAATAGAAATAAGGGTCTAGAATTGCATTAAATTAAGTGTTAAACAAGAATAATCATTCTTCGCCTTTATTCAAGTGATATTTATTAGTTAAGTGTGACAACGTATACGTAATATGTTAATGTGATTACTCATACGTCTACTGGAAATCTAACTTTATCAGTAAATGCAATCAATAACAAGACTTAAATAATAATAATAACAATAAAACAAATTATAATTTATTTTAAAACATGTGCATATGTTTGTTTCTTAAACGGCTGCTTATACAATAAATCCTTTAAATGCGATTGGAATTAAGTGTTAAATTGAAAACTCTACAAACACATAAATTTAAGCTCTTCAGCACATCACCAAACGCAATACAAAAAAAATCACAATAAAAATATAAACAAATATTAAAACAACAAAAGTACTTGCAATACAAAATCTCTTTTTATTCGACGCTCTCTCTCTCATATTCTTCCTCAGTCTCTCATTTATTTCATTTTATTCTAGCCTTAGTTTTGTGCCTATTGTTTTTAGAGAGAAGGAGACAACCATATGTCGACTTGTAATTTGTCTCGCAGTAAAGCGACCTTGAAAGAGAGAAACAAAAGAAGAAAAAATAAAGTTTCATACTCATAGCATAGAGCCATAGATTCAAATCAGAAAATAAAGAAGAAGAAGAAAAAGTAGAAAAAAGAAGTAGAAAATAAGCTTGAAAATAAAGAAACATGTGCTTTAAATATTAATCAAATAGAAATAAATATAAATAAATTACAAGAATACGTTATAAACAATAACAATTTCGTGCTGAAATAAATAAGAAAAAAATATTTTTTCAAGTCCCTAGAAATTAAAAGCCAACGTCCTTAAACTATAACAAAAAAGTCAAAATGAAAAACTAAAGAAAATTCTTACTCATACGAGTACCAAAATGTTAAACACGAAAAAACTCTGGGAGTGATTTTTATAAAAAAAAAATCAAAAGAAGTAGAAAAAAATAAAGATGTGTGTATAAAAGGATGCGAAAATTAAGCTGATTGAATAGTTGAAATAAATAATTTAATTGTTTATTTTTTTTGCTTAATTGTGATAAAAAAGTAGTTGATTAAAGCAATTTTTTTTCTGATACAAAAATATTCTGGCAAACAAAAGAAAAAGGCAAAAATAAATATTGCCAAAACTTATGAAGATCCAAAAGGACCACCAACAAAATAAATTTAACGTATCAGAAGACCTTCTAAATCCTTTTTGTTTCTCATTTTTCTAAGTATACAAAATATATGTGCATACGTCTGTGACTTTGATTTATGCTTTCTGCTAGAGGTCAGTTATTATTTTTTATTTTGGTATTTAATTAAAAATTGAATTAAATTTATCATCTTGTGAAGTTAAAAAGTCCTCTAGAATCGATACGATTTACACGGTTTTCTATGCTGTAGCAGACAAAGATAAAGACTTAGCAACTAAATTATTCATTAAACTATGAAATCAAGGAGGTAGTATATTTTGAAAACAACAAAGCACTTGTGAACAAATGTCTTAATATTTGTGCTGAAAATTATGTTTTGTAACAATTTAAAGTTTCTAAGATAAAATAATAAATACATTGCGTGATCTAAACTATTTCGACCTTAAATTCTTTTTTAATTGCAGAAATAATTTGTAGTAAAAATAAAAATAAAATTGACTGCATAATGTAAATCGAACAAGTTGGAAATCTCTATTAGGCTGTGCCGGATCCTAAAGTGCTATTTAGATTTTGAAACAAAACTGTAAATTTTTGTTAGAAATTTTTTAGTTTTTTATTTTATTAGTCTTTAGTAGAAGGAGAATTTTCTCAAAACTCCGCAAAAAATCCATTTGTTACTCGAAAAAGTCTGTGCAAAAAAAACCTTAAATAGAAAAATTCCAAGTTTAATAAAAACATAATGATGTTGAAAGGCTGAAGCAACATTAAGCTGACTATGTACCTTTCGTTTCTGTTCGCCTTCTATTTTGTTATATGTATTAGAATTCTCGTTGGGGTAAATATAAATGTCAACGGCAAGTATAAAATGTTCGATCAAATCTAGAGAACATCTATAACTTGATCAGAGAGGACGCAATATTTTGGCAAGTTTGTAATGCTGCAATTTCAAATACAATAGGTATTTGACATGAACTATCTGTCCTGAAACAAGAATAATGAGGCTTTGTACTATATGTTGTCCGATTGTTCGCAACTTGTGAACGCAATCATGTTTTTGAAATTCTTATTAGCTTCGCTATACCAAAAATTAGGAGGGCATTTTTAATCGTATTCTATCCCAACTTTTTCTTTAATTATATTAAACAAAATTGTTTAAAGGTTCGCCAATTTTTTTCACAATTTTTGTGTATTTTTTTGACATCTTAAACTTTAAAAAAAATAAAAATTTATCCAGCAAGAAAAAGAAGAAGAAGTTAAAATCAAATTATTATTAAAAAGAAATCAAAGCTTGATTAATTTGTAATCATACTGTTGTCTCACCTATTATATAATGATTATTTATAGTTTTTAATGCTTTTGAATATAATGTTCTTTTTGTCGTCATAATTTTTTTAAATCATACTATTTTTAAACGACATCCGTTGTAAAATTTTAAGGAAAAATAAACATTTAACGATACAATGCAAACAAATGCTTGGTTATCATGACAAAATATTTGATGAAATAAATTAAAAATAACTATTACTTGTTTTGGACAACTAAATATTGTTTTAGTGAATATAATATGACCGATGTAATCATGTCGTAACCATCGTGTTTCTTTGCGTGTATGTAGTAAGTTTAAACTATTTTTTTTGCTTTCTTCGGTCGTTGAAACATACATATTCCTTAATGGCAAACCTCTAACTTAATAAATGACACTTCAAATAATAAATATTTAACAGCTAACACGCTTTCCAAACTGTCGGCTTTGAAACCATATTAGTGCCTTCAACCACATAGCTTGAAGAATCTGTATTCACATGGTAGCGTAAAAGTCACCACGCCATCGAAAGTTGCTCTAATCTTGCAAAGGGTGGTAAATATCAGTTTTACCAGTTTATAAAATCAAAATGCTTTTATTTTGTTTTTTTTATATATAGTTTTTGTAGAAAAGTAGTAAAAATGCTGACAGTGAAAAAATATAAAAATACAATCTTTTAAAAATAATATAAAAAACCAAAAGAGGACAAGGACATTTTGAAAATTATATGCATTTGCAACACACAAGCTGGAAATAGTTGAAAACTTATTTTTTATACCCCAAATGTAGTAAAGCCTGGCTGCAGAATGTGTTTTAAAAAATTTATCTATTCTGGATTGTTAATGTTCGATTCAAATTGCTTTTTGTTCGAAAAGCGTAGCCGCTTTCGCACTTTACTTTTTATTACAAATCAATTGCCTGTAGATTTGTAAACAAATTTCTTTAAATCTCTTACAGAGAGTTAAAATATACAGAACAAAAAATTATTTTTTTTTTAGCCCCAAGTCATAATGGGGTTTCAAATTTAATAACTCTTTTCGTTATTAAATTTTTTTTCAGGTACAATACATATACAATATGCAAAATGCAATTTTTTTTTACCATTTATAAAAAAAATGTCACTTTAATGACACCCGTTTTAATCTTCGCAATGATGGGTTTATATTAGCGCATTTTCAATAAAATATTTTCAAATTTGTTGCTTTAACGTGCGAATTTCTGCAAAAATGTTGGCCTTATAATCAATTCTTTAACTAACCCCAAAGAAAATAGTCGGGTGTTGGCAAATCTGGCAATTTCTGGCCAAATTCTTTCCGAATTTCTGGAAATTATTCGCCGTCTTAAAATTTTACTTAAAAATGCCATTGTGTCTCGAGTAGTGTAGGCATCCTTCTGAAACCACATCTCAGGCCTGTTTTCAGGAGCAGGACGCAAAAGATATTCTATCATAAAACGGTACTGTTCTCTATTTACCGTTACAGCACTTCCATCTTTAATTTAGAAGAAGTAAGGCCCGACTACGTTTTCAGGTGTAAATGTCATACCACACTACATCTCTGGTGGGTAAAGTTGGCCTTGATTTTCAGAACCCCAGCCCCTACAGTTATGCTTATTAACAAAGCCATTTGAATGAAACTTACATCCATCATTGATATTCAGATTTTGTCAACAGGTTGATTTCATTTCTGACCAAATTTAAAAATTAAATTCCAAATTTTAGACGTTGCTAGTTATCTGCGTTTTTACAACAGTAAATCTTTTTCTGTAATTCATTGTAGTGGCTGAGCATACCGCTTTTTGGTAAACGTTTCTGGTATTTTGTGACAACTAACTAATCAGTGAATCATTACTTCAGAGGCTGAAATTCCGACTTTAAAATGTCGTTAATATGCTCTGCTTTAAATTATTTAATCTCATATTTAAATAATAATGTTATTATGGTTCTCTCTCTCTCTCTCTCTCTCTCTCTGTTATAAATCCCCATTATTGCCCAGGTGCTATTTCTATATTCTGAAAAACTAAAAGAAATATATAAACTGACTTTTGGCTCACCCTGTATTAAGACGTAAAATAATTTACCCTGTAATTCGGTACAAATCTAGTAAAAAATTATTATATATCCGTCAAACTTACCAAAAATATTGCTCCGATTCTTAGCATTTTGTTTTAATTTTATTTGAGATTATTCAGTTAAAAAAAATCTTGTTAATCATATTCTTCTTATTTATATTATTTTATTTTATTTTATTTAGTAAAAGTACCAAAAATATATCACAAGTCAGATACTAACGGGATCTTGTGTTTTATTATTTAACAAAAAATAAAAAAAATGTACAAATCGCGCAAACAATAATTTACCCTAATTTTTTTACTAAATTCCTAGTAAAATAGTGCAGAAAATTACGACAAGAAAAGCAATTGTATGTTCGTATATTATCGCTCAATTATACACACATCTTTATAGGAAATTCATCCTTTTTCTCAGTCAAACTATTACGTAGAACACAGAACATTAAAACAATTATTTGGAATATAATTTTCATCTTCGTAGGCATAGCTTCCATCTGTGCATCGAATTACAAACCTTCTAAATAAATGAGAAATTAATAAAATATAGTAGAATAATGAAGAAAAGTACAAAAATTCAATTAAAATCCCAAAAAGAAAAATAAAAAAAAAAATATGAACTTGATTACGGTGTGCCATAAAAACGACAACAACGACGACGACAACGTAGTTGACAACGACATGAGCTAAATATTCGAGGATGCAAATACAAGCAAAAAATAAAAACAATAATGTTAGTTGAACAAATAAAAATGAAAGAGTTGTTAATTATAAAATATACGATAATCGTTAGCATTGCTAAACAATATTACAATAATATGCATAAAAGAATTTAAATACTTAATCAAATACTTTAATAAAATAAATTGTTTTTTTTCTATCTATATTTGTGTTTGTTCTCATGGCTATAATAAATAAAAATTAAAAATCTAAAAATTATTATTACATGTTTCAAACAGCAAAAATATTTAATGTATTTAATGTATTGAATGCAAATTAAATTAATGTTTTGATGTGATGTTTTGATGTGATGTTTATATTTTTCTTGTATAATTTTTTTAATTTTAAATACTTTTCCTTTTCCTTTTCCGTTTCCGTTTAAATTCTAATATTTATAAGTTTTCTAAAATATAATAAATACAGTTTTTCAATATGCTGCTGTTATGGCAATTTAATTAATAAATAAAATAAATCTTATTGTGATATAATTTAATCCTGCATACAAACCATTTTTATAACTGCTATTATACATTTTCAAATATATAAATTTGTATTGCTCGTATTGTTATTATGACTTTATAAATCTGAACAGGTATTTTTGTGTGTGACTGTCTGTTTTTGTGGGCATTTTTTTTATTATTCATAATAAACACGGGCATGGACAAATGAACGTGCACAATAGAATAACAGCTGTGTTCGAATACATTCTGAACATCGTATCGTATGAGTAATATTTATTAGATTTAAAATTTCTCATACGTACATGTACATATATCATCAGTTGATTATGGATGTACATAATTGATTCGAAATGAACAGAATGTATGCTAGTGTGAGTGTATTAATGCACTACATGCATACATGTTTGTATGCACACAAACAAATTTGCATACATACCAGATCCCCAATTCAATAGTACACGAACTGTTGACAGAATCTGGTAGGAGTTTGTATTCGAAATGAGTTTCATACATAATTTGATTTCAACGCACTACGTTTAATTTGTTAAAGTAAAAGATATTTCACAGCATTATGTGAATATACATTTATTTGAAGTTAAGCTTTAAATCAACAACAAATTCTCTATTGCAAGTTCAATTGACACAAAATTGTATTTTCTTTTTGTGTGTGATTTTTAAAACAGCTACAGATAATGATGGAAAAAAAATTATATATTTAAAGGTGTTGTAAAAATGTGTCCACTTATCATTTAGTTGACTGTTTAACCACTAATGATAACGTACAGTAGTTTAATAATTGTTCGCTGTTGTGTTGTTAATTGAATTTTTCTTGTTTAAAATATTTTTAATACTTATTACCGTCATATTTTAATGAACTTATTGTTTGTAAAACACAACAACAAATTATTTAATTATGCAGCAAATTAATATAATAAATTAATAAAAGGGACAGTTTCAATAAAAGAAACTTTCAAAAAACTTAAGCACTTTTTGATAAAATTTTTTAAACAATGGCGAATAAGAATACGGTATGTGTACAGTAAATGAACAGTTTTCTTTGCATTTATGGCAGGCTTCTGCTCTACATGTTATTACGAATGTGAGAGTTCCCATTTCAGTGACTTTGTCATATATATGTAGGTTCAGGTCAACACCAGTGAATATTGACTTTAAGTTCAACAATCGATTTTTTGTTAGGTAAATAGACTTGCGATTGGGAAAAATCAACTAAGCGATAAATAAGAAAACTCATGGCTCATGCGATATATCCATTTCGCTGCTCTGTCACGCTGGAGCCAATGTCAATATAAATTTATATTACTGGTCAATAGCTTTTGACGATGATGGTGTCACCAATGCTGTTATTGATAAAATAAACGAAGTACTTGGTCGCCAGAACAAACTCCATGCCAACGATATATTATGCATTCCCATCTAATGAACTTCGCATGCATTATCCCTTGCCTGCAAGAGTTTACCCAAAATTGCATCTGGTCCTTTAAGCTAAAAAAAAGTGTTTTACTTGGGAACAAAAATAGCTTTATTTTCAACGCATTTCTTGTTGCACTTAATGAGAGTGTATATGAGTTGCGTGCAGTTTTCACACTTAATTACTTGAATCTTATTTTAACCAAAAATTATGTATTTTTTATATAAAGTCACAATAATAATAATAATAATGAAAAATTGAAATTCAAATTGAAATAAAATGTATTCCAATTAAAGTAGATTTTAAAATATCCCCTTAATCGCACACAATATTGAATGAATTTAAAGCATTTTTTAAGCTCACAATACATTTAGTTTTAATATTCTTTTAATTTCTATTTCATTACTTTCTTTTACAAAAAAAAAGGAATAAATTATAGACTTTTTTCCATTAATCGCCAAGTGAATGCATTTGCGGCATTTATTTTTTTCTTGTAACATGTGCATGTGGCTCCTGTGTACTTGATCTTGATTACGAAATAAATTTATTCATTTGCTACTGTTGCAGTACGTATTTAGTGGCGTGATTGCAAATGATTAAAATTTATAAAGAAAATTAAATGCAAGGACTTAAAATATCAGGATTTTTGTTCTTATTTAAAAACAAAATTACAAGACGAAATTCAAACATGGCCTTTGTTCTACAGCATTTAATTATATTAATTTTATTAAATTTACTTTGATAATCATTTTTGTTTTTAAAGGGTTTTGTTTTCTCAATTGTCTGTTATTTTAAGTTTTTCAATATTTATTTATTTTTATGTTTATCGCCAACATCCATTCGCATATATTTAAATATGATAATTGTACATTTGATACTGACTGGCTGGCTGTCCTTCTGACTGGCTTGTATTGT
Source organism: Phyto melanocephala (assembly GCA_941918925.1). NCBI lineage: Eukaryota > Metazoa > Arthropoda > Insecta > Diptera > Rhinophoridae > Phyto > Phyto melanocephala. Next base: position 135,167,080 of record OW799234.1, on the reverse strand, counting down.
TCTACTTTGAATGTATTTTATACATAAAAAAAAAACCTAAAATTAACTAAAGAGCCTTTAAGCTTTACAGAACGCATATTTGATATCATAATTATTGAATGAATGAATGAAATTTAAAAATAAAAAAAAGAAGAAAAAAAAAGCATTAAACCATAATGCAGATGATACTTGTTGCTGGAGGGTAAGTGAATGCGTCTTTTGTTTCAGTTTTAACTTTTAGTTGAGTTTTTCAGTTTCAGTTTTAATTGTTGTTGTTGTCACTTACATTGTGTTTACAATACTGTTTTCTGTTTTAGGCTTTACACAAAAACACAAATTTAATAAATTTTGTTTTAATTTAAATTTTTAAAAACAAACCTGTCTAGCTGTTATAAACTGTTATAAACTGTTATAAACTGTTATAAAATATTTAGCATTTACAATAACTATGTGTGTTTGTATTTATTGGTGTTTAATGTTAACAATATTGTTTCGGTGTTTTAGACCCTACACCACCATAGGTGGGAAACGTTATTTTAATTTAGGCTGATGTGTGTGGTATAGAAAAAAGTTCTCTAAAATGTTTACGTAAATGGGTTGAATAAAAATCCTTTTCCAAAAGTAATTATATTTGTTGTGCAAAAATTGTACGGCCTACAGAACAAATCGTTTTGACTTTAGAAGCCAAACGTAAGCCAGAGTTAATATAAATACTTAGGGCCATATCCATAAAAAATATTTTAAGTTTTTTGAAGGCTTATTTGACAAATTTCTCTACAACATCTGTCAAATAAGTCTATAATAAACCTTAAATATTTTGTATGAATACGGCCCTTATTCAGTACATAAACATCTTCTCTGTGATCACAAATATGGTTACAAAATAAGACTGTTAGGGAAACATTTTTCGATATTAATCACTTCTACAAAGACGGCTTCAAGATTTCTACAATGCTCGGTTCATAATTTAAACCAGCTTATTATAAAAGTGTTCTCAAACCCTGTGGATAATAAACATAAAAGATTTAAAATTGCCTTTATCGAATTCAAAATAAGTTGTCGCTGTAAAGCTGACTGCCAAAAACAACCTTAACTTGCATAAAATTAATGAATTGATGAAAGTAAATAAAATATTTGTTTGAGACGATAAACTAATGCCTGCTATTAACTTTTAAAGGCGATTTTATAAAAATTTTGCCCGTGAGTTCCAAATTGGCATACTTTGTGCAGGATTTCCGTTGGTATCTCATCGATATCAACTGTAATTTTGTTTTCCAGGGCTGGAATTAAGGCTCCCTTGTCTCTGAAACTTTACGTTTTCCCGTAGCCTATTGACGTTAAATTGCTTAAACTTGACGGATAATCACAGCAAAAAAAATTGGAAGTAATGCAAAGCGAATTAGATATTAAAGACTTCTAAATTATTTGTGTAAAAGCATTAGTTATAAATGACTCCCTAAATGCGAAACAATTTGTCATAAATGATGTGCTTAAAAATGAATGCAACATCATGCAGAATTTCTTATACAATTCATGTAAACAAACAAAATTAACTCATAACAGCGGATGCTTTTCACCATTTATGCATGAGTTCTGTGCACTTGTTATAATAGAGTGCAGTTCATTAAAATATTCATGTAAACACATGATCTCCACTGACACGATAATGTTAAAATCATTAGTTTTTTCACCTAAATTTAATCACTTCGTCACCAGTTGAACCCCTGAAAATCCGCTTTTTGTCAAAGATTTTTTTGCTGGGATAGGCTTAATTAGGATTAATTTCTCACCAAACCCGCCACTCAATATGTTGATGGTATTTCATGCTGTTCGGCATGGGGAACTCTTTCCAAATCTTGTTCAATTCATCCATTTGATCGATAATCATTTTGCCGTACCTTATTCTATTGATTATAACGTTGCGATTTTCTATGACGAATCAAGATATCGCGCTCTTCATAGACACTGGCTGGTAGAGTGGCAATATTATTCTTGGCACGCCCTCTTCCGATATAAGTTTCATTAATATGGATTAATGTCCAAAACTAATACGAAATTTGGTCACAATAGCTTGATTAACCTGTTCAATGATTCTATTATGCCAATGATGAAATTAACGTAATTTACGAAACACATTTCTCACATCGCACAAATTTCTCTAATGTAATTCAATAATTTGCCAGCATTGCTCGTTTGTCAGTGAAATGGCAAAACTGACTGAGTATTGATGGCATTGCCACATGTCACCAATTCTTTGTCTAATTACACTAATGAACCAAATAGCAAAAAAGAAATCCTCCTAATACTTGTGATAAAATCATAATTCAAGTTAAACAAAATTTATTTTAAATATATTGTGCTTGAAGATATTTTCGTACTTGGTTGCGATATATTTATCATCATGATATATCCATGTAAGACTGCTAGCAAGTTACATTCTGTAGCTCCATTTTGAGAGCACAAAAATTCATATTAAATTTTTTCTATACAAATATATAACATTTTATGCCACCGTGAGAGATAAAAGAAAATAATTTGTAGAATATAAAAAAAAAATAATTCTTCTAAATGAAAAATGATGAAAGTGATGTAAACTTTCAGGAATATATCAACTATTTTAACCAAATTTTAGAGGATATCGAAGTATAGAACAATAAAGTCCCGAAGAAAAGAACAAAATATTTTTTTATTTCATTTGCAAATCGCTAATTTGGTCAAAGCAAAATCCATCAAATCGTCTCGGTGAATGCTTCCGATTTGAGACAGCTGTTGGGAACCACAAAACGTAATTATATGGGAAATGCAATTTACAGAATATGGGCTAAAGCTTTAACACTAGCAATCAGTAGAGAGAGTGTAATGATTTTTAAGATGCTTGCACCAGAGAAGCAAGCCGATTGAAAAACTTCGGCGGCGGCTTTAAAGCAAAAATTTTCGGCGGCGCCGGCTAATCGGCTCTGCGCCGAGTCTTTTATCGGCTGAAAAAAATATTTGGCTCAGCCGAATTTTTAGTATTGTTTTTTTTTTTTAACAATTTAATAAAATATATTTAAATTTGTCGAAAAAGTCAAAAATATCACAAAAAATCGAAATAAGTAATATAATTGTAAAACGAAATTTTGCGAAAGTACCCTGTGATTTTGCAGAACTTCAACTGATGATGAAGTGAATAAATTTAAGTGAAAACAATAATAACTGTTACCTTTGCGCGTAATTTTTGAATACATTAATGAACGGCATTTCATTTTTATAAGTTCATAGAAGTCATGCCTATTTGGTAAAAAGAAACCAATGTTTCATAAGTTAAAGATGTCTGTTTACATAATTCCTTTAAGATATTTTACATATTTTATCCATTTTGAATTACTTCATTAATGATAAATTATTTTACATTTAGAAAGTCATTAAGAATAAATCTTTTTGCACTATTGATTTAAAGTCTTGAAAATGTATTTCATTTTGCACTAATACCTATATTTTGAACATTTGTATTTTTCATTTTCATTAAAAAAAATCACAAAATCGAAAAAAAGCAATTCAAGAATTCTTAAAAATTTCATACAATTAAACAATGATTGATAATACCAAATATCTCTAATCGAAAAAAGCAGAAAACTGTAAAAAAAACTAGTTGGATGTCGAATAAATGAATCAAGAGTAAGCAAAACAAGACTACCTGTTTAATAAGTGTGCCTTGGTTTTTAGTTTTTATTAAAACTTATTTTGTGATAAGTTTGACAATAACATTCCGAGATATTTTTTGTAGTGACCTATGATTCATTTATAACAGAAGAAAAAATCAAATTTCAAGTATGTAAAATCGATTTCAAACTGAGCCGCCGGTCAGCCGAACGCATCGGCGGCGGCGCGACTTAAATAAATAAATCAACTAAGCGGCTAGCCGCCAGCCGCGCCGATACGGCTTGCTTCTCTGCCTTGCACCACCCACGAAATATCAAAACTGAAGCCGCTTATATTTTTTTAATACAAAATTTAATATAATTTTCAGTATATAACAATTCTGCATGTTTCTCTTTCTGTAGCACATTATTATCCAAAGAGATGGACGAAAATTCTGGTTTTATGTTTCAGTAATCAACACATAAATCATTTTCAGTGATCCGTTCTACTTCTAGCTATCACAGCGAAACGGCATTGTTTGAAATTTATCCAAAGATAAAAATTTGACAACCATATTGACCAAAAATTTATGAAATCTACAATTTCTTTTCTATTTAAATTTTCTTAAAAATAAAAACTTGTTAAACTTCAAATTGCCAAACCGAGAGTAAGATTTTTCTTTCTGAAAAAAGTATGGCTTAGAGAAACTTAAAGGTAAACTACATTAAACAAGTTTTGTTGATCAATTTTATTAATTTAAAATTTTAACTAATTCTTGAGGTTTTGTGTATTATTTTTTTTTTCTTTTTAATTGTAGAGTCTAAGTAGATTACGTAGACATTTCCATAATTTTTATATCAAATAAGTCCATTGACAGTTTATGTTGTATTTTTGTTTGGTAAATTATTAAACAAAAATTTACGACATCAGAGTTAATTCACCAACACAATGATACAACACATTTTTACAAATCAACCAAACGAGTTTTTTTTTCTTTTCTTTTTCGCTTTTTAGATTTTATTTAATATTAAACTTATTCCCTACACTTGTTTGAACTTAACCACACACAAGTTTATTAAGTTTTTGCTCAATCTTATAAACATTTAGTTGAACATTAAATAAAGTTATCACGTACATGTAGTTTAAAACAACTTAAAATATTTCTCGCTCGTCTTGTCTTGCTATAGAAAAAGTAGACAATAAAAAATAAACAGTAAATAATTACATATTTAAATTTCGATAATTTATTTATTTATAGATACTTGAATAAGTTTTTTGATAATTTGCTTTTTGTTTATGGATTTTTATTTAGCTTGTAATTGTAGACATAATTAAAACTTTAAAAAAAATCCTTAATTTAATTTATCGTACTAATCATTCCTTTCTTTTGTTCTCTTTCCTTTTGTCTTCTTCTCTTCTAGGTACGTATTAAGCATTTACCACACCATTTATATTTGTTTGACTATAAACTTAAGATTAAAACAATAAGTATGTTGAGATGCAAATTAAATTGAAGGTCCTAACAGGTAAATATTTTATAAATAACTTTAAGCGAAAGAGGCAAACTTACAAGGCAGAAGATTAAATAAACATTTCGAAGGCGAACAACTAACCAATTGTGTCTTTCTTCTTTTTCACAACCATTACAACGCCCCCTACCCCTTATGAAACTTGTGATGATTGTTAAAAAGTTTAGCTTTATTCAAAAAATATCAATAACATCATTACAAACATCACAATCGCTATGATCTTAAGGGATAGAGTTTGAAAAAAATCTAATCGCTCTATGCTGCCATTAATAACGTGATGAAGGGACATGCATAACTAATGTTGTTGTTAAATTTAAACTTTTGATTTTTAACTTTGTTTCTTTTTATCATAACAATCTTCCAACTTTAACTGCGCTATTGGCACATCAATGTCATTAATAGTAAATTTTGTGGCTTTTACTAAGTTACTTTGTTGTTGTATGACTAAATGTTGGAAAAATACTTTTTACATTGTGCATAAAACCCATAGTCATGGTCTATTGTTAAATTTCAGGCAGCCACAATAAACTGTTTTTTTTTTTTCTTCTTTTTATGTCCGCCGCTTTCTTTTTCTTTTTTTTCTCAAGTTTTATAATTTTGCCCATATTTTTATTGTTGTCATGATATTTAAGACCTAAGGACAGTTTTGTTAAACGAGAAGATATTTGCTTTTTATTTTTTAAGCAAAAGTTCAAATGCATAAGCGAAAGAAAACGTAAAAGAATTTAACATCTTTACAAGGGAATAAAAAAAAACACTAAAAGGAAAACTTCTGTCATTAAAAAAAAGTTAAATTCTTTAAATATTTTTAATCTAGATTAAAAATATGGCTTTAAACCGTTAACTTTTAACTAAATATTAAAAGTATTGAAGTTCACTTGTAGAGTAAAATTGTCAATACGACTGTATGCAGTCACTTAGGCCCCTTTCGCATTAGGCAACTATAATTGCGCAAGTATAATTTTAATTTTTATTTATTTTCTTTTGAACTTGCTTCTATGTTCACATTGAGCAACTTGGTTGCTCAATTTCTTCCAGTTTTTTCCAACTTCTCATCATTTTTAAATATTTGATACACTTATAAACAAATAAAATTTTCACAAACACAAAATTACACAACACACCGAAGAAGAAATAAAGGACAATGTCAAAAACAAATAAATATTCCAAGACAAGAATGACATCTAAAGCAGAATTGCCAAGCACAAGAAAGTCTGTACTCAAATCTCGGCAACTCTTTCCCCTTTACACCGACCTTTCCTCTCACACCGGCAAACACAAGAATTGCGCAATTATAGTTGCCTAATGCGAAAGGGGCCTTAGTAAACAACTAGACTATTTTCTGTAAAACATATGCTGGTGTATAGTGCTTTGACATGCCTGTATGTCATAAAACTGACTCATTTAATCATGCGAATCCTATTTTCATATTTTGTGCAAATTTTACAACGCACAAAAGTTGGTGTTTGCTTCTCTTGCTGTCATGCCAGGTTTTATGTTGCACTACACAGCAGGACCTTGTGGCAAAATAAAAATATTTTTTTGAAATCTAAATATTTCATATTCAGTTTAATCACTGAAATCGATATAATGGGGCAACATTTTTTACATAGAATAAGGAAAACTGCAACAAATCTTTCATGATTTAAACCATTTTTTTAATTCTATTTAGCGTGATATTTCAAACTGATAAAATTTTGTTTGTCAAATATAAAGCGTCCGCTAAATAACTTTTTTTTGACAATGCTATAAAAACATCGAGTTTGGCTTCGGCTGTGTGGCTCGTAGCGACGTCCTGTTGAAACCAAATGTTGCCAATATCCTCTTCTTCGGCATATTCTGTAAGTCGATCGCAGGTCCACTTAGCAAAGCGAAAACGCATTGGATGGTCAGTTGGCTTCAACCATATTCGTTCAGCGAAAGGATAAAACTAATTATCTGTCAAATCAGACATGAGCTAAGCGCTACCATTCACGAAATAAGCACTAGTTGAAAAAAAAACGTTAAATGGCGGACCCTTTATTTCCATTCAATTATTACTTGTAAAAGTGACAAGGCAAAACTTTTACTTTTGCTGGTTTATATGCATAAAGCCAGACTTATGCATATTTAAAGATTAAAGTGACAAACAAAGTTACAAATCTTATTTCCATTTTTTTATTTAAAACGCTACATTGTGGGTTTGTGGTAATGATGTTATCGTCAACATCATCGTCATAACCAGAATCACAACCATCATTGTCAAGCAAGTCTTCTCATGTCATGTCTATTGATACTGGATCATATATTTTGGTTAAAATTAAAAAAGTGGAAAAAAAGTGAACAAAAAGGTTAAAACTGAAATTGTAATTCTGCCACACACACACTTCTCAGTTCATACGAACGCACCAACAAACTAACTAGCAAGAGCCTACAAAAGAAGCACAAATTCAAACCAAAAAAGAAGAATGTCATATTGCAGCAAAAGTGTTTAAAGTGTCTTGTTGTCTCGCAATTTCATTGCATTGCATTGAACAACAAAAGATATAGATTTAAATGTTTTACTAAACGTTTATAGGAAAAATGCAGTGACTGGACTGCTGTCGGCCTTTAGAAAGAAAATAAAGTCTAAGTGGCTGATGGTGATGATGATGATGACTTTATGCATTTATTAATGGGTCTTTAAATGTTGTGCATTTAATTTTGAAATGTTTCATTTAGTAGTAGAAGCCACAGTGAGATAAATAAGTTCGATATTAAGCGTCGGTGTTCAATGTAAATGTTATTGTCTCTCATTACTAAATGGACCAACTGCCATTGTATGCGGTAATTCCCAAAAAGAATTGCATACTTCAGATAATTATTGAATTGAATTTTGTATGTACAATATTAGCTCATAAGTTAAGAAAATATTGTGTGAAAGAATCATAGTTTTTACCCCTTAGTCGTTGAGTCTAGCCCACTAAAAACAATCGGGTTTCAGCATTGACATTTTCAGTCTTAATGTTCCAGTAGACAATCTGTTAATTTTTTTTTGCAAATTATAATATTTGATAAATACTAAGTTTTATGTAAATTGTAATCCAATAATGATTGTTATCACATCGAACCCTAAAAGCGAAAATAACGTAACTGACATTTTTTTCAAAATTGACTTTCTGTTGCAGAATTAGTTTTTAGCATCCAATGCCTCTTCTGTTAAAATATTGATGCTATAAACACAATCAAGTCCACCGACTATCGACTACAAGATGTCAAAAATAGAATACATGCGTGCTTATGAGAATAATTCTTTTAGCGGCTACACGACTACCGACTACACGGCTACTTTTGTAGCCCGTAGCCAACTTAGGCTAATTTCTATTTTTCTTGGCTACAAAAAACAGATTAGTGCTGCCAATACAATAAATGCATGAAATGGTGGTTTTAAAAACGCAATACATTAAATATCGCTATTAAAAACGCGAAAAACTATTATAGTGGCACCATGAATTAAGTTTGTTTTGTTTTGGTTAACTTTAATACATATGTCAAAACAGATGTTTATTTTTTGTAGTTAGTGGTCGGTTGTCGTTAAAAGAATTAAGTAGCTGGCGACTTGGCTATTTTTGTAGCCAGCTACTTTTGTAGTCGGTAGTTGATGGTCGGTAGCCTTTGATTGTGTTTATAGCTTGAATCATACGTGTTTATTAACAGATACAGAATTGCAAGCTATTCAATCTTAACGTAAACGACATCCATTTTTGTGTGCAGCTTTAAAAATAACGTAACCGACATTGAAACCGAATCATTAACGAAATAAACAAATGAAAAAATTATAAAAAGTAACAACGTATGTAACTGTAACATATAAGTTGTTTTATTCCATAAATGTTTAAAACGCACGTCCTTGTCTTTGACTGCTTCGCACATGAACGCTCTCGTAAATATAATAAAAAATTAACCGCGAATAAATCAGAATTTTATACTAACCAAATTTATCTAAATATTTTATACAAACGTACATACTTACAAACTAACACCTTTTATATTTATTTGTATTTAGTGGTTGTCTAGTTCTTCTTAAGGCTTTCCAAAGATCAAAACATTCAAACGGTTGTTTTGACATTTAAAATAGAATTTGACCACAGTTTTTTCTTAAAATTTTGTTGTTGTTGTGTGTTACGTTGTCATGTCATGGTTAATCTTGACACCTTTTTTAAATCCTGCTGAAAACAAATTTTTATATTAAAGTTAATCATTTTAATATCAGTTTTGTATTTAAGTGTAATAAAGACATTTTAAAAATTAGTTTAATTTTAACATTTTTGGCGCCGGTTTTTTATCTCTTCTGTAAATTAAAAAAAAAAATGTTATTCATAAAAGTTTAAATGTACAGACAACTGCGAAAGAAACTTTCGGCGGAGAAAGCTTTCAAGCTGTGGATTCTAGCATTATAACAGTTTAATTTAAATATTATTGTATGTATTTCGAGTCATAAAGCAAAAGGTGCTAAGTTCAGATTCCGATGCAGTAGTTTAAAAGAAGTGATAGTGAAAAATGAATTCCTTTATAAATGTGAGTGTAATGGCTGACATATTATTGTGAATCTATGTGTTAACAAACTTTTGGTGTATTAAGCGTTTAGTTGTCATTAGGGGGGTTTGTAAAGACTACTATTTAAGTAGCACTAAAATTGTTAGCATTTATCGACTAAAGTGAATGAAGTAAAAAGTTATCAGATTAATCGAATACCTCTTATAAAATTTTTAATTACAAATTATTTCAATTTTTTTTTTTGTTCCAAAAACGACACGAGAATATTTGCTGCTCCTTCTTTTAATGGTATTAAAAGTCGTACACTTGTTTAAAACAAGCAGACAGTAAATTAGAACAATCATGCTTGTATAAATAACCATAAACTAAAGTCCTTTTACAAAGACTTAAAAAAAGTAATACAATAATTTTTCATACAACATAAAGCTTTATTACTAAAGCTTTATTTATGTTATTACTTGTACTTGCATTATGTTAAGTACGTCGCTCTGCAACAACATGCCAGGAGAGAATTTCGTTAAACGTTTAAAATGTTCAAAGAATCATCCTATAATGATTGTTTATTTGGCGACCTAAATACTAAGAGATTTATCTTTTTACGCAGTTGTCTTATTCCTTAAATGTTTAAGCAATTACTAAAAAAAAATTTTTGCACTATTGAATCGTATTCATGCGAGGAAACATGCTTTAAAGAACTAGACTGCTTAATTTATAACTGATAAAAATTTGGTTGATAAATTTGAAAACACGCTCGTCATCAAACGTACAATACTCGTATGTAAGAGAGTGTTTAAAGTATTTCAGACAAGGCAAACGGTCTTATTAATAAAAATCATTTAAATCTTTAGGAGCCTTTGATTTTTTTTTAAAGGCATACAAAGGACGACATATAACAGTATCGGTTTTTTTAAATACTTTAGTATTCGTTTGTTTAAAAATTCAAAAACAATTTTAAATTTAAAGGAATAGCTAAGATATTATTAAACATCATATGTAAGTTAATTGTGATTAAACAAGTTTATTTTAGCGGTTTTATGTTATTAGCACATACATAAAACATGATAAAAATTTAGTTATAAAATGCAAGTATCTGCTGCAAAAATTCTACGGTTTTTAGCGAAGAATTTTTAATTGTTGAGATAATATTTGTTTGTCTTTTTAACAAAGACTATTTTGGATTTTGGTCTTGAATCACTACAGTCAGTGTTTGATTTGAAAAACTTTTACTCGTATCATATTTATGCAGAGTAACCCAAAATATAGACACACACAATGCAATTTCTTATTGCGAAATTTGTTAGAAGTAATTCAAGTACATAACTTTTCTTAATTCTCTTTTAATTTATGACACTAAGAGTATAAGTAATAATGTTCTGGTTAAGCAGTTCATAAGCTAACTGATGACATATAGGTTTTCACAGATTTTTAAATTTCAAAACGACGTATCGCAGAATAGTCAAACCAAATCTTCGTTTTTTAGAAGAATCGAACGACCTCTGCAAGCTTATATTATTAATGAGTTAATAACGTTACTAAAACCAAGTACTTTTTTATTATTGTCCCAATTGTGATTATTTAAGTCCCTATTTGTAAGTCGTCTTAAAATAATGGGCTTAGATGCCAAATTTAGTGAAGAACTGTTTTCTAGTACTTTCAACTCATTATTTTGTAATGTGTTATTTTGCTGGCATCATAACCAATTAAAAAAATTTTTTTATTAAAATTAAATGCTTTTAATATGAAATGAAGCATGCATCTGTTTTAACACTATTTCATTGAAGATAATAAAAAGAAATATTTTAAAATTGATCACCTTAAGACCTGGTTAGGCCCAGTAAAAGCATACTTGGAAATGAGATGATAAAGTTAAACTAAATGCAGTTTCTCTTTAACATAATTTACCTTTAACTAAATGCAGTAGTTAGATATAGATTGTTAATACATTTAACAGTTGTATAAAATAAAAGAGTGATGTGCTTTTAATAACATTAAAAGAATGTTTACAGTCAACTGTTATGGTTAGTGGTCCTATTTGTGCTGAAAAAGAATATAATCTCTTGCCCAAACATAAACACACATACACAGACAAACACGTGTGTCTCTCTTTTGAAAAAGTATGCACATTGTATATTCGTGTTGTTTTTTTTCGATTTCCCTTTTACATATGTTTTTTGCTTGTTGTTGTTTCTTCCTTTTCTTCCATTTGTATCCTTTTAACCATACTTTAGTGTGCCATGCGATGGCTATGATACTAACACACACGACACGCACACACTTTCGAAACAAGAGTAATAAAAAGAAGGAATAAAGCGTACAAAAATCGGTATTATGTGTTTGTATGTGTGAGTAAGTTGCTGTGTATAGAATGAAATGTGATTGCAGTTTGGTTAAGCGGTGCGAGCGCAGTATTGTGTAGTTTAGTAGCAAAATACACTTCATATGTACGTTCGGCGGTTGTCAATAAATAAAAAAATTATTAACAATAAATAATTAAATATTTAAAATCATTAAACATATATGTATATCAAACAAATAAATAATTATTTGTGCACTATTTAGTTCATAAAAGCAAAAATATTAAAAACTTTGTCGAAAATTAAATTAAAACTGAAAAGTGTCTTTAATTAAAATAAAATAAAGAAAATAGTTTTTCGTAATAATACGCAAACATTTATTCAAATTAATTAACATAAAAGTATCTGTGTTGTTTTTGTTGTCACTTGGCTTAAAGCTACTACTTTGAGTTTAATACTTATTTTACATAAAATAGAAGAAATTTATATCTAGGAAGAAATACCTAAATATTTTTAACGATTCAATTTTTTTTTTTTCATTAAGTTTGTATTTTTTTCAGGTGTTTTTTTTTTTTTTTTTATATAACTAGGATCTTGTATACTCTCACAGTACATATAAAAATGTTTGAGTATGTACAAGCATACATGTATGTCTGTCTTAATATGCCTGTGTCAATGTTTGCATATAGTTTATGTACATATATGTGAGTATGTGATACGTACAATATAAACATACATATTTATGTGTGTGTATTTAAAACAAAATATTATTAATTATTTATAAAAAAAAACGAAAAAAGAAAGAAAGAAATACAACAACAGAGAGAAACTAAAACACAACAACAATAAAAATTAAAAAACAGAACAGAGCCTACCTGACACAGTTTATAAAGCAGGTTTTACCTATGACTTGTTTTAAGTTGATTATACTATATATGCATACACATACATACATACATACATACATACATACATATATTTAAGTGTGTATATATACATACATATGTACATATATTCTCATCCATAGTTAAAAACGACTACAATAATAATTAAATTTTTTCATACCTCGTTTTAGTAGGTCTTGCTCTCGCATACTTAAGCAACTAAAATTGAGGCACATTATGAATTAATTTTGATTTAGTTCAGTTACGTTTTGTGTAGTTTTTCCTAGTTTTTTTCACATTTCTATTGTTTCGTATGATTTAATTAATTGTCTGTATGAGTAGGTGTGTGCTTTCAACAATATGTTTAGAGAGAGAGAGAGTACATTACCGTTGAGTTTATTTTTGTGTATTTTAGTTATTAAGGAATTAGATTTAGAAGAAATTCTAATTTAATATTCGTACGAAACAGTTGGTGTTGCCATATGTAAGTGTAAATAATAACTTGAGCATTTTTTAGTTCTTTTTTTTTTCGGGTGGTTTTAGTTTATTAGTCGAAATATGATTCAAACTCTTTATCTATTTATTATTTTATAAAGAAATGAGTTTGAACCCTTCGTATGTATGTACATTTGTGTTCATTAATTGTCTTGCAAAGAAAAAGTTACTCTTCAAAATGTTGTATTTAAAGTTTAGAAGCATTTGCTTGCTTTTTATCGATGTGTGAAAATACTTTTTTACCCAAACTTATAATGATGATATTTACATACATAAACATATACAATTGTTAATAAAACTTTCGATTATAAAATGATTTTTTTACCCAAGTAATTAAAATTATGTGGTGGTAGCACTAAGCAGTATAATTGTCTTTAATATGTAAAAGCAAAATATTATTTTTGTATATTCAAAATTTCGATAAAATCAAAATAAAACAACAACTTAGATTGTGGTACTTTATTGTCTTGCCTCCTAAATACTCTCCGCCGAGTACATAAACCTGGAAAATATTTAAATTTGTATGAATTAATTGTTAGTGAGTAAGTTTAACGCAAGCCTTACCATCCAGTACTTGTTAGAGGCAAAGCTAGTTTCAAATTAGCACATATCGCCGTGGTAGTAGTGTAGCCGATATTATACAGTATTTAAAGAGTCAATATTAATCTTGAATGTGAAAGTTTTTTATTATTTAAATACTTACAGTTGTAACAAAATAGACCAGCTTCATACATCTTACAAAAAATTATTTAACAAATATTTAGATTAAAAATCGCAAATAAGATTATTTCGAATTTCAATAAAATATATTTTCCCCATAATACAAGATTTAAAACTTTTACAATGCCTCTCTAACATGCATTGTTATTTTGTTTGAACTTATGTATGTGTGTATGTATGTCAGTATGTGGTTTTCTTAATCCCTGAATATCTTAAAATGTGCATGTGATTTCTTTTCTAAGGCTTTAAAAAACTTAAAAATAAGGTTTTTGTTTGCATTATCAGTGTGTTTATAACTTAAAAAAGGGATTACAAACATTTTTCATATGTATGTATGTGTTTTAATTTTCTCAATATTACATTTCTACAATGCAAATGGCCATCCTGTACTTAAACTCACGTCAGTTACAAAATTTAAATTTGTCTGTATATTCGAATTTTCTTCTAGGCATATTGATCTTAAATTACTTTCAAAACAAAAATAAAATCAATTTCCTTGTGCATTTATAATAAAAGTTTTCTAATTTAAAATTAGTTAATTTGCGAAGACAACAAAGTTCCCCAATTTTTTTTTAACGTTAGAACTTAAGTATTACTGCCGTATTCATAAAAAAATTTTTGGTTTATTAAAGGCTTATTTTACAAATTTCTCTACAACATCTGTCAAATAAGCCTTAAATAAACCTAAAATATATTTTATGAATACGCCAGTTAGTTTTTAAAAATGTTCAAATTGATATATAAATTTGTTTATCGTATGTACTCTAAAATACTTTATTAAATACATTATTTCTATTGTTCACACTATTTTTGCGTAGATAAAAATAAATAAAAACAAGTATCAGATTTGGCTGTAGTTTTCTAAAAACCAGAATTTTCGAGTCATCTTGTATTTAAATGAATAATAATTGTTTTATAGCTTTGGTAATTTTACACATCTTTAGTAATCTGTTTGCATATACATACATACATTTTAATTGCAATAAAAAAAAAAGGCTGGCACCCATTTAAACATCACATACAATCAAACACATACATTCATATGAACGTAGTTGTGTGTGGTTTTAACATTTTATTTGCCAGACAGTATGTCTTTGATAATGTTGGCAAAATATCTAAATAAAAAAAAATTACAGCAATAACGGCGACAGCAAAAATATTTATTTATCTTCTTGTAACTAATGCACAACAAATTATTCAAAAACAACTACAAAACAAGAAAAGAAAAGAAAAACACGCACACACACACCCAAAAAAAAACAAGAAATTTTTTTGTGTGTTTACATAACAAGCTCCTCATCATCATCATTATCATCATCAACATTATCGTCTCAGTGTTTATTAGCGTCATCAACCACTGCCATTTGCATATTCAGTTTCTAGTTCCCTTTCTCGCCACTGACTAAATTAACGTCTTCCTGCACTTTTTCGCTAAACTCTTGTTGTTATTTATGTTTTTGTTTTTTGGGTTGCTGGTTTTAGGTGCGTTTATTGTGTAACCACAAAAACGAAACTAAAACATGTTGTCTTCCAAACCAACACATTCTCACCGACATAAATGCACACATGCCCTTACCCTACAAACGATTTTTCTGATTTTAACAGAGTTCTTAAATGCAAATTACATAACGTAAATCACTGCATTTAAAATAAAAACTCTTTTTATTATATTTATTTATTTTGCAGATTATTTAATACAAATATACATTTCATGCGTACGTATCAAAAGCTATCCCCCCTTGATGCTGGAAATAAAGAGGACACAATATTTGTATCCTTTTAATAAACTCAACTGAATTTTTTTAATAATTGACTTAGTATGCGTAGCATTTTATCTCACGTTATTGGAATACTTTCAATGGTTCACGTCACTAGATATGCATGAGATAAAAAATATTTTTTTATTCGAGACTTTCAAAGACCCTTGTTTCAACTTAAAGTTTTTACCATTTATTGGTAAAAGAGCTATTTACACAATATTTCACGATATTATTTTGTATTAGTTTATTGTGTTGCTTTGTGTTAAACAAAATATTGAGGTGCCACGCCCATATCTTCAATATCTTTAGACGTGAGATAATTAATTCATAAGAATTGTCTTAATAGTTTATTCAGCTGAAAATGTCGAATCAAACAAAACCATTTTAAAATAGATGTGAGATTATGTAAGCGTAGATTGTTTGCGTATAGATACTGGACACCCTTTGTAGTTAGAAGTTGTATACTTTCTTGATTAGAGATCGAGTCACATCTTTTATTTTAATTATGTTCTAATTGTATACAAATTTGTAATACATTTTGGCTGAGTGTTTGGAATGCATTTTGGCTGAGTAATGTGGGCTGTTTCTAGAATTCGAATGATTTTCTAGAGTGAAAATTTAACATGTCCTTTGTTTTTGTAACAAAAACAAATTATACGCAAATCTTCCATTCAAAGTGATCGCTTGGATTGTAAAGACGGCACATTAACCTCATTTCGTTACCCTAATGTATTATTGCGTAGATATTGTGTATGTAGCACATGTAGTACGTCAACGTAAAATATTATGAATATTTGGTGGAAATGTGTGTTTATTTTATTTAAAAAGAATTTAAATACACTTGTATGCATTTAAACACACACACATGGTCCTTTAAAAATGTTATGATATTTTGTAAATGTGTTCGTACAATTCGTAAGAGTAGCTACTCGTTACGTTGCCGAGTGGTGCTTGCCTAGTAAAAGGCGATAATATTTGATTTATTTACATGTGTAAAATATTTATTATATTTGTTTGTTATTCTTATTACCAACAGTGCTTTTGCTGCTACTTGTGGTTGCTTTTCGTACTCAAGTGCATGAATACATTTTCAGAAGTGCATTCTTGAGAATTTTTTCTTATTTTATTTTATTTTCTTCTTTTTTTATTGTTGTGCAACCTTTTAATGTTTAGGGTCTTGCTGTTATTCTTTTCATTTCAAGCAAAATTTTATTTGAAAATCTACAATTATTTATTTTCTTCTCATGTGTCGTAATATGTCTATATGAATGCAATTTTGTAAATGAATAAAGAAATTACTTAGGTAAAATAAATATATATTTTTAACACTTTTAAATACAATATTAAGAGAAAAATGTAATTGAAAAAAAATCACCAAAATTATTTCAGCATAATTGCGATAATAATAAAAAAATATATATATTCGCCTTCCTCGTCTTGATATGTTTCCACTTATAAGAGTTGAAAGTATCACAATTATAAAAGTGTAATTTAGCATAAAAATATGAGATAATACAATACCACAATAAATGTCACATAATTATAATTATAATAATTATTGGTTGGTTTTCATTGAACATTTTTTTCTTCGTTCTTAACGTGAATACTGCTTCTACTATCGCCTAAGTTCGTTTTGGCAAAAACTCTACTACATTTCTGCTATTGGTTTTTTGACAACATACAACAACAACAACACAAAAGTATAAGAAATTTTACGTTTTACTTCAAGCCATGCATGTTACGTTAGGTTGAGTTTTTAAGATAGAATTGAGTACTCGACAATAACACAAATCAAAGTATTGACTCTTATTAACTAAAATTTGTACTTGTCTATCTGGCAACATATGGATTCTATGGCAAAAGAACTGCTCATCTATTGAGATCAGGAATGAGCTAATATCGAATACCCTGTTCTAAAATTAAACGTATCTAGAAGTCGAACGGATAAAATAGTCTGGCCTATACGACGGGTGAGGCTAAACTTTTCAACATTTTTTTTAATAGTTTTAGCAAGTGTAGCAGCACGTGGCTGAGTGTTGTCATGATAAAAAAATTATAGTCTCGTGTCTTGCTGCATATTCTTTTTTTTTGGTAAATGCTCGCATTAAACGAATCAACTGCATTCGGTACGTGTTACATGTTACAGCAGCCCATAATAGATGGGAACCATTTAGTCCCATAAAGTAAAGAGCATTACCAGGGATAATTGGCTTTGTCGTTGATTCAGCTGATTGACCGGGCTTAATAGACCATGTTTTACGCTTCGGGTTATCGTAATAGATCCATATTTCATCACATGTAATGATCCGGTGCGAAAATTTATTTTACGAACACAAAAAAATCGCCTTTCTATCAATATCCCTCGGCTTTTATTCGTATAATACTCAATGTCTATGCTATTGGCTGAAGCCTGCTGTTACACGTTACCTTTAGATATTGCAGAAACTCGCAATTAATTTTAAAGCTCTTGTTGAGTTTGACAGCAATCAGCATGGAGTAATACTTTTAATTATATGTTTCATTGTCCTCCGTGTTAAAATTGTAATTTCGGAGCTTCTCCAAATATCACTCTCACTTTCACCTTAAGCACTTTTTGAGCAATCGTAATTCTACGGACTTACGTCTATCAAAACTTGCTTTATATCGACTATTCCCTATTTATTATTACAATAATTCGACTTGCCTGTTAATATATTTTTATTTTGCATTACTTGGGCGAATGGAAATATTTTTTTTTTACAATATTTCCTTCACTTGTCTACATTTTCTTTCTAATGACCTTATCTTTTTTTTGCCACATTTACATGCAATCTGAACTTAATTTGTTTCAAAACCGCCCGGACCATTTTTAAGACCAACTCAACTCAGCTTGCAGCTTTCAAATGTTGTTTCTCTAGAACTTTATTTCGAAAACATGTTATTATATTGTTAACAGACTTCAAGTTAGCGTTAGTTCCGAGTAAAAATTCATATTTGCTTGCCGGTAAGCATGTTTGTTTCACTTAGAAAACAGACAATCAAATATCTTGCCACAAAAATCGCACTTCCCGTTTGTGGTTAAACTATTTATATTGCAAGAATCATAATTTCTTAGTGCTGACTACAGTTTTATATTCCGATATGAAATTCTGTAAACACAACACTTAAGCTAAACTGAGCGATTGGCAACAATTCTGGCACTCACAACCGATACTGTTTTCTTTAGGTAGAGAAAGAAGCCTGCTTACCAGAGACATGATTTTCATATGGCGACTGCCCAGTCGGAAACATTAGCTTTTAAAAAGATAATCACGCTTATGTTAATCTACCATCGCATTTGTCATACTATTATTTTTAAATCAATGTCAATATAATAATTAAAGCATTCAGTTATAGTCCTTTTCTTTAACAATTATTTATAAAAGAGATGAGAAGAGATCAAATTAAAATTAATTCTAGGGAAAGTAATAAAACTTTAAAATTACAATTCATTTGCTTTGTTTAAATATAAATAACATTTGCCTTAAACTATTCATTTAATGTCCTTTTGTAGAACACTAGGGATTCTCAAGCAGTTGTATGTACTGGTTGTGTTTTTCAATAATTAAATGTATTGGTTTTTTTTTTTGTTTGTTTGTTTGTTTGTCATTTATTAAACATTTGCCAAGTTTCTGCTATGTCCCTCGATGTATGTTTGCATTTTAGTACTTCCTGCTTCATTTTATAAACTAGAGTACTCGAAGATAAAAGCACAGAAATTTTCAATTGAATAAAACGTATTTTTAATATACAAATGAGACCATTATTGCGTTTATATTGCTCCATCTAATGCATTAGAAAACTACAGAAATAAAAAAACTAAACACATGACTCTCGACTGTTGGCTGCTGTATTAGAATTTATTTTATTTTTGTTTTTTTTTTTCTAGCATTCGGTGCAATTCAAGTCCTAATGATTTCAATTCTCAATGCTTTGGCTGGCCTTATTTTTTATTTATTTAATTTTTTTCTCCACATTCGTTTCTCTGTTTATGGTAAGATGCATATGAACTGAAAAAGAAAAAATACCACCAGACAGCCTGGTGTCTTAAAATGACTTAAAATGATGCCTTACTGCATCATAGCATTTTGATATCGATGTAAATGAGGTCATACGTACATATACAATGATCTCTCTCATACACACTCACTTCTGTCTATGTACATGAAACTATAATTATGTTTAAGTGTAGCAAAAACAACTTTCGGAAAAATAAGAAAACATACTTAAAAGTAAAACATAGAAAATTCCAAAGAGAAACAAAAAAGAAACAATTTGTGGAAAATATTTTTAAAGGATAGCTGTGGATTTTACAAAAGTAAAAACAAAACTTAAATAAAAAAAAAATTAACGTCTTTAAGCATGCAAATTTGTAAATGTTTGTTAATCAAATTTCTTTCTTTCTTGATAAAAAAAAACTATTTTTTTTTAACATTTATATAAGCTTATGACTCTACATAGAGCGTACCACCTTTCAAAAAGAAGAAAGTGCACCGTTCCCGTTCGACACTTGCCACTCAGCTCATACACTACCTCAACTTAACTATTCGGTCAATGTAGAAACAGTTGTCAAGGCTTGGTCAGCTGACCAAAGTTGCTCTACCTTAGGTCCCTGTGCAAGAGCCGCTATGGTAACGAGCGTGAGGATAAGCGGGCCAAATCTCAAAAGCAAGCAACCAACCGTTCAAATATGAAATTTTTTTTCAAGCCGTTTTTGAAAAACACTTTTTTTAAGTTTTCCGAACATAGAGGTCGGTTTTTTACCTTTTTCAAATATTAACAGTCGGATCTTTAAGTGTTGTATATCGATATTATGTCTAGAGGAGAACGATTTTTTGCCCAAAATGTAGTTTTTTTTTTAATAACACCGTTCTTGCATTTGTTCACTAATACTCAATTCCTACCAACCTAATATTCAGGAAATCAAAATCATAAAATATCCTTTTTTTCCTTAGATAGTATTGCAGTACCTTTGACAATTTTTTTAAATCAAACTATAAGATTCAGTTGTCAGTACCGAGCAAATTAAGACAAATTTAAAAAGGCAATGCCTACGTTTATCAAAAAAAAAATATTTTATATTCAGACATGTACTGCACTTGTTTTTCGAAATTGCGTTGCAAAAGTACATTGCGTTGCAAAAGTATATTGTACAGTGTATGGCAAATCTGTATTCTTGTTCTGGCTACTGTGCATTTGCATATTCTTCTTCTTTTAAAAGATGTTTAACTTTCTTTCTGCTCCTCTTTTCATACAAAAATAAATTAAATAAAATTTTTATTTGACAATGCCTTTGATATGTCAATCTAAATACATAAGTATACTCATTATGCAACATTTTAATAGACTCACAATAAAATATCAGCATTTCCTTGGTATGCAATGACAATTTTGCGTCAAATATTTTATCTTGACATATTTTAGCTGAATGACTGAAATGTTTCTAACATTTAAATAAAATATAAATAAAATATTTTCTTTTTATTTCAAATGCTTTGAAACTTTTAACTGTTTAAGCATTACATAAATCATCAAATCAATAGCATTTTCAATGTTGTATTCAAAGTACAAAACTAATTTTGTTTTTTTTTTTATATGAATTCTGGTTTTCTTTAGCAAAGTTGATTTTACATTTTTGGTTTTATACAAACTTTAATCATATACATAATTATATATAAATGGTTTCAAAGTTGCGTCGTCATATAGAACATGCAGCAGCTGAAGCAAATAAATTGAGCTCCCGTAGTTTCATTTGTGGTAAGTGTAGAAAAGGAAGAAAAAATAGGAAGTGGGTTGCTTTAGAAGGATTAAGTTAAAAATTGCACCACAAGAATTTTACTTGAAAAAAGACACAACTCTAAATAAAAGACTAGTTGTGAATCAATATTGTGAAAACAGTTTCCAAAAGTCGGCTAACCCAAGAAGTTCTAAGAAAAGTTTTAAGTAAATAGTTAAGTTTTTTTTTCTTTTTCTTTTTCCTCATATTGTACAGTTTCTACAGATGTCTTTGGCGCTTACCAGGACCGTCTCTCAGATCCAAGCCAATATCCAGTAGTGAAGAAAAATTGATAGTAAACCTCTTTCCACCAAAATATTTTCTATTGACTAGTAATAGTTTTAGCAACCAAACGTTTAATTTTCTTTTTTTTTTATTAAATTTTAGTTTGGGTATGCCCGGTTGCAATGTGGGAAGAAAAATGACAAATTGACTGTTGGTGATTATTTTTATACTAGAAGATAAACAATGTTGATTCGACATGCATTAGTTTTTGATGTTATTTGTTGGTTTGGTCTGAGCATGTGTAAAGTAGAAATTTTAATCGCTTACTTCTCCTAAAATACCGAACCATGTTTAATCAAATTGAGATTGTGTGGATATACAGGATAATTCCTTTCAAATCGTATACTCTTTTGCGACAGTTATAACAGAAATAATTGTAATTTTGTAACTACTACAAATTATAAAAAAAAAACAAACACAACTAAAAGTATAAAAACCGCAATAACTTATGCCGCTAAATGATTTAAAACAGTATCAAACATAAACAAATACTGTGAGACAAATAAGTGAAAATGGAATAAAGGAAACAAACAGAAAGGTGCTAAACACTTTGTTACACAAAATAAAGGCGATTATGAATTTTATTTGTAGTTCGAAAACTAACTCATATATTTTCATGCACAAATACATAATTATGTTGAGCTTTTAATATGTATGTACGTAAAACATACAACAGGCTTAAAAGTTACCGCAGAAAGTTAAAAATCATCGAATTCGATATCATTTTCTTATCTAAATAGTGCCCCCATTCGTGAAGAAACGTTCCACTTCTATAATACCTAATAGATGAGACTATTAAGTGACTTTCTTAGTTTCATATGGGCATTTCCATGAATATGTCAACCACGACTGTAATAATAAAAACTCTTGAAAATTTTTCAATATAAGTTTATTAATAAAAAGAAAATACTCGAATTTTACCATGCGCAGGTATTAGGTTAGGTAGAACAGGCAGCTGTTGTGCAGCTCACTTGGATCCATTATATTGATCCCTTTGTGGTACCTAAATAGAAAAGTAAGAATAGAATAGAATAGATAAGAGAGAAGAGAGAAGAGAAGCAGACAAGTCCAAAGTCTTTGGCGGGAATCGAACCCGCAACCCCCCAAACTAGCAGACCAGTACACTACTGACTAGTCCACCGGGGCACCCGGTATTAAGAGCTTATTAAATTATTTTAAGAGCAATAATAAGAGTTAAATCTGATTATCTCTATGACTTATTCTTTTAGCGATTAATTTGTAAAAATAAATTGTAATTGTAAATAAGCTTTAAAATTAAGATAACAACAACAATTAACAAGATCCATAAGAAAAAAGAAACTATAGAGTCCAATTTGCGGCATTTTTTTTTTTATTTCCCTTGGAAGTTATTTTAATAGCACATACCGTACGTAGTGCAAAAATATTTTTTGTCTGCGTCATTCGTATTTAAACAGTCACAAGTGCACCTAATTTAGAATTTAACTTTTTTTCTTAACACAATATACATTTTATTACCTAAGAATACTATTACAGAAAAATCTGTCACATACGATATGTCACGAACGATATTAAATTGTATTTATTAAAATCATTTAAAGATTCTTTTCAATTAAGTATGATGGATTTAAAAAGAAAAATATTTGGTTAAGTGTAAGAAATTAAAAAAAGCAAAAAATACCTCCCAAGATTCGCAGATTTGTTCATATTTCCATATATACCTCAAAATCACTTCTATTTTATGTCACGTACGATATATTCTTGTTTTTCTGGATATATTAGACAACAATGATTCCAATATAATTAATTTTTTTTTAATAAAGCACCCTTTGAATGAAATATAAAGAACTAATTTTGTTTCCGTTACTCTTACTTTTGCAAAAATTACTCCACTTTATAGGAGTGCAAATGTCACGTACGATTAGTACAACAAATATCAAAAAAGTAAATTTTTTTTTTAGCTATTTGATACAATTTTGAATTTCCTGGTACTATTCTTAACTTGTGTTCACACAAATTGTTTATGCAAAGAGAGTGCTTATTCGAAGCGTAAAAAACAAACAATTCAGAGAGTGTAAAACGTTTATAAGATGTTTTTTTTTTTCTGTTGTAAATTTGGTGTTTACGTTAATGGCATTTACTTTTTAATTGAGTAATGTTAAACTTTATCCAGCATTTTTTAGGAACGACATAAAACTCTGTTGGGACCAGCAAAGTGGTCTGGGCTGCAAATTCCAAAGCTTGCATTTCTTTCGTAAATGTTTGGAAACAAAATTAATTAAAAAAAAAATATATTATATAAATTTCTTCCCCTTTTTATTATGCTCAGGAAGACACAATCCATCGTCTGTAGATTTACTAAGACTTCGAAAGTGGTAGCGATGCTGGTGGCCCTCCTATAAATATGTTAATGATTGTCGAAATGCAGATTTTTGTTTTTCATACGGCAAAAAATCATTACACATGCAAAATGGATTTTGTTTTGTGTTCATTGGCGTAACATCTAGGGGGGACAAGCCATTAAACATTTTATTCAAAATCTTCAACTGAGTTAATTTTGTATGTATATTTGATGCAAGTACTTAAGTAGTTTTTGAAGAAACGACATTTACAATTTCATGGGAACAACAATTTTAATTCTTATTTACGATGAGGGTAATTATTCCGAAATTGTATGTATATATTTGTATAACCAACGAAGATGTACCAACTTAACACAAATTATATTTTTCGATATCGATTTAATTGAATTGATGTTTTTACATACATATACATACATCTGCAAAATATCTGAAGTCTTTAGTAGCTTATTTCACCCAATACACATAATGGCGGGATTTATAAAATCGACTGCCGCTTCCATAAATATACATTTTTGTGAAGTTGCATATGAATCTTGTGGAATCAGCAATGGGGGTAATATTTATATAATTGACATGCATATATTTATTGTAAAGGATATATTAACGTTTACTATCCTGTTTGTATGTGCACATGCAATATATATCAAAATAAAATGTGTTTTTTTTTTTCTCAAAATAAAAAATTAAGTTTTGTTTTTTATTCGTTTTGAAAACTATATTGTATTTACGTATTCATGTGTGAGTGTTGGTGTTTTTGTAGTATTATTTTTTTTTTTATTATTTAAAATGAATTACACGTGCTGCACACTGTTATTGTGCGCATACGCATATGTATGTGTGTGTGCATGTATGTGAGTTTCTATACGAACGTTTTTCAAATAAACACGCAATAATCTAACAGTGCTACCACATTCATATTCATAAACACACATATACTATTTTTCACACATTCGTTAATACAAATGTACAAACATATAAGAGTATGATGCATGCAAAATACATACACACAAAGGCTTATACAAGAAACCAACTAGCCCATATAAAACCATAAAAGAGAACCTCTAAAACAGGATATGAAAATAAAAAAAAAAAAACACACTCTGACTTTTTTTGTTTCCATTTTTCTACAATGCGTGTGTGTTTCATATTAAATGTTATTCTCTCTGCCTGATTTTTTTTGTTTAGTGCGGTTTGGTTCTTTTTCCAGCCTTTTTTAATAATTTTTTCCTGTTACGTTTTTTGTTCTTCAGTTTAGTTCTTTTGATAGTTGTTACTACAAAACCATTAGTAGATTTGTTTCGCTTTGTACGCAACGTTCTGTTTATATTTAATGTTTCAAATGAAATAGTTGTTTTTTTTTGTTTGTGTTGGTGATTGATATTAGTTATTATTGCATTTTTTTAATTAAAAAAATCCAAGATAACAAACAAAATTTAATAAAGCACATACAAAATTTAATGTCAAAAAGAATGAATTAAAAATAATATGTGATTTAGAAATGTAAAGTGATTAAAATCAGAGCGATACTACAAGTATATGATGACAAATGTCTTAAAAAATATTATTATTATTGTTAAACAACAAAAGTGTCGAGAGAATGTTAATAAAACTAAAACGAAAATACGCTTTATAGCCAATAAAAATGTTACTTGTAGAGAAAATAATCCCGATTAAAATAAAAATTTCCGTTTTGGAGTTTGTCACGAAATAAATTTCTTTCTAAATGTTCTATATTGTCTATATCAAAAGTATTTATGGAAAATACCTCACTTTAACTAGTGCTGTGAATATAAAAGTATTAACGATTAAAAGGAAAAGTGAACCATAAAAGAAAACGATTTTTATCGCATTTAAATAATAATTAAACAAATATGGAAAATGTTTTAACTCACTTTAGATTAATGACTATGTTTACCTTCAATTGTATTAGCTATTTTGGACACTTCAATTAAAATCATCAAAATTCTAAATTTAAATAGCCCCTGTGAATTTTGTTCAATGTGTGAAATCCTTTCTGAAGTCCTGAGTTTATATTAAGCCACTAATTATTAAAGAAGTATTTCATTAACAAGTGCTATAGCACATATTTCTTAAAGGTTTAGTTTGTTTCACGTACGATTTTTGTTCTTTCTATATATTTTTTTATTATTCACTTCATCAAACATCTCGTCAGGATTTTTTACTATAACGTTGTGTCCTTTACAAAGCTGTGGCCCTCTTTTTGTCTTTTATTTTTTACATTTCTGCCAGAGAGGCAGTTGTTTTGTTAATTTGTAAAGCGTCCGCCAAATAACTTTTTTTTTTTGAAAATGCTATACAAAAACTGTAGCTTTGGCTGTGTGGCACGTTGCGCCGTCCTGTTGAAACCAAATGTTGCCAATATCCTCCCCTTCAATTTTTGTAAACAAAAATTCGTTTAACATGGCCCGATAACGATCGCCATTGACTACGGCCACTCCTTGCTCATTTTCGAAGATAAATGGCCCAATTATGCCCTTGGACCAAAATCCGCACCAAACAGTGACTCGTTTTGGGTGTATCGGCTTTTCAATGTATGCGTGCGGGTTTTTTGTGCCCCAATTGCGACAATTTGCTTGTTTACATTCCCGCCAAGATCAAAAAGAGCTTCATCTGAAAAGATGAATTTTTTTTTGTTTGGCAAAATCGGCCAAAGTAATGTCGCAATATTTCCCAGCGTTGTTCAAGCGTATACACAACCATATTCGTTCAGCGGATGGATAAAACTAATTATCTGTCAAATCAGACATGATCTAAGTGTTACCATTTTACTAAAATTCAACAGAGATTGGTTAAAAAAACAAATTGAAGTCTTGTATTAGTATTTTGGTAACTTCTAAAAAAAATCAAACAAGCAATCATGTTCAAGCTCTGACGTAATGTTATTTTCCATATAGTCTCTATCTATACCTATAAAACGTCGCAGAATTCAGTAGCAAGATTAGATCTTTTATAGTTTCAAAACGTTTTTCTATTGATCTTATATAACAAGTAAGAGCGCTATTTATGTCCGTGCCGAATCCGATATTATCCTAGACCATCATGTGCATTAGTACAATGACCTAATTTTAGCGTAGCTTTTAATTCAGATTTATTATTATGCGCAATTTTGTTTTATTATTTCCGAAGCCATCTTTAATTTGAATTTGTTTTATTAATTAACTGTATTCTACTAGTCAAGACCTTTCATTTGATGGAAATATTGATCTATATGTAAACTTAATGTACGCCATTTGATACTGCCATCATTTTTATTTTTTTAATTTTTTTTATCCATTGTTAGGCCGTCAGTGTGGAAAGCATAGTAGTCGTTTTTAAGTTTTCACTTCTTTGTACTATCAAGGCGATTGAAACCGAACAATGAATTTCTGTATCTCATAAACACCGACAAAATGTCCTGTGATAAGAATGAAAAAAAAAACTTTTTTCTTAATCCTAATTTTTTTGATAAACATATGGGAAAACAGCGGAAGCCGTGCTTATCTGCCAATATCTCAGCAAGCTATAGAGGGATTGTGTTACATTATAAAACCGATTAGTTTGGCATATTCTTTAAAGAAATTCGGCCGGTATCTCACCATTTGTAGCTGTAATGATATCTAACAATTGTGGCTGACTTGTGTCTTTATACAAGAGACTTCACGTATCATTACAAAAATGTTCTGGGCGGCCAATAGACGTAAGATTAATTGCTCTCCAAACTCGCCTCTAAATAGGTTTATGGTGTGGCAAACTGTTAAGTGTGTGCCACCATGTTGTTGAAATCACATGTAAATTAAGTTCAGTTCTTTAATTTTAGGCATGCTCTCCTTGGTACGCATTCTTTTCATACGGGTTCATGAATAAATGTCCAATTAAGTAAAATCGGTGCACAATTAAGATACAACAGCTTTAATAGCCCGCACAATGGATCGTTTATGACGACCACTAAACGTACGACATAATTTACGAATCACATTTCTCACACAGCACGAATTTTGATAATAAAACTCAACGATTTTAAAGCGATGTTAGTCTATTCATCGTTTTAAGAATCTTTTTTTTTTTAACTGAAAACCATATAGCAATAAAATCGCCCTTTATTTAAGACTGCACTTTTCGATTTATTTTTGGGCCGTATTTTTTTGGTTATTTTTTTCAGATGCTGTTCTGCTTGATCATAAATATCCTTGAGACTTTACGAATATATTATACCGAGTCATTGTATAACCTGTGAACACTTTATTGCTGTAAATTCTGATCAATCTGTTTATTCCATTTTTGGTTCTTTATAGTTTTCAGGTAGTGATATCAAAGCTTAGATTAAGAAAAAAGTTATGCAAAAGTGAACAATTACTTAAAGGGTAAACAATGTCAAAATTTACTTATTTAAAAAACTGTTACATATCGAATTTCAGAAGGAGCTCCAGAATAGAATGACATACAAGATTCTCTATAATTTTTAAATTTAATTTCAAATAATTATTTATTATTAAAAAATATATTTTACTTCCCGTAATACGTTTTCTTCGTGTTAATGAGTGACGGTAAGAGTTTCATTTACACTCAGCCCACATTTTCAACCCTTCATTCATGAATTACAAAGGATAACAAATACGCTTAACACAATAATTACATAAAAATCCACTTCGTTTACCACAGCAAAACTCAACAGTATTCCAAAATATAAACTTTAATTTTTGAACAAAGTTTTCTCATTCTCAATATCAAGACAAAAGAAAAGGCAAATCCTTGTTTTATAATTGCTACAAGAGTGGTAAGAGTATTAGAACATTCACACTGATGTATATACATCAAGTTTTCGAAAGTAAAACACGACTACAACCGCAAACAAAATATGAAATTTGGTTTTTTGTTTTATTTTTTTTTTCATATTTTTTGTTTGTTGGTTGCTTCTTTCGGTTATGAAAGTGGAACAAAATTTTTGTAAAAAGAAAGTTAGACTAGAAAGTAAAAAGTTTTTAAATCTTTAATGGGTTTACACCTCCATACATACATACATATGTAGGTCTGTAAACTTGGCTAAAAGCTTAAAGTTTATGTCATTATATTTAATTAAGGGAAATAAAATGAATTGTTTTTAATTAAATTATTGATTAATGCAAGATTTTTCTTTCTCGCCTTTAATAATGTTTTTGTACATGGTGTGTGTGCACTTGTGTATGTAGAGTTTTAACAAATAAAGCATTTTGTACTGGTTTATCATTTTATTAAAAATTTGTTCAGGTATTAAGGAGGTTTTAAAACAAGCTAACTAACTTTGAAAAGTTCACTAGTTAAATTTAAATTTTAAATTAATTGTCTGAGGTTGAGTATTAAATACTCTCATGCTTTTGGCATATAATTCAAAATTTTTAATAAATTCCATTAATTTATTTTTTTTATTCACTCCTTTATAACAATAAAGATTTTATCAATTATCCAATATTGTTTAATTTTTTTTTTTTTTTTGGTCTTTAATATAAATGTTTAGTATTTAGACATTTCTTTTATGTTGTCTTAATTCTTTTCCAATTCGTATGCAGGATTATCGTTCGCCTTTTATTTGGTCGTGTTAATACTTGCCTGTAAATGGCGTGCTAAATGTTGAAAACAAAAATGTTATAAACTGAACATTATGTATATTATACATATGTGTTATTTTTATATTTAACACACTAATACACATACATATACACATGCATGCATGTGGGTCTTTTTGTAGTTGTCCTAATTCAAAGTTTACCAGAAAATTGAGTAAAATTGACTAAGCACCGTACTACTACAACAACAACAACAACAACATCGATGAGAAAATATGATGAAAGAAAACCCTTAGTTGTTGGTATTTGGTATTTTCCCGCAATTATTGATTAATTCTTTTTCTTTTTTTGTTTTTGTTATTTAGACGGTTAAATACAACAACGACAACAACAAAAATAGTTGCTTAAACAACAGAAATAGAAAATAACTCAAACCCACACCTAAATGTGTTTAGCGTTTCTGTATAGAGGTCAACCATGTTGTTTTTTTTTTTTTTGTTTTCTTGTTAACTTTAAGAATAATAATAATACAAAAAAAAATACCTTTAAGTGAAGGGAGTTTAATAAAATTAATCACAGTTAAAATCATTTCCTTTTGCAATTTGAAAATAACTAGAAGCGGTAGAAAACAAGTACAAGGTTGCCAAAGAAAAAACTAAAAGCGCTTAATTTAATTGAGAAAAATAATATTGAATTTGCTGATTATGAAATCACTTCTATAACAAGTATTCTGCTCAAAATGCTTTAACACATAGACTGGTGGAAAAAAAACTTGCAATAACAGTGAAGTTTTGATTTTGATTTTAAAAAGTTAAAAATATATATTTTAAGCACAATCTAAAAACTTTAATGTGCCTCTCCTTTTGATTACATTTGATCAACAAATTTTGATAGGAAAACAATAAATAAATAAACTTTCTTCTAGAAAATTGTACTTTAAGAACAAATAAGTAATTAGTAAAAAATTTGCTGTCCAATACTTAACACTTCGAGTACTTTTTTAAAGTTTAAAATAATATAGAACAATCAAACCGCACTAATTCGCTTCCTGTTAATTCAAAACCCTTAACAATACGAAATAAACAGCTTGTCCATGGAGAAAAAGTCTTACTTTCACAAATCCCATACATTTTTATACCCTCGTTAATTCGTATCGTTTTCTTATTCAAAGTTTGTGAAGACTCCTAAAGACCTCTTTTAAAAACGCACATGCTCTGAAAAAATACAAACGTAACGCTTTTTTACAATTTTTTTTCACAATTGGCGTTGGCTTTTTTTTCTGAAATTTGTCAAAGAAGACTCTCATAGAATATTTTCATTATTGAAAACATAAGAACATAATTTTAGCAATTGACAGTGGAGCAAAGAAATTAAGTATCGCTACTTCAACGCTTTCATTTATTTCGAAAAAGAGGATTAATTGTGAAAACTGTCTTAGGCTGTGAAGTAAATTCAATTATTTTTGTTGTCTTTAACATACACACGGTTACCATGAATAAAATTCGACATGGAAATGTTCAAACTTGTGAACAGTTGGTATCATGAATAAAAGCGTTGTGTAAATTTTCAAAATTTAAAACCGTTTATTAAGTTTTTATATGTTAACCACGTTAAATCAAAATTTGATTATTTCGAAAATTTCTCTAAGGTTGCACCAGTTCAATGTGTATAACACTTTTTGACTTCTAATCATAAGTGCAAGTGCAATCCAAAAGAGTTAGTCTTTAATGATGTGCTTCAAAATACATGCAAATGCATGCGAAAAATCTGAAACAATTCATGTAAACAAACATTATTTACTCCTAGGAGATGGGTTTTTTCCATGTCTTTTTTTGTTGGATTCGTTCACGAATTATTGGGATTCTACTGTAGATAGTTCTGCTTACTTTAAATACATTTGTGGATATGTTTTTCTATGCCGCTCAAAGATCTAATATATGACTTGCTTATTCGATTACAATCACTTTAAATTCCAAACTATTTTTGCGAAATAAGTGAAATGTTTAAAAATTGTTCTCAATTTGCTATTAAAAACAGACATTTAGGACTTGTCACGCAAATATATCGTTGAGCTTTTAAATGTACTGGAGCCAAATTATGGCAATCGATTGTTCGATTGTGAACGTTCGTTCAAATAAAATTTCAAAAGCTATCGAATGCGGTGGTATGACTCCTGTCAATTTTATTATTTTTTTGTATCGTCAAGTCCGACTATACATTTACTAGGGCAATGGGAAATGAGTAGCACTTTTCTTTTTTTAGCAGTCATCTGTGGAAAAACCATATGGAACTATTGGCTTATACTTCAATCTACAACTGTTGTTTTTTTGACAAGTCTTTGGATTTTTATAAAATTTTTCATTATTTTACGTCGTCGTAAGAAATTCTTTTTACTTTTCTCTACTCTGTTGTGGATACCATAATTATTGTCAATCGAATAGTTTAGTTGTGATAATAAAGAATCTACGATTGTATCTAAAGAATTTCATGTCGGAGTATAAACATGGAGTCAGCATTAAAAAATTAAGATTATTGCTATAGTAACTATACTATATATATTATAACTACGAAGAAAAACTTTGATTGCAAGAACTCAAACATTCGATTAGCAATAAATTGAAGTGTCTGTTTTCTGGGTGTACACAATATTTTTTGCTACAAAAGAAATCGTACTTTTTAATTTTTACTAGGGATCTTTGTTAAAAAAAAAAACAATCTCTAATTTTTTATTAATTTGGTGTCTAATTAAAAAAAAAATTGATTTGCGACAAAAAGTTCTTACTTAAGAACTTATTCGCGTTGGATTTTTAATCGAAAGAACCGGTTTTTGTTAAAAAAAAAATGTTTTAAAAACCCCGGTTGAAAGTTAAGGATAAAAATATCGACTAAACGGTTTTATAAATATAAAGAATAATAATATAAAAATCTTATCTAAACCTATTCTAACAAAAAGTAAGAAAATGTTTAAAAGTTATTTAAAACAGTAACAAAATTTTAAATTTTAATATTGTCTTAAATATGAAATTGACAATTATAATTTTCATAAAAACAACAGTTATAGAAATAGAAAAATTATTTAAAAAAAAATGAAATAAATAAAAATTACAGAAAATAGCGAACTCGTAAACAGCACTGGGTAAAATTTATGTTATTTCTATTTAAATGTTTCTCATAATTTGAAAATCCATCGGACAAAGATAAAAACGCAAATAAATCATTATTACTGCAATACCAGCAGGATTTAATTTATGCGAAAAATATATTTGTTTATACTTTATTTTATATTAGTTGAGCTTGAGGTCGAACAATTAAGTTAAAAATATTTGTTTATTTATTTATTTTTAAATTTTCAATATTTCGCCTACCATCGGTTGGCATCATCAGGAATAATGAGTATAATAACTAAACGTAATCTATCATTATTCCTGATGATGCCAACCGATGGTAGGCGAAATATTGAAAATTTAAAAATAAATAAATAAACAAATATTTTAAACTTAATTGTTTGACCTCAAGCTCAACTAATATAAAATAAAGTTTAAAATAAAAGGTCGATAAAAGCAAAAATAAATTTTATATTTGTTTATATTAACATCAACCGATTCCAAAAAAAACCGATTTATTCCACATTTCAAGAATAGACACTTTAAAAAAGGACAATATTTGCCAAACAAAAACCATAATTTTTAGTAATTTTTTCCACATTTTATTACGATGTCGGTGGTGAATGAGATATTCTAAACGCCATTTGTTCGAAACACTAGTGGCGCTATAGTGTGCAAAAAATCTTAAAGTTTAAGAACTTTTGCAGTCCACTAAAAAGCATAGTGGTACACAATTTTTTTGTAAATCAGTCCTTATTAAGGAATATTTCTCATTTTCTCTTTCACACGTTATTATATTTTTTCTTTTTTTTAATAATGCTCAATTGTTATAAAGGAAACCTTAACAATTACAGCCAAACCTATACTTAAGCGTTAAGCAAGTAGCAGTAAGCGCAAAAGTTTTTATTATCATTACAATAACAAAACACACTCAAAAACACTGTTGCCCTAAAATGTATCAGAAATGCATCTTAATTACTAAAAGGGACATAAAATTAAGTTGTATTTTCGAATGAAAAAAAACACATTTTTTGTAGCAATTAACTAAAAAAATAATAAAAAATATATCTAGAGTATAGAATGAATAAAAACGCTTAAAATGTTTGCTTAATTCTCAGCCGAAAATTAGTTTAAACACACAGAGCAACTGAACAGCATTCCAACATGCAATGTCACAATTACGAAACCAGGCAACATTTTATACATTTTTAAAAATATACTTAAACACAGAATGTTAAAGGAATTGAAAGTTTTTTTGTTTTAAAATTTAAAGTGATGATAAACTTTCATTTATAGCAAACTTTTTAAAGACTTTAAAATTCTTAATATATTTTAATGAATTAAGTGAAGTTGTAAGCTAACTAAATTGTTTCTTTTGATTTTCCACTTTCAAATGTATTAATGTTTAAAGAAATAGCAAAATACTTGATCATTTTAAAAGTCCTCGTGTAAACCTCCTAAATAAAGGCAAAATGTTAACAAAATGCCTTTTCCTCATTAACTACATATTTATGTTTGTGTAGCAGCATTTAAAGGTTTTCTTATAATTAATTCACATATATTAACGTTTCTTTCAAACAAATTTTAAATCTATGGCCTTTTTGCAAAATAACTTATTTCGCATTTGTAAATATTTACTTACTTATAATATTTTTACAGGAAATCATAAAAAACAAACAAAAAATTTAATTAAAATTAAATTGAATTGAATTTTGTTGTGATATCTCGTATTCTAAAAGCCGCAGCAAGGCGCAAATTAATAAAAATGAATTAGAAATTTTGGAAAAATAATTTTTATTAATTTTTTTTAAATTTTTTTAAATTTTTTTAAATTTTTTAAAAATACATAAAACCAACTATGAGCTAAAATATTTTATTTGTCTTGAAGATCCTACTTTAATGATTAAGAAAACTAAAAATATGCTTATCTCGACTGAAGTTGTTTTGTCAACGGTCCACAGATATACATACATTGTTATTATAAAACAAAAAGCTGTTGTTTTTTTCTTTTGATGCTTCTCCATGAGTACGAAAATACATTTTTACTCACACACACAAACATGTTAAAAGTAATAATTCTGAACATATTATGAACATAAATGTCGTATTTATAAAAATTATCCATAGACATGAACACTACAGCACATGCACACATATAAACACATACATACACATTTGTGCTTGTATGTGCGTGCATTTCATTTGATAAAAAAAAAATATATTTTAACTAAATATTAATGTTTAGCGAAACATCATTAAAGATGGCATTATAATAAAATTTCGCATTAAATTAAAAATGATGAAAATACAAATTTTTTGGAATTTTGTTTGCAAATGAAACAACAATTAAAGCAAAATTGAATTATATTCGGGACAATATTTCGCTTCTCAAATTCTCTTCTAAAGTCGAATTTTATATTTTTAATATATTTTTATGGAAAAAAAAACACAAATCTATAAGCGTACATGCATATCTAAAATTAATAAAATAAAAACTATGTTTTTCGAAGAAAAGCGAATCAAAAAAAAAATGAATGGAAAATAATAAATATTAACCCAATTATTGGCTTGTAAGGAATTTAATTAGAAACACGATATACGTATTTATTTACTTAACAAGTAAGAGCACTATATTCGGCTGTGCCGAATCTTTTATACCCACCACCAATTTTGTGTACATTTAAAGTACATTATTTATTATTTTGTTAATCACTATGGAATAATATCTTTAAAATAAAATATGTATTACTTTCTTTATAGAGGGTGGTTAATTTTTAGGGGCCCCTGTTGAAGGTGAACCACACATAAGCAACAAGTTTTTTTTTGCATTTCATTTGACATTTCTCAATCTCAGACTAACTTAATTTGAACAGTGGAAAGATACCTAAATGAGCAACGCGTTAAAGTTATTCAGGTTTAATTATTTATTTTATTTGATCTCTTTTTTTAAATTTTCATATTTAAATATCCAATTTTTGTATTTAAATTCTCAATATTTTGCTACTCCTTCGTGTAGCATCTTCAGGAAAATTCATTATTATTAATTAATTAATTAATTATTATTAATTAATTATTTGTAAATTAATTTTCAGGTTTAATATTCAGGTTTTTTTATGAAAATGGGCGTTCAAAACAAAATGCATTTTATGCACTTCGTAATTCTTTTGATCAACATAATCCTGCCTTCTTAGTTCGTTGAATGGGAACCACTGCGGTTTTTTGCGATAGTGTGGCAAAAGAGCAGTCAACATCGCCTCATGATCATGCCCAGCAATTGAGCATCAACATTGTCATTGAAAATTTGGACCATCAGATACTTCGATATGCTACTAAAATGCTTTTGTAAATGTAGTCTTTCAATGAAAGTGGGCGTTAAAGTAGGCGTGTCAATAAAGAGTCTGCTAATAAATACAACTTAAATATTTCAATATAGTCCTTTATTTTCCAAAAAACTTTGTCAATAGAGAAATTACATGAATTTAAGATAAACCGTTATATGGTGGGTAGGCGTTAAAGTGGACGTGTCACCAAAACTTTTTGGCACAACAACTACATTGATTAGAAGGATATACGTAGCAAATTTTATCATCAAACCTCTAAATTTGGCGGTTTTATGAGCTTTTAAATTTCATTAACAGTAAATAACGTGAAAAGTGGGCGTTATAGTAGGCGTGTCAAAGTTGTATTTCCGAATGAGTACAACTTAGATGTTTCAATATAGTCCTTTATTATTCCAAAATTTTTATTAATAGAGAAATTATATGAATTTTAGGTAAAGCGTTATATGGGAGGTGGGCGTAAAAGTGGGCGTGGCACCTAAATTTTCTGGCACAGTAATCACATTGCCTAGGGGGCTATACGTAGAAATTTTAATCATCATACCTCTAATTTTGGTGGTTTTATGAAGTTTTAAATTTCATTAACGGTAGATAACGTGAAAAGTGGGCGTTATAGTAGGCGTGTCAAAGTTGTTTTCGCGAATGAGTACAGCTTAGATGTTTTAATATAGCCCTTTATTATTCCAAAATTTTTATTAATAGAGAAATTATATGAATTTAAGGTAAAGCGTTATATGGGAGGTGGGCGTAAAAGTGGGCGTGGCATATTGATTTTCCGTTATAAAAAAGCCCGTCACCAAAAATCAAAGTGTGCAAAATTTCAGAGTCGTACATCCAATTTTGTTGCTTTTAGGACGTTTTTGTTTTTAAATATACCGAAAAATACACTGTGCGGTATAAATTTTCGTACATTTTGATCGATAACTCCTCTTCTAATACATAGATTTAAATAATTTTCGGGGAAAAATATTGTTTTTACTCAGGAAATATATATTCGAAGTTTCATGAGTCTACGTTAATCCGTTTGGACACAATTCCATTTTATTCGATGTTCGTAGGACACGGTTTTTTCGACCTACTCTTGCTTTTCGAGCTATAACTATCTTCCTAATATTCCGATTTAGCCCATTTTCAATACCAAACAAACCTTGTCTATAAGAAAGATTCTGGCAAAATTTGAGCCCCCTAGCTATTTCGGTGCGACCTCTATCGTGCTTTCAACAGACGGACAGACGGACAGACGGACGGACATAGCTAGATCGTCATCAAATCAAACCCTGATTCAGAATATATATACTTTATGGGGTCTAAAATGGATATTTCGATGTGTTACAAACGGAATGACAAAATGAATATACCCCCACCATTTTTTTGGTGGCGGGTATAAAAACATGTTGTGCAAAAAGCGCATTTTGTGCTAAAAGAGTACTGCTTTAAAGCGGGAACTCGCTAGGCAAATTTCATGCCTTCCGCAAGCTAGTTTGTAAGTAAACATTACAAAGAAATATATCCTTAAAAACATTGTGTGAAGCACAAAAATTAAATTTTTTACCACCACAATACTGCTAATCCTTAAGCTATTAGTTTTTTTTTTTTTTTTGTAACCTACACCAGGTAAACCAATTGCCTTAATATCACTTTGTAAGTGAAATAATTGGTGTTCAAACTTTTAACTTGCTTTGTTGGCCAAGTTTAGATAACAAAGTATTTAATAAAATGTCACACATACCCGTCACAATATTTAGCTCGCATTGTTCACCGACCTATAATTGACTTAACCCTTACCCAGTATCGGTATCATTGCTCGAGTTTTAGTCCTTATGTCTATTTTTTTAGGACAGCTTTCAAAAATCACCCTACAATTTACAAATCCATAAAAAATATTCACAAAAACTTTATTTCAAAAAAATCTCTTTTTGAATCGCTAACTCAGAGCTTTAATGGCGCTTCGAAAGGCATGATTTTTACATAAGATATCGGGACTCTTTTATTCAATTAATAAGCGCTAATTTCCGCCCTACCTACCAAAAACAGATTAATCACGCCTTCCCCTTACGTACTGCTAAAAAAGGAAGAAGCCATAAGCATGACTGTAATGTGCACATAATTTTATAATTACACCGCAAATATTTCGCATGAAACAAGAAATCTATATCAGGTTTTATTAGAATTGCTTTAGAAATTTAACACAATCAACTTTTCATATCGGCAGGGTCTACAGTCTGCTGAAACCACATCTCAGGTATATTTTAAACCCAGGACAAATGTAATTCCACACCATACTGAGCACCTAATGGGATACCATTGCCGTTAATGAATGGCTTTGGATTTTAATAAAGTTGATTTCATTTTTGTATTAATCCGTAGAGCACACAAAGTGTCGGGCATAGTTAAGCCAACTTTTCCTTTTTTATAAAAGTACTCAAAGCATAAATATTTAATGTTTATCCTTGTCACTCCTAATTAGTAGTTTTTTCTTAATCTAATTTTTATCTTTCATAGCACACACACACACACGTACATTTAGTTGGTAAACAAGTAACTATAAATTCCTTTAAACAAAAACTTGTTGTTTCATTTATTTTTAAAATTAGAGAAAAAGGTTTTGCCATTAATCGTTTTTAAATTCTAGTGCTTATGGAAGAAGCACGTTTTATATTTTTGAAATAAAAGTTGCTTGATTGACATATTTTTTGTCATTTAAGAAGCAAGAAACTTTAGGTACATTTAAATTTATATTAAAAATTTATTTCCAAAAATTGTCACTTAACATGTTTGTAACTAGAATATTTAAATGGCAGGCTAAAATGGAATTTGCACAAACCCTTATAAATAACTGGCTTACACAGTGCAGCATATGATTTTGGTACTTAATTCTCTGAATCTGCATCATTCGTTTTGTCAAGTTGGTTGCATTAATAATTTGATGGTCATACGAACTATTTTGTTCATAGTCAATTTTTATCACT
Organism: Phyto melanocephala; assembly: GCA_941918925.1. Classification (NCBI taxonomy): domain Eukaryota; kingdom Metazoa; phylum Arthropoda; class Insecta; order Diptera; family Rhinophoridae; genus Phyto; species Phyto melanocephala. The sequence continues at coordinate 135,127,911 of OW799234.1, read as the reverse complement.
TTTCCCATATTTTACTACAGTTATATCTCGGCCTTGAAAATCGCAAAAATTTCAATATGTTTTTCCCATTTTTCTCCTTTTTTGCTCAATAATTGAATTTAAAATATACAATTATGTTTTTTTTTTTTACTTTATTATGCATGAAACTAAAAAATTTCGCTTCATGTTACAGCTATTTAGGAACAAGTCGTTGACATTTACTTTTACTTTCAAAAACACAATAGATAATGTTTAATAATAGCTAATCAACCTTGTGAAATAGTTCCAAATACAAACTAGTGTGAAAATGAATTTACCTTGATAAATACATCAATAAAATGTTTAAAGTATTACAAAAATTTAGCTTCCGTAAATTAAAAGAAAAAAAACTACTTCATACATAAGTAAGCTATTGTTTGTGCAATACGACTACTTAAATTAAAACAAGTAGGAGCACTATATTCGGCTGTGCCGAATCTTTTATACCCACCACCAATTTTGTGTACATTTAAAGCACAATATTTATTATTTTGTTAATCATTATGGAATAATCTCTTTATAATAAAATATGTATCACTTTCTTTGTAGAGGGTGGTTAAATTTTAAGGGCCCATGTTGAAGGTGAACTACACCTAGTCTTTAAATTTGTTTTCTGCATTTCATTTGACATTTCTCACTCTCAAACTTATTCAATTTGATCCGTGGAAAGATACGCAAATGAGCAACGCTTTAAAGTTATTCAAGTTTTTTATAAAAATGGGCGTTCAAATCAAAATGCATTTTGTGCACTTCGTAATTCTTTTGATCAACATAATCGTTCAAATTCGTTCACAATCGGGAGAATTGTAAAAAATATTTAAATTTCTGCAAAACAGGTCTGTATAAAATGTTAGAAAATCTGTGAATGCCTTCTTATTTCGTTGAATGGGAACTATTGCTGTTTTTTGCGATAGTGTGCCAAAAGAGCAGTCAACCTCGACTCATCGTCATGCCCAACAATTGAGCATCAATATTGTCATTGAAAATTTTGGACCATCAGATAGAGGAGTGGCGCCAAGGATGGGGGGGGCCATTTGGCCAATATTTTGTTAAATACATAATTGAACCATACAAATATTATCATTATAAAAAGAAATAATAATATCCTAAATAATTTGTGTTTTATTTAAATTCAACATCGGTCCTTAAAATTTAACCACCCTTTATAACTTCGATATGCTACTAAAATGCTTTTGTAAATGTAGTCTTTCAATGAAAGTGGGCGTTAAAGTAGCTGTGTCAATAAAGTTTCTGCTAATAAATACAACTTAAATATTTCAATATAGCCCTTTATTTTCCCAAAAACTTTGTCAATAGAGAAATTACATGAATTTAAGATAAACCGTTATATGGGAGGTAGTCGTTAAAGTGGGTGTGTCACCTAAACTTTTTGGCACAACAATAACATTGATTAGAAGGATATACGTAGCAAATTTGATCATCATTCCTCTTATTTTGGCGGTTTTATGAGCTTTTAAATTACATTAACGGTATATAACATGAAAAGTGGGCGTTATAGTAGGCGTGTAAAAGTTATTTTTGCGAATGAGTACAACTTAGGTGTTTCAATATAGCCCTTTATAATTCCAAAATCTTTATTAATAGAGAAATTATATGAATTTTAAGTAAAACGTTATATGGGAGGTGGGCGTTAAAGTGGGCGTGGCGCCTTAATTTTCTGGCACAGTAATGACATTGCCTAGGAGGATATACGTAGCGAATTTGATCATCATACCTCTAATTTTGGCGGTTTTATAAGCTTTTAAATTTCATTAACGGTCTATAACGTGAAAAGTGGGCGTTATAGTAGGCGTGTCAAAGTTATTTTTGCGAATGAGTACAACTTAGGTGTTTCAATATAGTCCTTTATTATTCCAAAATCTATATAAATTGAGAAATTATATGAATTTTGGGTAAAACGTTATATGGGAGGTGGGCGTAAAAGTGGGCGTGGCACTTCAATTTTTTGGCACAGTAATGAAATTGCCTAGGGGAATATACGTAGCAAATTTCATCATCATACCTCTTATTTTGGCGGTTTTATGAGCTTTTAAATTACATTAACGGTATATAACGTGAAAAGTGGGCGTTATAGTAGGCGTGTCAAAGTTGTTTTTGCGAATGAGTACAACTTAGGTGTTTTAATATAGCCCTTTAGAATGCCAAAATCTTTATTAATAGAGAAATTATATGAATTTTAAGTAAAACGTTATATGGGAGGTGGGCGTTAAAGTGGGCGTGGCGCCTTAATTTTCTGGCACAGTAATGACATTGCCTAGGAGGATATACGTAGCGAATTTGATCATCATACCTCTAATTTTGGCGGTTTTATAAGCTTTTAAATTTCATTAACGGTCTATAACGTGAAAAGTGGGCGTTATAGTAGGCGTGTCAAAGTTGTTTTTGCGAATGAGTACAACTTAGGTGTTTTAATATAGCCCTTTAGAATGCCAAAATCTTTATTAATAGAGAAATTATATGAATTTTAAGTAAAACGTTATATGGGAGGTGGGCGTTAAAGTGGGCGTGGCGCCTTAATTTTCTGGCACAGTAATGACATTGCCTAGGAGGATATACGTAGCGAATTTGATCATCATACCTCTAATTTTGGCGGTTTTATGAGCTTTTAAATTTCATTAACGGTATATAACGTGAAAAGTGGGCGTTATAGTGGGCGTGTCAAAGTTATATTTTCGAATGAGTTCAATTGAGATGTTTCAATATAGCCCTTTATTATTCCAAGATCTATATAAATTGAGAAATTATATGAATTTTGGTTAAAACGTTATATGGGAGGTGGGCGTAAAAGTGGGCGTGGCACATTGATTTTCCGTTACAAAAAAGCGCCTCACCAATAAGCAAAGTGTGCAAAATTTCAGAGTCGTACATCCAATTTTGTTGCTTTTATGACGTTTTTGTTTTTAAATATACCGAAAAATACACTGTGCGGTATAAATTTTCGTACATTTTGATCGATAACTCCTCTCCTAATGCATAGATTTAGATAATTTTCGGGAAAAAATATTGTTTTTACTCAGGAAATATATATTCGAAGTTTCATGAGTCTACGTTAATGCGTTTAGACACAATTCCATTTTATTCGATGTTTGAAGGACATGGTTTTTTCGACCTACTCTTGCTTTTCGAGCTATAACTCTCTTCCTAATATTCCGATTTAGCCCATTTTCAATACCAAACAAACCTTGTTTATAAGAAAGATTCTGGCAAAATTTGAGCCCCCTAGCTTTTTCGGTGCGACCTCTATCGTGCTTTCAACAGACGGACAGACGGACAGACGGACAGACGGACGGACATAGCTAGATCGTCATCAAATCAAACCCTGATTCAGAATATATATACTTTATGGGGTCTAAAATGGATATTTCGATGTGTTACAAACGGAATGACAAAATGAATATACCCCCACCATTTTTTTGGTGGCGGGTATAAAAACAGTAACTGTAAAATATTATGAAATCAATTCCATTTTATTTTTAAGCTTCAGTGCAATCTCGCGGCTTTAATTTATTTTATCGTTTGTTCTTTAGTTCAACTTATTAAAACCGAAATTAGTGAATTTTTTCAGTGTCAACACTGTATTTTAAAGTTGAGCAGCAGAATAGTATTTAATCAGCAAAGCATGTTTAAGTTACTGACGGACCTCATGTATACACGCAAATATCCGTTACGTAACGGAACACAATAATGAGGTTTATATGAGGTTTCATAATAACTACCCTCTTAATGTCTACTTGCAAGATGTTCACGAAATTTTATAAAATTTACTTAAGTGTCCGTAGAAGTTAATAGGAGCGCAAAAAGATTACCTCTTCACTCACGTTAGATATACGCAGAGATCAGGTAATCAAATTCATTGCCGATCATATGGTTCAGTTCTTACAATCGAACTTTTCTCTTGTCGTCTTGTTCTGTAGATACAACCATGAAATTCTACAATCACAACTTAACTATGTGATTGGTAAAAACTCTGGTAGTCACAATCGATACTGTTTTGTCTGTGTAGGAAATGGGTATTCAAAAACCCAACAGGTTTTCCTATTTGATTAAAAGTAAAAAAATTTATTTTTTATTTATTTATTCTTCGGCCACGTTGAATTTTATTCAATTCCATGAAAAAATCAGTTAATGAGTAAAAAAGTGGATGATTAACCGGATGGCCATTAGTCAGCAAAGGATTCTAACAAAGATTCAAAAACGATCCAAAATCGATTAAAAACAAACCGAAAGTTGTCCTGGTGTAATTACGCCAGTTTGGCTTTTAAAACGGCAACTTCATAGTTGGTGTTGTATGAAGTATGCTGCAGTAAACAATTTAACAATTGTTGATAACAAATAATACTTAAAGAAAAACTTTTTAGGTGTGCTAAATGTAAGCTGTTGCCAAACTTTTTTTGAGCCATATATCAATGACTCGCTTATACAGCGAAAAATGGTTGCAAATAGCGCCACAGCTTTTAGACAAAGCTATGAACAATCACCGAATACGTAGTTTGATTTCCAAGCAGAGCTGATTCAATAATGGTGAAGTCAAATAATTGAAATTTCGCTAAAATATTGGCTAAAAAAATAAAGAAATCGAAGAAGTACACACATTTCTTTCCTACTTTTTAGTGACTATTTCAAGATTATTTAACAAGGTTTCCTAAAAGCCCTATTTTCCAAAATCTTAAAAATCCTAAAAATTTTACCCCACAACAGTACAATACTTTTAACCAGTGAACGAAAATAAACGAAACGAAACACGGTACAAATCATCTAAGTCAGAAACTTTTCAATTTTCATGAATCGTTTTGTTTGCGAGCAAAACAAAACCACAAACTTTTCAATGCAAAAGAGCATAAACAAAACAATTCGGGTTTTGTTCTTTGCAGTGAACGAAAACAAACGAAACGAAAAACGGTACAAATCATCTAAGTCAGAAACTTTTCAATTTTCATGAATCGTTTTGTTTGCGAGCAAAACAAAACCACAAACTTTTCAATGCAAAAGACCATAAACAAAACAATTCGGGTTTTGTTCTTTGGCATTGCTTTGACGGTATGTTTCGTTTGAGTACGAAACAAGAATGAAACGTTTGCAAACGTTTGCAGAACAAAAATATTATAACAATCATAATAACAATGCACCATTGCCAATTCGCAAACTATAGTCAGTGACTTCATATCGTTATTAGGATCATAAAATTAATGTAGGTAAAATGTTAAAAAAATCCCAAACAACAAGCAGCAATAAATATGTAGATTTTTTCATGTAAAGAGCAAATCAATCAGTAAACGTTTTGAAACGTTTGCAGAAAGTATTGTATTGTATTGTTTTGCATGTTACATATTGAAGCTGAGTACTTTTCGATTCTGGTTTTGTTTGCACTCATAGTACAAAACAATACAAAACAAAATGCATGTACCGTTATCCTGGGTTTTGTTTCGTTTTGTTTTCCCTCTCTGAAATGATCGAAACAAAACTATTGGAAACGTTTCCTTTTGTTTGTTTTCGTACTCTGGTTCTTTGGCTTTGCTTTGACGGTATGTTTCGTTTGAGCACGAAACAAGAATGAAACGTTTGCAAACGTTTGGGGAACAAAAATATTAAAACAATCATAATAACAATGCACCATTGCCAATTCGCAAACTATAGTCAGTGACTTCATATCGTTATTAGGATCATAAAATTAATGTAGGTAGGTAAAATGTTAAAGAATTCCCAAACAACAAGCAGCAATAAACATGAGATTTTTTCATGTAACCCTCCGACCACACGAGCAATATGTTTAGCAATTATTGCCACAGCAACTGTCAAATTCTATTGCCAACACAAGCTATTAACGTGTGGACCGCATGAATATATATTAGAACACATATTTAGCAATAAATAATATAATACATTGCTGAGCAATAATCTTTTAACACAAGCTGTCAAATTCAATTGCAAACAAATAAAATGTAACAACAACACTAATGTATAAGAGAACGTCGCAGAAAAAAAAGAAAACAAAATATTAAAATTAACATGGTTATTATAAAAAAATTTAAGTTTTTTAATTATATTTAAATATATAGGCAAAATAATCGTTTTAATCTAGTGCTTTGGTGAATTTTATTTTCGTATATTTTTTTTATAAAATTTTATATAATAGGTCAATCAACAGGAAATTTTTTAATTAATGTTTTAAGATATTTACGTGTTCACCACCTATAGATATAAGCTTGAACTTTGGCAATTTGCTGCCGTTATTCTGCCGGCTTTATTGCTTATATTAAGACATATTAAATCGCTCGTGTGGTCGGGGGGTAAAGAGCAAATCAATCAGCAAACGTTTTGAAACGTTTGCAGAAAGTATTGTACTGTATTGTTTTGCATGTTACATATTGAAGCTGAGTACTTTTCGATTCTGGTTTTGTTTGCACTCATAGTACAAAACAATACAAAACAAAATGCATGTACCGTTATCCTGGGCTTTGTTTCGTTTTGTTTTCCCTCTCTGAATTGATCGAAACAAAACTATTGGAAACGTTTCCTTTTGTTTGTTTTCGTACTCTGGTTTTAACTCATTTTAAAATTTTTGGCTGCTAATGACATTATTACTATTATTACTTCTTGTGATTACAACAACTATTTTGTTTTTTCAACTCAAAAAAAAAAACAAAACAAACAAATGTTAGTTATTAAGCATTACATTACGATTCAGCGTTAAGCAAACAAAATTAATTGTTATAATAATGACCAAAACGCAAACGCATACAAATTACTATTAAATTGAGTTTAATTTGTAAAACAATAGAAAGTGAAACATTACGTCTTTATTTCTTTTTTGTTCGCATATTTAACATGTTGTTGAGTCAGTTTCCTTTTGCTTTTCAGCAATTCTTTTCTATTTATAACAAAAAAAGGTTCGGTTCAAACATACACATCGTCTATGCATTGAATCCAGGTTAAATTAACTGTGATATTGTAGTGTGTATGTTTGTTCCTATGAGTGCATGTTTTGTATTAAACTATAAAAGGACACAAATACTTTTTTATGTTCTAAAATATGTACAATATGTATGTAAAAATGTATGTATGTATGTCTATGTATCAAATAGCTCAAGTCAAGTAAAGAGAAGTGTTATTTAGATAGAAATAGCAGTGTTACTGATTGTAATTAACAAGACTTATGTGTATGTACGCATGAATGTCGCGTTGTCAGCCGGTCTTTACTGGTGTTTCTATGTAAAGGAGAACGTGTTGTGTCTATCGTTTCAAAGTGAATGTACTCGAAATGACAACAAAGTTTGCATTGATTATGACTACAATCAGCAAAATAAAAATACATATTCTGGTTGCAAGTGTGGTTTATGGTTATGGAAAATGGTATAAGTAATCACTTAATTGGAAAATTATAATTCAATTATGAAAGAAGTTTATTTAACAAATGTGTGCGTTATTCAATTGAACATGAAAAACGTAGCACATGGATCATTCTTTATAAATCTCAAGTATTTGAAAAGTCAATATTAATATATTTTTTTAAAAAACAATTAAGAGCTCTGTGCCGAATCTGTACATGGGTATAAGGATAACAATGTAACTTATTCTAGATATCAGATTTCATATTATATGTCATTTTCTTCTTTGATTTTCGAACCCATATTTGATTTTGTATTTATAAATAGTTAACTGTATTCTACTAGTCAAGCCCTTTCATTTGATACTTATTTTGATGGCGTTTAGAAAAGAATTCCGTTATTTTGTTTCAGACGCCATCTTGGATTTTCCACTCTCTTAATAGTTAACTGTATTATACTGGCCAAGTTCTTTCATTCGATATCCATATTGGCTTTCTCGAAAGTGTATAAAGTGAAAAAATCAACTTTAATTTATAAATTTTAGGAAAAACTCCGAAGCAGTTGTATTTTGGTGCTTATATCTCTCCTAGTTTCAAAAGATTTAAGATTATGGATGTAATAGTTTAATAGGCATGTAATAAATGTTTTTTATTGAGGCTTCTAGGCCTACTTTTATTTTTTAATCCCATTTTTAACTTAACTATGCAAGTTATTATTATAATGCTCCACACGAATTTTTCAGACTTTAGGTATTGCGGTTCTTTGGATATGCGGCGCTCTGCAACGGTCATCATTTAGTTTTTATTTATTTAGACAGATTTACCGCATAATAATTGTGTTAAGACCAGTGATGGAAAAGTTGTTACGATCGTGCTTTTTTTGATACTATTTCATTTGAAAAAATACCGTGTTACTCCTCTGTAACATTTGATACTCTCAGTGATACGTCTAAAATTTAAAACCATTGATTTTTTAAATTCATCTGTTTTAGCATTTCCCCTTCATCACTTGTAGTTTATGAAAATGGCAACTCTAGTTCTTATTATGTCTTCTTATTTTGTTTAACATAAAATATTACTGGTATTTCTGATTTTTGTAAAATGAATTATTTTTCGATAGTGCTTGATGAGAGCACTGATATAAGCATCAACTAAAACTTGGTGATTGTTATTAGAACTTTTAATGGACAGTGTCGTGATCGATTTTTAGGTTTAATTAAAATAGATGTCAGCTCATCAAGTGACATATTTCAAAGTACTTTGAAATTTTTAGAGCTATGCAATATACCTTTAAATAATATAATCGGTATTACAACCGACAACTGTGCGGTCATGATGGGCCCCTTGAATGGTGTGCAAGCAAAGTTTAAAGACAAATTTCCATTTTTGCAATAGCTCAAGTAGAAGGGAGGAGTTCACAACATTCCAAGAGTATTTCGGTGCAGCAACCAGGTGGCTTTCACGGGAGGAAGTAGTTAATAGAATTTTGGGGCAATGGGAGCCGTTGAGGTACTATTTTAAGTTAAACGATTATGAAAGGGATTCAAGAAATGAAAGGATCGAATTTATAAGATCCGGAGTTTTTGATCAAGTATTCAAAATGACCTTTTTATTTCTTCAATACGTTTTAAAGATCATAAGTTCTTTTATTCTATTAAACGTTTTGTCTGGTAGAACTAATAATATTGTACCACTTCTGTTAAAAATGTTTCTAAATGAAAGGCAAAATTTTGAAAATATAAACTCTCAGTACAGGGTTTGGCGGATGTTGAAGAGCTTAAGCCTTTGTTAGATGAAAATATTTGTAGTTTTTGGTCTAAAGTGGCTTAAATTAAAAACTCTTTGGGCGAATATATGTTTTCCGACATTTCGAAAATTGCAAATGGAATTTTATCTATTCCTCACTCCTCTGCAAATGTAGAGAGGATTTTTTCGTATCAAAATCTAATAAAAACCAAACAAAGAAATAGGCTTAATGTTGATACCGTATCAAGTCTCATTCAGACCAAAAATTTATTGAAATCTAAAGACTCCTGTTGTTATAACTTTGACATATATGTATAGATATATCTAATAAAATAATGTCAAATAAATTGTAGTTGCTGTAAACTTTATTACTTTTGATCACGTATTATAATTATTTACTTATGTTCCTGTTCAATTGGCGCTATTTATCTAGGGGCTATTTCAGTTTAAAGTGATATACCTTAAAAAGTACAAAATAAATTTAAAAAATGTTTTGTTTATAGGTAAAATTAACTTTTTATGTATTGATTTATGGTTTTTGTTAACTTTTTGTTTTCATAAAGATTTTTTTACTCTTTAATGAAAATTTAAAAAAAAAATAACGATTTGTTACCCTTGAGGTTAAAAAGTACTCTCAGAAAAATTTTTTGATACCGAAATGAAAATCTCATTTCCCATCACTGGTTAAGACTTGATATTATATTTCAGAACTATAATATAATTATGCTGTCAAATGCATAAGCACATTTAAACGCATTTGCTCAAAACCAAAAAACCAACTTTTCCACATTGTCATTTGATGCCATAGGAGCACTAACGTTCGCACAGGTTATATGGCCGCCACATCCAGGCATATAAATACCTGCATAATTACATATAAATATGATATTACAACATTTTAATTTTATTTCCTTTATCGCAATAAAAGAAGAATTCAGCAGACATTAAAAAAAATATACAAAAAAAAATATTTCTATTTTTAATTTAACAAAACAAAACACAAAGTTGTATTCTAAAAACATATTTAGATGAAAATGTCAACTTATTCATCGTTACTCAATTTGTTAGATTTCGTTAGAAATTGAAAACAATAAAAAAAAGGTTGTTGAGTTTTGTTCAAAAACAATTCTGACAAGCTAAAGTTCAACAAATTTTTATTCGACCAAATATGTATACTAAATTAGAAACTATTTTATTGTTTTATGTACAGACCCTTGAAAATTTTGTGTGTTTTTTTTCGATTTTTAAGTTTTACATTTTTACCTGCAATTATTATATATTTTCTAATTTTTTTTTTTTATTTGAATTGGCTTACTTAAGAGTGAGCCAGAAAAAGAATTTATTTATTACTGTACAAATTCATTAATCGTTAAAATATTGCTATGTCACTCAGTATAATGGGAAATTGTCCCATTATTGCTTCCGTTAACTTTTTTGACGAGGTGGTCCACTTAAGCGGACATGGCCTGGGATACGGTTTATTTGTTTTTTAATTCTGTTCATACAAGAGCCCAATACCTTCCCATAGGCCAAATTTGTGTACAGTTGGGCGGTTTTGCCTCTCTCTTTCCCTTAAAATTGACGTTATTGCTTAATTACCACTCAAGGGCCTTTTTTGTGGCATAATGCTGAATTGGGCTAGAAATATGTGTTTTTTAGGAATACTAAAAGTCGTAATATATATTTTGGTGTTTATGGTGCGTGATGTCAAAATTGATTAGACTCTTTTACCACAACTGCAAATGCCTTGCCACATAAGGAACATCTTATGGAATTTTGTTTGTTTTTTGTCCGGTATTGTTTTTCAACATTCTTTGTCCATTAGCCATATCCAAATTTTGATCCGAAAGTTGTGAAAAGTCTGCCAGTACATAAGTTTTATCACTTACTACACATCAGGTGTTGTTTTATAAAATCTGACCTAATTTTTTTTGGTCGTTCTTATTCTTCCTACTTCTTTACCGTATTGCGATCGTGAACTTTTTGCAACTTCATCCCGGTATCAATTTTGGCCTTGACCATTTAACTGTACGGGCTCCTTTTCTGATAGAGGAGTTCGGTGTTCGTCGAAAGTGTTGTTCAATTTTTTTCGCCTTACCGATATCTGTTAGTCCTTTTTTCCTGATCCAGATTTCCTTTCAATGTTCAAATCTTCCTTGTACTGTTTAATGTGAGAATAAAATTTTAAATCTTTTTCGGTTTTCTTGCTCTTCATCTTGTCCGAAATAACAGTTGAAAATTAATGACTTAAAAAAGATAATTTCTGACACATTTTTAAAAGCTAATGACATTCAAAAAATATTAATTTGTTGAACCATAGGGTGTATCATTTTTTTTGTTGACTCACTCTTTAATACTATCGATAACAACATCGAGAAAGTATAAATACAAAATATATGTTTGTATGTTTATGTTCATGTATGTAGGTATAGCTTTTTATATAATTTGTTGTTGTCAAATTTTTTCATTTCATTAATCAATAATAACAATTGATATTTGCTTTTACTTTTTTTTAACAACAATTACAAAGACAAGTGATTGAATATTTCTAACAAGCCTATCCTTACCTTCAAATAATGACTTTCCGGCTTTTAGTTTAGACCTATAATAAATTTATTCCCTTTATTGTCTTACCTACGCTTTCTACGCTTGTACTACTTCTGTTCTTCTATTAATTTAAATACTCTGTGATCAAAAGATTTTAAGAAATTGTGAAGATTACAATTAGTACAATTTTGCATTTGACTGTGTCACAGTTTTAAGTCCGTAAAAAATGTAAGACATGATCTTGTGCTCTTGGGTGGTTAAACGGATTTAAGTGGGAAATCACTTGAAATGCCTTTTAAAAATGTTTTGGGTTAAACAATAAGCAACAAAAGCAACAATGTACATATACATAAGTAAACAATAAGTACCATAAGAACGAGTATTAAGTACAATAGAGTGTCGGTAAATTTGTGTGTGTATATTTTGTGTAGGTGGCGCACGGTATTTACAAAAAGATGTCATAACTTTGCATATTAAGTGACATCCGGTTAATGGCAGCAAAAACAAAATCAAAATAAATAAAAAACAAAATAAAACAAAAGCAAAAGCAAAACACGAGACCATAGTATTTATATTTGTGTGTATTCGTGTATGTGTAAATCTCGTGATTGTTGTCATTTAAATGCATGTGTGTGGATAGGCAGAGGGTGACAGAGGTTTTAGAATGTTTTTATTTATTTATTTATTTATTTTTTATTGTTGTAACTGCATACGAATACATCGAGATACGGGGAAAAGGCAACAATAACAACACAGATACAAAATAAAAATATTAATTTACTCACATGAATACGAAAATGGTAAAGAAATTTGTTGCTTTTATTTAATAAATACCACACAATAGAATTGTGTCAAAACACAGCACGATATTGTGTCAAAAACTTAAAGAAGAAAAAAAACCAAAAGGAATCTCAAATGAAATATGCACATAAAAGTGAAATTTTATTTTAGTAATTAAATTTCAAAACAAAAAAAAAACAAAAAATATGCTTCGGCAATCGAAGTTAAAAGAAAAAATGTGAACCTCATTAAAAAAAAATGAAAATGGCGAAAAGAATGAAATATAAATATAAATTAAGAAAAGCACATATACATATGTAGATGTAATATATATGTTTTAAACAAAAAAATGCTAAAAACCGAAAGTAGTGTCGAAACCAAATGCATTATTCTAGCAAGGCCTTTATGGTGCTGTTAGTAAAAAAAAATTAAACCAAAAATGCTTTAATTAAATTTTATTCTACGTTTTGCAACGTTAGAGTTAGTTAAGCTCATCTATCAAAATGATTAAAACAACTATTGATTGTTTTTGTTTGTCAAATATAAACAAATAAAAAGCACAAAATTGTGCTGTGATATTTTTGTTCTACGTATTTTTGAAGTAACATGGCTGCTGTTGCTGGGCTTTATGGCCTAGGCGAAGACCGCCAACATCGCAAAAAACAACAGCAGCAACAACAACATCAAGCCGAACAACGCGAACAAAAGGAGGAGCAAAAGAAATTGGCGGAACGCAAATACGTCAGAGATCAACAGCAGTATATTAAAGATCAACAGAGGCCATCATTTGACGGGTGATGTATTTTTTCCCCTTAAATAGTATTTTTTTATTTAATATCCTTTTCCCAATTACAATGATTAAAATTCTTATTGATTCTATGTAGATGCATTATTATTTAGGGCATTTAAAATATGTATAAGTTTAAAAATGTTATTAAGATTTTTTTATTATGTTCAAAATTTCTTAATAATGATACGATGTTTTATTTCTTTTAAAACGTTTTTTGCTTAATAAGTTTTTGTTTTGAGCGAAACGTGTTCTAATACACAAATGCAATGCAAATGCAAGAACATGTAAAATGATAACTTGTTTAATTTGTAAGAAAAAATTATATTAAATAAAACATATTTTCACTCTGTTATTTGTGCTAAAAAAAATCTTTTTTTAAATATAGTGCAAACAAACCTTTTTGAAGTAAACATTTAAAAAGAAAAACAATTTAAGCTTCAATGAATGATGAAGCAGAATTCGTCACATTTCTTTCCAAGGAAATTTACTTTACGTTCGCTAATTAAAATACAAAGAAAAAACATTTTCTTATCTACTGCACTTTATTGCTGCTTTTAATGTTTAACTTGACCATGTGTTTGCATTTTTTTAAATACGAAAAGCACGTTTTACCCATTGTTCATCGAATAAGGCTAAACTACAAATTCAGTTTTTCATCTTCTGATCTTCTGTCTTTTTTATATAAATTTTTACTGATCACCAAGTAAAAAAATGTTTGCTTTTTCAAGGTAATATATAATATTATGTTACAGTACCATGAATACCATATGAAAAGAATAATAATCTGCAGAATAAAGAAAAATACTATTTTCGTCCTTTAAAAAATTTATCATTCTTAATCCTTGAAATTTTTGTCAAGTGGTTTTAAATAGGAATACATCAAACATTTTTATTTCGGAAATATTGGTACTAAACTTTTAAGGATAGGTTAGGTTATGTGGAACAGGCAGCTGTTGTGCTGCTCACTTGGGTCCATTATATTGATCCCTTTGTGATACCTGCATAAAAAAGTAAGAACAGAATAGAAAAGAGAGAAGAGAAGCAGACAAGTCCAGAGTCTCTGGAAGCATAAAAAAGGATACATTTTTTAAATTTCATTTTTGTGTTCTGACGAGTTAAAACAATCTCAAATTTATATTTAATACTTATACTTAATACTACACATACTGTGTGCCCCGGTGGACTAGTCAGTAGTGTGCTGATCCGCTAGTTTGGGGGTTGCGGGTTCGATTCCCGCCAGAGACTCTGGACTTGTCTGCTTCTCTTCTCTATTTTCTATTCTATTCTTACTATTCTGCTCAGGTAACACAAAGGTATCAATATAATAGACCCAAGTGAGCTGCACAACAGCTGCCTTTTCTACCTAACCTAACCTAACCTATATGTTGGCACCACTTAAAAATTACAAGAATGGTCAATCTGGTAGCTTGAGAAAAGGAGATTATGAAATGAAGTTCAACATATGTACATAATTGATTTAAGATAATTAAATAAAAGATTAAAGTGAAATCATAATATTGGCGACGAGGGTAAAAACGAAAAACAATTAAAATTGTATAAAGTGCAAGCACCATGGACGAAAGCATCAAGGCTTTGTTAGAGCAAATGCAAGCTCAGCAAAAACAAAATCACCAAGACAATGTGGCATTGCATCAATTGATGTCAAAAATACTTTCCAAGGAGGCAGCAGCTTCAACATCATCCGCCGATTCCTTACCTAAAGTTAATACGGGCAACGAGTTTGTTCTTGAAGCACTTGCATCCAATATATGCGAATTTTGCTATGATGTCGACCTTAACCTCACTTTTGACTCATGGTACGCGAGGTATGAGGATTTGTTTGAAATAGATGCAAACAAGTTAGATGATGCAGCAAAGGTCAGACTCTTGTTACGGAAGTTGAATACAATAGTGCATGAAAAATACATAAATTACAAAACACTCTAGAGACTTTAGTTTCAAGGAAACAGTAGAGAAACTAAAACAGTTGTTTGGAAGCCAAATCTCAATTTTTAACACTCGCTTCAATTGTCTTCAAATAACAAAAGATCCACTCATGGATTTTATTTCATACACGGGAGTTGTTAATAAACAGTGTGAGCATTTTAAGCTAACAGATCTTACTTTGGACCAATTTAAGTGTCTAATATTCGTAATGGGCCTTAAGTCAACAGATGATTTTGATGTGCGAACAAAACTTTTAAGTAAATTAGATAGTGAGTCGAGCACCATCACCCTTGATATTTTATCAAGAGAGTGTCAAAGAATCATCAATCTAAAAGCTGATACAGCTCTCATTGAAAAGCCGCATGGTGATAATCAAGTTCATCGGTTGCAACTAGACAAGAACAACACCAAGGGCAACAGCAAACCAAACTCGCCATGCTGGTTTTGCGGAAGCATGCACTACGCCCGTCTTTGCCCACACAAAAATCACAAGTGTCAAGAATGTAACAAGGTAGGACACAAAGAGGGTTATTGCTTCAAAGCCAAAAGCACTAAAAATCAGTTTAAACCTACAAACAGCTCCAAAGCAGAGGCAAAGGGTATTTTCACATGTAATACTATAAATAGTTCATTGAGAAAATATGTGACAGTTAAAATCAATGAAAAAGATGTAAAGCTTCAGCTTGACACTGCGTCAGACATAACAATTGTGACAGAAAATATTTTCAACGAACTTCACAAATCAAATTTACAAGCTGTAACACAAACCGCTCGCAGTGCAACGGGGAATTTACCCCTGATTGGTCAATTTGATTGTAATGTAACTTTTCTTGACAAAAACATCACCACAACAGGTTATGTCACATCAATAAGAAATTTAAACGTCCTTGGCCTTGATTGGATTAACGCACTACATTTAAATGACATGCCCATCAACAGCATTTGTAACTCCATTGCATTTAATCAGGGAAGTATAAAAAAAGAAAACACCAATCTAATAAATCTCAAAAAAAACTTTTTCAGACATCTTTGATGGGAAAATGGGGTTGTGTAGCAAAACAACAGCTAATCTGGTGGTGAAGCCAGATAAGCAACCTATTTTTCGTCCTCCCCGACCAGTGGCATATGCAGTTCGACATCTGGTAGAAGACGAATTACATAGACTACAAGACGCCAACATTATTTCCCCAGTCAACTATACGGAATGGGCAGCACCAGTAGTAGTCATCAGGAAAAGTGATGGACGCATTCGTTTATGTGCAGATTTTTCAACCGGCCTCAATGATGCTCTTGAAATGCATCAATATCCTTTACCTCTTCCAAATGACATTTTCTCAAAAATGGCTAATGCCAAAGTTTTTAGCCACATCGATTTGGCCGATGCATTTTTACAAATAGAAGTAAATGAACAATCAAAACACCTCTTGACCATTAATACACATATGGGTTTATTTCGATATAATCGAATGGTTTTTGGCGTTAAAACATTTCCTATAATTTTCCAACAAATTATGGACACAATGCTTGCAGGTTTGCAGGGCACGGCAGCGTACATAGATGATATATTTGTGTCTGGAAAAAATCAAGAAGAGCATGATGCAAATCTGATTAAAGTTTTACAACGCATTCAAGAATACGGTTTTAAATTGAAATTTGAAAAGTGCAATTTCTCTACTCAAGAAATAGATTATCTGGGTTACAAAATAAATAAAGATGGCATTAAACCAAATCCTATCCGGGCAGAAGCTATTTACAACATGCCGGAACCAAATAATGTTTCCGAACTACGTTTTTTCCTTGGTGCAGTAAACTTTTATGGTAAATTCGTCGACAAAATGCACAAGCACCGAGGCCCCCTAGATGAACTATTAAAAGCAAACACACAATGGCAATGGAATGCTAAGCGTCGTAGTAGTTTCATGGCATTAAAAGACATAATAATGTCTGACTTATTGCTAACTCATTATGATCCGAGTAAAAATATTATAGTTGCAGCAGATGCATCAAATTACGGATTAGGAGCGTGTATCTTTCACGAGTTTGAAGATGGGTCGATCAAAGCGATTTCACATGCCTCCAGGTCTCTGACTGCAGCAGAAAAATCATATAGCCAAATTGAAAAGGAAGCTTTGGCTCTCATTTTTGCAACAACAAAATTTCACAAAATGATTTTTGGCAGAAAGTTCAAATTAAAAACTGACCACAAACCCCTGATAGCAATTTTTGGGAAAAAGAAAGGCATAAGTTCGCACCAAGCCAACCGACTTCAAAGGTGGGCAGCAAAGTTATTAGCCTACGATTTTGAAATCTGCTTTGAATCAACCAGCAGTTTTGTCTACGCCGACGTTCTATCACGACTTATTAACAAGCAGAACACCGATTCTGACGAATTTGTAATCGCCTCAATACAACTCGAAAACGCAGTAAATCAAGTTTTGGTTAGTAATCTTGCAAAACTACCTATAACACATAAGATGATAAAAGATGAATCGGACAAGGACCCAACTCTACGCTCCATAAAACAATATTATCAAAAGGGTTGGCCAAGCAATATCGACAATGACGATGAGCTGAAATCATATTTCCAACGGAAAGATACAATCACTATCATCAAAGATTGTGTCATGGTCGGAGAACGTATCGTGGTACCCAAAATATACCGCAGTCATATTTTAAAAGATCTTCATAAAGGGCATCCAGGAATCGAACGCACCAAATCTATCGCCCGTAGCTATGTGTTTTGGCCTGGCATTGATCAGGACATAAAAATGTTTGTGCAACAGTGTAATCAATGCGCCTCAGCGGCAAAAATGCCAACAAAAACAGCACTCAGTCCTTGGCCAACACCGGGGAACGTATGGGAACGCATTCACATCGATTACGCTGGGCCAATTGAAGGGTTTTATTTCTTAGTTGTGGTCGACTCCCTCTCAAAATGGCCAGAAATTGTTCCAACAAGATCTATAACTACCCAACAAACAATTGATATTTTAAATGAAATATTCTCCAGACATGGACTGCCCAACACAATTGTTTCCGACAATGGAACACAGTTTAAAAGTTCACAATTTCAAGAATTTACCGAATCTAGAGGTATTCAACATTTTTTTTCAAGTCCATATTACCCTATGTCAAATGGACAAGCGGAGCGATTTGTCGACACATTCAAAAGAGCACTGAAAAAGCTTAAAGAGGAGGGTAATATACAGGACAACTTGCAAACTTTCCTGCAGTGTTATCGTTCTACACCAAATCGTTACTGCATCAACAATAAATCACCCGCAGAACTCTTATACAACAGAAAAATGCGCATACATTTAGATCTCCTTCATCCACCACCAATACATCAGGTTACAGTTAATACAACTGATAATGTCAAACATATGAAGCAACAATATGATAAGAAACACGGCGTTATTAAAAAAGAGTTTACTGCAGGAGACAAAGTATATGCCAGCACTTATGTACACAACAACAAATTTGCCTGGAAACCTGGTACAATAGTTGAACGAAGAGGTAACGTAATTTATAATGTGGTTCTTGATAACGGCAGACTGATCCGTTCACACACAAATCAGTTGCGCTTAAGAAACAGCGAATATTTACCATCAAGCTTTCGTAAACCAAGCATAGGAATTGATTGCTTCCCAGAAGTCATTATAGCTGAGGAACAATATCCAATCGAAAATAATGAGGTCCAAGGTTTTGAAAATAATGAGGTGCAAGGGTCCAACGGTGATGTACCAATAAAAAAAGAAGTTTTACGCAACCATGATGATCCTGGGACTCCAACACTGCGAAGATCAACCAGGGAACGCCGACCTGTGCAAAGGTTTAGTCCTTCGAGGAACTAACTAAGAAGGGAAGGTGTTGGCACCACTTAAAAATTACAAGAATGGTCAATCTGGTAGCTTGAGAAAAGGAGATTATGAAATGAAGTTCAACATATGTACATAATTGATTTAAGATAATTAAATAAAAGATTAAAGTGAAATCATAATACTATACTTAATACTTTTTCACATGCAGTAAATAATTTTGTTTTTTCTTTTAATCTGTTTAATCAATTTCATTCGTGACTGAAACTATTTATAAATTTTTTTATATTTTTTTTAACATTTTTATCCTGCACTGTGTGCTTGTTAATGATAATTAAAATTGAAGTTTCGTATCATCTTTTGTGTAAAATAATTGCATAAAAAATCACTAATGGAATACATAAGTAAAGCTGTTTGTTGCTATGTAAGTGATTTTAAAATAGCTCTTGCATAATAAAATAAAATGAATGAAAGGAAGAATAAGTAAATGAAGAAACTAGAAAAAGAAGACAAATGAGAAAAATGTTTAAGACAAGTGGTCTGTCAGCAAAAACTAAACTAAAAAAAAAACAACAACATCAACATGGAAACGAAATAGTACGAGTTCAACAAAACAATAAAATAGTGTTCAAAAAGGATGTGTCTATCACGTATAGTAATATGCTTGTATGTATGTGTGTATTACTCTTTTATACAATTATTTGCTGATGTTTTATCATTACAAAAATAACAAAATAACAAACAGACAAAAAACAACTCACAAGAAAAGACAATGTATAAAAATGATTGTTCATTACGTTTGTGTTTGTTAGAGTGCAATTTTGTGTCATTTACAAACAGCAAGTCATGTGTAGTACATATAAATAAAAATTCATCTATGCATAAGGAAATAGGAAAAACTTTTCAAAATTGTTGTCGTACTTCTTTTTTTTAACCTGTTCATAGCTTAAATGCACGAACAAAATGTTGACAATTCATTTTAATTGTAGCTTTGACAAATATTATGGCACAATTGCACGTAATGCTTCTATGCATACTAGAAAAGAGAAAACTTAAATCAAACTAATTCCCTAGACGAAATTGCCTTCTTTTCTAATTATAGTTTCTTCCTTATTCTGAGCTTTGAGTTAAAAGCATTATTTGTTTTCCTCAAATTGCCTTTTGATCATAGAGCCAAAGTAGAAATAAATGATTTGTTTACAGTTTTGATTTAAAAAAAGTTCTTTCCTACAAGAAATGTGTAGGATGATAAGAGGTGTTTTCAAAGAACTTTCAAACATTGAATGTCATTTGGTTTGCATTATACCTACAGTTTTTAAAAAATCAAATACTTTTTCTATTTATCGAAAACAATTTCAAAGGGGAAAAATGTTAAATTATTCAAAAAAAACTTTTATGAATAGCCTAGCACCACCAGCAATTAGTTGAATTAAAACAGAAGTAATAGAAAAGTAAAAATTAATATTTATTTCTTTATAAGATTTTTATTTTCTCTCGCTTTTTGCCATCTTCTGTTGGTAAGAAAAAATGTGTTTTTTGTACGTCTTGTTTCAACTATTGAGTTCATTAAGTACCCAATTATATCGGGCTTATTTGTAAACATAAAAAGAATTTTGGTTCTATAGTCAACTGTCATCCTTTTAAATATTATTTTTCTAACGTTTTTACTACATATTTTTTAAAATACATACACACACTACATTGAACATTATACCATTATTATATCTATTACAAAATGATTGCCAACTAATTGAATGCTTATTTTTTTAAATAAAACATTAGTATTAAATACTCATACATGTATGTATGTATGTATGTATGCATGTACGTATGTATTTGAGAAAAATACTTAAATACTGTAAAGTTATTAATTAAAAAAACAAGTTGGTGAATTTACAGACATACGTTTATCTTGCTAACGATAGTAGTTTGTAAAAATTTTAATTACAAAAAAAAAAACGATGGCTCAACGGAACCTTATTCCTGAAACTAACTGCAACTATTTATTGTTTTTATGGCGATAAAACGAATGGTGACAAAAGTAAACGAAAGTTAATATTTGAAAACGTAAATGAATTAAACCGTAAATTAACCTGATTTAATTTTATTTGTTCTTTACGTCTAAGGCTTTATTTTTCATTGAAATAAGTTTTTTATTAAAACTGAAAAGTTGAAATTAAAAATTATATTATACACAAAGTCCATAACCTGCAAAATGTAGAAGCTTTAAGCCACATGTCCACACAAACAATTATACGTTTATTTGTACAAACAGCTTTAAGTATTTGCACAATTTCTCTTTAGTTTACTTTTTTATTTTTTTAGCTGCAAAGACATCGTTTCAAATAATAGAAAAAACACTGTTGAACATTTATGTATGTGCACTCTAGTTTAAAGATGCTGCATATAAAATATTTTTTTTTTACTTTGAAAGATATGATTCTAATTAGAAGTATTTTTAAGGAATTTGATTTTTTTTTTTTTTTGTGATCAAACATTAAGAGTGTGTTGACCTAATTTCAATTACCAGTAGTGTTACTACGTCACACATTAATGTTTAAACACACAATCGCAAACAGTTGTACCCATACAGTTGTATGTGTATCTGTGTGCGCTCCCATATAATATCCCTGAGAGATATTGCAGTAATTTGTTTTTTTTTTGTATACAAACATAGAAACACAGCCAAACAGCAAAATACTGAGTTGAGTTTTTGTTCATGTAAAAGTAATGATGTTTTAAGTGAAAAATGTAAAAATTGTAAATAAAACATCAGGGGCAGTAACTGGTTGTTATCTGGGTTAAGTATAAATAATGCTTAAAGATGTGCCAGATAGAAATAAAGAAAATTTTTGTTTTTTTTTCGTAATTTGTTTGCTCCTTTCACCCGCAAAGCAAATTGTTCTAAAACTTGTTGTCAATTAGAGGAGTTTATGCAAACTAAGATTTTAAATTTCTTACAAAATGTTTAAACGTTTCTAAAAATATTTGAGGAATTAGTAGTAAATATTCACGTTTTAAAACAAAAGTTTAATTAAATGTTTTCAAATGTCATTAAAATATTAATTGCGAGCGTATACCGAAAAACTTGGTAAATTATTCGTAAAAACTTAATTGTTATCTTAATAACAGCAGTGTCTTACAGTTTATATAACATGTGTAACATTTACATGTAAAACAAGTAAGAGTGCTATGTTCGGCCGTACCGTATGTAATAATACCCTTCACCATCATGTACTAATCATCTTATACACCATTTTTCTTTATTATTTCTGACGACTTCTTTGATTTTGAATTTTTACGTATTCAACTGTATTTTACTACTTAGTCCAGCCCTTTCATTTGATAATCATATTGATGGGATTAAAATAATTTGTTATGGCATTTTGTTTTTGACGCCATCTTGGATTTTACACTTTTTTCACAATTTACTGTATTCTACTGGTCAAGCCCTTTTATTTGATACCAATATTGAGGGTGTTCAAGAAGTTACATTTTAAAATACCAGATTTGGCCCATATATAAACTTGTAGTGGCGGACAAAACGAATGTAAATTTTTTATAGTGCTTATATTGCGCTTGTCAAGTTCTTTCAGTTTATACCAATATTGTCGCTCTCGGTTTTTTTTTAGTTTGTACATTTTTGGAATATATAATTTTCCAAAGAAATTTTGCCTATAACTTTACCGATTAGAGCCCTCTTTATTCAAAGTATTTCACGAATATCTCTAGAGGCATATTATATCTTATATTCTATGGCTGAATAATTGTAGGAATTGCAAAGGCAATGTCAAAGCTATATGCACCCACCACAGGTGAAGGGTATAAAAATAACCAAAAATATAAAATAAAAAATTACTGATTAAATGTCCTTGAATTTGTAGATAAAAATATTTTTATGTGTGTTATTACAATATTGTGTTACGAAAGTGACATTAACTAATCGAATATTTTAAAGAATAGTAAAACTTTTATATAAAATAGAAAACATGCGTATCCACAAGTCACTACGTATGGTTAATTTCGGTTATCAAATCGACACTACTTTCTATCTACTTTATGTTATTTAGCTTTTGGCTTATTTATAGAAACTTATTATTATTTTTTACCAAATTATGCTCCTGATACAACGACTTGCACCTTAATAAATTTGTGAGTTTTATAGCGGTCTATAGGGAACTTTAGAAAAATGTTAGTGTGTTAGGTTAGGTTAGGTTAGGTTGAAAAGGAGGGGTATAAAAGCCCAAACCCATGACAGGTATACACGTATGCCCAGTTGGCATGTTGTGCGCTCCATGTGGAAAACGGAATTCCCAAACAAAAAAAACATAAACATAATTTCCCATAAATAACGGACTAGTTCAAGAAACCAGTCCCCTCAATGTAACGCCTTATGGATCTCCAGTTCGAGTTCCCCAGGTATTCCAAGTTCGGCATAGTATCCACTGTAAAATTTTCGCGCCTAATATGCCCAAACGCAGGACAATGACAGAGGTAGAGTACCAGAGTCTCATCCTCTTCCTCGCAAGCTCTACATGTCGTCTCCTCAGATAATCTCATGCGAGCTAGATGAGTTCTCAACTCCGTATGACCTGTAATTACACCGGTTAATTTCCTAAGTGTAGGTCTACTTAGTCTCAGAATCTCCTTTGACTTCCCAAGATTTGGGTCACCCCAGAGTATTCTTGTCACCTTACCGACATCAGTGCTTTGCCATTTTCTGACATGTTCTTCCATTGCCCAACGTTTAAGTTCATCCTTAAATCGTTTAAGGGGTTTGGCGTTCTCCAAAGTTATAGTACTCAGAAGAGCTCCCATTTTGGATAATTTGTCGGCTTTCTCGTTTCCGATCAGCCCGTGATGGCTTGGTATCCATATTATCTCCAGATGTTCACAATTTGCATATGAGTTTATCTCACTCTTGCATTGCAAAACGTTCCGGGATTCAACTTTCTCCTTTCTCAATGTCTTAATCACTGATTGGCCATCCGTAAAGATACGAATCGGGGTTTTGCTATTCGTTTCCTTTATCCATTTAATTCCTTCCGTAATCGCCATGATCTCAGCCTGAAAAATAGTGTTGTGATCTGGTAGACGGAAGTATTTGCTTCTATTTTGTGTTAGAAAGTATTAAAAAAACAACAACAACAATACAAAAATAGAAAGAAACATGTCTTATAGAAATTGTAAGAAGAACTGTATCCGTACAAAAAATATTTGAGAAAAATATTTATTGGCGCTGTACGACTTAGAGTACAAAACAATTTTTTTTAGTTTTTCTGTCTGTCTTTCTGTTCGACTTCCTGAACTAATTTTGCTTAAACACTTCTGGATGGATTTGTATAAAATTCGAGGTGGAGGATATAGGGTACGAAAGGAGAAATATAAAAAAAGAATCCACTAGCTACAATAAATTATCAATTCTACCTAACAGCACAATCATATTTATATTTTAATAGCTTTTCTCGCCTTATTTTTCAATTAAAAATTGTGGGTAAAAATTTTACAAATTTTATTGAATAATTTTTTTATAAGAAATAAAATAATTTTTTAAACTCAAATGCATACGTTTAATGTTTTTTTTATTTTTCTTTATTTTTGTAATTAAATTAAAAATGTTGCTCAACTGTAAATATTATTATGTTTATTAAATTAAATAAATAAAAAATAAAATAAAAAACCAATGGTGTTCAGCTTAGATAAAAGGACAACGTATCAATTCGTAAATTACTTATTAGTAGAGGCTATTGACCGACACTCTGGGTATAAAAGATATTATAAAGATAAGCTTTAGCTTCATTTCATTAAGCCTTGGTGTCATCTTACAGGGACATTTTTTGTCAGGATGCTTATATGAAAAACTTACAACAAGTAATTTCGATTCTCGTATTGTTTCTCCTATACAGAACAGCAAGCTTAAGCGAATAAATATTTAATTTGCTTTTTTTACCATCACTTCCCGATCGAAACCCATACGACATTGCAGGATGTTTAATCATATTTAATTTTTAGTCAATTTTTTTATGCTTAAAAATGCGGTGGTTATTAAATGGTGGTTACACTTCAAGGCATCCTTGTTTAACATAAAAATAACCAAATTTATTATAGAAAATTGGCTTAAAACCAAAAATTAAAAATTATTTTTTTTATTTGTTTACTTTTTTATATATTTATATTTTTACACATACACATGTGCATATTTTTATAAAAGTATAGTTCTGACGTCATGACATCTCCTCATAAGTGTAGAGAAACTGTTTTATGAAATAAACGAATTACGAACTGAAATTGAAATAATATAAAACGAAAAGCAAAAGAGAAAGCAACAAGGAAAAATATCATCTTTTTTAAAGGGTCCTTTGATGGGCCTATTGTGTATGTGTGTAATATAATTACAAATGTACTGGCCTCAGCTGTTGGCGTTGTGTTTGAGATATTTAGAATCCCTAAAATTAAAAAGATAAAAGTAGGCATATATTTGTGTGTGTAATTTTAGTTTTTTCTTTATGGCGCTTTGCCAAAACCCCAAAAAAAACATTTTTTTTTTTTGTAAGTTGTTGCTAAAAAGGATAATAAGAAAACTTTTATTTTTCTGCTTTATTTTTTTATATTGTATCTAATGTACACGGCTCCAGTTTTATTTTCAATGACGTTTTTAACGCTGTGTTCTATTGTATGCAGTTTTTACAGACAACACCAGGATAAGAAAAATTACACAAAGGCTTTCCATATTTTTTTATGTTCATTTGTAACGAAATAGTTTTTTTTTCGTCCAACAATTTTCTCAAACATGAAACACATTTTTGGGCGATATATTTCTGTTTGTAGGAACTTATGATTACTTGTGTACCACCTTAGTCTTCTAAGCAAGTTTGGTGATTTCTTTACAGTCTACATACCATGGGGTGACCCGGTGGACTAGTCAGTAGTTTGGAGGTTGCGGGTTCGATAACGGCCAGAGACTCTGGACTGGTCTGTTTCTCTTTATCTGCTATTCAAACTATTTCTATTCTTCTGTCTATAAAGGCGTCACAATGGACGGTCATAATCTCCAGGTGAAGGTGTAAGGGTAACTTTGCACCAGCCTTACCTATCTACCTACCTACCATTGTTTTGATCTTCAATAGGATATAGTTTCTAAAGGATGTTTGTCAAAAATGTGCATATGTGTACGACCTATATTCAACATGTAGACCATGGTTTGATCTTAAACGGATTTTAAAACATACGTTGTTGCCCCTGAAATCCACAGATATGTTGTATTCAATACTGGCATTTAGCAAAATTTTCCTTGCAATTACAATTCTTACTTAGTGAATATTGAAAAATTTTATATTCCCATGTCCATGTTTTTAATAATTAATTATTTTTCTTCCAATAATTTTAGTTGATATGAAAAGTATATTTGAGTATTTGCCTTGTGCTCGAAATTCGACCAATTCATATAACATAACGAAGAAAGTTGTAACTGCACCAACTTTACCATCTTTGCATCAAAATTCTAACTGATATGTTTTCTAGGTTTCGTAACTTTCTTCTTTTTATTTCTCACTCACTAACCCTACTGTCATTTTAGTTTTGAAGTACTGCTTTAACAATGTGCTGTCTGAGTTTTTTTTAACACTAAGCTTATGAGAAATATTGAATTTTGTGCGTTTTCTTTCACAAAGAACCTTTTTTTCTTTTTTTGCAAATCTGTATATGTGGGAGATCATAAAATTTATCAAATCGTTTTGCAAAAAAAACAATTTTTTCTCTTACAATTGCCACCTTTTGAGCAATATAGTTATGTGACACAGCTCTTACACTTTGCAACTTTAGTTTGGCAATTTTTATAAAATTCTCTTTTAAAATTGTTTTTTTTATGTTCAGACAAAGAAATGTTAATTCGTGTACCTACATATATTATCAGATCGAATTATCAGATGTGCGAATGAGAAAAACAAAAGGAATTTGGAATTTATTTTCTCTACCTCTCCCACCATCAAAAATCAGCAAACTTTTATTTG
This sequence comes from Phyto melanocephala, assembly GCA_941918925.1. NCBI lineage: Eukaryota > Metazoa > Arthropoda > Insecta > Diptera > Rhinophoridae > Phyto > Phyto melanocephala. The sequence continues at coordinate 135,100,911 of OW799234.1, read as the reverse complement.
TACCTGTAAAAGCAGTGTTTTTTGTTTTTGCCTTTTATAAAGAAGCACACAATATCCGCTTTATTTTACAAAAACACCTTGTTTTGATTATATTTTTGCTTATGTGTTTGTGGCAAACAAATTTCACGAAAACACAAAAGTTTTTGCGAATCTTAAGGACGATAGGTGCGTAATTGGTCACAGAAAAAAATCCTCACATTTATAAAACGTTTTGATGTTCTCATCTTACAAATTCATGTTCAGAATTCTTCACGCGAATATTTAAAAATTTAAAAATTTTGGTCATAAGCTTAGAATTATGCCGTTTCCCCTGAACATCTCTTTAAATACTTTCTAGGTAATCCGAAAAACTTGAACAGAATATCCTCCAAATCCAAGTTGTTATTTTCAATATCTAAACAAAATTTCAAAAAAGATATAAATTTAGTTGGTCTATTTAGGAAAAAACAATGTCATGAGAAAACTTTTTTGAACTTTATGAGAAAAGCTCACACCAACCGAGAAAACAATATTTAAAAAAAAATTTATGGTTGCGTTATAAATAAAGGGTGTTTTTTTAAGCCCGATAGAACTTGAAATTGTAAAAAATAACACAAAAAATTAAATTGTAATCAAAATTCTTTTTTTTATTCGAAAGATCAATACGTGACATTAACATTTGAAAATGATTTCGGGCATATGGGCACCGCGGCTGTTCTTGACGAAGCGTATTCTGGACGTCCGTTGTTTTATCAAAAAATTTTGTTCAGCGATGAGGCGCATTTTTGGCTTAACGGGTTTGTTAATAAGCAAAATTGCCGCATATGGAGCGAGACCAATCCACAAGAGACCCTACAGACTCCATTACATCCAGAAAAATGCACCGTTTGGTGCGGTTTTCACGCTGGTGGCATCATCGGACCTTATTTCTTCAAAAATGAGGCCGGAGCTCGCGTTACGGTCAATGGAGATCGTTACCGCACCATGATCAATGATTTTTTGTTTGAAAATATGGATGACATTGATCCGGAGGAGATGTGGTTTCAACAGGATGGCGCTACGTGCCATACGGCGAACGCAACCATCGACTTATTGAAATCAAAATTTGGCGATAAGTTGATTTCGAGAAATGGACCTGTCAATTGGCCTCCAAGGTCGTGCGATTTGATTATTTCCTGTGGGGCTACGTGAAGTCACTGGTTTATGCTGATTATCCAGCAACAATTGACGCCTTGGAGGCCAGCATTGTTCGTGTTATTCGTGACATACGGCCAGCAGTGCTCGAAAAAATTGCCCAAAATTGGACGTCCAGAATGCGCTTCGTCAAGAACAGCTGCGGTGCCTATATGCCCGAAATCATTTTCAAATGTTAATGTCACGTATTGATCTTTCGAATAAAAAAAAAATTTTGATTACAATTTAATTTTTTGTGTTATTTTTTACAATTTCAAGTTCTATCGGGCTTAAAAAAACACCCTTTATTTTGGTTTTGATTGGCTTGGCGCCATTGTATTCAACCAGCCATGACGTTTATATAGATTTGCTTTGTATGATTTATATACGTTTGTATGTGCCTGTGCGTGCACTTTTTTATGGCATTTATTTTTGTTGGTCGGTTAGTTGGTTGACTGGATGTTTAGCTTGTTTTTAAGGATTTCACTGGTTATTTATTTAATAGTTGTTTTTGTTGCAAAGTTGGTTAGTTAGTTTACAATGCATCATTGTAACTGAAACACGCCAACTGTAAGGAGAAAAATACGATCGAACAACAACAAAAACCATGATAACACTTGGTTATTTACTGCTCTGTAGTTTGATGCCACAATGTCTGTAAACAAGTATTTTGGTTTCCTAATCTCTCTCTTTTTGTTTTCTTGACGAACTTAAATTGAATATTTATTGCATACAAAATAAGAAAACACCGATAAAAACAACAAGAAAAGTTTGGCAACTTAAAAAAAAAAATAATAAATTCTTGCAGATCTTTTGTTATCTCCTGCAGCAGCTTTTGTGTTCGCAATCAGAGTAGTGTTGCTTTTTTAATTTTTCCTTTTATAGAAAATTATACTTGAGCCATAAGTTATCATCACTTTTAACTTAAGTGGCTCTCTTCTTTTTTTTTTTTATTTGTTGTCTTTTACGCTACACATGTATGTTCTTTAGTTGAAGAAAAAAAAAGTAAGAGTTATTGTCATAAATAAATAAATAGAAGAAAATAACAATATTTTTAAATTCAAATTTTGTTACACTTTTCGTTTACCCTGGCGATGAGCTTTTAAATATATGTAAAGTGACTGCAATAATTTCAAACTTGTATTTCAATTGTTAATAAAGCAATAAATTTAAAAATATTACCATCTATTTCTCGCTACAAAATGTCATGACTCTTTAGTTGTTCCCTAATAATTACTGTTGATTTTAATTAAATAAATAAATTTTTAAATAACCGTAGTTTGAAGTTTATATTATTCATTATGCGTTCACTGGCTCAGCAACCTGATACGAACTCAATTTGGTATATGCTTCAAATATGATTATAAAAATTTATAAATATATTACAGCTGACATAATGATGTTCCCTGATTACTGCTCCATAGATTTATGTTAATGTTTTGTAATACTTAAAACGCCATAAAGGTATTGAATAACCAATTAAAACCACGTCGTTCGATGGTATAAAACAAAACAAAAAACTATATTTACTTTTAAACTTTTTAGTTTTTGTGTTCTTTTTTTGCTAAAAATATTCTAAGAATGATTTTTACATGAAATAAAATTGGAATTTTTATACACTGCATCAACGTAATGTCATGTTCTTACTGTGTGACCACCTTTCCTGTCAAAAGTTGTAAAAAAAAAAAAAAATTCAAACGTGTTTGTAAGAAAAGTGAAATAAAATAGAAAAATTCCTTTAAATTCCTTTTTTGTTGATTCTCTAAGAAATCGACTTTTTAAAAGCAACGCAATGCAAACAGATAAATTAAAAACTTTTAGCTATTTTCCTTGATTATCTTAAAAAACCAAAAATCGTTTTGAAAATAAACATCTAAAAGCGCTATTTTCGGCTATTCTGAATCTGGTATACCCTTTACACAGTTTATAATATCATCATACCATACCATCATGTTCATAACTGACAATTATGTGGTACAATTATTACCAAAACTTATTAAGGAAATCGTTTTTTTCAAAATTTTTTAAGTGAAATCTCTTTCGGTAATTGGCCCATTGTGCTAAGAAATGAATGTCGTTAAAGCTACATATGTTATATGTACGTAACAATTGTTGTAAAAAGCTTAAAAGGAGCTGTAAAATCTTACTTGTTCGGGTAAAAAAAACGGAGGCAATCGTGTTCTTTATAAAGGGTGGTTAAAGGCCGATTTTCATTTTGAATAAAACACAAATTATTTAGGAAATTATTGTCATTTCTTTTTATTATAATAATATTGGTATGGTTCATTCATGTATGGAAGAAAATTTCGGCCAAATGGCCGCTGCCACCTCAGGGGCTCGCTTCCATCCGATGGTCCAAATTTTCAATGACAATGTTTTCCGTTAAACGAACTAAGAAGGCATTCACAGATGTTTTCACATTTCATACAGACCTGTTTTGCTGAAATTTAAATATTATTATTCATAATATTTCATATCATTATCATAAGCGTGAATAACTTTAACGCAGTGCTCTATTGTGTATCTTTCCATGGTTCAAATTAGGTTAGATTAAAATTGAGAAATGTCAAAGGTAGGTAGGTAGGTAAGGCTGGTGCAAAGTTACCCTCACACCTTCACTCGGAGACCATTACGGTCCATTGTGACGCCTTAATAGAGAGAAGAATAGAATAAGAATAGAAATATTTAGGATAGAAGAGAAAGAGAAGCAGACAATTCCAGAGTCTCCGGCGGGAATCGAACCCGCAACCCCCGCACAACTGACTTGTCCTTTACTGACAAGTCCACAGGGGCACTCAGAAATGTCAAATGAAATGCAGAAAAAAACTTGACGTTTAGGTGTGGTTCACAATTAACATCGGCCCTTAAAATTAAGGCTCCACGAAAAGCCCCCAAATGAAATAACGCCCAGGAAACAATCCCCAATGAAAAAAACCTCAAAAAAATTGGAAATAACACCCAAAAACAGTGAATGAAATAACATCGAAAAATGAATGAAATAAACCCCAAAGCGAAAACGAAACAACCCCCAATATTTGGGAGTTATTTCATATGAAATAATGCCCAATGATGAAAATGAAATAACCCCTAATGAAATAAACCCCATCAGCAACAAAAATGAAATTATGCCCAAAATTCATAAAAGAGTCAGTTTCATTAAGGATTTCATGAAGTCAATATGGACCAACAGCAAAATCGCAAATTTATTAATATAAATCGTGTGGAGGCCCGCAAGCGTCTTCTTCATAATAAGGATATATGCAACATCGAAAGTGTGCCGGCATTCATAATAATTTTTTTTTTTTTGTGAAGGAACATACAAAGCTCGTTTAATAGTGACTACTTTTGGTTTTGTAAATGGACTAAGTCCAGTGCAGCTATTTTTCCTTATACGATGGAAGCAATTCCAGATCAGCCACCAACGAGCTTTGCTAAAACTTTACGAATGGCTTGAAAATCCAACTCATGGGAGACGTTATTATAGTTACAATATTGTAAAGAAGGCAGTAATTTTCTGTAATGGAGATGTGAGGAAGTATGGACAAAGAATAGTTTAATATTTCCAATATATTTATTTTTGAAACCCAACTACCAAAAAATTATTTTCATGTACATACATAAATAATAAACTTAATACATTATACGTAAGGAATGGTAAAAAAAAACAAAATGGTTGCTCATGAAATCAAGATGGAGAAAATATACGTTGTATGTATAAATGCTTCCAGTTGGTTACACATTGTTATTATGTACCTCCTCACTACTTGGCGGAAGTAGTGATGTAAGCATTTAAATTTTTTAAACAAATTAAGTAGGGGCAAACGGAAGCAGTGTAGGTTAGACTTTTTGGGTTATATTTTTCGTAACAGATCGACAGTTCAACCTATTAAAACAAATTAGTCAATTTAAATTTTTTAATTTATAAATATTTGTAGTTTAATAAAATTGCACAGAAATATTTTGTACATTAACAATTTACTAGTACTAGGAGGGCCTTTAATTGTTACATAAGAAGGGACAAACTGTAGATCTTAGGACGATAACTAAAACAAAGAGGAAGAGAAAGAGAGAACCTCACGTCTTCGGAGTATCTAGTGTATTCGATACATCTTAATTGGAAAAATTACAAAAGATAAATAGCACAAGGGAGAAGATGAAGGAAATCTAACAGTTGCTGTCATCGGTATATAAATATTCGTTGCTTGTATTGTATTTTACGGTATCCTGATTTGCTTACGTTCCTTTCTCAGTCTCCCGCTATACAGAATTTCTAACTGGATAACCAGATGCTTGTGTTTCATAGAAAAATCAAGCCTGTGTTACCACAAATAATCCCAAACCATTGTCTATCAGTACAATCGTAAGATCCGATGAACAGAAGTGCCATCCCGCATGCTGTCTGCAAACAAAACATCAGATGGGATGGAAAAGGGCCCCAAAATGTAAGCTGTGTTTTTAGGTATATCCCCCACACATTCATGTAACGCAAATACATTGACAGATTTTTATTTAATTTTTTTTTTTTATTTTTAATTTTTCTATTAGCACTTTTGATTCCATATAAATCTTCTTCTTCAAATTACCTTTCGCTCCTTTGAGGAACGTGCAAAACCAATAAAAAAAAATTGGTATTGAAACTTAATCTAATAATACGAATAAGTTACGCCAAAATAAAAATAATTTTTTTTTTTATTTTATTTATTATTTTCAGTTCGATATATACCTGCTTTTGAAAGTCGTCTTAACCCTTATGCAACTGTTACGAATTTATTAACATTTGAAATGAACATTGTCTAATGTTTTAACTGCAATTAAATTTCACAGCAATAGATTTATATTCCATACACCTTTTTGTAGGGTATTACATGGTCTGACTTTACCGTCTATACATGCCTTTCTTTATTTTACTACTTGTAAGGGAATGTGTTTGTTGTCGATCTAGTCTAACTGTAGCAGTTTGAAAAAAAAAACAAAAAAAAGAAATCTTCGAAATTTTCAGGCAAATTAAAATTAACAATTATGCAAATTCTACAAAACACTACACAAGTTTTTTATTTTTTGTTTTTCACTTTTAATCTATTATTCTACTCTTATTTGTAGCTGTGAATTTGATTTGGCAAAAGTTCAATATTAAGTATCAGTTTATTAAAAAAAAAATCAAAATAATTTTTTCTCTTAGTTAAAGTTTGAATAAAAGTGTTATTGTTTTAATTAAATTGAAATAACTTGGACTATTGCACAAAAAGATTCCGAAAAAATGTATTGTTATCCCATAACTTCCGGTTCTTTTTTTACAATTTAAAATGTCTGTACAAAATAAATAACACGCAATAAAGCACTTTTAATAGTGAAAAAATATTTCCCATAGTTTTCAAAATTAGTACAAAAAAGTTTAAATTTCGCTGACAAACAATCGAATATTCAAATATATTTTAAGTAATATGAGTCATATGAATTGTATTTGGTAAAAGCAGTATATTGTTAGCTTATAATCGCTGATATAAAATAAATTTAAAAAAAAACTTTATTAAACAACCATTCATTTTTGTTTATTTGTAGAATCAGCAGGAAATGAATTGAAATAAAATTTAATACATTTAATCAAAAATTTGTTTTGTCAAAAATATTCCCATTAGAAACATTAATTTACATAAAAACTTAACAACCCTGTAGGAAATGTCACTAGTGAATCAGTACTGATTCACTATTGACACTGTCACCAGTACTACTGACTTATTATACCCCCGACAATGCTTTTTTATTATAGACATTTACCATGTGCGTGTCATTGGAAATCTACTACTGACACTGGTACTACTGAGTAGGTAGTTCTTTTGGGACCATATGTAGACATTATCACCAGAGATTCAATAGTGCATGTAAGAAATTCTAGTCTACACTTTTGGTACTTTTATGGTGTAAATGTCAGTAGTGAATCTGTACTGACCCACTGTTGACACAGTCACCAGTACTAGTGACTTATTATACCCCCGACAATGCTTTTTACTATAGACATTTAACATGTGCATGTAATTGGAAATCTACTACTGACGCTGATACTACTGAGTAGGTAGTTCTTTAAGGACCATATGTAGACATTGTCACCAGAGATTCCATAGTGCATGTAAGAAATTCTAGTCTACACTTTTGATACTTTTCTGAAATAGACGTCGTTAATGAAACTTTTGTTAAAACATGATGTTTTATTAAAAAAAATTAAGGAATTCATTAAATATCATTTCATTTAATTAGAACTCTAATTTATTGTGTATACATTTTTTTTCTCATCAAAGAAAATGAAAAAAAGGTGTAGACACTTTGTTGACAATGTCGCCAAGAAGTCACCACAATAGTCGACAAAACTGGTGACTTGGAGACACTTGCCCCCAGGTTTCCTTCAGGGACAATCTGCCAATTTTTTAAGTGTTTTTTTTTTCGTTTTTGTTAACAAAAATGCATGTAATGGTTGAGTCATCTAAAATTTTAAATGTAAAAATGCAATAGATCAAAAACGGTTTGAAGTTTTGCCAAATTTATTTTTATGTTGTGAAGTACAATTTTTCCAGTTTGAAATGAAATATTATTTTATTCATATGACTGCTGTGGCCCCTATTTTATAGGACCAATTTTCGAGCACTCTTTCGATAGTATGGAGTTGTATCACGGCAATGGTATCACGAATGTTTGCTTTGTATCTGGTTTGTCTGCGTAACACATGTCCTTAACGGCGCCCCATTAAAAATAGTCCAACGGTGTCAAATCGCAGCTCCTTGGCGGCCAATCAACATTACCATTTTAGCTAATTAAACGGTTATTAAAGTTGTACGTAATAAATGGATGAGATGTATGGCAAGTTGAAGCATCCCGTCACAGGGAAATCGGTTATCATCGTGCGATAGGTGTCTCCATTGACTGTAATGGTTGCACCGACCACATTTTCACAGAAATATGGGCCAATTATGCCTCCACTTCAAACCGTCACTCGCAATGGGTACATTGGTTTCTGCAAGACTACGTTTGGATTTTCTGAGAGCCAAATACGGCAAATTTGCTTATTAACGTACCCACCAAGATCAAAATGAGCTTCATCCAAAAATATGATTTCTTTATTCGAAATTTTCGTGCAATTTCTGACCAATTGTCTTTGTGTTAGAAATTAATTTCCAATAAATCCCAACGTTGTCTAAGCTCTAATCGATTCATTTCGTTCAGCGGACAGAATAAAATGGCATAAGTATTGCCAGATTCGTTTTAATTCAAACAAATAGATGACCCACCCTTTATTTCGAGCTTTTTATTGAATAAACTTAGAGAAAGTTCCGCCGTACTATGAAACAGATTAAAAATTTAGTTCTATTGTATCAGCTTAGAATTGAATTGTAAGTGATTTGTTTTCAAAATTGCAAAGAAGAATTATGCAGAAATTATGGAATTTGTTGGACTGTATAGTGTATAGAATGCTCTTAATTTAAAACACCTCACGTCAAGTGAACCCATATCAACAATGTTTGCTTAAAATGGGCAGAACAAAATAATATTATAAAACTGTAGAGGCTTTTGGGCAGCGTAGCTCTGAGTAAGCTAGTCGCCTCAAAACAAGCCTGATTTTCAAAATTTCGTTTAAGCAGTGCCGACTTTATTTAAATACCGTATTTCATACATGGAAACGATTTCATGCGATTTCAAAGTACCTTATGTGCTGCTTATTGTATCAGCAGTTAAATAATAAGAAAAATTTACAACAATGGTAATTTTTATGTTTCAACCTTATTCGCGCCACCTTTTGTAGCAGCTGCTGTTTATTTTTTGCAAGCATCTGTAGGTAAGCATCAAGCAAGCGTTTCAAGAAGCGCTTTTTTGTAATTAAGTTTTCTTGTAGGAGTATACAAACCTAAACTTTACAAGTAAGTTGAGGTGAAAATGATTATAAAACGCTTTTAATTTAGTTCAAAATAAAAGTTCGGTACTTGCAACAATGCAAGCATGAGTCGAATATCTACTGTATTACAGTAGTTACGAGTATGTATAAATCAAATAAATTTTAGTATTGCAAATAAAAATGTGCTCATATGTATGTATAAATTTAGAATATAAAAGAGGCATACGAACATGCGTAATTTAGTATAAACTTTGTGCGAAAAGTCATAAATGTTTAACAAAAAACTCCTTTACTCTATAAGCATAGTTGGTGAATTCACAAGAAATGCTATCAAGTCGTCTTGTCGTAAGGTCATAATTTTACAAAATTTTAAAATTAATAAAAAGTATTGCATTATTTTTGATTAAAATTTTAAGCCATTTAAACAGATTGAAATAACTATGACGATAGAACAATATTACAGTTGTGAATTCACCAAATATATTTCAGTTTTTTTTTCTTCTCTTCTATGAAAGTAACTGTTACTGATGTGTTCTTGTTTAAAAAAAAAAAAACTTGTGTATATATTATTGTTGCTGTAAGTGCCGCTGTGCCCAAACAAATATTACAAATGTAAAACATGACACTAAAAATTTCATATTTTATTTATTCACTCACTACAACTTGGCAGTTATACTCGAAGTTCACAAAAAAAAACAAAAAAATATACAAGAAACGGAAAAACCTGCCATAAACATGGTTATTTTTTTAATCGTAATTTTATTTATATTCATGTACTTTTATATGCTTGTAGTATACGTATATGTGTTTTGAGTGTGTGTGTGTATTTGGGCAAGAGAGATTTCAACTGTTTGTTTGTGCACATACATACTCAGCAAAAAAAAGAGGTATAAAAATTCGTTCACAGCATGAAGTCTACATGGAAATTATACTACGTGCTGATGTTGCTGTTGTTTTTTTTTTTTGTTCTCTAAAGCAGCACAAATTATACAACTAGCAAACTTGTTAACACAAGTACATACAAATGTACATAAAACAATAAAAATTTATTGATATTTACGATTCTCTATAAAAATATAAAACATTTGCAAATTATATTTCTTTTTACTCATACTTTACTCTTTTGGAGAAAAATCAGTTTTTTTCGAAGCTCTTTACTAAATCTATAGAAAATACCATTAACAAATATTTTAATGCAAATGCCATACCATCAAATGTCAAAGAAATAAATATAGAAAAACCAAAAAGATGTTTAAAAAAAGGCCTGATTAATCAAAAAAGGTTATAAAATAAAAGAATATATTTTTGTATTTGATAAACATAAAAAAAAATTAATAAATAAATGGCAGTTTATTTTGCACACAGTTGTTTTAAAAATGTGGTTTTTATTATTTTTTTTTTTGGTTTTATCTTGATTTCGAAACAAGTGTAATCGTTTTTAAATTTGTAACAAATGGAAAATTATCAGAGTTTGTACCAAAAAAAATTCAATCAACAAACTTTTTCTAACGTTTTTTAAACTCAAAAAACATTGTGCATACAATCCTGGCTTTTTATTCAAAGGAAAAAAATAATATAACGAGTTGACCTGTTCAAGTAAATCATTATTACTTTTTAAACATTTTTTTCAATTAAATTTTCTTTACTTTTCCTTCTGTTGCACTTTAGTAAAATAATATTTTGAATCCGCTATTAAATGTCTGTCAAGAACTTGTTTAAATTTACTCAAAACTTAACGTGTCGCTGGCGCCTCAGGTTATAGTGTGATCCAATTTTGTAAAATATCAAACCAAACGTGTATTTTTCTGAATTATCCCCTAAAGAACAAATTATTACTATTAGAAACAGTTGCGCTAGACTTAGGTTGTTGATAATAAAATTAAGAAAACAACTTTGATTAAAACCCAAACAAATACTCAAACTGCAATTCTATTTGCCTAACTAACTGTGTATACAATTCCTTATGGTAGGTACGTCTGTATGACAGTTCTTAAAAGTCATAATTTCAATACATTGGCTTGTTTTCAAACTACGTAGTGTTTTTCACTGTGTGTTAAATAAACTAAATGAAAAAAAAACAAAAAAATACACATTCAACTAATGGAATGCAATGCAACGCCCTCTAGCTGAATTTTTAACTACACGCAAAGAAAAAATATCGAAGAGCAACATACTATGATTGAATTGTATGATTGTGGTTAAAACATAAATGGTTAGCAGTTATCATTATTATGTGAAATTGAAGCATAATGCAATAACAGTATAAATGACTATAGTTGAAATAGAAAATCTTTGCTTGAGCTTTTAGTTGAAAATAATGATTTACTTATCTTTTTAATTGCAATTTTTATACGAATATTTTTTTACATTTTCTCGTTTATTTTTAAATTTTCTTTAATTTTTCAAAATTTTTGTTCATTTTTTTGACATCTCAAACTTTTAAAATAATAAAAATTTATTCAGCAAGAAGAAGAACAGTTGAGATCAAATTACACTGCTCGACAAAAAATCATTTTTTTGTCTTCCCGTTAATTAAAACTATGAATTTTGATGCGCTGAACTCAAATCCTTTTTCGGTTTTTTTCCATCATATCGGGATTTTTTTTATGGGCGTGGCAAATTTTTCCCCCTAAATTAGTCAGGTACGGAGACATATTTCATCCTAACTCGAGAACCAGTTACCCGATTTTCAAAAATAAAACACCAGAAGATGTGTTACAAAATTGTATTTATTTTACTCTATCTCTTATCGTTTTGGAATTATTCAGAAATTAATGGAGAAAACAAATTTTTCGTGCAAAATTCGTAATATTTTTCAATTAAAAATTTAATTAAAAAAATATAAAACAAATGTTATTTTAAATAAAAAAATATATAGGCTGTAAGTATTTTAATTTTATTGTAATTTGAAGAACTTTTAACGCTTAGAAAAGCTCTTTTATAAAATTATTGGTTTAATTCTTTAATTAATTTAATTTAAGATATTGAGTGCTTCTTTTGTTTAATAATAAAGTTGATTTTTCGAATAATCTCGAAATAATTTTTATAATTTATTGGTTTTTTATTTGAAACGTCAACAACCAACTGTCTTCACATCCTTTTATAAATTCTTAGTTTAGCTTTTCTTTTTTGCTAATTATAAACATAGTTTTGGATTAAATGTTATGCTTCTTCTTCGCGCACTAAACGATGTTTTTGGTGGTGCGTGTTGTATTTACAATAAAGTTGTTTATAAACAGCTCAGGTCATTAAATAATGTATATCTTTCTTGGCCAACAGCAAGGAACCAAAAGTTCATTACAGTATTCAGCGAATTCTAAAAAATATCTTGGAACTGACTTTATCATCATTGTTTACAAATGATTTAAGAACAATTTCTTTTAGTCGGCGATAAAACTAAATAATAATTTGTTAATTTCCTTTTAACTTATCAGCCAAAATACACAAAACTAAATTGAACTGAACATAAAAGCAAGAACCTCTTAAAAAAAAACAAAAAAAACAAAAAAGTCTTGGTAAAAGTAATTAAGATTTTTTTATAGAACAAAAATAAGGAAAAACTGAAAGTGTAACAATTTGATAGACGAAATTTTTGTTTATAAATTTAACAAGATCTTGTTTTCATCCAGTTAAGACTTACAAAATAAATCATAGAAACCGTTAAGAGGACATACTTGTTTGCTTCATCCAAATGTTGTGAGTGGTTATTTAAAAATACATCAAAAGCTAAATTGAATAATAGCGATTTTATTTAATACACTTAAGCTTTTTTTATTTTTCACGACCAGACAATTTAAATACAGATTAAAATTTTGTAATTTGTATATTTATGTGTTCAACTCATTTAAGAGTGTTGCACTGTCGAACAAATATTAATGTTTATTTATTTGTCAAAATGTCGATAAGTTGGTCATAAATCCTTATTAATTCCAAAAAGTTGTGTATGTGATACTTGACTGCAAACGTTGTTATATTCCGTTGATAATAAAACACACTCGAGGTTGTTTGCACTTACCAAAAACACAATTACTTGCAGCATTACATTGACTGTCCTAATAAATTTGCAGATGTGTGTCCATGTTTTAATAATTTTTCACCGACTTAAATCATAATTATTGGTGGTGTATCTCGTGTTCTTGTAGTACTTACGTATCATTGTCGTAACAACTGTATCGATGATTAAACAGAATTCTGCCGTTACGTAATTTTCCATACAAATTGGCATCGCTGAATTCATAATAAAAATTATATTTTCCGAGGGTTTTTTCTTATGCTCTAAGGAGGTTTAATTATGGGCCACGTTTTTTTGAGTAGCTCTTGCAGACACAATTTCAATGTACACCTGATCTCAGACGTCCTCTCATATTACCAGAACTAAAATTTCTTAGGCAATCCCCTATTCGTCCGAGTGAGCTATTTTCAATAATATTGTAATCATTAAACAACAAGGAAAAATTTTATGAGAACTTTTAGAAAAGAAAAAATTGAAAATTATTACGAACATAATTGCTGAATTCATAAGGCGTGGTATATTGTCGTAATTTTTGGAAAATTTCAAAATGATTTATAATTTATAATTTATAATAATACTTAAACAATGCAACACATTGCATTCATTTTAAAATTTTACAAATTTTTTACATCATGATAATACGAAATTCACCAATTATAGTTTTTATGTTCCTTTAAAAGAACGATAAGTAAAAGTATATACGAAGCGGCCGTATAAATTCACTTCTTATATGGCCGCTATGTAGAAAGCTTCAAACGCCAATTCTAATGAGGTTCTCTGTTTTCTTCTTTTTTTTTAAATAGCGGGTTGTGTACACGCAGATTATTAATTGATATCTTGCAATTGAAATTTTCTTTCATGGCATACAAATTTTATTTGAGTTGGTCATTGCCGACAATAGTCCTGACAATCATTGCCGTTGGGAATATGAAATATTGTTTTAAATACGTAATTATGTTCGCTTGCAATCATCCCATTTAATGTGCACATTTTATGTGTGAAAATTTATCAATGTGATTGCAAACATTAGTATCTTAAGTATGTTTGTATATTGAACATTGACTGTATTAATACTACTGCTCTTTTACGATAAGTATGCAAATTATTGCATTAACATTACAATAAAATACAAGCGCTTATTGTCACTTTTTTCTTTTTTAAATATAAATTAAAGCAGAATTAAAGAAAAAAATATTAATTCACTAGTTAATGAAACAAAATTTTTCAATAATCATAGATCCCAAAAAACCATAAATCTGTACAAAACGAATCCGTCTAAGTATATTCTACGTTTGTGTAGTTCATATATTTACTTCAGTTCATATTTTCACTACATACTAGCGGTATTCGCAAGCAAATAATGTCATTAACTGGCACATAGTGTATTTCAAATAATAAATGGGTTATGCCATCAAATAACCGTTTACCACCATTTGCGTAACATCATAAACAACACTAACTGCAACAGCATAAAACAGAGTTCATCATCATAAACACCACAGTGAAGCAATTCAATTGTTTGAGTTGTGTTGTTATGATTATGGGCCAACAACTAATGTTCTTATTTCGTTAACATAATTTTGCACTTCTTTTGTCATGCACATACGTACATACACGTTGGTATCAATGCTGTACGTAAACAAATGTTTAGTAGAAACAGGATATAGACACATACATACATATACATTTGTTTTTGTTCACTCACACATTCTCACACATTTCTGTTAAGCAAGTAATTTTACTTCTTTTTTTTCTACCAAACATTCTCTCATCCACATGCTTCTTGTAGGTTTATGTGAGTGTTTTTATTGTTTGTTTTTTATTATGATGTTCTTGTTGTTGTTGTTTTTTTTTCTTTTGTAATTTTATTGTCTCCACCTTTATCTTCTCATAATTTTTGTCGTATTTGTTGCGGCAAATGAAAATAGGTAAAATTTTTGCAATATTTTATTTTGATTCTGATTTTCGCAAAGCTTTTAAATTTTCTTCTGTCATACGCAAATGTTAAGTTCAATAGCGTCAAAAACTGTTAGAAGAAAGCTTAACAGCAATTTATAACAGTTGCATTTAAGCGCCCTCTATGCATTTACAGCTTCACTAGTCAGTCTTCTGTTATAGTTGAATGTGTAATTTAACAGTAAACTTTGTTGATAGCTTTTTGTTTTTATCCGTCAAGTGTTTTCTTATGTCTACTGATGCTGGAATTGTCAAACTGACAGCTGGAAAAAATGTGCCCTTAACAGCCGGAATGCAATTTCAAAACAACATCAGCAACAACAGCAACTTACACTACCAAAAAAATATCTGACATAAAAGCAAAAGAGCATAAATATTTACATCAATGAATGAAAAGCCTTTTCAAGGAAATATTTTATTTTTAAAACCTTGAAATAGTCTCAATGAGATTTTTCCTGTTTTTTTCTGGTTGCATTTTATTTTCATAGACATCGTTAAATGATTTTGTTGACATCACAGATCCCATTGTTATTTATAAAAGTCTTGAATGACGTCTCACGTCATTGCTCAGTCATATATACACACCAAATTGTTAAGTATTAGTTTGGGAATAACTTTGCAGAAAATACATTAGACCGATATATATATATATATTTTTTTTAATAAACATTCATTGATTGTTACTATTTAATTATGCTAAAAAGAAATTTAAAAAAATTTAAACCACATTTTTTTTAAGTTTTTGCAACTGTTTAACATTAATACTTAATAGAAATTTTCTATAAATAAATATCAAAATATAATAAATCTTCCTAAAGAAGTAGTTTACTCTTAATTTTGAAAACTATTATACGAGTATAATACTTCCAGCATTTGTCGAAAGTTACAAACTTAAAAAAAATAATCTTACTTCGAAGTGCGCTAAAAGTGCACGAACAAGAAGCTTTTAAAATTATATCGGAAATAATGCCTGAAGGCTTTATTATAAGGAAAAAGTATAACATATATGAGCTTACTAACAAAATCTCAAAAGATATTAAAAATAATATTAATCCTGTTTTGGCCAAAAATTACATATTTGTCATTTTGTAGGTTGAAAAAACCAAAAAAAAAAAAAAAACCGTAATCCTGTTTTACTTTGTCTTTAGTCGAAAAATACTAGGAGCAAATAATCATTAAAACCGGTTCCTATTTACAAAAGTTCAAAAATAGAATTTTTAAAACCGAGCTTTTACTTCACGAACTGTCGACCTACCCTTCGCTAAAACACGGTATCTCCAAATCAGTATTTTTAATTCTTAGTGACCAAAAGAAAGACAAGTAACAGTGCTATATTCGGCCGTGTCGAATCTTATATACCCTTCACAACGTGTAGTCATGCAATAACAATTGTTTGTATCACCAAAATTATAAATTGAGTTTACGTATGTATGTTTGTTTCTAAAAAAAAATTACAAAAAAAAAACAAAAAAAGAATTTTAAAATTTTTTTTTTAAAATATTGTTTAAAAAAATTAAAGAAAAAATATATAAAAAAAAAATCAAAATATAAATAATATATAAAATAAAAAAAAAAAATTTTTTTGACTCAGCTGGGATTCGATGCCACGTTAACTCTAACCAGTATATATGTATGTTGTTGTTGTAATTGTGAAAAAAAACGAGGTGGTCGTGGTTTTTTGCTCATATCTTAGAAAGTTATGGGGCGATTGTGCTGAAGTTCAATAGCGATTCATTCTAGGATATTTCCAAGAGGTTGATACCATACACAGTTCTGAGGAACATATTGTTGCTTTTAAAAGTTGATTTCAACCAACAGACGGACAGAGCTTAATCGACTCCTCTATTCATAAGCTTTCAGAAAATATATACTTTATGAATGAAATGAAAATTGTAGAAATTACAAACGGAATGACAAAGCTATATATACCACAGGTGAAGGGTATAAAAAAGAAAAACAGCTAATAAGGTCTGAAATATGACTAAAAATTTCAGAGGAGATTTTATTAAAAACCATTTGTTAACAGCAAGTGAAAGAGTGATGTAAATTATTTTTTAATGAAAAATCTGTTAAAATACAAGGGACAATTGTATCTTCTTAACAATTTAATTCTAACTTTAGTCTGAGTTAGAATTTTAATTCATATTTAGTCAAAGCTTAAAATGCGGTTGTTGTACATGTGTTGCGAGTTACACAGCAAACAACAAGACAAGTACTTGAAATATGGTTATGAGTTTTATTTCCTGAGGTAATATTTCAAGCTAAGCTAATATTAAGAACATTGGTTCTATGCACTTTTACTCAGGGACTATCAAATCCATTTTTGCACACTCCTCTCAAATGATTTATTGTAGAAATTTAATTATGTGTTGCTAAAAGCATACACAATAATGATTCCCGTTGCTAAATTTTTATATTAATCAGTTTGAAAGGCAAAGGATTTGTTCAAGCGATGCTCTAAATTACGTTAAGTTTTTTTTTTTGTTTTGGTGAGAGCGTTTAATATAAAAAAAAGCGTTTGCAGAATGCCTTTTCTCGATTTTTGCATTCGCTTATCCATTTTTTTAACTTTGGACCAGTCCACTTTTATTTAATTTTTGTGGTTATTTTTACTTGTTTTTCAGGTTTTGCAGCTAATGACATCTATTAGATTTCACGTTATGCCAAAATCCGGTAAATCCAAATATTAAACTGCGATGACCACAAACAGCTTTTATAAAGAAACATACTGGAACCATACGCAAAATGTCTAAAATTACAACAACAAAAATCGCAGTAACTACTTTAAGCGATTATAAATGTAATTTAGTAGCAAAATATAAAGAAAAAATAAAAAATGGTTAAAAGACGCTTATGGCTTAATCCATTTTTCTTCTGCTAAATAATATTGAAAAAGACTTTATTTAACCTTAAAAGGATTAAATTGGCAACGCTGCGCTAAATACAATGTTTGAGAAGATTAGGTCCTCTTTTACGAGATCCAGCTTATTTCATGCAATTTAGAACTTACGATCTAGTAAAGAAGACATGTTCCGATTAAGTATGGAATAAAATATCAGTTAAAAGACTCCATGGCTCTAGTGATAAGCCATTACTCTTTTAATGAAGATTCCTATAATCTTTTCACACAGATGATGCTGAATCTCATCGATTATTCGTTGGATCTCGAATTTGAGTACAAGAATTGTTTCTGGTTTATTCTCTTCCGAGATCCGTTGTGAGTGCAGTTGTTCCTCAGGGATTGCATGAGGATTTTCTGAGCCCCGTATACTATAATTTTCCGTATTCACAAAGCTTTTTATATAGAAATGCGCTTAGTACGAAAGATTAGCATTGAGTTCACTTTACTCCATTATCCATTTAAATAATTGCCATGGTCTGCTGGCTTGAAATTCCTGAGTAAGCTGAATTTTATACGCATGAAAATGGATTGTCTGTTGTAAAAATTCGCTGCGTAGTTGATCGTAATATTTTAAGTTTTTGAGAACGATGTCGAATTGATGCTAACAAGTTTTTAAGGACACTCTCTATTGCCACAATCGTGGTTTTAAAATACCATCCACTACGTCCGCGTACAAAAGTCTTACTATCCAGAACCAACCCGGGTTTTTTTTTTTTACTATTCATCGAATAGTTTTAAAGCGGCTTAGCATTACTTTTTTTATTTCTGCAATTAATTTTCACAATTATAACTCGTTGTTCTTTCTTAAAGCGCTCCAATTTCAATAATCGATATAAGCATACATATGTGACAGCTGTCGAATTATACAAAATTTTAGAAAGTGCATTCTTATTGAGACACCCTTTACTTCTAATGTATTGTGCTCGCTATAATTTCTTTTCTTTTGGTTTTTGTATGTATGTATAAAGAAACTTCAAGCTTTATTGGCTTAAGCCGCCATTCTTCTTGTTTAATTCGATGTGTACAGTCCGACAAAGACAAGCGCCGTTTAATATATTTGTATTTTTTTTATACATAGAAGTAGCAGAAAAAATACTTGCATTTCTACAAAGTTAGTAGTTAGTATGTTATTTTTAGTATTTTATATTAGTTTATTAAATGTGCAACAAATGGTTGAAGCACTTATAATTTAATTGTGTTCATAAGCGTTGAACAAGTTTACGGAAATAGGTTTATCGCAAGGTTTCAATTTCGTTTGATAAATAATTGTGATAATATTCACAACACTTTTTTAAAGCTAAGGCCTATGTTCGGTAGCAAGATTGTTTTAAACTATTTCCAAAGCGTTTTAGTTGGTTGAGAAATGTTTTCAAATATACTCATGCTTAACCACCTGCTATAATAATGTTTTAAAAAGGTTTCAGACGACCTGTATTTTGCACATGACTTGCTTAATTTTCCACTAAGAAATTTAAACATTAAAAAAAAAAACAAAAAAAGTCACATGCACATTTTCAATTAGATTTTATTTTAATTTGATTCAACAAAGTATCTGACATCAACTGTTTTTGGTAAAATAAACTACGTTTGGTGGCACAACATAGAGCAAACAAAGGAAAAAAATGTTTAAATTTGTTGATTAAAAATCACACAATTGCTTTTTATATAGTTGAAAAAATCATGTTTGTAGATAAGAGTGTAATAAAATTTACTAAATGATTTTTACAAGATTTTAAAGAAAAGAAAATATTTTTAACAAAACTCGCATACAAAACTAATAACTGAAAGTTTCAAAATCAAAATTCGGGCACATAGTCAGACATTGTGAACAAAAATAGTTTGTGGCGTTGTTTCGCATGTACGTGTAAAAGAAAACATTTAAATTCAGTGGTGAAATGACAATTTTGACAGACATACTCAATTGCATATAGATCACAAAAGTGTAATGCAAAATACATCTTGCCTGCAGGCGAATTTAGTAATGATTATTGTGCAAAATCTTAGAAGTTGGCTTCAATGTTTTTATACCCTTCACACAGTGAAAAATGGTATATATAGGTTTGTCATTCCGTGTGAAATTTCTACAATTTTCATTTCCGACCCCATAAAGTATATATTTTCTGAAAGCTTATGAATAGGGGAGTCGATTAAGCTCTGTCAGTCTGTCCGTGTGTATGTTGAAACAACTTTTTGAAGCCCCCCGATATCGCATGGACCCGGGTGAGGTATTAAAATATCAGAAATATTCGGGAGTAGATCGGTATTGAAAATCAGAAACATCGGTACATAAACAACTGAGATATGAGCAAAAACCCACGACCACCTCGATTTTTTTTCACAAAAACAACATTACAACAACAACATACATACATACAAACGTGTATACTGGTTAGAGAAAACGTGGCATCGAATCCCAGCTGAGCCAAAAAAAAATTTTTTTTAAATTTTTTTTTATTTTTTATTTAATATATTATTTATATTTTCATTATTATTTTTTTTTTGTTTGTTTTATATTTATTATATATATTTTAATTATTTTTTTTTAAATTTTTTTTTTTTATTTATTTTAAAATTTTTTTTTTATTTTTTTTTAACATACATACGTAAATTTATAATTTACAATGGTATGTTTTTATATATGTATGTTTTTTATATGTATGTACGTATTTCATATGGGATGAATGGTGATACAAACTACTGTTATTGCATGACTACACGTTGTGAAGGGTATATAAGATTCGGCACGGCCGAATATAGCGCTCTTACTTGTTAAAAAAAAATTGTTTTCACAGAACTAAAATTCGCTGCATTATCTTCAGCAAACTGTACCCTTTTTATGGATTAATCTTGTGCAATTTAGCATTGTGATCATCAATCAAAACCAAATCGATCTGACCTCATTAATAAGGTTTTACTGAAACATAATGGTTTCAACTTTTTTTGCTACACTGTATGTTGCATTGTACATATCACTGTCACTGTTTGATTTTTACAAAATGTTATGTTTCAACTTAATGCAACAATATTATTGTAAAAGTCTGCGGCTTCTTAAAAAATTTGGATGTTAATCAAAACTGTTGGCATCTGAGGTTTATATAAATATAAACATGCTTTATTTATTTCTTCATATAAAGCCAAATATAAAATAAATTAATATTTTACAAAACAGTATTTAATCCTATTATTGTACAATACAATAAAGATTTGGAACATTAAATTGCATTTATGGATTTGTGATTTATGGATGATAATGTTCATTTACTTTTTCTATTCAAATTTTATAAAAAAAAATTATTCCAGAATTAAATTTTTATAAAAAAATCAAATAAAACAATAAGTATTAAAAATTGCAAATGCAAATAACCAATCAACAGCATTGGCACACAAAATATTTTGTTTTTGCTAAAACAAAAAAATTATTACTAAACAAAAAGCGAAAAGCAAAACGTTTCATTAACGTATGTTTGTAAGCATATGTCGTCATAAACTATAAAAACAACAAAAAAATAAATACTTCCAAATTAAATTAACAAAACAGTTTTAATGAAAAAAAATATTTGTGCAATTTTGTGTAAAAAATAAATCACATTTTTATATTTACAACAATATGTATGTCTATATGTCTGTCTGTCTGTATAGTTGTTACTGAGTACAACATGTGTTAAACGAACGCACGAGCAAATAGGCGAACGTAAAAATAAAAACACACATACAGAGAAATGGAATTCAAAAAGAAATGTCAAAAAAATCAACGAAAAGATAAACAAGATTAAGAGATGTCAAAATACAAAGAAAGAAAATTTAATGATGATGAAAAAAGGCAACAATTTTGACAATTGGAAATAAACTTACGTACATAAAATGGAAGTGTGTATAAGAAGGAGCCAGCCACCTTCCAGTCAATAATTAAAATTATTATTGCTGTTGATATCGTTGCTGCCAGTGAAATGATTTGAAAATGAAACACGCAAATTTTCTCAACACACATGTACATACAAAAGACTTTCACACAAACGATAATTGTATGCGTGTTTTCTTTGAATTTCATTTTCGTTTTGTTAAACTGAGAGCGAATTGTTGGTGCTGCAGCATCACTTTTTTATACCTTGTGGAGTTTATTTTGTTGTTTCTGCTCTTCATCTCCTTCAAAGAAAATATAAAAAATATATAGACCAACACAAACACACACACATACACACAACATAATGTTAACGTAAATTCAAAAGTAATGTGAAAAGCGTTAAACTGAAATGGCACGGTCAGCGGATAGATGCTGTTTGTAAAATTAATTCAAATTAATTTATTGGAAATAAAATAAATGAAAAAAAAATTAGCAAAATTTTCTTTTGAACAAATAAAAGTAAAATGCGAGTGAAAATTAAAAAAGAGAAGTGAAAAATTGAAAAAAAAAAATTAACATCAAAGAAAAACACAACAAATAAAAACGTTATCAATGATACCATAATAGAGAAAATAAAAAAAATGTTTCAGTGTTAATACAGGTTAATCAAAAGTGATTAAAATAATAAATAATTTCAACACAAATCTACATAGTGCGCGAGTTAGTATTAATTTTATTTGGAAGTTTTTTCTAGTTTCTACTCTCGTTGGATACTATTTAACCTTGACATATCACACGACAAGATGATTCTATTCTACAATGTATCTTCAACTAAACTACCAACACACACATTGACATAAATAATGTAATAAATAATAAATAGATATTATACAAATTAAAAACGATTGAGCAAATTCTATAATCAATCAATCAGTCAATCAAAAAAAAATATATTAAATATATACATACAGACATGTACGTATGTACATATATTTCGGATATACCAATACATATGTATGTAATTTACATACATTAATTAATTTTATACTATACGCCTCGGTATGGAAATTAAAATTTACAGCAGCAACGAAACAAATGTATAGTCGAATTTTAAATATTTTTCGTTTTTAAAATTTTTCTTTTATTATTTGCTTGCAAAATAATGTGAGATAAACAGATCAAAAATAAAAGAAATTTGATTTATTGTTTTCTTTACTTCTATACGCATGTATGTATGTATGTATATGCAACTTTATTTTCTGTTGGTTTTCGTTTATTTTTATGATTTCTAAACCTGTCCTTCTTAAGGACATTCCAAAGGCAATTTCACACGCGAAACAATCAAGCAACCAACACCACCACCAACAACAACAAAAAATAAGAGGATGCTGCTTAACATGTACTTTAAGATATATTTGTGTATATGTATGAGTAATTTATATGGATGTACATACGAAAATACAAGAATGTAGTACGAACCTAACTCACACAGTTTTTGTTGTCAATATATATTCTTGTTATTATTGTTGTTCATGTTGCTATTTTTGTAATGGCTTCTATAAGGAATACTATAATTCTATATTCTGTCCTCTGTCCTCTGCACAAACCAACAAAACACTCAGCTATAGAAATATCCCACCGATAAAGATACAACTTTTACAGCTGCGTGAGACATTTTAGCATTGTCAAATGTTAATGGATTATGTTATTAAATACAATTACTTTATAATAAATCCTTAAAGAAGTTGTATATTAAACCCTTTAATCTGAAAACAAATTTTTTTTTATAAATTAATTGAAGCTGAAAATACTTTTGCAAACAAAATATTTGTAAAATATATAATTTTTAAAATTCCTATTGATGTAGAAGAACTAAACACTTTACTACTTAACAAATCTTCTGCTTAAATAAAAACCAAATTTCGTTCGTTTAAAAACGCATCACTTAAGGACACGGCTGCACCAATGTCACTTATCTCTTTTGTAAATGTTTGTCATAATTCAACTTCGGTTTTACGGAAGGAAAATTAACCACGGCATTTTCCTAATTTATTTGTTATATTTTTCTTTAATAATCTATGAAGGAATGGTTCTTAAGGACAATTTTTCTTCAAGTTTTCAGTTGTGCCCTTTATCCAGAGTACTGTAATACCTTAAGCCTTGAAATTTGTGTCGGGTTTTATAACAAAACCTTGCATAGGCGCGACACCTTTAATATTTGAGATATCTAGAAAAATATCGCGTATACGTTTGATCTTAAAACTTTGTGTATTTTACTTTTATTTTATCTCTTATTCCAACCATAAAATCGATACGATTAGATCAGGGAAAGTGATAGCCCCATATAAAGAACTCATTTTAAAATTTGTTTCATGAAATTAAATCAATCTTGGTATTATCACTTTAATAGAAATTGTACAATTAATTATAATAATTAGGTAGGACCAAAGGAGGGGGCATGTACATCCCAAAGAAAAGAAAATCTATCTAATGACATGTCTACAAAACTATAGTAGTTCTAAGTTCTAAGCTTTATATTCTGTGTAGTTGGCTACGATGCTACAATATCAGTACAGTACTTTTTCGGGGGGGTAGGCAAAATCAATAGGATCAGGGCAGAGGGCGTGGTGAAACAAATATATGACTTATGACAATTATTGTAGACCTATATAATATTAAAATCTATTTCCTAATGAGTACAACGAATAAATTTTATTTGGTCCTTCAAAGCTATCCGGGTTCTGCAAGTGTAAAATAGAAAATTTTTGGTGTGTTAATATTGTTGCTTAAAGTCATGTGGCATGACTTTATATTTATTAAAGCGATCCAAAGAGAGTGCTCATGTTACATTTAAGTTGTTGCTGTTTTGTTGTCTTTTAATATGTGGGTTGCAGGTCTAATCACCGTCAGATGCTTTGATCGATTACACATTGATGGGCAAATGGTCTTCATTATTTCGAAAGAGCATTATTCGTAGTCGTAGTAAGCAGTGAGATCGAAAAAATCTTAATATATATAAAATTCAATAATGTGGAGGCGGTTGATTCTAGAGTATTGTTTTTTTATTTGATTGCTCTTATATTACAGATTAAAGAACTTTTATAGGTGTAGCTGCTACTTATGAATTAGTGGTCCTATTTTCTTGTTGCTCTTCCTTTAGAGATTTGATAGCTGCTTAAACCATTTTTTTTTTTGTGTTATTTTATTCACTTTCTATAAGAGCTCAGTATCTCTTCTTTGGTCATAACTCCAGGCAATTTCGAGGATTGGCCTCTTTTGATACAAAGCTTTGTCCTTGTTTCGATACCACTACCAAGCTTTCTTAACATGATACCAAAAATATGTGGACACAATGCGCTCTCTTATGAAAGAAAAAAATACTTTTTTATAAACATTGTTCAATGTATATTTCGATACTTATAGAGCATACTGATGACCAGATGCTTCTTTTGCAGCAACTACATAAATCTTATCATTTAGATTTATTTTTAGGAAATGTTATATCCCTTAAGGAGCTAAACTCAATATTTCCTAGAGCATTAGCAACATAAAAATTTTAACCCGGAAGCTGCGAAATTTTTGCTTTTCTACCAGATGTGTTTGGAGCTCTTTTAATATGCTTTTAACTTTTTTTAGCGTTACCAATATCACTTATAATTTTTCTTCTTTCTAAATTATTTTTTCTATGAATGGCCGATTTTTTTTTATATACTGCTTGATTACATTAGAAATAGTTTGAGGCAGGCAGGGCAGACAATTATCCAGTACATTCCCTACATCGATGTCTCCCAAAGGTTGAGTGATTTATCTGAGATGTACTGGGTTGTGACCCTAACGATGCAGTATAGTTTTTACTAAACAATTTTTAAATTGCTTCAAAATTAGTCTAAAAAGGTCCTTTTACAATCTAAGCTATAAAAAACAACATAAAAAAGCTTAATTTTTCTTCACGGCGACTTTAAGGCGTATATGTATATCTCTCTTCGAAAGTCTTCTAAACAATGTTTTACTTTCCAAATAATTTCTTTAGATTCATCTACTCTAGATTTGCATTGAATTTCTAAAAATTGTGACAATCAAAACCGAAAATGGCATTAAAAAATAATCCATTTATTTGAATGAATTACTTTTTAACAGTCAAGCTGCTCCACCGTTCAACATTGCTAACAGTGAGTATTTAGTCAGCATGAACGTACGGTACGAAAATATTTTTACTTCTTAACATTTGCCATAAATATGTGGATACATTTTTTTCCTGTTGTAGGCTTGGTTATACAGACATTCATAGATATGTATTTTATAAACAAGTATGTGTTCATTTGTGTTAACTGTCAGTTCACATCAGACAAAAAAAGTTAAAAAAAATATAAAAATGCTTTTCACAAGACGTGCTTTTCTAAAGTAAATTGATATTCAAAACATTGTTATTATTTTGGGCCTCTTTTTATCAATTTTGAATAAAAAAAAATCTCAATTAAACTAGAAATGTAGAGAAATGTTAACTTTAAAATTATTATTAAATTATTATTATATTATTATTATTAAATTATTCGGTCGTGCCGAATCTCATAATACCCTTCTCCGCCATATACATAGGTATGAATACCAAATCGAAGCTAAGCCAAGATTTAAGATTTCATATTATACGCCATTTTCCCTATTATTTTCAACGCCATATTTGATTATAAATTTTTACACAGGCCTTTAGTATGATGCCCATATAGTTTAGTTAAAAAAAATTACGCCATTTTTTTCACACATCATCTTGGATTTTACACTTTGTTTATTAGTTAACTACTATGTAATGGTCAAGCCCTTTAATTTGATACTAATATTGTGAGTGTTAAAGGGGACAAAGCCGTAACTACTGTATTTAATTCATATATTCGCCATTTAATCTTGGACGCCATCTTGGATTTTTTTCTTTTCAAATCAAACTAAATTTTAACACTCAAGCCTTTTGATTTGATTTTTAAATTGGTTCTTTCGGTTGTATTGAAACTGGGAAATATCGATTTCCGCTTGTAAATTTTAGGAAAAACACCGAAGCAGTTGTACTCTGTTGCTTAAATCTCAGTTCGCTTCAAACCGATTTGTCTTTTGAGATTCCGAAAAATATATATTTTTTAAATATTTTTTGTCTATAACTGTGACCAGTTTGTCCAACATTTTTCATGAAGATCTCCGCAGTCATACCAAATCTGTAATAGTAACAACAGTCTATAAAATATCATAGGGCTGGAAATTTTTAATCTTTATGGTAAAAATAAGCGAAAAAAAAGAGGCAGTTGTGTTTATTTGCTCATATCTCAGAAAGTTATGGGGCGATTATGCTGATTTTAAGTACCGATCTGCTCCCAAATATTTCTGATAATATAATGCCTAATCGACTCCCTTTTTTATTACATTCAGAAAATTTATGGGATCGAAAATGAATATTGCAAAAATTTTCCCCGGAATGACAAACCTATTTATAACCTTACAATTACTGTGAAGGGTTAAAAACATTTGGCATTGAAAATTATTGAAATCTTTTCAAAAAAATAATTTCATATACCCACACATATTTCATACGTATAAGTGATGTTAAAAATATTCACATTCGGCCAATATTTTTGTATTTCTTGACTTGAATAATTTACATTCGCTGCATCACTAGGTTGTTAGTTTTTTCCACTTTGCACAGTAATTGCTTTTGAAGATAAAAAGGGTAACAAATATGTAACTTCTAATCTGCGTATCTGAAACCACAATACCAAAAGTTAAAAGCAACAAAAGGTTTTTAAACGCAAAGTTGCCAAATTTAACGCTTCTTGGAGTTACCCTGTGATCACACATGTTAAAAAACACGAGTCGAAAGGACTTTGTCGTCTGCTACATGGCGCAGTATGTTTTATGCAAATCGTATAAGAAACTTAGCCGGTCAATACTATAAAAAATGGAAAAATATTTGGAGTAGTAAGATACGACGGACAGAAAACAGGAATGGAGAGCGACTTAAGCTACGTCTTACTCGAACAAGAAGTAAGTTGTAATAAAAACCCAAGACTACGACACAGTAAAATGTTCGTATCGATAGTGGAAAGTAAAGTGTAATAATAAAATGCTACTAACAAAATATAAATGCAGCACGAGTGTTCTTTTTTATTCCTACATATGGAACGTAGTTATAACCATTTTTTTCAAAAGCAACCACTGTGCGTTGATTTGTTGATTAAAAAGTTGTGGTGCTACGTATGAGAAATAATGAATTAATTGTTGCATTACTTATACGCACCAGTGCATCATACGACCCAGTACATTCATTCAATGCAGTTGATAAGTAAATATTTGTTTGTTGTTTTATCTTTGAAATTTTATAAATATCTGTCGAATACAATTGAGGAGCTTAAAGCACAACAGTCTCAAGTGATTTATGTTTAATACTGAGAAGAATGAAGTTAAAGTTAAATTTCAATAAGAAATACTAGATGCTATTTGGAATATTGCAGATATTATAAATTAACAGAGACATTGAGATGTATTTTAATCTAATAAGAAAAAAATACTACATTTTACATATACAATGACCTTAAATGACCTTTGTTTTTTGTTTTCTCTAAACAAATATAATTAAGAATGTTTGTAATACCTACTTAAGCAGCTAAAACACGGCATGTTTCTTACATCTGACAAGGATGACACATTGGCTATATACGAGTGTACTGCGGCCTACAATTACGTACGCTTCGTTAGTGTGGTGGACATCCTTAGAGAAGAAGGTGAATATAAAACCTCTCCAAAAGATTCAGAGACAGTGCTGCATTAGTATTTGCGGCGCCATGAGGACCACATCGACAATGGCCATTGAGAATATATTATCCATTTGGCCAATTGAGGTACAGGTAAAATATGAAGCGGCCTTAGCTGCCACAAGATTAATGGCAATAGATGAGAGGCTTATAAGAGAACATAAGACCAGATACCAAAAAATAACGGATATCTTACCGATGGGAAATATTACGGAATTAACATGTGATAAAATCCCGATGAGATATGAGAATACTAACTGCATCACCATAATACCGGAAGAGGGAGAATGGGATGAAATAATCAGGATGGAAAACACCCATGGAATCGATCTTTATACAGACGGTTCAAAGATTGGTGACCAAACTGGAATG
The DNA here is from genome assembly GCA_941918925.1 of Phyto melanocephala. Classification (NCBI taxonomy): domain Eukaryota; kingdom Metazoa; phylum Arthropoda; class Insecta; order Diptera; family Rhinophoridae; genus Phyto; species Phyto melanocephala. Next base: position 135,072,006 of record OW799234.1, on the reverse strand, counting down.
GGCTTATACGACATAAGCCGAAATAGAAGCAAATACTTCTGTCTACCAGATCACAACACTATTTTTCAGGCTGAGATCATGGCGATTACGGAAGGAATTAAATGGATAAAGGAAACGAATAGCAAAACCCCGATTCGTATCTTTACGTATGGCCAATCAGTGATTAAGACGTTGAGAAAGGAGAAAGTTGAATCCCGGAACGTTTTGCAAAGCAAGAGTGAGATAAACTCATATGCAAATTGCGAACATCTGGAGATAATATGGATACCAAGCCATCACGGGCTGATCGGAAACGGGAAAGCCGACAAATTATCCAAAATGGGAGCTCTTCTGAGTACTATAACTTTGGAGAACGCCAAACCCCTTAAACGATTTAAGGATGAACTTAAACGTTGGGCAATGGAAGAACATGTCAGAAAATGGCAAAGCACTAATGTCGGTAAGGTGACAAGAACACTCTGGGGTGACCCAAATCTTGGGAAATCAAAGGAGATTCTAAGACGAAGTAGACCTACAGTTAGGAAACTAACCAGTGTGATTACAGGTCATACAGAGTTGAGAACTCATCTAGCTCGCATGAGATTATCTGAGGAGACAACATGTAGAGCATGCGAGGAAGAGGATGAGACTTTGGTACACTACCTCTGTCATTGTCCTGCGTTTGGGCATATTAGGCGCGAAAACTTTACAGTGGATGCTATGCCGAACTTAGAATACCTGGGGAACTAGAACTCGAGATCCATAAGGCGTTACATTGAGGGGACTGGGTTCTTGGACTAGTCCGTTATGTTTATGGTTTTTGTTTGAAAATTCCGGTTTCCATATGGAGCGCACAACATACCAACTGGGCATAAGTGCATACTAGGGATTTTATAACCCTCCTTTTCAACCTAACCTAACCTACATCTGACTTGACATATTCCACACTGATAACTGAGACATCTGACAAATTTTCAATTAAAGCGAACTCTATTTTTTTCTGTATCACTACTTTATAATGTTTTCAAGACACACATCCTATGAAGTGAATGTATATATTGTAAAAAATGTTAATGCAAATGGCTAAATCTATTTTACTGGTTTCAAGGTTTATTGAATTTTTGTTAAGAAAATTCAATTCACTTCCGAATGGAATTTGTCTCTGTCAAAAGCTTATAGGTTTTGATGAATGATTAAGTTTTATTTTTAAGTGTTAAACAAAATTATTTAAATTTCTAGCCATTCTTTAAAAAAACTGTTTTAGTTTAAATGAGCTATAAAACATTGAAATACCTTTACCTTTTTATTTTAAAATTAAACTTATTTCCCACTTTAGATTTACATCAGCTTGAAATATTTATCAGTTCTTCTCGGATTATACTTGAAAATATCAATACTTTTTATTAAAACACAATACTTTCATACTTTTCATCTAAAGTAAAATCAACTTAGTTTCATGCTTGAAGTTTTTTACGTCAATTGTCACATACACATTAATTGTTTACACCGTGTTTCTTATCGCATCATTTACAAATTTATAAAAGAGAAGAGAGCAAAAATCAAAAACCATTTCAGGCAGTTTTGTTTTATCTACCATTAAAATAATTTATAACACCAAAGGGCATTTCATTAAAGTTTTAAAACACAAGCCTTTAGTACCAATTTAAAAAAAAAAACTGAAAACAAAAAACTAACATTCAGTACAACCAATTTAAAAATGTGACCTCTTTTAAACACATATATGTACATGCATACACACATACATATAAAACTCATGTTCATAAAGTATTTATATGTAGTGTGACATAAACGATGTGTTTAAAAAGCAAAAAAAAAATACAAAAAAAGAAAAGAAAATGAATGCAAAAAGATATGTCGTTACACACAAGTGGTTATTTTTCAATTCGTATTTACTTCTATTAGCTGGGGTGTTTAAAAAACAAAAATACTTTCACAGGCACAAATAATTAATGTCCTTTTTTTGAGGCTATAGCAAAGGAAAAAAAATTAATGTTGGAGTTGTAACACAAACAATTGCTTAAACTTAAGAAATAAATGACAAGAAAAGTATTTTTGAATTTTAAAAATTTCACTTTTAAGCAATATTAAGAACGTAATACAACAAAAAAATATCACGTACATTTAAATACATACACACATACATACACATATTCATTTATACTACTACATGGCCACTTACGCTTTCATACTTACATATAAACTAACTTTTAAAAGTAAATGTTTATACGTGTGTTTAAAAGTTATCTCGTCTTTTTAACTACAAAAAAAAAAAAGTGGATCAAAACGTGAGACAAATATCTTTCCATTCCATTTCATATTTTTTTATTTTAAACAAGCTTAACTCATTTTAAATTATGCCCTCATACAACATACAAGAACTTGTAGAACAAAATAATAATGGTGATGATGAGATGTTGTTGCTTTTTTTCGTTTGTGAAAGTAAATTTCATGTGCACACAAAAACTTTTAAAAATGTCGCATCTATTCATACACATGACTTGATTTTTCGACACACTCTCTGAAAATCATACATGTATGTATGTGTGTATATGAATTTATGTATGTGTGAATTTGAAGTACTTTGAGCTATCGTGGTAGTGGTAATATGCACAACTGTTTTACTGATTTACAATTAGAAATCAACTAAACAATAATACTCACATAGATACAAACGAAAAAAAACTGTCTGCATGCCTTCACATATACAAACACACATTACCCGTACAATTCTTAAAAAGGTAATGGAAAGAATTGTAAGTAGTTGAAGAAGAAGAAGCTGTAGAATAAAATAACGAAATAGAAAAGAAGAATAAAAAAAGGTGGTACACGTGTACACTCATTCGTACACACTTTCCAAGAGATACAAGAAAGCCAAGACTAGCATTTGCACTTAAATAGTACACTTACATTTCTATTTCTAAGCTTTTATGTTTTTTTTTTTTTTTTTGATAATTTTAGTATCTTTTTCATCTTCTTTGCACTAATCCATAAAAAAATACTCAGCGTTGTGCTACCAGTAGCAGCAATAATCACATATTTTACATAAATAAATTTATATCTGTTTTTTTTTTGTTTACTCCGGGTGTGTGTCTGTGTGTGTGTAGCAAAGTGTTAAATTGCATGTGAGTGTGTGCGCATTTTTATGTATTTTTTTCTTGAATTTCATTTTGGTCTCGTTTGAATTTTACCTTGAATCTTAAGTTTTTCTTATTTTTATTGTTGTTGTTTTTTTTATTTATTCTTTTGTTTTAATCTTCCTCTTTATATTTCCATGTAAGTTTATCTTTTTGTAATGTAATCTTCTGTTTCTTGCAATTTGTTTTTTTTTTTTTTTTTTGCCTTCTGTGTAGCTTAAGTTATTTCATCCTTTTTGTCGGAATTAACTATTTCGTAAGTGCACACAAACTTTGTCATGCAATTAAGTTTATTTTTCCACAAATTTAGAAAACACATTTTTTGTTTATCTAAAATAATTAGTTTTTTCACTAAAATGCGGTAACTTATTTGACTTATTCAACGCATATTTTGATTGTGAAGCAATACGTCAAAATATATGAAACGATATACCCTGGAATGCTAAAACAAAAATTTTTTCTTGCGCTAAATTTACCATTATGTGACGTAGTTGTCGCTTGGGTTTGTGAGTTTATTTCATATTTAAAGTTTACAAGTTTTGATGAAAAATTTATGTTCTATGTGAGAGTTGGCAAGTCTATCATTAAAACCACTTCAGAACTTTAAAATTATTGCTGATTGGCAGTTTACTTCAATTACTTGCGAAAACTGTATGTTTTCCTGGTATAAAAATCACTGGCACTTGGAAATTAGAAACAATATGAATTGAAAATAATAATCAAAAGATAATCCAGAGTGTATAAAATATATTTAATTTTGAAATAAATTTCAACTAAAGTTTAATCTGCCCATTTTTTCTTTTTTATGTAACATTTTTAAGCTATAAAAATCTCGGTTTTTTTGGATACTTGGTAACAAATTCAGATTTAACAATAAAACACTTTACCCAGGCAAGTGATGTATAATTTTCTTTTTAACAATCACTAGGAACTGAGTTAAACAAAAAACCATCGCATGTGATTGCAATATTTGACAAAAAAAATTAATTGAAAAATTTGGTTTAGTAGGCTTTGAATACAATGTAAGAAAATATGCTAAACTACATATTCCTGGTAGAATCTCCGACTCAAAAAATCTGGCAAATTGGAAGGTCACAAAAACATTTTGAGAGCATTTAAAACTCCTCTCAGTTTAGAGATTTAAAAAATATTTTCGGAACTAAATTTCGTCAAAAAATAGTTTATAGAAACCTTAACAGTTTAAGAACAACATTTAAATCACCCCAAAGTCTGGTTCTGGGAGAAAAAAAAAACGTTTGTGATCAAAATAAATCAAATCCTAACCTTTTAGGAGTAAAGTTGCTCAAAAAATAAATCCTTCGGAGTTTTTGGTTTTGAAAATAAAAAAACAACTTTAGCCTGAACACTTTCAACGAAAAAAAAATATAAAACAGTAATGCTGTAAGAACGCGCAAGCAAAACTATGTGCCAAAAAATTTAAAAAATGGTCTCTTTGAACTATTATCTGCAATCGTAGATCGAGTTTTTCGTAACAACAAAAAAGTGTATCAAGGAGTGCTTGGAGAAGCGACTAAAGTATCTTGTCATAAATCATGCCAGCATGAAGTGTTTATTTTCTTTGGTCTGACCTAGACCCTAGCTGTAACAGTAACAGGCGTTAAATTGTTAATATATATTGTATTTTTGGTGCCTCAAGAAGAAAACCATCCAATCAAAAACTCAGGCCATCGGTAAAAAATTTAACCCAATACAAAATTCGCCAAATACTGTAACGTTTATTAATTTATGTCATTTATTTGTTGTTTTTTGCTGTAGCTCTTTTTGGGAACTCAATATATACTCAATATATATTTAAGGAGCTCGTCTCGAGAGCTCTTGCTTATAATTTAATTAAAAAGCAATCATCATCATCTTATTCTCAAAACTTTTGCCTTATAGACTACATTTGAGAATCTAACATACTATCTAGTAATCCTATAGTGTTGGTTAGTACTTATTTTAAGTTCTTATTTAGTATGTGTTAGTACTTAAAATTGGATACTAGTCCCGCACTGAGAAATATAGAAATGAAAGTAATATGCCGCGTTCTTATACTGCAGAACACATTGCACACCAATAGTACTACGTTGTGTGAGTATGTTATTGTTGGACAATAACAAACTCGGTCAATATTATTCTCTTTGTACTTAGCTTAGTTACCCTGCAGTACTAAGCAATTCGTAAACGAATTCTTAGGAATACTAATTATCCTGCAATACAAAAGGTAATTTACCCAGCTAGCATCGCTTCAAAAGATTTTCAAATAAAATGGCATTAAACACCTGGAAAAGTGTCTAATAATAACTTTAAGCTTCAATGGAAGAGGCGCCACAAATAAAAAATGTTTGTAATGCTTTATAATAATCATAATATATTAATATAAAACACCTTCTTTTTTTTAATTGAATGAAAGTTTCTTTTTCAATTATGTGATGAAAAATATCTTCAAACGCCGTTCCTTTTGGGTGGGTCGTATGATTAACATTTATCTTCGCCAATAAGTATGCCGCAGTATGCAATAGAAAACGAATGAAATCATTCACGTCTTCTGTCTTCGTAAATTCATTGCTCTTTTATTCACTTTAATGCACAACGACAACAGTCCTTCAACATTCGTTGACATTTGTAAATAAAGTTCGTAAACGCATATATTTTTACCGATCTGTGCCATATCTGAAAATATTTAAGTTTTTGTAACTAACTAAAAAAAAAGTAACGATTTGGTAGTTACATTTGGTAGAAAATTTAAAAAAAATTCCTAAAATATAACAAGTTTGTATAACACAATTTATAGAATGTACAAAAATATAATTAACCAAGACAAAATCGTTTATTATATGTTGCTTTTACGACTTTTGTAGAAGACATGCAATATATGATCCTTTATTCGTTACACTCTGTTTTTCTGAATCGTTTTACACATTGCTTTACCATGTTGATGAATACTGCTCTCAAAAGGCTCGTTTTTCGAAATTGTATTCAAAGGCATTAAATATACCTTTCAGAACGTTCTCTGGTATGCCACGCTCCCACCTGCCTATATAGTTATTAATACAAAAACACGAAAGTATAAGCAGCAGCAGGTAAACAATTGTTTGAAATTGTAAAGAAACCAGCCAAAGAAAATATCTATTTAAAGTTCATTTGATTTTTGTTGGAAAATTCAATAAAAATTTGTTCTGCTCGCAACTTAGCAAAACAGTTCATTTAAAATTGGACAAAATTTAAAACTTGCCGCAGCACAAAATGGATTTTCTATACGTTTCTTACGTTAACCATAGAACACGTACATACATACGTCATGTTTCCCTAAAAATTAAGGCTGATATTTTGGTTCAATACTCATTTCATATCGTCGGCTTAATCTGCAAACCTGGTAACTCTCTTTCAGCAAATTTTACAGAAGAGACATACAACTTCTTATGTTTCACATTTGAAGCTCGAGAAGAAAACTAAACATATAGTTGGTTTATTTTATGGTATTCTTCAAGTATAACTACAATCTTAAAAATTCAAAAAAAAAAACACAATAACAAAAAAACAAATTGGAGTTAGTAATAAATACTGAACTATTAATGTACTGGATTAAACAGCTCCTCCTACAAAATATTTTCTGTGAGAGGATATAGCAGTTTTTCATTTCAAACCTTCACACACTTCAAGACTTAAATTGAAGAAAACAGACATGCTGGTCGACGAGCCGTATCTTTCTCTATCACACGGCATCAAAATCTCAATTTACTTAAAAACTGGATTTAGCAGGTTTGCATATTAAGCCGACGATATTTCTTTTTCGTGTAATACTTAGCACCAGCTGTTTATATGTATAAATATTTATTATTGAGCGCATGGATTAAAATTGATATATTTTATTTATTGCTACAAACATAAATATGATTTCTTATGAAATACTTATTGTATCATTTAATAATATTTATAAAAAAAATTTTCTTGTTCTTGATAACATTTTGTGAAATTGTCTCAACCAATTCATCCAGGTGTAAATTTTGCGACATTATTTATTGTAGTTGGTATTGTTGTTCTGTTATTTTTTTTTTTTTCAAAGTTTATGATTTCTACACATGATTGTTGTACCAAAGTAGTTTGTGTGAGTGTAAATGTTGTTGCGATCTGATTTGAGTTTCTAATAAATGTTTAATATGCCACAATATCCCATCTTAAGGCATACACAAAATGTTTTATTTATAAGAATAAAACTCTAAGTACTATACGATATGATTACTAATGTTCAGTGCATATTGTGTTAAGCCAATTTTTTCAGGCCAAAATTAATGTTTAAAAAAATAAAAAATTTTAAATTCTTATCGATTTGATGCAAACATACAATAGCAGAGCAGATAGTAGTTTAAATTTATCATAAATTTGAATGTCTGCATTGTTAGTGAGACGATTTCTATCAGTAACATGTAACATGCTTCACAGGTCTTGATTTCAGTAAAATTTATGCCTAAACAAACATGTAATGCATGCGCTAGAAAGAGGACATTAATACTTAAACAAATTAAAATCCTACTTTTTGCGTCTTAAATAAACTTATGCAAGCAAATATCTCTCCTTCCCTTACTGTTATTACTTTTAGTTTTTAATTTTTTACATTTCGAAAATGTTGCAGGATTTGTCAGAAACCTTTGGCAAATAATTTTTAAATTTACTGTTTTGGTGGAAGATGCATTTATACGATATGGAAAAATACAAAATTTAAAAAAAATGTGTTTAGTATCGTTAGAGTTAAGCATTATAATGTTCTCTTAAGCTGGATTCACCCATAAAATTTTAGTTCAGAACAAATTTTTTTTATATTGAGTTTGACGTTTTACTTTTGAGAGAGAGATTATTTTGTTCAGAAAGTTTTTTCTTGAATTGGTTTAATTTTAATTCTTGTTCAGAAGAAACTGAATTGGGATGCCACTTTTCTTCAATATTTACATGAAAATTGAATTTGGTTGCCACATCACACAGTGTCAGTACATTTATTATACAAAAATTGTTTTTGCCGAAAATTAACAATTAAAATGGAATTTAATGAAAATATTGCTCAAAAATTAATAGAAGAATAAAAAAAACCAGGAAGAGAATGTTTGTATGACATGAGCAATAGTGCATACAAAAATTATTATTTAAAACAGGGTTTTTCTCACTGCGACTCTTTTTATTTTCGATTTTTTTTTATTAATTTCTTTTGCAAACAAATTGACTTTATGCACTTAAATTAAAAATAATAATTTTAGTTTGCTAGCGGTGCTGCCACTTTGTACAACTATTTGCATTTTTATATTATATGGCAGCTTTGTTTTTTCGGAAAAATTTTCTGAAATGGGTGAATCGTTCTGCAGAAAACTCTCAGTAAAAAATGTTATTCTTCGGAAAAATTTTTATTCAGAACAAATTGGTGAATTCACCTTTAAAGACAGTTATTTCCTATATTTTGTATAAGTGAAAGGAGAGAAGTATAACTATGTTGCTCTAAAGACACACATTCTTAGTGACCAAGCGTGGGGATCACTAAGCCCACACCACATATATATGTATATTAAATATGTTACCACTAGTTTATGATAATGTTAAAATTTTACTTTTACAAAAATTACATTATAGGAAATAAGTCAGCCGGCATTTACTGTTGAAGATTTAATAACTTAATTAGTCTCGATTTTACCAAACTAATCAACATAAAAATTTACAAAAAAAAAACTGAATTAGCCACCGTGCGTGCCCGTTACATCGAAGTGATCTTAATCATACTTTTTTTTAATCTTCGTGTTGTTGTTTTTTATAAATAATATTTTATTTTTATACGCTTCACACAGTGAAAAAGGGTATATATAGGTTTGTCATTCCGTGTGAAATTTCTACAATTTTCGTTTCCGACCCCATAAAGTATATATTTTCTGAAAGCTTATGAATAGGGGAGTCGATTAAGCTCTGTCAGTCTGTCCGTCTGACCGTCTGTCCGTGTGTATGCTGAAATCAACTTTTTGAAGCCCCCCGATATAGCTTGGACCTGGGTGAGGTACTAAAATATCAGAAATATTCAGGAGTAGAACGGTATTGAAAATCAGCAACATCGGTACATAAACAACTGAGATATGAGCAAAAACCCACGACCACCTCGATTTTTTTTTCACAAAAAAACATTACAACAACAACATACATACAAACATGTATACTGGTTAGAGAAAACGTGGCATCGAATCCCAGCTGAGCCAAAAAAAAATTTTTTTTAAATTTTTTTTTTATTCTTTTTTTATTTTTTATTTAATATATTATTTATATTTTTAATATTATTTTTTTTTAATTTTTTTTTTTTTTTTTTTTTTTTGTTTTATATATATTTTAATTATTTTTTTAAATTTTTTTTTTTTAATTTTTTTTTAACATACATACGTAAATTTATAATTTTACAATGGAATGTTTTTATATATGTATGTTTTTTATATATATGAACGTATTTCATATGGGATGGATGGTGATGCAAACTACTGTTATTGCATGACTACACGTTGTGAAGGGTATATAAGATTCGGCATGGCCGAATATAGCACTCTTACTTGTTAAAACAATTATTGTTCGGAAAAAAACTGTTTTTCCTCTTCTTGAGAGAGTGAGAGTAAAAATATTGTTCGAAAACGTCTAAACTTGATTTAAACGAATTTATAATTATTTATGTATGTGAGATTAAACATAAACTTAGTTTTCGATTCATATAATGTTTGCATTATGAAGCTTTAAAAATCGCTAATATATAAAATTAAATTTTTTAAAGTTAGTAAACTGAAAAAAAAGTTTTTATTAAAAAACAAATTGACGAAACCACCTTAAAATCTTGTTTAAGAAATTTCATTAAAGTCTTCAAGAGTATGCCTGCCTTATTTGGCATTCTCATTCAATAGGATAAACTCTATAATAGGACAGACTAGTTAATTGTACTCTTAGGTAGAATCAACTTCTTATCACAAATGATGGTGATTTTAAACACTTTTTTAAACTTAATTATATTATTGTGAATTTTGTTATTTTTTAAGCCATAAACAATTTGTAATACTATTTACAAGTTGTTAAAAAAATAAATATTTTTTCAGATTACCTCTTACAACACGTAAAGGTTACATTTTGTTTTTTTTTCTTTTAAGGCCAATATTTACTTGGGCTTCAACATGTATTAATAATGAAAAGCATTCTTTAATTTTAATTACTAGACAACGAACATAAAATGAAAAAAAGGAAAGGAAAAAAAGCATTGTCTAAAAGCATAATTATGTATGGAAATTAAGATTTGTAAATTAAGTTACAAAACTCTTTCGGAAAAAAACACGCAAAAATTCCTTTATACACGGAAATCACGCACACATTGATAGCATTACATACATACAAAGTGGATTAAATACACATGCGTTAAATTTTGTAAAAACATAATAAAGAAACATTAACAAAACCTTACAATTCATATGTAAAATTACAGGATGTTTTAACGAAAACAAGCGGAATTAAACACAAAACGAAGTTATACTCTTTCATACACACACAAACACACATACACAATTATTTTCTCGAATAAATAGATATGTGCTTAAGTACTGTTACATGAAAGCCAAACACAGCAAATTTAAGAGCGAAAAACGAAAAAGATAGACGACAAAATAAAAAATTTAAATCTATTTTTCTTTTACTTAAACATTACAAACAGACATACGGATGTAAGAGTAGTCGAGTCTGCAAATAGGTAGACGGTGATGAATGTTGGGAAAAAAAAAATTAAAAACGGATAATGTTTTCGTACTTCATTATATGTCAACATATTCCACATTGAGCAATCTTTTATCCACTATTTTTATTTTACTCTCTTTCTGTTATCGTTCTCTTTATATATTTCATTTGCCAATTCCATTTCCAAAACGGATTCGTTCACAAACACTCGGACGCGCAGCTGTTCATGTAGTGCTGTTGATTTTCCAAAAGCAACAACGGCAGTAGCACATAAAGAAATTTCTTCAACAACAACAGTAATACGAACCCTTAATTTTATATCCTTCTTAGCCATTTTGTATTTCCTTTCTTATCAAGTTCGTTGGTGTAAAGTTGACTAATTGTTTATGTCGTCCAACACCTAGCTGTAGCAGGATAGACAAAGACAGCTATTGTTTCATCTACAGCCGACAGATGAGTTTTAACCAATTTCCTTTTATCTTGTATTCTATTTTTGTCTTTTAATATCTTTGTGTTTAGCTTTATCATTATACGCTCACTTATACCTACACTTGTCGCCATACTTTTACACACATGTCTATGTTGTATGTTATTTTTTATTTTTTTTTAACTCACACAATACACAAACTCTCTCACACAATTAGTTTTGTAATGTCAAATATAAAATGCTATTCCACCAAACAAACACCAACACACGAAAGTGTGAACAAATATTTAAAAAAAAAAGTTAATTTTATCTATTTTTGCAACTACGAAGAAATAATAGAAATAAAATTGATATTCTAAGAATGGACATAAAACAATTTAAAATTCTTACTGAGCGTTAAAGTGAAAATAAAGCATAAACAAAATTAAATACTTTTCTTCTGATCAAAATGTTGCTTTTAGTGTAACTGGTGAAATTGTCGTTGGGAATGTCGTTTGTTCGTATTTCAAAAAAACTAAAGTTTTTAATTTTTGCAGAAAAAAAATTTTTATTAAATAAAAAAAATATTCCATCACAATTGCTGCTGTTAAACGAGAGAAATTAAATTAAATATTAATAAAAAAAAGTAAAATAAAACAATAATTTTCTTTTGTCTCGTAGTGTGTACACTTAATTTATGTATGTATGTGTATACATATGTATGTAGTTGTAAATGAAAATCTGATACCCATTCAAGCGTACCGTATGGTGGGTCCTCGAAAAAACAAAAAACGATATAAACCTAAAATATGTACACAATAAACTTGTTTATTTGTTTTAAAAGAAAATATTTAAATAAAAATAAATACATATATTGAAAATTAAAAAAGAAGTGAAAATGTGTTTTAAAGTAAAAATTCTAAAATCAAATATTTTAAATAAAAACTCAACTAGAGTAAAGGCTAAAAGTAAATGTGACTGAGACCTAGCATTGAACTTTTCTATTACTGCCAGATCTTTCATTGAGCCAAGTCAAAAGAAAAAGAAGTCAAAGTGATATATTCGGCCGTACCGAATCCGATAATACCCTTCTCCAACCTAGATTTCAGATGCAACTTTGTGCCATTTTTCTTTATTACTTCCTACGCCATTTTCGGTTTTGAATTTTACAGACCTAAATATATTCTACTACTCAAACCCTTGCGTTTTATACCCATATTAATGGGGTTATGTATAAAATTATACGCTATTTTGTTTCTGGTTCATTTTAAATACTAGATTTGTTCATACATAAATTTATTGAAGGCCATTTTGAAGTGGCGGTCATTGACACATATTTTTTTTTTATAATGTATTATATTCCGCTAGCGAAGCTCTTTCATTTCCTCTTAGTTGTCTAGAAGACAAAAACGATTATATTTGTTTTAGGAAAAAAATATTAAAGCGCTTTGATACCTATATCTCGGTTAGTTTTAAACCTATTGGCCAGTTTTTCTCAGAAATTGTTTTCGCAGATACGAAGAAACGGCAATTTGGTTCCACTAACGACAACAAAAAAATTTTTTTAAAAGCTTTAGAAAAATATATTTACTTTTAAAAAATAATTTTTGCCTATAACTTTGCCGATTAATGACTGATTTGTCAAAAATGAGGAACATGTTCCAGGTCACAAGCGTGGCAATAAATTATACTAGGGCTAAAATATATTAATTTTTGTAGTGATAATATGGGAAGAACAGGGACAGTCGTAATAATTTTCTCATTTTAATACGATTCATGCCCGAATATTTCCAAAGGATTGATATCACACACGGGTCTGTGCAATGTGTCGGGGTGTCTAAAAAAATGATTTCAACTAACACACGGCCAGACGGACATGACTCAATCGACTCCCCGAGTCATAACCTTTCAGAAAATATAAATAAAGAAAACTAATTATAAAAGATTCATACCACAGGTAAAAAGGAAAGGGAATTATTATATCAAATTTTCAGAATATTTTTAAAGATTTCAGAGCGTTTTTAATCGATTTAATGTTATAAAAAACGAAACTTTAGTTTATTGGTATGTCTGGCAAAAACTTAGCATAATGCTATGCCGTAATTCCTTGGCATTCGTAGATTTAAAAACAAAAAGCCAGAGGGGACAGATTTTAAAGCTCTTGCTGTTCTTAGATCCACATCCACATAATTGTACTTAGCAAAAGTTAATTCTGTTAAGATGAATAAATATTTAAAAACATCGAGTCCCTAAAAATAAATGGAATAAGGTAAAAAACGTAAATATGAAAAGTGCGAAATTTAAATATTTTTAACTGAGTCCGTATCACAGCTGCTGCCAATGGGACTTTAGTTTCTGATAATTTTTAGTTTCACTTACAGCACCGCCGAACTAAGATAACTAAAAATTGGTTATAACAAAAAGCTTTATCTTTGCAACACTAAAAAACTTTGTAACCAAAAAGCGCTTCTTTAATCGCTCATATACTCAATGCTTACCTGCTTCTAATTTCACTTGTAAAGGGCATCGATCAAGGACTTTACCCATATAAGAGACAACCAATCTAGTAGCACTGACCGATATATTATAATGAAGGTGTATTAGGTTTATCTTTTAATTTTTCTCAAACAATACTGAGAAATATTGCCCGAAAATATTTTTTCAAGAACTTTATCGAAACAATATGCGAGAAATAAACTATATTCTTGTGTTATAATTTCTACTGCAATCCAGTTCAGTTCATTTTTTCATAGTCTGCTATGATCACTCTCTACACATTTTCCAACTGCGATCATACAATTAGTCTGAATCCACTTCTTTCAGCTGCACCTCCAGCTTGTTGGCATTGGGATGAGTATAAATCTTTCGGATATACTTTTTTCTGCAAATAATATACAGAGTTGTATTAAAGCATTCATAAAATCATTTCTTTTATAGTAATGACCAGTTGTGACCAGCTTTGGGTTCCCTGCCAAAAAAAGATTTAGATCCAGCTTGGGAATAAAAAAAGAACAACAAAAATTAAGTGAACTACCACAAATTAAATCAGCAATTTTTACTCGGCATTTTGATACCAATATTTCCATACTTTAAGAGTTCAAGTTCAGAAGAATTAATTCAAACTGTTTGTGTATTGAAAACTGAAATATAATAAGTGCACTTCTCTATGTATTTGTGTTTATTATGTTTTTTGGTGCATCTTGTATGAAAAATTTGCAAATTAGTTCAGTGTTTTTGTTTTAACATTTATTAAAACGAAAAGCAAAATAAATAAATTCGCCAAAGTTATTTCCACACAACAGCAAATTAAAGCCCATAAAACCCATTGATGCTTATATCAGAGAAATCGTTATTTATAGTTGTTGCTCTAGTTTTGTTTAAACTTAATTTAATTAAGTTCTAAGGCATGTGTGTAGCATACTAATATGCACATCTTATATTTGTGAGTGCTGGTGTTAGTGTTCTTAACACATGCTTTATTTGTGTAAAGTTTAAATTTCAGTTCTCAAAATGAGTCTTATTTTTCATTTTCCATTTGTCGGAAATGCACTAACACACACACGTCACACATACAAACTTACACACATTGGTAAGGATGCAGACAGATGTAAAAATGTGAGTGCAAAGACATATTTAAACTGGTGAATTGAAACAGTGTTAACTCTAAAGCTTAAGCTTAAGCAAACAAGTGTAAAATAATTTTATTAGGGCTGTATATCGGTGTGTTTATTTTAAGGCGAGAATACAACAACAACAAATAAAAACAATGGCAACACAAACAATAACAAACAAAATTTTTGTTCAAGGTTCACAACTTAAAAGCACATACACACTCGCACATGGTAAAAGACCAATAGAACATGAGAGCAGAGGCAACTTTAAACTCACAAAAATTATTGTTGTTTTTCTCCTTTTTGCCAGTTTTACTTTCTTTTTTAGTGGGTTAGTTGTGTTGGTTCTTTCTGTGAACTAAGAAAATTTTGCGTTTCATTTTCATTTTTGCCTTTTATCAACTTGACTTCATTTTCATTCATTATATGTTTTTTGTTTTCTTTGTTCGAATATTTTTTTTTAGTGCTCTTGTTCGATAATATTTTTTCGTATAATTATGTGAATTATAATTACTAGGTTTCATTTAGAATAATTTTATGAATCTCATTTTCTCTCTATTTTAAATGACACTATAATTTCCTTTAATAAGGGTTTCGAGCAAAGAACACAGTTTGCCAAACTGTTGATTATTAGATTATTTTAAATGCGGAAATTAAAATTGTTCCTCGTTTTTCATCAGGCTTGTATCCGCTTAAATTAAGATTTAACACAAAACTTCTAAATAGAACAATTCACATCGTCTTCTTCTACTTGTACATATTTCGATTAAATATGTGTCATTTACATTAGCGGTTACATTTTCGTTGCTGTTTTTTTTTTTTTAATCCCTGTTCTACCTTTGGCTGCGATAAAAGTGTCAATTGTTTTTAATTTTTCAATCTGATGATGTGTGATGTAATTTCCGTAAAAAAAAAAAACATTAATTCAGTTGAACATTTGGCACAAATTTTTTATTTATATATTTTTTTTTTGTGGAGCATTTGTTTACGTGCAAAAGCGTTGTAACCTTTTGTTCCAGGTTGATCTGTTGCTTACGTCAAAACTATTATATTGTCTTCATTAGAACATGCTAAATGATTGCAAAGAGGTATTCCTAGAGGTTGCCTTTAGTATGTCAATAATTTTTAGAAGATATTCAAAATCATATAAAATGGCTGCTTGAGTAATGGAAAACAATGCAACTGTTACTTACAGATTAATCTGATTTAAAATCAAAAAATTTTTAAAATATACTTTTAATTATTATTTTCTTTTTTTTATCAAATTATAATAACAGCATTTGTTTTCTGAAACATACATATATGTACATGTGTTAAAACAGTTTTCTTATTTCAACCAAAGGTTAACAGTTTTACTCTAACAAACAAATACGAAGAGAAAGAGAGTAAAACACTGTAAACAATTTCTAAATCCGCCAGTATTTTTATTAATCATATCAAAAAGCATAGAAACGCTAAACAATTTACTAAAACTTAATAACAAATAACTTATTTACCACAAGCAGGCATGTTTAATAATGAAATTAAAGTATTTTTTAATGCAGTATGAAATAAACAAACAAAAAAATGTTTTAATAAAAAAGTATATAAACTGCCAAATGTTGAAAAAATATTTGTCTTCTCTTAAATAACAAAAAAAAAAACTAATTTATTGAAATTATAAAATGCCGTCAATGCCAAATTTTAATCTAAACAAACAAGTGTTAAATAAAACCAAACAGTTTTATTAAACAATATTAAATCGATACTAAAAACAAAAACCAAAACATATTAAATATGCATTTAAGATAATATCAAGCCCCTCTCTCTTACTACCAACAAAACAAAAAATAAATAAAATAAATAAATTTATTAATTTAATTAAACTTAACCTTAAAGTAAAACAAAATATCTTTCGTATAATTTACAAACTCATCTCACGTACCTCAAATCAACTACAACAAACACAATCTTCAACAAGAGCTTTCAAAACTCTCTGCTATAATTTAATTTTATCAAACTAAAACAAGTACATCCAGTATGTATTGAAATCTATCTTCCTTTTAACAATTTACAAAAATAAAAAAAATAAAAATAAAACGTTTAAATGGAAACCACGATAAGCAGGCGACGTCAAGCTAACGCTTTTAAGAATCATTTTCTTGTCGTCGACCAAAGGAGCCAGCATTGTTAAGCACTGCAAGGGAGCCATTTTCAAATATAAATTTTATTTATCTCTCAATCATTTGAATCTAAAGAGAAGAACGAAAAAATTGGCGAAGCTGCAAATACCTCCTACACGCTCATCATCAACCATTTCACGTATAGATTTCATCGAAAGATGGGGCCTAACACCGGTCTTGCGGCCACGACAAGAACAACCGTTAAGCGGTGAAAATCTCTCTCAAGCATCGCCCCCTCTTCTGCGTGATAGGTAAATATACACCACACACATACAGACGTATGTTAATTGTATACACACATTTTTAATAGAATTTAAGAAATATTTCCAGAGAAAAAAATAAATAAAAAACCAAAATTTAGCAACTACATAACTTAGAAGAAATTTAAAAAATTGTTGTTAAAAATAATCCTGCAGTGAATATACGTTTAAACTTTTCCTTTCTAGATACTGCCAGCAATAAAATAAATAACATATTTTTTTTTACATTTTCGGTGAAATATTTATTAATGTACCGTTCTGCGAATTTTCATCTTTTTATTGGGTCGTTTTCCATTTTAAACATTGCCAAAAGACAGGACAAGGATACTATGGCATAACTGCTACATATATATTAGCGAAGCCTTTGCTAAAACGCTTTAAATTGATCTGCGCTACTGTGATATTTTCCTAAAAACCGCACAGCTTGTACCATCATGTACATAATTAAGAATCAGCCATCACTTGCTTTTGTTGCTATTTCTTTGTTGCAGCCTCAAATAAAACTTGTTATTTTTTCCAATATTTGTGCTGGTGATGAGCCGATTAAACCAATATTTTCGATTGATGTTCTTATATGTCTTAGAGTAACATTTAACCGCCGAGTCAAGAAGTTATCTGTTAGCTGCAAAAATTGACTTTGCTTAGTAAAAGAGACATACATGGTTTTTTTTCTTACATTTAGCCAAAATTTGTGATTTTTAAAAGATCAAAGAAGTTTGTAGCCAATTATGGCCTAGAGGCTTGGTTGCCGAAATTTAAATAAATCTATATATATAAAAGTGAAACTCTGTGTGTGTGTGTGTGTGTGTGTGTGTGTGTGTGTGTGTGTGTGTGTGTGTTAGCTATAGACTCTGAAACTGTAAAACCGATCGGGCTCAAACTTTGGTAAGTTGTTGTACACATACCGGGGAGTGTTTATGGATGAAAAAAAGTGGGCGGGGCCACGCCCATAAAAAATTAGTTATCAGTTTTAGCTACTTGCACTTGACCGATTTTTCTGAAACTTTGCACACATATCGCGCTGTCATGACTAAATAATTTCGTGATAAGAAAAGTGGGCGGGGCCACGCCCCTAAAAAAGTTTTAATATTGAGGTACTTGCACTGGACCGATTTTTCTGAAACTTTGCACACATATTAGGCTGTCGTGACTTTATAATTTTGCGATTAAAAAAGTGGGCGGGGCCACGCCCATAAAAAAAGGCTATAATTTTGAGGTACTTGCACCAGACTGATTTTTTCTGAAACTTTGCACACATATTGAGCTGTCATGACTAAATAATTTCGTGATTAGAAAAGTGGGCAGTGCCACGCCCATAAAAAAAAGGTATCATTTTGAAGTACTTGCACTGGACCGATTATTCTGAAACTTCGCACACACATTGAGCTGTTATGACTTTACAATTTCGTGATAAGAAAAGTGGGCAGGGCCACGCCCATAAAAACAATTTTAATTTTGAGGTACTTGCACTGGTCCGATTCTTCTGAAACTTTGCACACATATTAAGCTGTTATGACTTTACAATTTCGTGACTAGAAAAGTGGGCAATGCCACGCCCATAAAAAAATTATAATTTTTAAGTTTTTTCACTTGATATTCAATTAAAATTCAGAATGCATTTCGATTCATTAAGGGGCGTAGCAACGCGCGCCGGGTTTGGCTAGTAAATAAATAAATAAAAAAAAGATTCCTTATAAATTAACACCATACACGAGTTCGTGGGATATGTGGGGACTACAGAAAATCGATTTTAACGCTTGGACGGATAGACAGACGGATGATCGTGCATACATATCTAAATCGGCTTCCCTAAATATCTATACCGATTCAAAATGTATATGCTTAATGGGATCGCAAACCTTTTAACACCCTCGTGAAATGGGTTCTTTCGCAACTTTTAAGAAACCAAAGATAATTTTACAAGTACCTGGGGCTCAATTCACGATCTGCGAAACTGTGAAATAAAAAATTTTTTGTATAGCAAAGAGTATGGTGGCTCCATGACACACAATAACTTTTCATTTCATAGTTTCATTGAACGAGAATTGATACCATTTTTCACTGAAAATAAAAAAAAATCTACGATAAAATGTCTGTATTAAAAAATGACTTACCAGTTTGCTTTGTTTAGGTAGCATAAATATTCTTATAAATTTTTTTTTAATTTGATTGACTTACACAAAAGATATTACAATTGCCAATTTTTTTTTTTCTAACCAATTAATATTGCTCATACGCCAACCGAAATTTAAGTTGAATACAAAAAAAGTGTATTAAAAATCATCTTTCCTAAAACCGTTTTTATATGTACTTTAGCCTTTTTAGGTACGAACTGGCTTATACACAAAATATATAAGCCTAGAAATATGACTAACAAATGTTTGGTTAAATGAAAATATATTAACGTGTCACCTGTTAAGGATATATTTAGTTATAAAAAAATCAACAATTTATAAAACCAAATATTGTCAACTTAACTTGTTCACAAATAATGTGAAACCTATTTTGAGTAGAAAAAATTATTTTGTTTTTAAGGACGTAGAATTGGAATGAAAAAAATAATAACCGACTGCAAACCCTTTTATTTATTGAGTGTTCTCTATGATATTTTGTAAATATGTATACGCACATACATATAAACACGCAGTATATAAGAGTGTATGTGTATGTATTTACAATGTTTACTATTTACAGCATCAGTATATGTGTAATTTATGAGCTTTAAAACAAAATATATATTTTTTTTATTTCGTATAATTTTCTGTTATTGGCATGTCACTTGTCTGTTTTTTCATATCAATTGTAATCGTTATAGAGAAAAATAAAATTAAATTATTGACAGTAACAGAAACTTTAAGGTCTTCTTCAGATTTACTTTTTATTTTTCTGATACTACCAACACATAAAAATTTACATTGTCTATTCATCAATATATTTGTATTCATACTATATTTTATTTCACAAATTTTTATCGTTTAATATCAAGACTAAATTAAACATTTATAGCGTTAGTCATACCACATACATATTATTTTATAAATAGGGAATTACGTACTTTTAGAGTGGTACACTAACAAGTTTTGAATAAAAACAGTGAACTTATTTGCTTCTTGATTTTTTGTGGCCAAATCTGTTAGGATCTTTTAGTCCTTTTTTTGTACGCACAATCGCATAAACCATTTTCTCATCATAACTCTAGTCGGTTCACACTCCTTCACATTACCGTCAACTGAGCATTTTGAAAAACCAGACATCATTAGGAGCTGCGAAATTGTATATACATATCTAGCAAAAAATTTTGAAGTAGTTTAAAGTAGTTAACATTTGCACGAATTCAAAATCAAACCCAAAGTGCGAAATAATTTTTCATAAATGATGTGCTTCAAAATCATGCTAAAACATGCTTAAACAATTCATGTAAATAAACAATATGAACTCACGAAGCATCGGATTATTTTCTCCAAATTTGAATAAGTTGTAAGCAGTTCTTAGATTGGAGTGCAGTTCGTTAATATATTCATGTAAACACATGATCTCCAATGACACGCTAATGCTAATTCCATTAGTATTTTCACCTAAATTTAATCACTTCGTCACCTGCTGAACCCCTAAAAATCACTTTTTTGTCATATTTTTTTTTTTTTTTGCTGGGTATTTAAGGTACCTGTACCTGTTTATGTTCTTTTTTTATTTGTTGTCCTTTTCTACAGAAAACTAACTAGAAATTTTTTAATTTGATTAGACATTTTGAAAGTTGAAAAACTTCTCTTTAAAGACCAGTAATGTGGTACACCTATCAAGTTCATATCAGATTTAAATCAAGGTATATCTATAAGATTTTCGTAAGAAAGGTGGTGTGAAGTTTGTATATAAAATCTACCAGTCCAATGCTACCCATTCCAACCATTAATATTCCGATATGTAACCATATTTGTGTGTCTATCGGGCTTGTCACACATTCCGATCGGAATGGTTTTAATTCCATATTTGCAATTCTCAGTTAAAAGTATGCACCACCTAGAGCTGTTTTATATAAATAATGTTAATGGGAATGTCTACAAAAATTTCACTTTAGAAACAAAAAGTGCTTTGAATTTTTGTTTAGGTTTTTCTTAAGAACCAAATTGCGTATTTAATTTCACTTTTGAACGAAGTGTATCTCTGTGACAAGCCTGTTTATATACACATACGGGGGATTGTGGAGTTTACAATTGATATGCACAAGTCGATCCAAACTATACTTTCACTTTAGAATTTTTAAATTTATAAAGTTATCAGTTTACCTTTGGGAATAAAATGAAAATGATGTGATCTGATAAGATTAGATTTGAAGAAATAGCCACCATAAATCCTTTATATCAAATGTAACGCTCTTACTATTTTTTTTTTATTTTTTATTTTTTTATATTTATTACTTTTTTTTTTACTTAAAACATATTACTGACCCACTAATTTAAGTATATAAAATTACTTCAACTTTTTGTCATTGTCATTGAAGATCATGTGTTTACATGAATACATTAATGAACCATTATAAAAAGTGCAAAGAAATCATGCATTTTTGATAAGAAGCATCGGATGTTTCATGAGTTGAATTTGTTTGTTTACATGAATTGTTTAAGATATTTTGCATGATGTTGCATTAATTTTGAAGCACATCACTTATGACAAATTATTTCACATTTAGGACCCCATTTAGATTAAATGCTCTTACACAATTGATTAGAAGTCTTGAAAATGTAATTCACTTTGCACTACTTCTAAATTGTTTTGCTGGGTTTGTCTATAAATTGAATATATATATATATATATATTGAGTATTTAGCCCTGAATAGTAAAATGCTTTTGATTTTTTATTGTTACAAGTAAAACAAAAGCGTACAAAAATAAAAACGATGCTAATAATCACAATAAATATTATATTAAACTAAATTAATAAACACACAGTTTTTTTGACATGCACACAAATGAATTCAACATGTACGCACATACATATTTCTAAAATTTCCATACATTTGTATATAAATGTGTACACCTCATTTCTAAGCACTATTTATATATTTACAGATATTCATATAAATACATGCATATGTACATACATGTATGCACATGATGTACTCGTACTATTTTTTTAAATTTATTTTCTATTTCTATGAACTACATTTTACAAGTGATGACGTCAAACGCAAAACAAAACTAGAAGACCAAATATACAATATACAAATAAATACATACACATGCATACGCGTACACATCTATAAATAAACAAAACAAAAGAAAATAAAATAAAAGCAACTAATCGAAAAAGTATACACTACACATGTTTATATGTACATACATATCTACATACGTACAGATATGCATGTAAATAAAGAAATGTGTTTTATTTAAAGAAAATAAAAAATCAAAATAAAAACACATCAACAACGACGACAAAAAACTAAGTTAAAAGTAAAAATAAAAATAAAATCCACTGATGATGACAATAACCTTTTGCAAAACACAAAAAGAAAACACGATTTCAATCATCATTATTATTTTCATTAACAACATGGTTTTCGTCATTATACTTATTGAATATTGAAAACGTATACATATGTATGCACTCACCTACATGCATACACATTTAGGAGCACAACAACAACAACACTTAGGAAAAATATAATAGCAGCACAACTGTGAACTTAGACTTTGCATACTTTTGATACTCATGAGCTTAACATTAATTTGTCATTGGAGATCATTTGTTAGCCAAATACGAATACCAAATTTGTTTGCTGAATAAGGTCGAATTAAGGAAAAACTTAACCTTCAGGTCGCAGTAAGAGTAAAAAACCATTTTTGTGTGGTAAACGGTTTTAGAGTTAGATATTTCATTAAGCAAGCTGTGGCAACCATATGATTTCGGCAAACAAAGCGGTTAAGAATATTAAAAACATTAGTATTAGAAATGAACCTTAGATTTTAGTTTCCCACAATAGATAGCGTTTCTTTTCTTTTTACTAACTTACATGCTTCGATGAACCCTACAAAGCTTAGTGCCGTTCCTAAAAATTGCTTAATAAGGAAAACAATTTCTCAATTTAAAAGTAATTCCAACAAACGGCGAACAACAAACTTGCAACTGAAAAACAATAACAATTAAACATCTTTTAAACGGAATTTTAAGTTATTACACTCTCTGATTTAGTTTTTATTTTACCATTCACATAAAGCACTGGTTTTGCAAAAACAATTTGTATCATCACATATTACTTTGTTTATTTTTTTATATTTTTTTTTTTGTCTTGTCACTTATATGGTTTGCGCATGTGTTAGTAGTAACTTTAATTGCTTACAATTCCTAAAATACTGAACCAATATTATGATCGTTGAGATATGTTATTTTAAAGAGTACGTATCTTACGTATTATCAATTGATAAATGAAAGTTACAACAAAGCCAAAAAAGCTTTATATGAGGGAAGTTGGATTTACCTCTTTAATTTATAAAATAAAGTGTAGCTGAAGTACACCAATTTCTAGGCTATCGTCTAGACAAGCGAAAAAAAAAGCATCATTTTATTAAAACTCCTCTCAAACTAAACTCAATTTCAAAATTTCAAGAATCATCAAAAAAAAGAAAAAATTGGTACCATACAAATTAAAAGTCGAGAGATCTTGAAAGGCACCAACAACATTTTTTTCGAATTTTTGAAGCAGTACAGAGTACAGAGTTTGGAAATGTTTGAATTGTAGCTATACGAAAACATAACAACAAAATATGTCTTCTGTACTGCTTGTTATTTTGGCTGTTGAAACCCGAAGACTAATTTATTTCAGTATGATTTTTTTTTATCGAATTTGAAGCCCGGCCAACTTGCTGCGAGAGAAAAGCGAGAATTCACCGATAAATGCGAAGAATATGCGACCAGACATGAAACTGTAATATTTCATTATGACAACACTCGGACACATGTTGCACTACCTGTTAAAAACTATTTAGAAAGAAGCGGCTGTGAAGTTTGGCCTCGCCAGCCTTATATTCTATACCTTGCCTTGTCTAACTAATATTTGTTTCGATCGATGTAAAACGCTCTCTCCCTGAAATGCGCTTCATTTCCGAAATTGGATCTTGGTCTTAAAATGTGAACAGTTTTTTCGGCGCAAAGCTCATCTTATGATAAAAATTTATAGCTGACAATGGCAAATAGCTTGACTGAATTTATATTTTATAAAATAGAAATTTTAAAAAATCTCGCATTTTTAAGATGTGCACCCAATACTAATTTTTTATTTGTTCCAAAATTTGCCAGAAGTCTACTAATTAGGCATTGACAACCTTATAGTATGTTCACACACGAGCCTTAATTGTCAATTTATAATATTATCGCAATTAAAGGCCTTATTGAGCTCAATTTACCATACTAAAAAATATTTTTAAATTGAGCAATATATACTTAATTGTTTCACTTATTGTCTAAAACTCGAAATACAACTTTTGATAAGTATGTTCAGTGAGAAGAAAATTTTATAGGTGGCATTTCTAATGTCAAACAAATAAATATACAAAAAACAAAAATTAAGAAAATGAAAAATTTTTTATGAAAATTTTAAAAAAATAAAAAAAAAAATTCAAATACATTCATATAAGTATATATATGTATAAATATAATTGTAAATATATTTTATCAACAGGAAAAACACTAAAGAGATGACATTATTTGATTTGGTATTAAAACATCGTATTCTTACAGCTATCAAATGCTAATGGAGTAAGATATATTAAATATGTGTGAACACTTATATTAATTGCTCAATCAACACTAAATTGAAACAATTAAAAATATCTGTCTGAACAGGGTATTACTCCTAACTCACTTTTGCTACCAAATTCCTAGTCGTGGTCTCAAAAATTACTACAGATAAAACGGCAAAAATGTTTAAAAACTAGCAAAGATATAAGCAGCAAAACTTACAAAATAAATTTTTTAACTTCAAATCATCTAACAGATTTAATATTGGTATCGAACCAGTACTTTGAATAATTTTAAATCGAAGATGGCGTCCAAAATAAATTCAAAAATTAGATATTTTTTCTTTAAAAATCCTTTTGCTATTTACTTCTTATGTAATTTTAACCGCCTTTTTGCCTCAGCGTCACTTTTATATAATCATAGATTTAAATTAATTTTTTATTCTTATTTTATTCATTTAGTTATTTTTTTTCTTTGTTCTAAAATAATTAGTCAATATAAAATTTTCAAAATAACAGTTTTTTTTGTTGTAATATTGCGAAATGATAGGTAATTCAAGTAGAGATACTTTTTTCAATAGCCTTTTTTTTGACAGATCACGTGTGAGTTGTCAGACTTACGCCTGAACAACGTTTTCAAGTCGCTCAACTTTATTACGAAAATTTACGTTTTGTGAGGTATGTGTTACGTGGACTTCGCTCATCTTATGGTCAACATAATCGGCCTACTGAGCGTACTATTCGCAACACCATCACTCATTTTGAGACCCAGCATTCATTATTGGGTAATATTCGACCAAATAGACCACGTCTAGCATGCTGTGGGCCGGTGGAATCATAGGTCCATATTTCTTTAAAAATTATGCCGGTGTGAACGCAACCGTCAATGGCGATCGTTATCGTGCCGAATATTTGATGCCTGAAGACGGCGCCACTTCCCACAGATCGCATTAATCGATGGATTTATTGAGAGAACACTTCGGTGAGCACATAATTTCACGTTTTGGGTCGGTCGATTGGCCACCAAGATATAATTGATATAAAAAGTTGTAAAAATTAAGACATCAAGTGCTTACATTGCCATCGAACTGATGGTTGAAGAAAAAAAAATTATAACAAAAACGGGTTTCGTTCTTACTCACTTTTGGTAGGAAATATAAATAAAATAATTATTTCATTATCGAATTCTATTTCGTAACAGCTTGTGAGTTAAATAGATGATAATTACAACCAAAACTAAAATATCGATCAAAGAGTGCCGATAATGATACCGTAGCTGGTTTCGAAAAAACTTACTTCTTCAGTGTGTTCTCTCATTATCACGAATAGAACTTAATTTCTTAATAATTAAAACAATTTAAAAATGATATAAACTTCAAAGCCAGTTTAAAAATCAAATAAACATTGTAATGAAAATTTAGAAGAGAAGTTCAAATGTTAAAAATATTAAGAAAATGATCAAAATTTAATTTGCCTCTATTTACGTCTCTGTGAAAAGAACCTTACGACATACAATAACCAATTCTTGTCTTAACAAAGGAAACCTAAACAAGTGCTTAATTAAAGGCTTCCTTTTTTTTTTAAAGAATGCCATTCAATTGTGAACTCATATCAATAAATATTTATTTTTATTTTTATGTCTTAACAAAATTGAACATCTTTTGATGTACTGTAGTACCACCACTATTATCTGGAATAGAAATAAGAAAAACGTTACATGAACATACATACGCGTATGTGCGAGAACCGTTGCTAATTTTAATTTTTTTAAATAGGAAAATGAATAAAAACTGAATATAAAAATTGTATCCTTGGAAAATAAAGAACTAACTGTCAACAGAAACAATATTAATATATTCACATACATATGTATGTGTACATACATATGTGCTTCCATATGCACATTCATGCGTACATAGAATAAAATCACACAAAAAAATATTCATACGATCGAATAAAAGGATGTATGCAAATAAAATAACAACAACAACTAAAAGTGGTAACAAATAAAATAGTGAGCAAAAAATAAGAAACCCTTGATAACAATAATGACAAAAACAACTACATCAGCAACAAGACAAAAAAAAAGGAGCAGAATACAATGATATGATGACAATGATTATGCTGACGATGTCAACGTATGATGATAAAAGTCAAGTGAATAATAAAAACGAGATACAAACAATAGAATTTTCATTTAACGTTGGCATGGTTCTCTTGTTGCTGCTGTTGCTGTTGCCATTCATAAAAAACACTGTTTGATTGTGTGTTAACAACTATCATTTTTATTTTTTGTGTCAAACAACATTCCTTTATTTAAAAGTGTTTATGTATGTATGGGTATTCATATGTTTAGCCACTTGTTAAATTGAGTACATACTTGTTTGATTTGCTAACATACTCTCTCAAATATACATAAATTATTTATATACATACATGCAAGTACTGCTGTACCTAAACATACACACTTATCCGATAAAACACACACTAATGGCAACACAGGATATAACATAAGTGTGAATGAACAATGTAAACGTAAAGTGTTGCAATTGCCACTTGCAGTTGATGAGAATCGTATCTTAACCCTTCCTCACCCTTGTATCACTATGTTATTTTTCCATTTGCGATGATTAAGTTCAAATGTTTTAAAAATAAAAAATCAAAGCAAACGTGATTGATATATAGAGTCTCGTTTATCGTTAGAAGATTTTATTTATTCTTCACCTCACTCTTGCTATGCGTTTTTTTTTTTATCACATAATAAAAGTTTGATTTTGAATTGCAATATTTAGAGCTTTTAAGGATGCGCTTTTACTTGGGTTTGGTTAGACTTTGATCTTAAACCGAAAGATTAAGAAAACGAATTTATGTAAAGTTATTTACATTTTATTACACAACTGCTGAAATGTAAGTTTTTGTATCAAATTCTTTGAAATAGTTAGTAACGCATGATTCATTTTGAGGTTCCGTACCTTTTTAAAGAAAAAAAAGAAAGAAAATTTAAATTTAGTGGGAAATGTTTATTATCATTTGAAAGAACATTATTTGGCATTTATTTTTTGAAGATTATGTCTATCAAATGTTGGCCGTTGCTACGTCGTAGATGGTCCATCCATTGAGTCCATTTTTCGAAGACTCGTTCGAGCATTTCGACTGGTAACTGGCGAATGACACCCGTGATGTTTTCCTTCAAGGCCTGAATCGAAGTGGGTTTGTCCGCATAATCTTTAGACTTTACATATCCCCACAGGAAAAAGTATAATGCTGTGATATCACACGAAAAATGTAAAAATGAGACAAATCCCCAAAAAAGAAATCAACATAGCATAGAATTTTATTTTGAAGTTGTGCTTTTCTTTTTATCAAAGGACATTTTCTTCGTGTTCTTGTTCTCCCATATTTTTAATACACTTTTGTTATGCTTCGATATCCATCGTAGTATCGGAATAATTTTTCATCTTCC
Organism: Phyto melanocephala; assembly: GCA_941918925.1. NCBI lineage: Eukaryota > Metazoa > Arthropoda > Insecta > Diptera > Rhinophoridae > Phyto > Phyto melanocephala. The sequence continues at coordinate 135,043,511 of OW799234.1, read as the reverse complement.
TAAAAGTTTTCAATTCAATTTGATTTAACTTAAAAAATGTTTTAGAAAGTTTTATAATAAGAAACTTAGGCCAGAATAAATGATTTAAATAAATAAATATTAATTTATGGTTATGAATTTCATACTTTTAATATTTGTAACTTGTGTCAACTTGCCTTAACCAATTTATGAAAAATTTCATTATATTTTGACAGTTTCTTATGTATTAAATACTTATTTGCACATAATTTAAGGCTTATCAATGAATAGCAAATTTATTGTTTTAATGAATATATTAATTGTGTTTGCCCATAGCTATAAATTATGCTTCATTTTATTTAAATTTAAATTAAAAACAAAAACCTTTTCTCAGCCCTTTGAATAATAAATATCCAATACTAGCAACAACAACAACAACCACATATGTATATACCATCAACTATTAAGGGTCAAACAGTATGGATAAAGAGAAATCGGTGGTCATCAATTGGCCAATGAAATTGCATCCTCAGAGAATTACTATTGTGTGTATATGAGAGCATATAAAGATTTGTTAATTATACAAATATACATGTGTGTGTCGTGTTGAAGAGCAGGGTACAAATAAATTATAAATTATTTAATGATATTTTATGATGCACCAATAACAACAAAAATGTTTAAAAAAACCTTGGCATACATCTCTTTCAACCATGAGCTCTGAACAATATTTTGTTCACTCAACTACATAGTATTTCAGCATACATACATACTCTCCACCGATACTAACATACACAAGTTATGAATTGTTTTATAGTTAAACTTTAATATTATACTTTATTTGCTTCTTCTTACACAGATAAATTTATATTTTATTTGTGAATTGAACGATGATTACGATTATGACGGTGATTGCCTACTTATTTATTCAATTACTTGTGTAAAACCACATAATAATTTAATAAAATTTGTGTGTAAAATGTAGCTTATGTTAAATAACTAATGCAACGTTCACATTTAGTAAATGCTTTCCCAAATAAGTGTTACTTCTTTTTTTTTTTTCGTTAAATTGGTATTTAATGTTTTGTGATTTTGCTTGTGTCAGATAGAGTCAAAACCTGTAACACGCAGAAAATTTTAATTAATTAAGTTTGCATCTATTTCATCAAATATTTGCCTAATGTGAACATACCGTTACTAGTATGTACCGTTGTCAAACAGCTTATCATTTGTGTTTTGAACCAAATAATTTGTTTAAATTTTAAAAACATAATTTATAAACATACATGCATACATACATACATACATACATACATACATACATACATACATACATACATACATACATACATACATACATACATACATACATGACGTATATCATAAACATTGACAAGAACTTTTTTAATTACAATATTACTAAAATAAAAATAAACTTATATGCCTAACAAATGATATTTTTGTTATGACAACCATGAGAGTGACTGATAAAAAATATTAAGTTTAACGTATTTCGTTTGCTACTTTTTTATTATATAAAAATGAAATATGTCAAGCGAAATCCTAGGAGGGGGAATTAAGTAAGATATAACAAGTAAGAGCACTATATTCGGCTGTGCCGAATCTTTTATACCCACCACCAATTTTGTGTACATTTAAAGCACAATATTTATTATTTTGTTAATCTTTATGGAATAATCTCTTTATTATAAAATATGTATCACTTTCTTTGTAGAGGGTGGTTTAATTTTAAGGGTCCATGTTGAAGGTGAACTACACCTAGTCTTTAAATTTGTTTTCTGCATTTCACTTGACATTTCTCAATCTCAAACTTACTCAATTTGATCCGTGGAAAGATATGCAAATGAGCAACGCTTTAAAGTTATACAGGTTTTTTATAAAAATGGGCGTTCAAATCAAAATGCATTTTGTGCACTTCGTAATTCTTTTGATCAATATAAACCTTCAAATTCGTCCACAATCGGAAGAATTGTAAAAATATTTAAATTTCTGCAAAACAGGTCTGTATAAAATGTTAGAAAATCTGTGAATGCCTTCTTAGTTCGTTGAATGGGAACCATTGCTGTGTTTTGCGATAGTGTGGCAAAAGAGCAGTCAACCTCGACTAATCATCATGCCCAACAATTGAGCATCAACATTGTCATTGAAAATTTGGACCATTAGATAGAGGAGTGGCGCCAAGGATGTATTTTGTTAAATACATAATTGAACCGTACAAATATTATGATTAGAAAAAGAAATAATAATAATTTCCTAAATAATTTGTTTTTTATTTAAACATCGGCCCTTACAATTTAACCACCCTTGATAACTTCGATATGCTACTAAAATGCTTTTGTAAATGTAGTCTTTCAATGAAAGTGGGCATTAAAGTAGGCGTGTCATTAAAGTTTCTGCTAATAAATACAACTTAGATATTTCAATATAGTCCTTTATTTTCTCAAAAACTTTGTCAATAGAGAAATATCATGAATTTAAGATAACCCGTTATATGGGAGGTAGGCGTGAAAGTAAGCGTGTCACCTAAACATTTTGGCATAAAAATTACATTGTTTAGAAAGATATATGTAGCAAATGTCATCATCATACATCTAATTTTGGCGGTTTTATGAGCTTTTAAATTTCATTAACGGTAGATAACGTGAAAAGTGGGCGTTATAGTAGGCGTGTCAAAGTTATTTTTGCGAATGAGTACAACTTAGGTGTTTCAATTTAGCCCTTTATTATTCCAAAATCTTTATTAATAGAGAAATTATATGAATTTTAGTTAAAACGTTATATGGGAGGTGGGCGTAAAAGTGGGCGTGGCACATTGATTTTCCGTTACAGAAAAGCCACTCACCAAAAAGCAAAGTGTGCAGAATTTCAGAGTCGTAACTAAAACTAAATTATGTTTGGCCCACCACCAAAACTTGCTTGTAATGCCGTTATATATTCTTGATTGCTATTTCTTAAACAATTTTTTAAGAAATTAAAAAATACATCAAAGTCTACAAATATGATTAAAATTAATAAATATTTTTCAAATGACACATGAGATTCTATCAATTTAGTATGCCAACAAACTATATTTTATTCAGTTCTACGAAAATTTAAACAAATTACTTTAACGAACATATGTTATTTCCATACAGAGACATATTTTAAATAAAGCCGATAAATACATTTGATTAATTCTAAATTGGAAAAATACTACGTCAGATTTCAGTGTCAATACAAATTTAACTTCTAAGATTACAAACACTTCATTTTAGAATTTTTTCTGTCTGTCTGTTTTGCTGAACTTTATTTGCCAAAAAAACTACTGGAAGTATTTTAATTCTGCTCTAGGAGAGTCACCAACATTACCCTAATCAGAAAAGGTGTGAGCCTAATAGGCCTAAAAGACTAAGCCTATAAACTTATATAGTCTTTCTTCCCAAAGAAGAGCTACCCTAGTGTAGCCACCGGAATGTATCCTGTCGAAATAAAAATGTCCTTATCACCGCATGTCATATGTTTATCTCTCTCAGTAATAATAAAAAAAATATCCCATCTATTCCAGCTGCCTTAAATGGGAATATATACAGAATTACACTGCTGACCCCATTAAGAGTTATTTTCTCTTCAGCATATCTTTTCTTAACTTCACTATCTCCCCTGTTAAAAGGAACATATAAGTCATGAAAAAATTACACGTTTTGAAAAATGTAGATCCATCAGTGGCTGTAGAAAAAAGTCCATAAATACCATCTTCTACAATTTTCAGGTCTATCCATTACAGAAATTCCATTACAGGGAACTCTGTTTCCGAAGATTTAAATCTCTCTCGATCTTTTCTCCCAAGAGCCAAAATCTCATCCAGTGCAGTTAAAGGACACGCCCTTTCGAAACTAAGCTTAATAATGGAGCCCATCCCCTCTATTGACCGCTCAATCTCTAAAATATTTCTTAAATGTCTTGAAAAATGCTCTTCGTACTCCGCATCTTTTGGTACCCAAAAGCCGTACACACCTTACAGTGTTTTACGCCATACAAAATACTGAACAGGATCGCCCTAGGGTCAGACGTGGTTAATATGTACACCACTCTTCAGTCCCTAACCTTATCCAGAATTCAGACCAAACATAAGTTAATGTCAATTACCTCCATCCAACATGCATGACACCTCTGCAAAACTAGCCTGTAATAAAGGGTAATTTTTATTGCGAGTTAATATCTTATTTCTAACAAGAAATGTGTACTTTTAAAAAGATTGTAAAAGTATTTTTTTACATTTTAGTGATGGTGCTAATAATCAACGATCTAAAATACAAAACAGGACTTTTTTGTTTTTTGATAAAAAATTAACACAATTACAGACAAGGCAGAAGGAGGAATATGAAAGATGCCAAATAAATAAATGCAATACAAAAATATTGTAGGGCCTAAAAATGCTGAGCGGGTTCAACTGTTATATAATAAGTGTAAATGATCGTGCGTGATTCTTTGTTACTCAATCACGCAAAAGAGCTTATCGGTATTAACAGGAATTTTGCAGACAGATAGATAACAATCTGAATTTACACATAGGCTATTTTTATCTCGATAGCTACGCTGACAAAATCGCTAGCATACGCTACAATAAAATTCACTTATTAAGGGCCGTATTCATAAAAAATATTTTAGGTTTATTGAAGGCTTATTTGACAAATTTCTCTACAACATCTGTCAAACAAGCCTTTAATAAACCTAAAATATTTTTTATGAATACGGCCCTAAATTTATAATTTTATCGCACAAAATAGTCTAAATACGAATTCGAGCATGTGTCCGCAGCGTCTACAGCAAACATGACGTTACCAGAAGTTCCAATATCTTCACAGCCTTCGTAGTAAATCAAGCTTTGTTTCAGTAATAACACGTTGACTATTAGCTTTAAAATGCTCGATTGTTTCTGGCTTCTCTGACTGTTAAACGTCATATCGGCATTACTAATGCATTTCATATAAGAAACGTAATATTTGTTTGGCAGTTTTAGTTTATTTTCAATACCCTATTCAGATAATAAAAATAAAAATTATCGTAACCAAGGCGAAATCAATATCAGGTGATGTTAAGAAGCCAGCTGATTATTTTTTGCTCGTTTTATTTTTACGGCACAATGTCAAAGTTTGTTTAAATTTAAATTAATTTTTATGTGCGTTAGTGGAAAATTTATATAAAAGTGGTAAAATTTGTGAAAAATAATTGTAAAAATACTAATATTTGTGCAATAACTTATAGGGCCCATACACAACACCATAAAATTGTGCAATCAAGTGTTTGTGCAATTAAGCTTTAAGCACACACAACACCAGCATGGTGGTACAAAATTAATTTTTTACCCAAAAATTGTGTGGAAAAGTTTGTAATGAATAACGAAAAAATTTGTACTGCACTTATTATTGCTATTATTCTAAAACGAAAACGAATTAGGAGCAAAAAAAACGTGTTTGGATGAAGAAATGGCTATGAATTGGCATTTATATTTAAAATGTTGTATTTTTTTATGTTTATGCCTTGACGATTTAACTTTTATGAGCTAATTTTGCCACACACGACTAAATCATGCTGGCACAATCAAAAAAATATCAAACTATTTTTGATAAAGCCTCATCAGCTGGTACAATCACACCACAACCTTATAAACGGTCAATCAGCTGGCACAGTCACTTGATTGCACAATTATTATGGTGTTGTGTATGGGCCCTATTATTGGGAAATAAGTAAAATACATTTTATAATTTGAATAAACAACATTTTTAATGTTTTTAATTTAGAAAATGCAAAATTTCTGCAGTGTTAGTCCTATTGATTTAAAGTTGTGAAAATTATGAAAAATGTTCAAAAAAAACACAAAAATGTGATATAAACGAGCACAAATTTATGTAATAAATTAATAATACTTATTTATTTTAAAACTTTTCGCGTAAATTTATAAAAATAAAATTTTAATTAAAAGTAAACAAAAAAGTTGTTTTTTTGTGTTTTGACATTCTCTTGGACTTTTTGTGTTTGTTGCAGTGATGTTATCACCTGATAGTGAATTCGCCTTGATCGTAACTTAATACTGCATACATATGTATGTGTAATTTGATACATAATGCAATGAAATATCTAAAACAATTTTTAAAACAAAAATTAATTAAAAAAGAAACTTAATTGTTTTTTATATACCGACTCGATGTAGTGGAACGAGGGCGGCCAAAGTTTTCGTGCTGATATTAGGAAGATTAGAGTATATAAACGGTGATTCTGATTTTAATTCAAGATAACTTACATACTTTATTTATGTAAAGGGTGCGCCACATAACTTTTTTTAAAGCTAAAGGGTCCGCCAAATAATTTTTTTTTTTTTTAAATTCTATAAAAAAGTGTAGCTTTGGCTGTGTGGCACTTAGCGCCGTCTTGTTGAAACCAAATGTTGCCAATATCCTCCTCTTCAATTATTGTGAACAAAAATTCGTTCAACATGGCCCGTAAATGATCGCCATTGACTACGACCACTCCTTGGTCATTTTCGAAGAAAATAGCCCAATTTTGTCTCTGGACCAAAATCCGCACTAAACAGTGACTCGTTTTGGGTGTATCGGCTTTTCAATGTATGCGTGCGGGTTTTCTGTGCCCCAAGTGTGAGAATTTTGCTTGTTTACATACCCGCCAAGATCAAAATGAGCTTTATCCGAAAAGATGATTTATTTGGCAAAATCGGCCAATATAATGTCGCAATATTTCGCAGCGTTACTCAAACGTATACACAACCATATTCGTTCAGCGGAAGGATTAAACTAATTTTCTGTCAAATCAGACATGAGCTAAGTGTTACCATTCACGAAATAAGCACTAGTTGAAACAAAAAAACGTTAGATTGCGGACCCTTTATATTTAAATTTTGTTAAAGGAAAAAAAAAAATTTTTTGAAGGAGTACTGGAGAGCCGAAGGATGAGTAGTGAATGAACTTACAGCTCAACTTAAGTTTTTACCGTCAGAAAAATAGTGCCAAAAAATTAATAAGTCGTCAATATAAATATATGTTTATAAAAATAATTCACGATAGGCAAATTCAGAACCAAAAACGCTTAACAAATAGCTTCTTTGAATACCTGATATGAAAGGAGGGCCTTGTATGTCTCCATAGCGCTCACCGTTAATTGTAACGTTCTTCCTATCGCTAAATGCAAATGCGGAACATAAAGCACGCCAACCTCAAAATAACCAAAAAACTAGCAAATTACGAAATCGGTTTCGGAGAAAACATTTCTAACAATTAATTAAGTTATCCGCTTCTAACAAAAAACAGTGTGTACTTACATAGAAATATTCACTAATTTATGTATGTATATGTATGCATACACATATACATATGAATAAAAGTTATATTTATGCATACTTTTGCATGCACTAGTATTTAGTATATATTTATGTATACTCGTATATACATATGTATAGTATGTACGTATACACTTATGTTTGTAAGTGCGACCTGCATTTGTTATGCGGCATTATGTTTAATGACGTCACAACAATATTTTTAAGATATAACCCAACTACTAAGAGAACTAAGATTTAAAAAAGAGCACGTTGATGAAGATTTTCCATATTGTTGCTCTTGAAATGCGAGTAAAAAAATTTGACCCAATTTCAATGCAACTAAATGCATATACTAGGACATAATTATATACATACGTATGTATATACATAACGACTGATGCGTACATACATACTATGTATACTACATAATTTGTGTTAGCTTGATGACTGTTTTTCTTTTAATCAAATCTCTATCCTTACATGCATACATACATACATGCATACATACATACATACATACATACATACATACATACATACATACATACATACATACATACATACATACATACATACATACATACATACATACATACATACATACATACATACATACATACATACATACATACATACATACATACATACATACATACATACATACATACATACATACATACATACATACATACATACATACATACATACATACATACATAAAAACAAGTATGTAAGTATATAGCGAACGCGTTTATACATATTCTCGAAGGTTAACGTGTACATAGCGGTAAAAATTTAAAAATAACATCCATACAGGTTGTTATAAATAGTTTGTTCATACATTTTTAAAGTCTTCTTCTTCCGCTGGAATTTTAACGTTTGTGCTATTTAGCATGCTGTAAAAATCGAGACCACAACAACAATGTTTGTAATTGTACTTGCGTATGCGTCTCTGTTTTTTTTTTTTTTTTTCTTTTTTTAGCTTACAGAATTCAGTGAACTTAATAAATGATCATTATATCGATGATTATATCGATTTTATTGTAATCACTTCTTTATATATCAATCGAAATTACATATTATGGCATAACTGTCGATAATAAATGGAAAAATAATTGCATACACAAGTATGCATATGCAATGGAAATACCTTAGATGTATTCATGTACTGCTGACGTCACTTTATATTTTCATGAATATGTGTTGGTATTTATGTATCTTTATATAATAGGATGTCGTTATTGGATTTTGTACCTTTATTGTTTAGTACATAGGATTATGCAATAATACAAATATTGCATTTACAGATAATATACAGATGTTTTTTTCAAATTAAATTTGTATCTGCTTAAGATTTTCAATTTCGTAATTTTAATGAATAAAAAAATAATAAATATTTTTATTTTCTTAATAATTTATAACGTTAACTAATGTCTTTCGTTTACATATTGGAATCCTTTAACTGATGCTTAAATCAATTTAAATTTTTTTAATCAAGTTGCTCTATAATCGTTTTCGGTTTTTTTTTTAGTTACTCTGTCTCTATACCCTTTAAGAGAGCCAGATTTGAGAAAGTTAGGATTACGGCCAAATAGCGACCATCATAGGAAATGAATGTCTTATATTATATTCCTTTCAGTAATTCTTTTATACCAAATCAACCAAACGTTTTTAAAACATCAACGCCTGCTTAAAAATATATTCTCAGTCTCCAGAATAGAAGCAATAAAGAAGTAAATTCTGGGGACTCCGTCTTGCTTGTTAAACTTTGTTCGCCTTATGACAAAAATTTTATATTGAAGTATAACTTTTAGAAGAACCAATAAAGTCATTTGTACCTTCAACATATAGTGGGTTTAACACACAGGAACACTGTGATAAAAGAAAAAATTTACTTGAAAGAAATTTTAACCTCAACTGATTTTAAAATATTGCATGCAGCAATTTATCTCCGTAAAAGAAATCGTTTTACATCAGCTTTTCCTTTACAAGGAATCGTATGTATAAAAATAAATCCGTCTGATGAACCTATTGGTGAGGTATTGAAGATTTAACAAAAATGTTATATGCTTATCATAGAATTGTTAAAAAAATTTTGCTATTCATTTTAAAAATATGTTTAAATGCTTTAATTTTATCACCTTAAGGGGATCAGTGCAAATATTGCAAGGAATCTAGTTGAGAGTGTTTTCAAGGTTAATGACACAAAGTTACATAAAAAGAATATAAAAAAAAGATACAAAATATTTTAGATGATAATAATTATCCAAATCAGTTAATTTCTAAATTGATACATCAATTTAAAAATTGGAATAATTTTGACACAAGAGCTGCAACTGCACGCAAAGAAAAAATATGGTTGTGGTAACCATAATCGAAGAGCAACATACAATGATTGAATTGTATGATTATGGTTAAAATTAATAATGGTTACCAGTTATCATTATTATGTTTAATTATACTACATTTACACCTACACCAAATCTAGTACTTACGGGATTTTGAACGAAATCTTGTTCATTTCTACCAGATTTCCCATACAAAACGAAATCTACTTCACAACTAGATTTTGGCAAAATCTACTTAAAATCTAGTACTACTTCGTGATGCAACTGTGGTTTTTATTAAATTGTACTAAAATATACTACGCTGCATACAGAAAAATTCAATCATAATATATAAGGTGGTTGCAATTGCACAAGTACTTTATTCTTTACATTGCTTTTATATGGAGTTTGAATTTTCGAGAGGCAGAACATAGAGAGCCTCTCAGACCACCTTGTTAATGAGTATATTGTTTTGAAAACGAAATCTTGCAAAATGTCAAAAAACAGTGGTATAAACGGTTTAGATTTTAATAAAGATTTTAAATCAAATCTACTAGATTTCGCTCAGGTGTAAATGTAGTATTAAAGTATCATTCAATAATCATATATATGACTACAATTGAAATCGACAATCTTTGATTTTTTCGGCAAATTATTTTTTTTTTTTTTTTGCTTTAACATACACACATTGATTGTACTTACCAATTTAATTGCAATTTTTATACCAATATTTTTTTACATTTTCTCGTTTATTTGTAATTTTTCAAAATTTTTTGTTAATTTTTTTGACATCTCAAACTTTTAAAATAATAAAAATTTATTCAGCAAGAAGAAGAACAGCTGAAATCAAATTATTATTAAAAAAAATCATAGCTTGATTAATTTGTAATCATACTGCTGTCTCACTTATTATTTAATGATTAATTGCAATTTTTAATGCTTTTGAATATAATGTTATTTTTGTCGTCATAATTTTTTTAAATCATACTATTTTTAAATGATAACCATTTTGAAATTTTTACGAAAAGCTACTATTAAGTGATATAATTCAAACAAATGCTTGATTATCGTGACAAAATATATGATGAAATGAAACAAAAATAACTATTACTTGTTTTCGACAACCAAATATTGTTTTAGAAAAAATAATATGACCGTCGTGATCATGTCGTAACCATGGTTTTTCTTTGCGTGTGAACCTACAATTTATAAATCACTAACTTATGTTCTACTTTTGTCTGAAATATTGAAAACGTCAAAAATTTACAATGGCCCACAAATCATAAAACACGTTAGATAGACTGTTAAGTAAAACAAAAGATAAAATAGATAAATTTTAAATTTTAAATTTTGTTGTAATGATCTTGAGAGCCGTAATAACCTGAACTTAAAACTAGAATTTCTGAACATAGATCTGATTGAAAATACAGAAACACAACATTAGCACAAAAAACAGCATTGCCATTATATTGTGCTAAATCTATTCATTATCATGATTACAAAAACATGTTAGTTTTAAACAAAAAAATATTAAAAATACAGACGCAGAAATATGTTGGAAAGGTTGCAAATTATTAAAGTTCCATCTACACAGCGGATTAACTATGACACCTATCGATACTACACATCGTCGTTCGTAAATTATTGTGTTCTATGTGACACATGAAACCTATACATATAGAACACAATAATTTGCGAACGACGACATGTTGTCCAAAATTATAGATCCTTTGTTAATAAGATCTGAAAACGGTAGACAAATAGTGTTTTTCATTTTTGTAATTTAATTATTTTAAATTGTTTTTCTTTTTCTTTTTATAATTTTTTTGTTTTACCCTAAAGAAGTTAACTATTGTTTTGTGACGAAATATTGGTTAAAATTAAACATAATTTTTGCAAAAGAAACAAAAATTTATCTCAAGCTCAACAATAAGAACAGAATATTAGTATAACGATCAAAAAATATAGGCGATATTTTTTAATATTTTTTGTATATAAAAACTCCATATCATGTGTAGTAAATAATATAAGAAAATTTTATAATTATTATCTTCTATTGTAGGGTTACAGGCGAAAAAAAATAAGTAGATGACTATATTTTTAATTTTTTAAGAGAAGACTAACCAAAGTTGTTTCGCATCGAAAAATCGTTGAATATGATATTTTTATGTTTTTAATAATAATAGTTATTAATTTCTTGTCCTTAAGCTTAGTATTCCGAGTTGTGGATATTAATGCAATTGTAATTACGATTTTTAAATTTGTTGCTGAGGAATAGCTCTGACTACTCTCGCAACTTAATGTTTCATGTACTGGCTAATAATTTATTCAAATTCATTTAGAAAATAAATAATTGCTCTTCAAATTATCAAGTAGAATACATGTACATGAGTATAATTTATTTTATGATTTTAAAATCTCTTACATTAATTTTGATTTTCTACAAATAAATTAAATGCTAAATTGATTTGGATGATAGTGTGAACTTCAATCACTTGTAAGGGAGCCAAGATTTTTTTGGCAAAAACCAAAGTACATTTGTTATAGACAAAAACAACAAGTATAATCCTTCTTGGCAACATGCATTTTAAGCCAGATAGCAGTGCTGTTTGTAAGTGTATTTCTTTATTTTATTTAATTTTTGTGATACTACTTAAATATTTTCGATATTATTACAAACATTTAACTATGCAATTCAATTAGTTTTAATTGTTATTTGTCTTTTGTTTTGTACTTTACAGGTCTTTACCCAAATTGAGCAGTCAAGACGAAGAAGGGGGGGCTGGTCATGGCTATGGTGGCGGGCCACAACACTTTGAACCCATTCCTCATGATCATGATTTTTGTGAAAGAGTTGTTATAAATGTAAGTACACGTAATAAACAAAATGAAATATAACAATTACATTTCTAACACAAGTACACAAACACTAACAAAGCCATATGTGCATACATACATAAGTATGTGTACGTAAGTATATCGAAATTACCTTAGATAATTGTTGGGATTCATTTCCATATCAAATAAGGAGTTTTTAAATTTGATAATCTTATTGATAATTTTCAATAAAACATTAAACTTAACAAGGTGGTTTTGTTGCAGCAGCTGATCGGAAAGTATAATGTTAAATTTTGTCCAGATTTTATTTATTTGCGTAGACAGAGGACAATTTAAACTTTTCATAAGTATTGTTATGTATTTATACCAAATAAAAATAGTGGAGAATAAAATGCAATGCAATAAAACCCAACTCTGATGATTGCAGATAAGATTTCTGTTTTACTTGTTTATTTTATTGATTTCTATAATTACTTTTATTTGCAGGTAAGCGGGTTAAGGTTTGAAACACAGTTAAGAACGTTAAATCAATTTCCAGACACGTTGCTAGGTGATCCGGCTCGGAGATTACGGTACTTTGACCCGCTAAGAAATGAATATTTTTTTGACCGTAGTCGACCGAGCTTCGATGCTATTTTATACTATTATCAAAGTGGTAAGATAGAATTTTAATAAATCTAAACACTTAAAACATATTTACGTAATTATTTACTAACAAACTAAGTCACTCAACTAACAACCTTAAACACAGATATTTGTATTTTGTTTTTTATTTTACATTTACTCAACTAATTAATGAATAATTTTTTTTTTTCTTCTTTCCATATTATCATTTCTTTTTTATGTTCCAATAAACCATGCATATTTTGATTTAATTTAATTTTATTTTGTTTTTTACTTTTCTTTACCCTCTTTTGGAAATAAAAAAAAATGATTAATTGAATTTTAGGTGGCCGACTACGGAGACCGGTCAATGTCCCTTTAGACGTATTTAGTGAAGAAATAAAATTTTATGAATTAGGTGATCAAGCAATTAATAAATTCAGGTAAGCTTCATCGACACACAGTCTATCTATCGTTAACTGTTACCGTCACTAAGTTGGATTAGTTGCAATACAAACAAATATATGTACAGACCTCGTTAAATTTATTTATTTTTTGGTTGTTTTTCTAAAGTTAAACTTTTCAAAATTTAAACACTGATTGGTTTGTAATGATGATAATGATGTTGCGAATGATAATTTAATTATTAAAACAAACATCAATTGCAATGTGAACTGTGTTCACATTAATGCTTCTGGTTTTTAAAAACACATTTATTTAATATTTGCATATATTTCTTTAGTTTTTATATATTTTTATTTTCTGTTCATAAACAGTGGGTGCAATTAAGTAAAAATTATACTATTAAATCCAATAGGCAGACGTAGTTGTCGTGCACTTTGTCTTTAAGTCTACTTCTTCTTTGCACTGTACTGTATTAAGTAGGATTTTATTTATTTATTGAAATTTTTGTCGTTTGTTTGTGTTCGTTAAAAGTTTTACAAGTTTTTTTTTTTAATTGTAGATTGCAATTGTTGTTTTAAAATTTTCAATGAAAAGATTTTAATATTATACTATTGGTTAAATGTGTTTGAATTTTTTTTTCTTTTGTTTTAATTATAATTAACGGATCTGTTTTTTTTTGCGTTAAATACGGCTGTCAGCACAAATACAAATTTTACTAACTTACATACGTACATACACATGTACTTACATAAATGCATATATACATACCTAGATGTTGTGTATAGTATTTAGGCATTAATTCACTTGACCACCAGCTTAAAATTTTGTTTATACGGCAAAAGGGGGGCTTTTGTGGCCGGCCCGTGGTTTCAAGTATCCACACACATACACCAACAACCAACAACAACAACTCAATCACCTATATGTATGTATGTATCTACCTTAAAAAAGAAAAAAACAATCATACACACACAACATACACAGATCGTTTATAAATTGGCTAACTCGCACACAAACTTATTTTGCATGTGTGCTATACGTTACTGTATGTGTGTTTTAGACGTTATTGGGAAAATACCACTTTGTTAACATTAACACCGTCAAGCAACATCAGAAAAACAATCGTAATAAACTTAAAAGAGATATGTAATGGAGATGGATGGTGCAAAGGATTATTAAGTAAAAAAAAAAAAAAGCAACAACAACATTAACAAATTTAGAGCGATCACAGCAACCATTGCATCGTCAATATCAACGACAACTACACTAACAATAAAACTCAAATAAGCAAATATTTAGATGTTTTGTAATTTTACATACACGAAGTGTTGTAGATACTTTTTTGGTTTTTAGTTTTGTTTAACATATAAATATCCAACTTTTAAATGTCATTCCGTTTGAAATTGTTGCTGTTTATTGTAATTATCTTTGTTAAAATTATGCAATTTTCATTAAATTTGTAAATTTTTGTTTCTCTCTCTCTCTCTCTGTCTTTATCTCTCGCTCTTAATTTTACTCTTTTCTTAATTTCTGTAGAGAGGATGAAGGCTTTATTAAAGAAGAGGAACGACCTTTGCCGGATAATGAAAATCAAAGAAAAGTCTGGTTACTTTTTGAATATCCAGAAAGTTCACAAGCCGCCAGAGTTGTAGCCATAATTAGTGTATTTGTTATATTGCTATCAATTGTTATATTTTGTCTAGAAACATTACCCGAATTTAAGCATTATAAGGTAAGTCACTCCATATCTATTTACATTCACTTCTATTGTATCTTCTTCTACACTATATTTTGTCTCCTTCATCCTTCAACTAAGACTAACAAACAAAATTAATCTTAGTATGTAACAATATTCTACTGTCTTAATGTGGCACTTGAGTCTCGAGTTTTTCAAAATAGATTTATTTATTGTTTTGAAGTCTTCACATACAAAAAATCATGGTGAATCTATTTTGGAAAATTCTGAAATATCTAAAATAATTTTTGTTAACTCCAGTTGTAGTTTTTGGTCCTAAAAGCCAATGCCATTAACCAAATAATTTAGAATGTAATTTTCAAATTTATTCCATTTTTATACATTTCGTGAACACTTTAAATGGCTCGTATTTTCTTTATTTCATACCAGCATACATACGTACAAACAAATATGTTTTATTTTCTAATTGAAAAGAACGAGTTTTGCTATATTACAATTTGATGCGATTTAACAACATCTGACAGTAACTACAACTGTCCTAAAAAACAATTTTACTTGCCAATTTTTCTATGCATGTTTGAAACGCGTACGAAAATAGGAGATGTATGTGAGAATGATGAAAAGTGTTTGAGCTCCGAGAATAGCGTGATAAACTACGCTTTCAACTTAAAATTAAATTCGAGATGTGGGCTTCGCTGTTTCAAAGCTCCTTTGTCATATCAGTTGCCAGTTACATGCCATATTTATGTACAACTTAAGTGCCATCGTATCATATGACTATAGTGTTATGTAGTCGATAGAACATAGCAAGTAATTTTAATTAAGCGTAGCCGTCGTTTGGAATTTAAAACCGTTTAAAGCCTCTGCGCCTGGCCGAAGGCTATAGCGAAGCCACCCATTCGAATCTATTAGAGTTGAGCACTTTTTAAATTAATTCTTACCAACTTTCAATGAATTTATTTAATGTGTAAACTAAGTCTGCATAAAATAATAAGTTATCACTTCTATACAGAAAATGTTCTGCTTTGTTTTTTTTTTTTTAATTTTTTGTTGTAACCTATTTGTTTGGGGTGAAATATTATTTTATCGGTGGCAATAGGGAAAAACTGCTTATTTCTATTTTTATCGATTTTCAAGAAAGCAATGCTCAATAAAAATTTTTCTTGTCGCTTTATGTATTGATTTATTTTAAAAATCTTCAAGTAAAAAATGAATCAAAAAATACAAATTTTGAGGCCAATTACAAAAAGCGCGAAATCACGCCAATTATGTGCTTTTGGTTCATATTACGCAGCATTTTTGTGAAAATTTTAATGTTATAAATCATATCGTGTTTGCCTCTTTTTATTAGCTTTAAAGCAGTGCTATTCAACCTATGGTACGCGTACCACTTGGTGGTACGCGAAAAATTTCCAGTTGGTACGCGAATTCTTTTAAAATTTTAACGATTTCTATTTTGCAATTGGAAACAAAAAGAAAAATCATCCTAAAAGTATACCTTTAATGTACATGTTCTTATGTTTTTTGTAATTTTTATTATTTTTTTTTAATTTTATTGTTTTATATTATTAATAAATAAAATAGATTAAAAATTTTAAAATTGTTTACATTATATTTTTTTTTGGTGGTACGCGAAAAGTTTGTCGTGAATTTAGTGGTACACGAGCCAAAAAGATTGAATAGCACTGCTTTAAAGTATTTATCTGGTTTAAAGGTTTGTCCATCCGTCTTTCTATATAATTTGCTTGTCTGTGTGTACACGAATAACGTTTAAATAATTAAATTATTTCATTCAAATTTGATGTGGAGATAGCTTGATATCTCTCTTAATATAAAATATCTTTTCTGCAAGAAAGTTAAAAGAAAAAATACCGACAACACAAATGTGTATGAGGTGGAAAAAAATGTTTTTTTGAACGGTACATAGGCAAAGCGATTAATAAACAAAAAGAGATTTACCAACATTTCTGAAAGTTTAAAGTTCAAAATAAAAATCAAGTGTAAGGAACTGAAATGGTTAAAGTCTTTTTAATATAAAATAATTGATTTAAAGAATGTTTTTTTTTATTTTTATTTTAGGATTCACCCGACTGACAAGTAAAATTGAGTACTAAAAGCTATATGTATGTGTTTGGATTATCGAAGCAGATCACTAAAATTGTGGGTCCAATTTCGATCCCTGTGGTACACAATAATTTCAAGCCTACCGTTTGGCATTCTTTCCTTCACTAAGTTTCGTGCAATCAGACTCGTGCGTTTACTCTAGACTATAAAACTATTTCACACTGGTTCACTCCATTCAGGCTTTTAGAGTTTACTCAGGATAATTTGGGTTTTGGTTTATAGAATAGCAATCCAACTATTTATATCTAATATATGGTTACGTTCGTCCCCAGATTCAATATTCTATATAACTCTAACTCAAGTGAGTACACAACAGCTCTTTCTATCCCGTCCATAAAGGACCCATCAGAAAAGATTCTGAGTTCACTTTTCACGCACTCATTGTGCATGGATCTTTGCGCTATGAGCGTGAGATGTAGCTTTTCGACTGCTCTTTATCAAGTCATACACTCCTTTGTTATCTTTGATTCTCTCTTACACCTTTATTTACCCAGTCCATGATTCCTTTATGTTCTAATGAACTTATCATCAACCATAATTGTCACATCATCCGCAACACTTTCGTGTATAGTCCCTATGCCTCCAGTCTTTGTTATGGTAGTTTCCACAACCGGACATTTGATTACCTTTCTTCAAATTCTAAGTCATCCATTCGCTGTAGGCTTGCCATTTCCTCATGATCTATACATCAATGTATTCTTCACAAACCAAAATTGTTGTTTTACAGGAAAGATGCGAGTTTGTTTTCCTGAAAGTCTAAGCGTTCATATAATCTGTCTTCCGCGATTTGGGGAGGAAAACCACAATCCTTTCCCTCCATGCCAGATTAATGAGTACTGTATAAAGCGAAGTAAAAAATAGTTCCCCGATTAAGCTACTGTAATAATGTAGGAAATATTCCATCCATTCCAGGCACCTTTAGTGGGGAAAAAGACCGAACCGTACTTCTAACCTTATTGAGTAATTATCACTTAGCATCTCTTCGCCTCATTTCACTGATTCCTATGCGTGATTCAAAAGTTTCACACTTTATAGTGTTGTGGAGTATTCTCATCCATCGTCGGTTATCCACGCATTCCCGGAAGCAAACTTAACAGTGGTGGTTACCCTCGGTACTATTCTCAAATCTCTTCCGTATTTCGAAGTGTATTTATGTGGGGCACTGCACAAATATTTCGAAAGTTACTACTCGTACTTAATATGATCCGTATATTTTTGTTCTCTTACGTACCCGCCTTTGGATTCTACCACATAAACTTGATATCCCTATTGTGATGTTGATAACTTTCATCCTACGTGCATCCACAATGGTGGGTTAGTTACTACTCGTACTTAATATGATCCGTACGCTCACGTACCTGCCTTTGGATTCTACCACTTAAACTTGATATCCCTATGGTGATATGGGTTATGACGCATCACATTATCTAAACTGCAGTGTAAGTTAGTATTCCACGGCAAAAGGCTTACCTTTTAACCTATAAATGTCACCAGAAACGTTTCCAATCCTCTGACTATCATTACTATCGTAAGATCCGGCGAGCAGAGATGCGTCATCTGTACAGTCCTTACACTATGCCGCGCAAGAATATATGTTCTCAGCCTCATGCCTATATGTTAGTGAAAGAGAGGGGCTGTATGACGAGACAGATTCATAACATTCTGGACAATCCTTGGTTTCTGTAGCAAGGCTATTCCAAACCTACCCTCCGCAAAGAATCGTTTTTCTGAAACTACTCTTCTTTAGTGCAGATTCATTTGACACGCATTCATTGTTTCCATCTGTTGGTCCACCACCAGATACATTCAGCACAAATAGTAAATAAAAAAAACAAGAAACATTTGCTCAATTGACCATTCTTTTTTTAACTTGATTTTAAAATAATTTGTATGTATAAATTACTTTCTTGAAAAGCAGAACTAATTTGCAATTTACATTAAAATTAAACTTGTTTAGGCATTCGTATACAAAATTCATTATAACTGGTGACTTAGCAAAAATTATTTTGCTGTCTTTAATTGGCTGTAAAACACACACATGTACATCAATCCAAGCATGCATTCATGGATGCGAACTACATCTTAATCGAACGAAACAATCAAAAAAAAAAAACTTAATAATAAAACCTAAACCATATAATTATAATGCTGTTTTATAAAGTTAAAGAAATCCTAGCGTTTCAGAGATTTCTGGCCTGTGATCAATTTCCGTCTAAACCTTGCAAAATCTGAATAAAAAAATTCGTAATCGTGTAAAGGATAATTGTAGTAAATTGTGACGTATTACAAATATTTTTTAACAGCTTTATGATCATGAAGACGATATTTTTGTATGCAGACTAGGACTGATAATTAACAAGTAACTTAATTATTAATGGTACAGTTCAATTTCAGTTGGACATTTGTATAAGCCTTAAACGAATCGATTACACACAGAATCACTGGCTCCCATTGTTCGCCTATAAAAATTGTTAGAATTTTAATAATTCATTGAAAGATATTTAAAATTTGATAGGCATTAAACGGACACACAGACGGACGGATATTGTTTAAACTTTTTTTGTTTTCCATCAAGTACCATCACAAAGTCTACCACAATGTTTACTGGATATATACTTGATATGTGTCTAAATAGTCGCCTTTTAACTAAATACCTTAATGAACTTTTGCTGGGATCTTTTGTAATTTTTAAAGGATAACAGCTTCGATATAATTGAATACTTAAAAGCAGAAGAAGTATCTAATATAAACAAATCACTTTGATTGTTTCAGTTGATTTAAAATGTGGTAATTGTCCTAAGTTTAAAAAGAATTCTTGATTGAGTTAAAATTTTATTTTTACTTTATTTTAATTGGTTTAATAAAGAGTGCAAGAGCAGTCCAAAAACTGGTAAACATGTTTGTTTGTTCGATTATAAAACGATTTATTGACGTGTATTTTTGTTTTATCTCGCTTCTATTTTATGTATTCTCGATTAGTGCATTGCTAAAGGCTTGAACTTGACGAACGTGTCAAACTTTATTTTAAAAGCTTCGAGTTTTTTTTATATATTGCTCTTTGATTAAGAGCATAAATAAGCAAACATTGTAGTTAAGAGAATTTCACTTTCCCCATTAAAATGGTATTTCCTAATTCAAATGTTATATACAAATGCTAGACTCGTTTCTATGTATGTCTTACCTTTAAATGCCTTTTCCTTGTCACAAGAAGTTCATCTAAGTCATATGTGCTCTTTTTTGAAATTAAATCATAGATTTAACTAAAACAACTTTTTCAGGTGTTCAACACAACTACGAATGGCACAAAAATCGAGGAAGACGAGGTGCCTGACATCACAGATCCTTTCTTCCTTATAGAAACGTTATGTATTATTTGGTTTACTTTTGAACTCACTGTTAGGTAAGTATAAATTGCTTAAACTCTCCAGTGTTCTTTATATGTATATACATATATACTCACATATCTACATACATATGTTTATAAAGAGATTGTATATTGATGATTATAAATTTAATTTTGTGAATTATATTACTATGTCTTGTAATTGCGTGTGCGCTTGCGCGCTATTAGGTTCCTCGCATGTCCGAACAAATTAAATTTCTGCAGGGATGTCATGAATGTTATTGACATAATCGCCATCATTCCTTATTTCATAACATTGGGTACTGTTGTAGCCGAAGAGGAAGACACATTAAATCTTCCAAAAGCGCCAGTCAGTCCACAGGTATGTTTATTCGTATGCGTGCTTAAGCATATATATTCATATATATGTTTGTGTAATTCTAACAACAACAACAAAACAACTACTAACAGTATGTAAATGTTTTAAAAAGACAAAAATACAAAAGTTATTAATTTGTAAACTATATTATTTGAAATGCTCGATATAACCATTTTTTTGAGTTTTTGTGTTTTTTATTTTTATATAATTTTTAAAATTTACTTTGAATTTTTTTATTATGTATCTATTTAATTATTATAAACATAATTATGTTTAATTGTTGTAAAATACGTTGTTATTAAATTGTAATTTCCAGGACAAGTCATCGAATCAGGCTATGTCCTTGGCAATATTACGAGTGATACGATTAGTTCGAGTATTTCGAATATTTAAGTTATCTAGGCATTCGAAGGGTTTACAAATTTTAGGACGAACTCTGAAAGCCTCTATGCGGGAATTAGGTTTACTTATATTTTTCTTATTTATAGGTAAGTTTCGCATAAAACTAAAACCACAAAAGAAACAAAAAACCAATAAATATTACCACAACACAAGACGACTCGAATCATTATTATGCTTATATCCCCACTCTCTCTTTCTCTCTCTCTCTCTCAAAAATAACTACAATTTTTTATTAAAAAACAACAAACAAAAACATAATCAAAATACTTACAAACAATAAATACCTTCAACTACTAACACTTTTATAACAAAAAAAAAAAAAAAACAATTAAATCTAAACAATATATTTACAAGCAAAATAACTCCAAACTACATATGTATGCCTCAATCTGAATAAATTAAGCGAGGGTTTGTGGCTTCACTAGACTAAACACCTATACAGCCTTTACAACAACTATTACTACTACACACTTGTTGAATTGTTTATTTGTTTTTTTGTGTTTTTTTTCATTTTACTAAACTTAAATACTACAATCTATACATACACACTTGCGTAAGGAGTCTAGAAGATTTTGTTAGCTTAATTAAACAAACGAACTGCATAGAACAAAGCTTTAATAATTTTTTTAGGGCTGCTACTGTTTGTTTAACAGTCAAAACTTTAAATAATAACTGCACTTGAGTTCTTTTTTTTTTTCTCTCAAAGTTTCTTTAACAGTTTTATGAATATTTTTTTTTTTTTTTTTGATTTACTTTAAACTTCCGCTCTACCTTCGCTTTTCGTAATGATTTACTATTATAAAACTCGATTAAAATTAAGGTTTAAGAAAAATCAAATAATTTATGCTTTTTTAAATAATTTTTTGTGAACAAATATTAATTAATCTAAATGTGATTATTATTTGTACTGTACCTTGAAAACGCAGAGAAATACGTTTATACGAAAAATTTAATAGAAGAAATACAAAGTGATTTAAGTATTTATCAAAGTAGAATATTTCTCACTTTTCTTTTTTATAGAGTAGGGTGTATGTATGTATTTTGTAACAACAAATCGTAGGTATATAGTATCTCTATGTGTCTAAATAGCTTTAGGTGCACAGTTAATATGTCTATGGTTGACTTTTTTGAAAATAATTCATATTTTTTACAATTGCTTACCACGGCATTACAATCCACATTTTAAATTCAAATTAAAGTTACGTACTGCAAATATATATACTTAAATATATTATAATTGCCTTTATTAATAAAATGATTACGGGTTTATAAAACTTATTCTCTATGGAAATTTGATTTATAAACTTTTTTTAAATTAGGCTGTAAATATCAAATCCTACATTTATTTTTATTTATTTTTTTGCAACGAAATGCATTTAAAGCTTCTTCACCGTAACCAACTCTTGTTGTATAATATTAAATTAAAAAAAAAAAAAAATTTTACGACTTATCGTAAAATTAGTTAAAAAGATAAAATAAAACGCAGCAATAAATAATAAAAATAAATTTAAAATACCATGGTCCATACATATACATATGTATATATACTATTAAAATATGTATGTATGTATGTATGTATGACTGCAGTCATAATATGTTTATGATAATTTTAACTATGATTGCAGTGATCATACTATTGTGTAAAACAATTTATAATGTTTCTTCAGATAGAAAAGAAAACTTTAATACTAATGTCGAAAGCTAGTTTTTATGTGGCAATAGAAAATAAATGAACATTTTCAAGAAAGTAAGACAAACCAATAGAATCTTATTGTGAAAATTGTTTGAAATTAAAAAAAACGCCGCAACAAGTAGTTTATCTCTGAATTGGTGTTTGTATTTTTATCTTAGTCCAACAAATAATATTTCTTAAAAATTTACTCGAATTTTAGTCTATTGCTCGAGATATACTTTGACAAAGTAAAACCTATTTAAACCTAAACAGTCGCTTATAATTTTAATTTAACAAATTTAAATGAAAATATTACCAAACAATTGCCTCTTTTATTTTTTTTTTTTTTTAATTTTTATCATAAAAAACGAAATTGTGTCACTTTCAGTTAAATTGATTTAATTAAAATTATATCCTTTCTGTTTAAACAAAATTGTCCGAAATGATAATCTATTAGAACATAAACTAATAATTTAATCGAAATTGTTTAATTATAAATTTTAAATGTTGTGTGCTTAGTGAATACACATACTTATGTATATACATATGTATGTGTATAAATTTATGTATATACTTGTTAAAGTTTATTAAAAGTAATTAACCAAACCTATTAAAATTTATTTATAATTTTCATTTGAGTTGAACTTTTCACGTTAATTTGTTTAAAATTTATTATTTTGAAGCTTTAAGCTTTTAGATTTTTAGTTTAATCTTCATGTTGTTTATTAAAGATAGAAACGTATATTATTAATAAATCTTATTTATATGCCATACCTTAATTTACAGTTGATTTTTATTTTTTTTTTTTTTTTTACATAATTTTTTATTTGTTTGTAATAAGTTGGATGATATGCACAAACTAACTAAATATTTATTTTAACAATTATAGCTTAGTGGTAGTTAACTTAAAAATATTTTACTTACAATACCTACAAACATAAATAAATATTCTTAAACTACTTAAATATTTTAATTTAACCTTTTTTTTAACTGCTCTTTCGAAGAAAGCTAACTACTGTTTTCAACACCAACATTTATTTCAATAATTTTTATTTATCTGAATTTATTTCATATAAGTTATAAATTTATTTTAGTAGTGTAGTTTAGCTGTTGTTTATTCATACCACCTATACACAACATACACTATGTATGTTTGTACATAAATATGTATTTATCTTTTATTTATAATAAATATTCATCTATGTAAATGGGCAGACAAATACTTACACATATAGATCATATACAAAACATACGTTTGAGTATATAATAAATGGACCTGCAACGTGTCATAATGTCAAAATACGAATGTTTTAAAGGACAAAACCAAATCCTTATTCTTAATCAATAAGCAGCTTTATTCTAAATATTGTCATCAAATCTTACCACCTTAATAAGGAAAGTGCTAGTCGCAAATATTGTGCGATCTGGGCAAGCAGATTTGCGATTTAATAAATATGTGTTACGATGAAACAATATGCTGATCTGCGATCGCCGCTTTACTGAATCGTTATTCCAGATCGATAACAATTTATTAAATGATCCGTCATATAAAAGTGTCATTGCAAAAATTATATTCAATATTTTATTTATTTTTTCCTTACAGATTCAATTCTGTAATATATAAACTAGCGTAAGGCAACGTTGCTTTCTCTGCTTTAACCTAGTACTCTGCTTCAATTTGTGAAATATGTTGAGCAATTATAGTTATTCCACATGCAGACTTTACACATACAAAAATAATTTTTAAATCGAGAAAACAAAAAAATGTATTGCTCTACCTTTAAATTTACTTAGTACGACATATTTAAAGCAAATTGAGTCATCAGGTAGTCTTGATTAATCAGCTGATTATATTTTTTTTTTCTTAGCTTATTTTAGACTTCAGTTGTCAATTCTCTCTCTTCTCTTATTTATTTCAAGTTGTCAGGTGTTTATTTATAAAAAAACATACAAGAAATAAAAAATTCTCTTCGAACTGCGATTACCTGATGATAAAATAAGCGTTGGAAATAATTATTGATCATATCATTTTAAATGTTGACAGAAACATATTATGTTTTTGCATTTATTATTCCGTAACTATTTCTAACACACTTTCTTTTTAAATGGAGTTTGACGACAATTTGCACAAAATGTTGTACGCAATACCAGGCTTAAAGCCTGGCAACATTATTCCATAAATATTTTATACAAAAATTTTTACATATGAAGTTTGAAATCAATTTACATAAAATGTGTATAACAAACACTTGCTTGAGGGCAAAAACAGCTATTTCGTGCTCTTCACAAAATATGTTGATCAACGTGCACACAGAAAACTGGACATACAAAAATATTTTTAAATCAAACACACACAAAAAATTTATAAAACTTCGTAGGAAATAACTTACATTATGTCATACAAAATAAAATTTTGAGAGAAACATTTACATGCAAAAACAGATTACTGATTAGACAGAATTATTCCATAACTATTTCGTATGTATTTCTTAAAACAAAGTTTGACAGCAGTTTGTATGAAATGTTCAACTCAATAATAAACTTAAATAATGGTTGGGCATGAAAATTAAAATTTTTAAATATAAAAACTGTGTAAAATGATAAGCCGTGTAAAATGAGAAGCTATGTTTATGTTTAGAAGCAGCTTTTCTTCAGAAAAGTTAACAACAAACTTTTAGAGCAAATGACGGCTGCTGTACAGCATCGACATTAATTTAACTCCTTTGATGCGAACCTTTGTTTCTGCTAGGAAACAAATGGATTTAAGTATAAGTATATTATAAGGAATTTTTTAACAATAACAAAAACAAAACAATTGCAATTGGTTACATTATTCTTATGCAATTGTATGTGTTGTTTACAGACATTGTTGGAATGACAAATTTGTTTAAGAAGCTGTAAAATTTAACTTTGTGAGTCCATCAACAATATTAATTTATATAATTTTTTTAATCGAAACCCTATCAACGTCTGCTTATATACAAAAACCAAGGCATATTTATTCATCATGTAGTCTTGGGTCGTTAGTTGATTATTTTTCTTCACTTATTTTTAGCTTAAGCTGTCAAAGTCTATAGATAAAAAATAATTCCTTCTCTTCTCTCATTTAGTTCAAGAGTCAAACTTCATATATGAAAAATAAAAAAAATAAATTAATCATTATCCAAACTATAATTACCTGATGGATAAATATGCCTTGATACAAACATTATTGCAAATAATAAATGAAAACATTTTAACTTAAAGATTTTAGTGATTTCTTAATACACTAGTCAACAAAAAGTCTTCCAAAAACATAAATTTATATGAATATGTACGTGATAATATTTTTAATTTAAATATGATGAAGTTAGTTCAGTATTTGTTCAAAATTTGTTACTATATCTATCATATTATGGTCCCGGCAACTATACATACATATTAATTAAATTTTTTTTTTTTTTTTTGTAATGTTTTGGTGACTAGTGTTTTTAAGTACAATTGAAAAACTAATACTTTATAAACAAGGTTCAGTATAAATTTAAAATATATTTTATAAAAATATTTTTTCTTTTTATTTAAATTTTTTTTATTAATAATTTGCAGTTTAGTTTACTTATACTTAATAATTTTAAAGAAATAATAATTTCATAAGTTGTTAAAATAATTAATGCCAATTTAAATGATTTACTTTTATTTAAACTGCACCCTCTTAGTCAATTGTTTAACAATTTTTGTAGTTAGTTCAAGTAAATAATTAAATGTATTTTAAAAGTATTAACAATAAAAAAACAACAACTATAATAAAAATTTCTTTTTTACAGATTCAGATCTTTTGAACTAGACTTGAAATTAGTTTATAATTAAATGTGTAAAAAATTTACTTTTTTTAGTTCAACTAAAATGCACGCACGTGTAGTTATGTTTTTAGGTGATAACAGTGTTGGGTATAAAACATTTCAACTTAAGCACTTAAATCCTACGAAACGGGTGATGTCGGAGGAAAAATCTCTAAAATCTTGTTGTCAGCAATTTAAGTCCTATCGGTTTATGCGGGATGAGGACAAATTTTTATTACAGTTTTGTCACAGTTTACAAATCTATTAATACTTTTTTAAATTCTGTTCAGTTCTGTTCTCGGCTAACCACTTACAAGCTCATTTTTAATATTACTAAGCACATTTGTGGGAAATATTTCAATACGAGATTCTAGCTGTTTTAGTTGACAATGATGGAAAAAAACGTGTCAAAGTAAAAAAAAAATGTTGACAATGTATATTTAAGGTTTGACTATTTTCTAAAAAAAAAGTTAAATTTTTTTTCTCAACTATTTAACAAGAGTTTAATTGAACAAGCCGCATAATATTTAAAATATTACAGTTGTCATATTCAAATACTATATATTGAGACAATAAATCGTTCATTTGGACATCAGTATCAGTTGAGTTAAAAGAAAAAAATCTATTTATGCATTTTCAATCGTCTAACATGAATTTAATTTCCGCATTGTCTCTGCATAAAAATAAAATAATTTTTTTTTTTACAGTTTTGTGTTTGTGTAAGTCAAAGGTCTAGAAATTTGAAAACAAAAGTCAAGATAAATTCAGTACTCCTACATACTAAAGCCAATGAATACTATTAATTACAAACAGATTAGGTTGTTAAGGCTGCATTATTGAAAGGACTTAATTTACAATTGTCATTGTGCAAAAAAAACAAACAAAAAAATGTTTTAAGCATAAAAACAACAAACAAAAATACCCCAAGCAGAACAAATGAAAAATTCTTTAATTATGTTTAATTTGTATATTGTTTTTTTTTTTTTTTTTTTTTTAATAACAATTGAAAATAGTCACTAATTTTTTTTAAATTTTCTCTAAAAATACTCCCGTCGAAATGAACACCAAAATTTAAAAACAAAATTAATCAAAATGAAATGAATACGAATGTTAAAAAGGTGTCGTATTATTCTCATCGGCGGTATATTTCGCGGAGGCTGGTGCCGAGGTATCATTCTTCAAATCAATCCCGGATGCATTTTGGTGGGCCGTGGTTACCATGACCACAGTGGGATATGGTGATATGAGGTATAGAAAACAGAAAATACTTAAATCAAAATGTAAAAACTTTTCTATATACATAAATTTTTTTTTTTTAATTTGTAACAAGCCCAAGTATCTGTACACAATTAATTAAACAAAATCTTCCATTTGTCTACAATATATACAACTTATTTTTTTTTCTTTTTTTTTTTAAATCAAAAAAAAAACACAACGAAATGGAAAAAAATATAATAACTACAATGAATACGTTTAATTTTCTAATACTCTTCTGATATTTCTACAAACCAATTACATAATACTTCCTACTAATTGTTTAAGTAAAACTTGTAAAATGGTGTAAAAGTAATATTAACAAATTAATTTGCTCTCAGCGTTTATTTCTGAATGTTTGTGTGATGTGAATGTACAATTTAAAGTTAAATGAACATAAACGTGCAAAGTGTGTAAATATTTATTTATGGACCACATTGAATATGAGAAATAAAATATAAAAAATAAACAAACGGTTAAAGTAAGGGATTTTTAAAGAAAATGTGAAATTTAAGAGATAGTCTGATCTTAGCTAAAAGCCAAATTTAAAGTATTAGCTCTGAATATCGAGGAGCCCAAAGCCAAATCATCAAGAATATAAAGCGTGTACCTTAGTGAAAACGATCTAATTGTGCAAATAATTTTAAATAAATTTTTACATTTTTTAAGTGATCTCTAACACAAAATGTGTTTCATACATTATAGGCTCGTCAGTGCCACTATGAAACAGTACTGATTTGACTTTGTTTTAGTTTATCCCCTTAATTTGTTCTTAAAGAAATTTTAAGTCTATTAAAAGTTTATTGAACAAAATTTTCACACAAAATTAGTTTTAACACTGGTCAACAAAATAGAACAAATTGTTTCCTATAATCTTTTCCTACCTCAACAGTTTCTTTCTATAAACGCTTTTATTTTTGAGTTATAGCTAACAACACTCATTAACTATTTTTGCTTAGATTCCTTTTTTTTAGTAGACACTAAAATCTATTTTATAGAATCATTTATGCGGTCACTCTTTAAACGTAGAAGTAATATTTTTTAAATAAACGCTACACAAACCTCTTCACATGCAATCTTCTGATGATCTGATCTCTGTGCACCCAAACAAAATGCATCAAGTGAAGACTCTGATTCAGACTACAAATTTAGTCTTTTAGAACCTTAACGATTTAGTAAGAAAGAACTAAATGACTTAGTGAGACACCTGACCCTAACTGAAATTTTAGCATCTCTTTAAAAAATCTTATCCGAGAAAAAAAACCTGTTGCAGTAATTTTTTCAAAAGAACAATTTAGTTTTTGGTTACAATCTTGATGGTACTTTGCAACAGATGGGTTTAAGGAAGTCACAACCTAGTGATTCGAGTTTTTTTATGGACAACAGCAAAAGATGCTTAAAGTTTGTTTTGCTTCATAAAGGTAACAAGTACGGCTTATTGCACACTCGTTGACTTTTAAGGAAAAAAAGTTAATAGAAAAAATTAAGTATCAAGACCACGACCATATCGAGTTTCTTCGGTGCATGCTATCGAACTTGCAAGAACATTTAGAGCAATTTCCAGAAAATCTGTGTGATTTTAGTGAGGCACAGGGTGAAAGACTTCATTAGGATCTTCGGAATCTGGAAGAGCGTTATTGTGGATGATGGGTCTCACATATAATAGCAGAGATCTACTTAAAATCATTGATTCGAGAAATCTTGCGAAAGTCATTTGATAGTGTTCAATAGAAATCTTGTTAACATACATACATACTACATACATGCATACATACATATGTATTAATGTAAATAAAAATAAATAAAACGGTACATTTCAAAAAGCAAAACTGTTACTCATCTCTCAGTATTTTTGTCATGATCAGGGCCACACAAATTCCCAATAACAGAAAAAAAAAAAAATAAAGGAAACAAGAATTGTGTTGACCAGTGTGTTCGATGTTTTCCTTCTGTCTTTTGCTGTTTTTTTTTTTCTGCCAACTCAGTGTTGCCACTGAAACCTGCAGATATAAAAAAAATTTAATTTGTTTTTTTAATTTTAATTTAATTGTATTTTCTCAATTTAATTGTAAAAAGATCGCATATTAAGCAAAATGTGGGAAAATCATTTGCGAAAAGTGCCGAAATTAGTTGGTTTCAGGTTGAAAAAGTAAATTAAATTAAAGTACTTAAAAACGAACTAAAGCTTATACGGAAATGGTCACCTTGGCATTGTTAGAATTAGGAGTCAACGCAGACTTTACACAACAAGCAACAGCAACAAAAAAAAAACGCCCACAATTTTTATTTGGCTATAGTTGATAAATTATATGTAAATCAAAAGCAAATTAAATGTAGAATGAATGTACATATTGTAAATACTGCAATTAATTATTCTAAAAAAAAAAAATTACAAAATAATGCTCTACCGTAAAATATTAAAACCGTCACGTTGATCACGATGATATTTCGCAATACGAACTTGGGCAATTTGATTAGTTTTGAATTATTTTACTTATTTTTGAAATTCCCTTCTTTATAACGTCGGAAAATGATTTAGAAGGGCAACTCTTTGCTGAAAGTTCACGTAACACTACAATATTATTTTCACTGATATATTGTTAAAGTATTTATCTTCTAGATCTATTTTCTATGGTTTTTATTTTATCTATTCAATGTATCCATCCTAACAATTTCTATACATAATTTGTAAAATAAAATATTAACATATTTAATTAATTATAAATATCTACATACATACTCGTATACTTATATAATGATACTCTTATTCAATCAATGTTGTCTACATTGTGGTGGTGTTGTTTGTAAAAGTGGCCTTTTTAAATTGAATTTTGATTTTGTGTTAATCCTTAAGGTGTACTAAAAACGTCAATGTTGTCCGTGTCTTTTTTTTATTTATTTTTCAATTTGACTATTTTTTTTAATTTTAATTGAGCATGAGTTTTATTTAAGTATTTTTTTTTTTGGTTAATTTTCTGTTGAGTTATTTCTTTTTTTTTTTTATTTATGTATATCTAATAAAAGAAGATCAAGCTAGAAAAAATATCACCATATTTCGTTGACAGGTCTCCTAAAACTTCATCTCTAGGAATACAACATTTCTATTTTGCATACAAAACAGCCGACACTTAATAGATATTAGACGCCTTTGGAAAGAAAAAAAAAATTATAAAAGTTTTTCTGCTTGGGAAATTTTACTTGTAATTATGCATTTTATTTGTATCTACTCAATTTTATTTAGGAGTTTGTTTTTTAATGCAAAACAATAAAATATTTATTAATTGTTTATTGAGTTCAAACAATAAATGGTTTCTCTTTTAGGTAATTTAACTGCAACACTTTTAAGACACTTGAAAACAGAAAACAGTCACTTGATATTTCAGCTTTATATTTGCAAATCAAATAATACTAACAACAAATATTACTATCAACTTCTTTGGTTTGCCAGTTTCCATCATATCATACAACCTGAACACCTTATCCTTAAAATCCTTAAGATCCTCGAACAATTTTAAAAGCAGGCAAAAACAGATGTTTATCATTCAAAAGAAAAAATAAAAATAAAACTATGAATCACATCAAAAAAATTTAATTTATTTAATTAATGAAACAGACGAAACAAACGTTCTATATACAAACATTTAAACATTTTCTAGGCGTTGTACTCTTCTCATCGGCGGTTTATTTTGCGGAAGCTGGAAGCGAAAATTCCTTCTTCAAGTCCATACCCGATGCATTTTGGTGGGCTGTCGTTACCATGACAACCGTTGGATATGGTGACATGACGTATGCAAAAACTTTAATTTAATTATAGATTTTCTATTTATTTATTTATTTATTTTTCTATCTAATACCTATTATTTACTATCCCTTTGTTTATGTTTTCGTTTTGTTCTATTTTATTTATAATTATCAATTACAATATTATTTTTTCTTTTTTTTTGTTAGTTCTTTATCTATTAATATCTCTAATTTTGTCAATTTTGTTTTCTGTTACACATAACAAAGAAATGCTCGATAGTAACAATCAACCATTTGAGCATTTTTCTAACATAATATTGTGCTGTTTTAAGAATGCTAAAGAAGAAACGTTCGCTTTAGGTGAAAATTTGTTTTTGTTACAATAACAAAATACACTTTAGATTTTCACTCAAAAGTCACATTTGGATTCTAAAAACATCACATTAAACATTTATTTAAAGAATTTAAAAAAAAAAAAAATATTAATCGTAACAAAATTGGCTGTCAAATGCGTAGTGTTTACATAATTACCCAAAGAACCTGCGTAAAAATACAGCCATTTTGATTATGAACGTCATGAAGTCTTGCAATTTTAGGTACAAGATTTATTGAACCCCACTATTAATTTATAAAATATTCTATTACATATCATATGATTCGCACTTGAAATCGAAAAAACAAAACCTTTTTTTTTATATATATACTTAAAACAACAACAATCAAGCGATATTACATTTCATTAATACATCATTAAACCATCATCATGGCTTTTTCATTATCCCTAAAAGGAAGTCATAAATAAACACATACATACATACATATACTTTTTTAAGCACAAGTTAAAAAAAAAAGAGCTTTTAAGAAAAGAGCACTCAACAACCTTTTTTATCCCGATAAAACAAAATTCGTTTGTAATTTCATATTCTTTTACAACCCAACGTAGATTCTACGATGGAAGTTTTATTACGTTGTTTTTTATTTTGTTTTTTTTTTTGTAACTTTTTTATTATTGCCT
Source organism: Phyto melanocephala (assembly GCA_941918925.1). Lineage (NCBI taxonomy): Eukaryota > Metazoa > Arthropoda > Insecta > Diptera > Rhinophoridae > Phyto > Phyto melanocephala. The sequence continues at coordinate 135,010,603 of OW799234.1, read as the reverse complement.
CAAGCTTGTTGCATGCCCTGCATATTTTTTTCTATTTTTTCGTTTTGTTTGTGTTATATATTGTTTCTCAGAATTGGCCTAAATGTTTATATTCGCATGTATTTTTGAGTTTGTTGTTTAAAGAAAAAAAAACAAAATAACAATTGGTGATCCTTAAATTTTTTTACACAATTTGTTTATGCCTTAAAAACCAACAAACAAGGAAAAAATCAATCGACACGTCTGTTACCATATCTCTTTCGTCATTTGTATTATTTTTTCTCTCTCTCATTCTCTCTCCTTTGTCTATCGCTCTCAGTTTAATTTTAACATTGTATTTTGTTTCATCACATTTCTTGCACAAACATTATTGTCATGTTGTTTAATATTCAAAGTCTAATTTAAACAAAAAAAAAAGAATACGTTTCTCATTTATGAGTTTCTCATTTGCAGTTGTTTCGACACTTTGATTTATATTACAGCTATTATAATTTAAACAAATACGTTGTGGCTTAAACACAGCGGAAAAATGAAAGCTACTACATGTAGCAAGTTTACCAACGTTTTTTATTTCTAAAATAGTTTTACATTTTGTAAAATATATGAACGCGATATTTCTTTTATTATAGTTAAAACGATAAGTCAACATACAATATGATAAAATCAATATAGTAAATTAAAGAATAGTTTGTATGAATGCGTAGGCCAAATTTTCATGTCGTAATTAAGGTAATTAATTCACTTTAGGTTGGAAACGTTTTTACTGTTTCCATTTAGGTGTGATATAAAAGCTTTCTGTAAGCGCCTCTTTCTTGCTTCTTATCACTGATTTCAACAAATCTGCAGCACTACACCGATAGGAACAAAATTAAACTCCTAAGAGGCAAGAAAATTATTAAATGGCTTTCGCTCACTTTGCTGTGCTACCTGAGAAATGTAATTATTGTATTTTTCCTTTGTTTGTAATTTAAAATATTATCACATTGTCGTATGGTCATAGCACACCTTATAACTTCTCCAATTGTAAATTAAATAACTTACTTCAGTAGAAAATTAGCCTACTGCTGGTATCGCTCATTTACTTTAGTAGAGTCACAACTTAAATTTCATAGATTCTTTAGGTTCTATTCTGCTTCTAATATTTTTAAAATATTCCGAGTTACCGCAAATTTGTCCATAAGGTTAAAAAAAGGGTCATTAAAAGCCCAAACCCATAATAGTTTCACAAGTATGCCCAAATTCGCATATTGTGCATTTTAAGGAATGAAAAATCCCATATCAGAGCCATAATCCCAACGCATCGAATATTTCGACTATGTCAAAATCGCAGTTCCTTTAATGTAATTTCTTAAAGATTTCCAATTCAAATACCTAAAGTATTACAAATGGGCCGTAGTGTCCACTTTAAAGTTCTTGTCTTTAATACGCCCAAACGTCATTTTAATATACTCTACATGTTTTGTAGTCCAATAGTTTTATACGTGCTAGATGAGTTCTCAACTCCGTGTGACCTGTTAGTACACTAGTTAATCTTCTTAGTGTAGGGTTGCTCAGCTTCAGAATCTCGTTCAATTTCTCGATAATTTAGTCGAATTTATCTCAATCCTACACACTTCGAGATTTAACTAGCTCATTGATAAAGTCCTTAAAAATTAACTTACTGTCTGTAAAGCTACCTTAATTCATGTTACACTCTCCGTAATTGAAAAACATTGTTTCGGTTTGTGTCATAAAAACCAATTCCAGTTCGGTCATCAATCGTCGATCTGTTTGTTTTAAAGTTGATGCCTTGAATATTTCCTACCCTTATTACTTCATCCCATTCTTCTTCCTCCGGTATTATGGTTATGCAGTTAACGCTCTCATATATCATAGGGATTTTGTTACATTTTAGCTATGTGATATCTCCAATCGGTAAGATATCAATTATTTTTTTCTATTTGGTTTTATAGTAGCTGTCAGGCCTGTTTCATATTTCTCCTGTATCTCGGTTGGTAGAATTGATAGCATATTTTTAAAAGTCTTAGTATAACCAGTATGTCATCTTTCGACTTACGTCCCATTCTGAGCCGATCGCCTTTTCCACTCTACTCTGAATGTGGTCTCTACAGGATAGCTCCATTCAAGTACTATTTCTAGATATTTGACTTTTTTATTAATTTATATTGTCTTATCTCTAAAGAGAGTACAGTTGTACACCGGTATCTTCCTCTTATTCGCTAACAAACAGATTCCCGTCTTTTCCGAGTTGACATTGAGTTCTCGATCCTTTGCCCAGCAGTAAAATATATTCAGAGCTTCTATTGCTTTCCTGCGTTAAATATCAGTTAAATTTCCAGTCTATTCTTTAACGTGGCTAATTGTTATTACTTGGCCACTGATGCCAAATCACTGCGACAAGCTCCGTGATTGAGCACAAGGCCAAAAGGCTTGAAGATTATAACCAAAGACTTTATATAATCATTAAGTGCGTTTGGGATCGCTTTGATAAATATCCTATTAAATGGTTTCAATATATAATTCTATACATTTAATTAATAACAGATATATTTCAGTATATATTTCAAATACATTTTCTTCTTTTCCATTTCAAAATCAACTCGCCCTTATTAAAAAACCGTTTACTTTAAATTAACAAATGTTGTAGCTCATCTAAAAGGCTTATGTAGATATTTAAGACTGTTTTCATTTAAACCTGAGGCCCTTTTTATTCTATTGAGAAAGATTCTTTTAAAGTGTATCATTAGCTCCATCACGAGTTTAGGATTTTTATTTTATGACAAATGTTTTGCAGCGAACTTTAAAAAAATTATTCTCAAAATTGATGTTTACAAATAAATAGGCACTAAATACATAAATATTTTTTTTCATTGAAAATCGAAAATTAAAAAATAAAAAAAACATAAATTCAGTAATTAATTAAGTGTGCATACATTTATAGGTCTGTATATACTCGTAGTGTGCATTGATACCAATGAAAAATATTGAAAAATATTGATAGAAAGCAATTCAAGTATAGAAATAATAAATAGTTTTAAACAATATTCTCAACAAACGCATCCATATTTCTCTCATTTTATTTATTTATTTTTTTTATCTCACTCGCCTTCTTTTAAAAACACTTAACGCCAACTATCTGCATTACTTAATTATTATATAAAAACTATTTATATTAATTACAATTATTACAATTATTACACACATATTTAATACTGATGTTTACATATTTATATTGTACAGATACATATAGACTGGTTACAAACACATATAAAAATAATTTATTACAAATGATTTCCCTCTTCTTTACATTTCTTTAATTTTAATTATTAAGTATTTAAATGTAAACCATTTTTTAACTACATACTCATTTCATCCTTTTATATGTATCCTAATTTTTTTTCTATTTTATTTTATAATAATAATTAACATACGTAAAAAATCAAAAATCAAAAATTAAAAAACAAACAAATCGAAATTTTGCTCCATAATTTATTATATTTGTATTTTCATTTGTTTATTTTTTTATCGTTCGTTCGTTCGTTCGTTTATATACATCGTACGTACTCTCTATCTCTCTTTCTCCATACCAAAAAAAAAACAAAAAATAATAATCAAATATGCCAAATAAACAATATATAAAATATCTAAAACTATTATTAACAAAAATAAATACAAAAATCATACGAAAATCAAAAAAAAAAAAAAATTACGAAAACAAAATTGAATTTGATAAATGACCCAACTACAACTAACCTTTTCATAAAATGAATCTGAAACTGAAAACGTGTGTGTCGAAATTTTGAAAATGCATTTTGAATTGCACTGCGTAGACCGGTCGGAGTTTGGGGTAAAATTGTGGGATCACTGTGTGCCATTGCTGGTGTCTTGACAATCGCTCTACCGGTACCGGTTATTGTCAGTAATTTCAATTATTTCTATCATCGCGAAACAGATCAAGAGGAGATGCAGAGCCAAAACTTCAATCATGTTACTAGTTGCCCATATTTACCTGGTACATTAGGTAAGTAAGCTTTTCTTACGCTTTTATTATAGATCTTACATACACACTATGCTCTCTGCTTTAATCTAGACACATTTCCCTAACACATTCTTTTAAACACAAACACATACACAAACTATCTTCCGTGTAACAGTTTGACACATAATAACATATTCAGTTTTAGAAGTTTTTTTTTCGCTAGCTTCTATTTATATAACCATTTAAAGTAGTTCTACAGTTATTTCTTCTTTAAATACGACACAACACACATTAACTCCTTTTCCCTCTTTCTCATACTCAGTCAGTCTCAACCCCCTTCCTAACTAAAAACTGTTTAAACAAATAACAAAAATATGATTTTTTAATTATGAAAATCTAAAGAATATAAAATTACACTGTGCTACAGAAAAAACAAACACTAACTAAGTGACTTTATTTAGATATCAAAAGAATTTGTAATCTTTTCTATGGTGACAAACTCAAAAAAAAATTTATCTTTTGTTTTTTCACTCATTTGTTGCGTCATCAACTTTAACGCTGCAGAAAACTTTATATAATTTTTGAAAAAATATCTCACATTAATAACGTGTATTTTTAAAATAGATTTTATATAACCCGTTTAACACCACCAAAAAAGAAAATCATTACAAAAAAGGACTTTTCCTTTCCCTGCTGCCTAACTGCTTACAGGAACACTTGTATAGAAGGCTTCGTTTGAAAATGTGATGTATTTCGTTTCAAATAACAAGCGCTTCTTTTAGCCATACTATAAGCAACTTACACAGAATATAATATTATGAAAATGTGTTCAAACAAAAACTTGTTTATAATTAATTTTATTTTTTATAACTGTTTGTAATGTCATTATAAATGTTTAATTTTAATCTTGTTTGAAATGAAATAGTATTGAAAAAGAAACTGATTTCTTCTCACATTTTTTTTCTTCTTAAGAAGAAAGAAATATAAAAAAATCTTTATAAGGATCATTACAAGCACGAAACTATTTTATTTTTTTATAGTAAAACTAAAAACAGTTTATTAATTATTTATTAACTGCTGTATTCATAAAAAATATTTTAGTTTTATTGAAAGCTTATTTGACAGATGTTGCATAGAAATTTGTCAAATAAGCATTCAATAAACCTAAAATATTTCTTATGAATACGGCAGTTAGTGTTTAAAATAATGACTTTAATAACGACCCATCATTTATTACCATGTAATGAGCGAAATAATCACACCTGGGGTATGATGTTTTTTTTTTAATTTTTTTAGTATTTAATTATTTGAGCCTAATACTATGTTCACACAGGCGCCTTAATTGTCAATTGATAATATTATCGCAATTAAAGGCCTTATTGAGCTCAATTCACCATACTAATTGTTTCACTTATTGTCTAAAACTCGAAATACAACTCTTGAGAAGTATGTTCAGTGAGAAGAAAATTCTATAGGTGGCATTTCTAATGTCAAACAAAAAAAAATATACAAAAAATAAAAATTAAGAAAATGAAAAATGTTTGAAGAAAATTTTAAAAAATGTTTGAATAAATTCAAATACATACGTATGTATGAATATAATTGTAAATATATTTTATCAACAGGAAAAACACTGAAAAGAAGAAGAAGAAGAAAGAAGAATCGTATTTTACAGCTATCAAATGCTAATTGAGTAAGATAAATCGAGTATGTCTGAACACTTACATATTTTAATTGCTCAATCAACACTAAATTGAAACAATTAAAAATATCTGTCTGAACAGGGTATAAGTTCATGATGAAAAAGTTAAATTTTTAATCTAATAATTTTCTAATGTCTGGTATTTTCATCAAATACTTAATACCGGACTAATAATTTTCAAGTTGTGATGAAATGTATCAGCATAATCGCCTTGTTTTGGGCTAAATATTTGGCGTGCCCATGAAAAATCTGAGCCCGATAGAAAAAAAAACTGAAAACGGATTTAAATTTAGCACGTCTATATAGTCCACTTTTTTATATTCAAAGGAGATTTTTGCAGCAGGCCAGTGTTATCAACAGAAAAATTACAATATTTTCTTTTCTATATACTACAAACAAAAAATAAATAATAGTACAAAATAAATAATAATAATATAAATGAATATAGAATTTTTGTCCTCTTTTTAACAATGCACTATAGGAAATTTTCCACCTTTTTCAGCCAAACGGGTGGGCCGATTTGAAAGATTTTTTGTATTTGACTTTTGGTGAACATTTTAGAGAGAGGGAGTGACCTTAACAGTTTTTCATACACTCAGAAAAAAACATAAGTAAATTTAACTAAAAAATTAGCAAGTAATTAGTTCTAAGAAGGGGTTTCGGGTTATAGGTTCCGGCATCCAAGATTTTTTTAGATCTTTGATAGATAATCTTGTTTTCTAAACTGCTTGTTTCTAAAAAAATGTTCGAGTGTAACTTACCTTTCGAATATAACAGTAGAAATTAATTTTACCAATTTAATGAAGTTACAAACAAAGTCATAATTAACAAGTCAAAGTGCTATATTCGGCCATGCCGAATCTTATATACCCTTCACAACGTGTAATCAATCAATAACAAATGTTTGTATCACCATTCATCTTATATGAAATACGTACATACATACATACATACATACATATAAAAAACATCCCATTGCAGAATTATAAATTGAGTTTACGTGTTTCAAAAAAAAAAAAAAATATGTATTTAAAACAAAAAAAAAGCAATAAAAAAAATTAAAAAAAAAATTTTTTAAGAAATTAAAAAAAAATTATTTAAAAAAAATAATAAAAATATAAATAATATATAAAATTTTTTTTAGCTCAGCTGGGATTCGATGCCACGTTTACTCTAACCAGTATATATGTATGTGTTGTTGTTGTAATTGTGAAAAAAAAACGAGGTGGTCGTGGTTTTTTGCTCATATCTCAGAAATTTATGGGGCGATTGTACTGAATTTCAATAGCGATTCATTCTCGAATATTTCCAAAAGATTGATACCATGTACAGATCTGAGGAACATATAGTTGCTTCTAAAAGTTGATTTCAACCAACACACGGACAAACGAGTTCCAAAACGTTATCTTAATGTTATATACATGAGTTAAAAATGCAGCCACTCTCCATTTCTTCATCTTCGCTTTCGAGATTTTCTTCGTCTATTTGAGAATCTTCTATAAAATTTTGCTCTTCTGATCCCAATAATTCGATCACTTCTGGTGGAAGCTTTAATTTCTTCTGGGCTTGATGCGTTTGTTCAACGAAATGCAGGAAATAAATAGATCTGATGTGTTTAATGCTCGATTAAAAAATCCGTCAAGTTATTTGAAAAAAAAAACATTTTTCAAAAACTTTAAAATTTCTGTAATTATTACGCCATTTTGCATTCATATTTGAACAAAATAATCGTGAATGCTCTTTTAAATACTGTTTAAAGTTTTCTGAACAAACATTCTCAGAATTGTGTGACAAGAAATGGGCGTAAAAACCGGCTCTTTTTGTCAGTTTCGTTGTGTTTCTCTAGCTATACATTGAATAATTCTGAATTTAGCACGAACAAATTTATTTTTTTTTTGAAACTCGCAAAAAAATTCGCAAATAAAATATATACAATTTGGAAGATAATTGACTGATCTAGAGATCTATTATGATATCATGTCTAACATGTGTTATCATTTTTTTGTAAGTTTATATAAAATTCTAGTTTATAACTCCATTAGTTCATTTTAAGGTCACTTTAATTTTTCCTATTTAATCGATTTTATAGATGAGTTTACCAATATTTTGCTACAGAATGTGAAAGTACTTACCTTCGGCATTATTTTCCATTTTTTAGTTTTTCAAAATTATAAATTTTTGTTATGAAAACTTTTATTAGAAGATGTCACAAAATTCACTTCACTTAAGGGTTTTGTTATATTTTTCATTATATTAAAGCAAAAAAAAAAATAAACTTTGCGAAAATTCAACTTTTTACTTTTGGCCAAAACAATGGGGAAAATTTCCAATAGTGCAATGTAACAATAATTGCGTCTTTCAGAATATTTAATTTTGAAATTGTTTTGTCAAAGTTGACCTTAAAGTAATAATTATAATTTTGCGTGATACATTTTCAATTATTATTTATAATTATATTAATTTCGAAAACGTACTAGTGATGATATTCTCATTATAATAAAGTCACTGGACAAAAGTGTTAAAAATATGTATTTTTTTTACTTTGTAGCACAGTTAGTTTTTTCTTTTCTGTTTTGTGATTCACTGTGCTTAATTTATTTTTTTCTTTTTTACTCCCATATTTTCATAACATAATAATAACAAAAACAAAAAACAAAAAACAAATATTTATAAAAATAAAACATAAATGTTTTCATCACCACCTTCATTACAACACCAATAACTTTACAATGATCTCCTGTCAACATCAACGAAACAAAAATAAAAAAAATTTAATTTGACCGAAAAAAACACAAAAATGCGTGAAGGGCAACATTTAAAAAAATCATCGTTGTCTGAGTCCTCATCGGATATGATGGATTTAGATGATGGTGTCGAATTGACGCCAGGAATGACTGACGCGCATCCTGGTCGTTCACTGGCTCCATTTTTAGGAGCCACCACTCATCATACTCATATAACTCCAATAGCAACAACTACTGCTACCACAACCCTGCCAGCACCGCCTCAGCAACAGCAGCAAACGCCGCCTGATAAGCAACTGCCACAGCAGCAACAACAAGTTCAGCAACAGCACCAGCAACAAATCCAGTTGCAAAATGGCTACACACAATCTGCCATCAGTGTTACCAGCAGCGGTAACATTCAGACTCATAGACATAATAATGCTTTGGCTGTTAGTATCGAGACCGACGTTTGACTACTGGGTAAGTCTTCCATTTTATAATCTCTTATCTCCACCTTAATTTCTATTAATTATTTTTCTTTTTTTACGCTCTACATAATAATAAAACAAAAACAATCTCTTATTCTGTCAAGAAATAAAGTTGTACCTTACTCTTGCAATACATAATTTAGATATGTAAATTATGTAAAATAGGTATATGTATCTCACTGAAATAGTTGGTCTTTTCAAATAAATAATTGCTGGGTTGTAAAATTTTTTGTCCTCCCCATTTTAATAGTTTAACTTATTTTTAACAAGTGATAAAAAAATCAAGGGAAAGAATTTTTATTTTCCTTTTTCAATTCTTCTGTTGTATTCCATGTGTAAATGATTTTTATTACTAAATAACTGAACCTCTGTCTATAGTTTTTAATTGCCAAAATGTTATATACGAAATTTAAAAAAAATAAACTTCCCTTCCTTCTGGATTATGGTTTAATTAGGGAATCTTCCTTAAGTAAAGCGCGCAACATGGGCATATTTCAACACCAATATAATATAAACGTGAGCGGTGAAATGTTGAAGTTTTAAGACATATGTATGTACATTTATGTATGTAAAATAACTACAGCGCCACCTGGAGGATCAAAAATAAAAAATATCGTATAACTAGCATGTGTGTATGAATAAGTGTAGGGTAATATTATTAACTATGTAGTTGAGCCCGGTCCGTATTGCTGGCCCAAATAATATTTTTATAATGTCTTCATTAAAAATCAAATTCTGATAATGTTGTTTGTGCAAATTAAAATTTATTGTTGTTAGTTCTGTTTCTTCTAAATTCCTCTGTTTGTCATGTTCGTATATGCATTTATTTCTTATTACCTTCTAGTACCCTTTTATTTGCTATTTTTCCCCTGTATGTGAACCCAGGGACCAAGGAACATTAAGCCTAAAAAGCCATTAAAACTTTTAATTCTTATATTGAAAAAATTAAAATGTAAAGCAAAAGTCTAATCTAAATATATAATAATTATTACAAAGATTTGGTATTTATAAATCATTAATTTCTTTAATACTGAACTAAAATATAATTTTAATTTGATTCTGCTTCAGCGGATTGACACTAACATAAGGAAATCGTTCTTTCTTAAATGATTCTCGTGAACAAAACTCATTTAACAAAAATGCGCAACGCATCTTTTCAAAATCGTATTTTACTATCTATGTATGTATGCAAACAATAATTTTTGTCTGGTAAGACATTCATTTGCACATGGAATACACACTGGGCCAATTCAAAGTATACTCTCATATTGTACTATGTCATATAATTCATATTAATATGACTAGTGACTTTGAACACCTTTTGTTTACAAATTATGTATTTAATACAAGAAAGAAGACAAAGAGATGACGCTGTTAAAAATTGTATGTATACAGGAAAAAAGAAAATATTCTCTCTGAGAGGTGAGAAGCAAAGAAATTCTCTCTCGAGAGACAGTATGGTTAAAAGTATAACATAAACAATTTCTTATACATAGGAAACAAATGTGTAGTCATATTATTTTTTTTGTATGGAAATTACTAACAAAAATTTTATGCATGCATAAAATAATATGAAATAGCACAAATATGACTGATATGCAACCACTTTGAATTGGCCCACTGTATTATTATTAAATTCTTATTAAAATTTTAAGAAAGAAATGGCTCTAATATAACCTTAAATAAATCTAAAACCATTTCAAATAAACATTATATCAATACTTTGTATATTTGTTGTTTAGCCCAGCTGATGGTGAACTATAATGTCAAATTTGTGGAATTCGCCTTGATTTTATTCATAAATGCTGGGATGGATAATGAAATATTGTTAATGGTTTTAAATAATTGACTTAAGTCTTGACTTTGATAATAAATGTACCAAATTTATGTATATTTGTTGCTTTCGCACTATTTATAATGTGTTTCATAAATAATATTAAAATTGTATTAAATTAAATACACCATGACAACTTCTCCATCCCTGATATACGAATTGGCCTTGACAGTAAACAGCCTCTAAAAATTTGTTTTGTTGTATCAATTCGCCGTTGTAAATACCGTTGCATATACCTGCTTTTAACAGTAACAGTATAAGAGATTTTAAAAAATTTATTAAACGTTGACTTAAAATTTAAGAAAAAAAAACTTAATAAAATTCCACATTGTTTAGAATCAGAGCTGTATAAAAATTAAGTTTTTATTTTCTTTTGCATTTCCAACAATTATTGTTTGTGTTCAAAAACAATCGTATTGAAAACCAATTTTGTATTGAAATTACCCAAAAACCAAAACTAAACAAAATTTAGTAAAAAAGGCGTTGCGTGCGATATTTTGGCCTTGTACAATACGTTGGATGCCAGAAACGACTACCAAAGCTGTTTGAAATTTAATTTTAAGTAGTACTATTATTAATTAAAAAAACATCAACAAAAAAACAATATAAAAACTAAAAAATGAATGGAAATAAAAAAAAAAAACATCGAAAAAAAACTTGTAAAAAAAACCTAGTAAATAAACACATACAAACCTGAAATAGGTAAAAATTTATTAAAACAATTTTCAATTTGAAGAAGAAAAAAAAACAAAACGTGCCGTTCATGAACAAACTTAAGAAAAAGTAAATAAAATCACAACCGAGGATAAGTTTTTAAGCGAAAACTAAGAAGAAGAAAAATATGTGTAGAAAAAACGCTTAAAAAAGCCTGATAACAATTAAAACTAAAGTAGAGAACAGAAATATACAAACATACATGAAGAAGTTAGAGAAAAAATTAAATAATCTATAGCAACGATAATAATTTTTAGAGAAAAACCCAAAACCAACTTAAATATCTAATTCAAACCCATGAAACAAGCAGTGGCTTAGAGAATGCCTCTTAAAAAAAACCCTGTACTTAACAAGTAAACTTATATAGATATAACGATAAGGATCAGGTTTATGATCAGATTTAGTGCTTATTACAATAGTATAGAGTGTTATAGCAAAGAAGACACACACACACAAATTTAGGCGCTAAACAAACAGAAAGAACAGCTATAGAGAGCAAAGTTTAAATAACGAAATAATAAAACATTAAGTGCCGTATTCATAAAATATATTTTAGGTTTATCAAAGGCTTATTTGACAGATGTTGCACAGAAATTTTTCAAATAAGAATATGGCAGTAAAACTGTAAAAAAAAATGTAAAAAAAAATTAATATTAAAAATTTTTGTATGAGAGTTGACACTTAAGTCAAATTTGTTACAATTTAAGTTGCCGCTAAGAGATCAGAAAAGCGGTGTATAGTGCGTTTCCACTACAACCAAAACAAGTTTTTTTTTAAAAAATCTTCAAGTTTTTTTTCTATTTCGAACTAGAAATATTATTGACCATCGTTGTGATAACAAACACCAAAAAAAAAATATGCATTTTATTGCTAACTAAAACTTGTCACAATGTCAAAATATACATCCATATGTAGATATACAAAATACCTTCTCAAAACACCACAGTTGTAGAAACTATTAATACAGATAACGGGTGTTTTATAAGTAAATTGTATGTGTGAAGCAAAGAAAAGTTGCAGGACAGCAGCGGCCAAAATTTAGAATTAATAATTTCCAAGAAGAATTTGACATACAAAAATGATATTAAAATCGAGCAAACAGATAAAATGTATCAGATCTTACTTTGAATTTCGTACGAAATTACTATTGTTCGTAGTAATTCATACGAAATGAAATGTTGCTTGACTATTGACAGAACATAAATGAATATGTTTTCTACCTTAAAGACAAAGTAGCGTTCAGGCAACATTATTCCGTAATGAAGTTTGACAGCAATTCAAATGAAATATTGAACGGAATACCAAGATAAACTGGTAAGTGGAAACGTGCTATAACTTACACTGATATACATACATACATACATACATACATACATACATACATACATACATACATGATATTCATAATAATAACACACTTAACTTAATATATAAAAGCATTTTTAAATGGCCTTACGATCAAATAAAAACTTTCGCTTTTGACAGTGTACGTTAAAATTGTATCGCTCTGATTTACTTATACTTTACAGAAATTGTAATCATCGAATCGAAACTACAAAAGTTATGATACTATTGAAGTAAACAAGCGATATGATTCTCTTTATCCCAACATTAACTTTTCTTTTGTAAATGAATAAGTCATTTTGAAAATATTTAAATGTTATTCAGGCTTGAGTACATTTAAAATTTTCTTTTATTTTTTAATAGTTATCAAATTCCATTAACTAAAAATTCTGTAAGTTAAAGAGATTTTATTTACACCCAACACTTAATCAATGATCAAAGAGTGCTGATGTCCTAATCGTATGTGGTTTTGAAAATTCAATCGGCTAGTGTCGGCTACTTTTTCAGACATTTCTTACCTTGTTACAATTAAATTTCTTTACAAATAATAGCACAGCCTAGATTAGGAGCTTGGGAAACTTTATATATTTAAAAAAATATATACATTTCACAAATAAATTTGCCGATAACTTTGGCGACTTGTCAAACATTTTTTACAAATATCCCAGATATATCATATCTATAATTAATATAAATACTCACAAACTTATCTATAAATTACGTAGGGATGACAAATAAATATATACAGTTGTGTCTATATGCTAATATCTCAAAAAGTTATGGGGCTGTTGTGCTGGATTCATTAGCAAATATTTTCATTAGCCTTCGGAAAATATATACTTTTGAAAATTTGAACTTGTGGTAAGAATATTTTAGAAACTACAAGCGTAATAAATAATCAATCTACTTATATCACAGGTGAAGGGTATAACAAAAAATTCGACATAGAGAATCAAATATCGCATGACCAACTTAAATGTGTCAATCAATTTTGCAGTATAGCCCTATCATAGTTTAAATTTATATGGGTATTCGCATAAAGTACTATTTTTAGCAACCCCTAAACTGTAATTTTGGAATCAATTTATGTTTGACAACAATAAATGAAAAGTTAAAAAATATGTATGTTGAAACTTAAAAGGATTTATAAAATCAAAAGTTATAAGAGTCATCATGCAGATAAGACAAGTGGCCCCTTATTTTTTTATTCAATGCCAAAGATTATTTAAATTTTCTAAGATTAGGCCAGCTAATCACAGATGATCTGAAAGCTGCAGTTTGACAAACCTCTTCATATAAGGCGATAAAACTAAAAATGCTAGTTTTGTGTTACATAAACATCGTACACTAAATTCAAAGTGTTTTCAATGTAAAATGCACTGGAGACACCATGCAAAGATAAATTTTTATTTGTTACCGAATTTGTTCATTGCCAAATGGATATATGAATTCATTGTCAATTGCATTACAGTTCTAAAGCTCCGATATCACTCATTTCAATCAATAACAAGCATTGCGTATTTGATAAATAAGCCTCATTTCAATCACCTAGATTTTTTGTTTAAGCGGTATCATGTTTTAAACAGATCGACAGGCAAAATTATATACTAAATGGGGTTTTAAAGAACATTTCTGTACTCCTATATTCCACACGAAATTAATAAAACCACACATAAAGCCAGTTACACATCACACACCAGCAAATTGCATTTTACAATATTTTTGTATTAAAATTAAAATAAAGTTTAGGTTAGGTTGAAAAAGAAGGCACTTAAAAGTCCAATCCCTTTAAGAGTTACATACATATTCCCAGTTTGGCATGTTGTGCGCTCTTAGAAATGAAAATTATTCAACTAGATTAAAAATCCAGTTCCTTTAACATAATTCTTTTGGGATTTCCAACTCTGCATAGTGTCCACGTTAAAGGTCCCGTGTCTTTGATTTCTGGAGATTTCACCTTACCGACAGCAGTATTTTACCACTTTTGGAAGTATTCTTCCATCGCCCAAACTTTAAGTTATTTTTTGAGCATTTCACATTTTGCGAGATGATTTATTCAAAAACGATTCCATTTTTAATAATTTTCGATTATGCCGTGATGGTCTGGTATCCATATTATCTATAGTTATCTCACTCTTGCATTGCAGGACACTCTGAGATTTAACTCTTTCGTTCATTAGTGTCTTGATAATTTATATGCTGTCCGATAAGTGTTGCCATCAATCTCCTACATCTATCTTATGCCTTTCGTAATTACTATAATAAAAGTCTGGGTTAGCGCATAAGGGCATTGTGATCTGAAAGAGGGAAGTATTTTCCTCTACTTTGATTTTTTGCAAAGAACCCCATTCCATTTCGATCACAAATCTTCGATCGGTTCCATGGGTAATCCTTATCCTAATCGCAGCATATAAAAATATAATGCTGACAGCTAAGACAAACATGCATGTTTGTATATAATAATTACCGTCAATAAATCTATATGGGCAAAAAGAAACTGAAACTAGATTAGTAAAAGAAAATGCTTTAACAAACATTATTAACTACTTATGTATTGTAAGTTTTGTGAAAAGTTAATTGTTTCCATTAAATTGATAAATAATAAAAATACCTAAAACACAACTGTCACTAGCAAAAGTATAAAAGCGATACTGCAAGACTACAACCTTCAAAAACTATGTATATAAAAACAAAAAATTTCTAAATTAAACGAATTTGACTTGTAAATAGTAAAATATTTTTGTTAAAAATCTTTTGTGAAATTTGTTACTAGTATCAATACTTTTGATTTATTTCTCTAAAATAAAATAAATTGTTATGATTAAAATAAAGCAATACATTAATAATACTAAACAATTAAGATTTATTTGTTCAAATTTTAAAAATAAATTAAAAATTGTATGAAATTCCCCATCAAAGTTTTCTGCTTAAAATAACCCCCCGATTAACTGATCAAATAAAGTACAAATCTTCAGAAGTATAAAATAACCAATAAAATGTATAAATTTAACAATTAAATGCAACAACAAACAATACAATGTAAATTGAAGGCACTAAAAAACCAAAAAAAAAAACAACAAGAACAAACAGTTAAGGAAATTAAAAATTTATACTTAAAACAACTCTCTTATAATTTTATTTTTTAATGATAAAACGATATTTTCCATCCATATGATTTCATACAGATCCAACAAATATTTATGTTTATGTGCGTGTATATACATTAGACCCAACCATCTTACAGGCAAAAAAAAGTGCGCCGAACACCTTTGAATGTAAAGTATTTTTCAAGGCAATTTTGAAAGAAATATTTTTTTCGGAATTAGGAGGGGTTTATTTTCCAAATCTGGTGCTTTTTCTTATAAATGTAAATATGCTCCAAAGGTCATTGACCTCAAGTACCCTGTTATAGTATTAACCGACCAGATCTCATCAGTTCCTACCATGCTAATGTTAGAGAAATAAACCTCGCAAAATATCAATTAACTTTTGCTAAAGAAGGATTGCGATAACTGTGTTAAAATATTTTTTACTTTAAACTGACAGTTATATTTATATATTTAAAACATAATAATAATAAATTTAAATATTAGTTTAAAGCAAATATTTCGCCAATAAAAAAAATTAATTTTTTTTTTGTTTTGAGGTCAGTGACCCTAAAGCTGAATTTACACTATAATACAAAAGTTGTAAGATTTTGACTTTATTTGTGTGGCAACAATTCACTACTTTAGTGCTTTTTTATGCAGTATTTCTTAATGTAAATGGTATTGAATTTTCTTTCCATTGTTGCCACAAAATCAAAACGAAATCCTACAATATACCGAATATGTAACGAAATAAGTTAAAGAGGCAGAAAAAAAAATGTCAAAACTACCTTGAGAAAGCAATTAGGGTTTTAGATGCACATTTTGTATATTAATCGATACGGGTAGATTTTAAATAGATTTGGGTGTTAAAAAATAATAAATTTTAGTTAAAATATTTTGAATAATTTTTTTTATTTGTGTTTAATAATGAAATAAAATGAAACAAATAATGACTGAATGACATATGCAATGCATAAATTAATTTAATTTGCATAAACTGAAATATCAAAACATTGACTGTAAATAAACAAAAATAATTAATTAAATAACAGTTTAATTAAAGAAAAGCTTTAGAAACCGTCCACGCACACAATTTTTGAACAAAACCCAAAAACAAATTTATGTTTCAAAACCAAAAAATATGGATAAGAGAACTCTGACATTTAAAGAAAAATATGTAAGATTTATTTAATTTAAATAAACAATAAATATTTTGGTTTATTCAGCTTTGTGCATATGTGTGTATGTATGTACAACATAATACGATCATCGATTTAAAATATTATGGACAAATTAAAAGCAATGACCCATTATAATTATTTCTGAAAACGAAATATAATTAACTTATTAAATTGAATCAACTTTAAATGGGTAAGACGTTAAGTATATTAAATGCTTAAAATTAAATTTGAAGAAAAGTCAGATCTCTAAAAAAAAACGAATATTTTTTTATTGGGTGTTTGACTTAGAGATTGGGGATTTTTTAAATTTTAAACTTTTATTTTAAATCACCTATACAATACAAACGTATTCAAAGTGTTGGCCATTGTCAGCTATGGACTTTTCTTATTTTTCTTTCAGCATATGAATTCTGCGCCGAAATAACTACGCATCTTTTGGGGTCAAGAATGAATTGAGCCGATTTCCGATACCCAGTTCACGAAAGAGTGTTTTGCATTAATCGAAACAAAAAGTAGTCGAACGTGCCTAGGTCTGGACTATAGGGCCGGTGGAGCAGAATTTGTAAATCATTTCTTTGTAAATAGTTTTTAACAGGTATTGCAACAAGTGACCCGTTGTCGTGATGGAATATTGCGGTTCCATTACTGGCCACATTTTCTGACACATTTTCGTAAATTATCTCTTTAAATAAATCAGTTGCGTTCGATGCAGGTTTCCTGTAATGAACTGTGGTCAGCTTTAAATTACATAGAACACTTTTGATACCTCCAACTATAGCGCCATTGATATTTTGCTTTGACATCGATACAGCTGGTTGTACGGGTTACGATCTACATATAATATCTTATGCTTCTGGTTATCGTTATGCTTTTTTTTATCGCAATTAATGATTCGGTCTTTTGTCTTTAATTCGTATGGTACTTTGCTTCGGGATGTAGCTTGTAGCTTGCGCAAATGATTTTCAATTGCTGCTTGAGAACCTTCCAATAAACTGGTTAGCTCTTGTTGGGTTCGACAACAATCTGCATTGTGTGATGCCTCCAATTCTTGGTCTTTAAACTTTTTTTTACTGGCCTAGGCATTCTTTGTCTTCCGTGTCGAAATCACCACTTCCGAACCCAATTATCAGTGAGCATTATGTGTTCTTCAGCGTCTTTTTTGTTCAATTTAAAGAGGTTGCACAAAAACTTTGCTGTTAACAATATAATTTTCAATAACTTTGTGAGAATAAATGACAGATATGTACCCTTCAAAATGACACACATATAAGTTATTAAAGAAAAGAAGCTCGTTCTGAAGTCACGTTTTTTTGTTGTGAATCACGCTTCTTTCAGATATACACCCAATAATAAATGTTTGTTTTTAGGAAATTTAATACGGGACATGCCTGTTTTACAAATAAATTGAAAACGTTGCAGATTTCTATATACTAACGGTATTTCTGTATTTAATACAATTTTTGTCTGGGAATAGGAAACTTTTATATGTATACTCTGCGATATAACACAGAATTATCATATAAGACAGGATTTAATTAATTGTAAGTCTACATACAGGCGGTGCTACCGATTGTGAATTTTTTAACGAATTTTAAAAGATGCACACACACCTCATTTATATTTAAAATTTTCATTTGATTTTTTAACTTCTACGAAGGTTTTTGAATCTCTACGGACAATAGAACGAGTCTGTTAACATTTTAAGGCGTAAAAACGTAACAGTACGTTATTTTCGGTAATGTCAAGCAAACATTTTCTCTTAACGCATTAACATTCCAAAAATTATAATCACACTTAACCGAAATCCATCTTTAAGTCTTTTTATAATGTAAATACTTATTTATATAAATCGTCTAAATTTCTTGATCTTTATATTGATAATATATGATTTTTATCCCAGCTTGAGGACACGTTTTTGTTTTTTTTTTCATAAAAAATTATTTATTAGTAACCAATATGGTGCTACCAAACAATGGGTAGCTTCTACAGGGTGTAATATGTATAAAAATTTTATAAAACAAAAAACAAATTGAAAACAATTTCAAATTGAAAAAACTATTTTGTTAAATGGGCGGGAAAATATTTTTCAATATAAACAATTTTTGAAATATACACGGCATTCAGACTATGTTACTTGTAACATGACTCTTTTCTTATTTCGTTTTAAAGTAACTTCCAAAAACTTTAAGCATTTACATTATGTTACTACAAAACTTGTCTCTTTTTTAATATTTTTTGTTTTGGTTTGTTGTTTATTCAATTTCAATTATACAATTGCCATTAAAAAAAGTTGTTATTGAATTCACAATTGTGTTAAAAAACCAATAAGCTATTATAAATCTAATTTAGCTCCTTATCCAGTCATAATAATTTGTTAAACTTAAATAAAACAATTAATTGAGGGATCATTCCTGTTTGATATACGAAAGAGAATAAAGAAAAATAGAAGAAAAAACGAAAACGCCAAAAGAGAAACGTCAAAAAGTAACGTGAAAAACAGAAATCGTGTTACTTTTGTAACGTCTCTGCCTTCTCTACTCCCTTCGCCCACAAATAATTGTAACATGTTACAGTAACGTGTTACAAGTAACATAGTCTAAATGCCGTGATACAAACAAACAAAAATAACAAACTTTATTCGTCTACCGTTTTCATATCTTATCAACTAAAAATCTATAATTTTGGGCAACATTTGCAGTATCAGTCTTATAGTTAATTCTCTGTGTAGGTGGGTGGTACTTTAATAATTTGTCACATTTTTAACATATTTCTGCGTCTGTAATTATTTTTGTTTTTGTTTAAAATTAATGTATTATTGAAATCTGGATAATGGATAGAATTAGCGCATTGCAATGATCATGCTGTTTTTGGTGTCAATGTAGTGTTCCTGTATTTCTGATCAGATCTATGTCCAGCAATTCTAGTTTTAAATTTAGTTTTTGTTGTTCCTACATAAACCTTGTCACAACTCTCAGTATCATTACCACTACATGGTATTTTATAAACTAAATTAGACATTTCAAATTTATCTATTTTATCTTTTGATTAACTAAATAGTCTACCTAACGTGTTTTATGTTTTGTGGGCAATTATATATTTTTTATAGTCGTAAATTTTTGAGTTTTTCAATCTTTCAGATAAAAGAGGGACATAAGTTAATGATTTATAAATTTTAGGTTCAGTTGTCAATCTTTTGCTACTATTTTTCCTATTTTCATATTGTCTTATTAATCTATAAATTACGTGGGTTGGATAATTTTTATCATCTAAAATATTTTTGATTTTTTCTATATTCTTTCTATGAAATTTTGTATCACTAATCTTTAAAACCCTCTCAATTAAATTCTTTGCCGTATTAATAACAATTCCCTTTGGGTGTTTCGAACAATAATTTATGATTCTTCCAGATGAAGTGGGTTTCTGGTACCAACCTATTAACGAATTATTACCCCTTCTTATCACTAATGTATCTAAATATGGAATTTTAGAGTCACATTCCATCTCAATTGTGTATATTATATATCATCATGCAATGAATTAAATGTTTCGAAAATATTATCAATTGAATGATTCGGGACAATACAAAACAAGTCATCAACATATTTTGTTATTATTTTTGGCTTAACATTAAATTTCTCAATGCAACAATCTAATAATTTCTCCATAACAATATCTGCTATAATTGGAGAAGCCGGAGATCCCATTGGGAGTCCTTTTTTTTTGTATATATACTCTGTCTTCATATTTGAAATATCTGTTATCTATTACACAAAATTTAGTTTAGTTTTTCAGTAATTTTCCATTTCTCTTCAATAATATCTACTGCTATGTATATCTATTGGAATACTCGGAAATAAAGATACAACATCAAGTGAAATTAACTTCGCATCAGATCGTATCTTTAACTTTTCTATCCTTGCTCTTAAGTGCAAAGAATCCTTGACATTATATTTAGAGTTTTCAGTTAGTTTTTTTAAGTATATTCGTAGTATACTTACAAAGTTCATAAGACGGAGAGTTCACAAATGAACATATTGGTCTTAAAGGAAAATGTTCCCTATGGATCTTTGGTACGCCATATAACCTAGGTGCTGTAGATATGTTCGTTCTATGTTGGTTTTTCTCCAACAAAGTGATAATCCTTAAATTGAAAAGATCATCAACTTAATTATTATTTGCAGTCCGTAATTTAGTTGTCGGATCCGTTTTTGATAATTGGTTTGTGGTTATATCTCCCACAATAGCATTCATCCTTAAAATGTTGTCACATTTATTAACTGCAGAAGCTACCCATTGTTTGGTAGCGAAATATTGGTTACTAATATTTAGTTTTTTATAAAAAAAAAAAACAAAAAAGTGACCTCAAGCTTGGATAAGAATCATATGTTGTAAATACTTACATATATATTATGAATTCAGGTTTTTCTGCCTTGTAGAAAATTTATATATTAATTGGCCAGAGTTTTTTTTATATTTCCGTCAATAAATAATAAAAATAATAATTTTTAAAGCATAATCACACTGATGTCTTCTATTTCGATTGCATATTCTAATTTCCTTTAAATCTCTTTTTTATTAAGTAAATCTTACATAACTTTGAAAAATAAAAATAAAAAAAAAACGAAAAAGTAAATAAATTTAACACCCAAATTATTTTTTGTGTTTTTCACTTGATTGACTAAATGTGTACAGAAGAAATGTAAAATAACTTTTTGTTTTCCTTTTAATTTTTTCGATTCAAAAACATACGTAGTTTGCTTCTTTCTCCTCCTCATTTAGTTTCATGAAAGGCAAATACGTTTTCTTTTTTTTTTTTTATTTGTACAAAAAAATCCTCATAAATAAAATTAAGTAATAAAATAAAAACGTTTAAAAAGAATTCTAAAATTAAATCAAATTTAATTTACAACTAAGTATAATTATAATAATAAAAATAAAATAAAAAATAAATAAAAAAAATATTCAAATTGAACAAAGAAAACACCAAACTACATAAACTAAAATTGTATTATTATTTAAATTTAATTTATAACTTAATTATAGAGACTAGTCTTTTATGTAAAAAAATTAAAAAAAAAATGTGAATAAAATAAATATTTAATTAATACATTTTAGTATTATAATGTTACACAAATGCTAAAAATACCAGAAATCCTTAAGAACAATATTGTGTTAATTGAAAACAAAATAATTCGTTTCAAAATTATTTAAATTTTTTTCGCACTCGTTTGACAAAAATTTCTACAGAATAATGTGGTCTCCTCCATAAATCGCGCAATCTCTTGATCTGCACTAGCAGGTAGAGAAGAAAAACTATCATTCATCACATAAAATGATTTCAGTTTTAAACTAAATATTCATATTTGATTTCATTATGTTTTTATTTAAATTTCTGAACGTAATTTACTACCAATTTACCAAACTCGGGTTTTTGTATTTGACTGAATTTTTACCGTGATGTTGAATTTAATTTGATTTAATTTATTTTTTTTTAATTAAAATAAATCGCAATAATTTTAAGGATTTCAAAATTAGAAAATTACCAAAAACAATTTATAAATATGAATGTGTTTTTTGAGAGTTTGGAATAAATGTGTTCAAAAAATCCAATGTTATTATATGTTTAAATATAATGTTATCAATTTAAAAATAAACTAAAAATGTATTTGAGTATTTAATACAATAAAAGTCAGTGTTAAACTTGTAAATAGCAAAATAATTGTAAATTTAAAAAAAAAAGGAAAAAAAACTGAATCTGAAACTGAAAGTACTTGAGTTTATAAACTATAAGAAAAAATAAAAAAAGAAATAATTAAAAAATTAACTCAATTTTTTTTTATTTATATACAACAATTTTGATTTGATTTGTTGTGCTTAATTGATTTTTTTTTTTATTTTTGTCAATTTTTTTTGAAAAGCCAATTTATATTTCAAATTCATTTAAATGGTTTTTCTTCTACGGTGGGTATTTCCATTTAGAGATAAACACGTTAATCTGTTAATTTTAGGGTTTTTGTTTCTTAAATTAACTAATTTTATTATTTATTAATTTGTCCGTTTTCGTTTGCAAATAATTTTTTTTACGTTTTAATCAAATCAATTCCTTCAACCAAAAATCGCAGTTTTAAAGTTAAATGTTTTTTAAAACAAATGGTTAAGATATTTCACACGACACTTATATTAAAAGGATAACGAAGTTGATCGAACGACTTTTTTTTGCAATTAGCAAAAACCAAACACCTAACATTCCTGCAGGTAATGCGGTTCCATAATGGACTTCAATTATTTCGAAGATGTGGAGAACAAAAGGGCTTGATCATGTAACTCGGCCTTGTAATAGATTCGAGTAATTTCAAATCTACTCTAAATGACTACTCGATGAAACACATAGAATCATTGCAATTAGTTAAGCGCGAGATCTCTAGATAAACTCGCTGAGATATCCGGGGTCAGACTGAACTATCTGCTAAGACATCTCACGGCTACGGGGCGAGACTCCAGATCTGGCGAGTGATGTATTTTCAAAACGGTAACATACAGACTTTGCTTGAGTATGACAACGAACCCAGTAGTCAAATATTTTCTGCAGACATGCTTAAACAAATTATTTGTGTGTGAAACTACATACTTTGTTTGACGACCAACACTTTTTATAAATATTTTTTTATGAACATGCACATTATAAAAAGTTATGAAATTGACTGATATTCAAAGTAAAAATCTACCGAGCATGACTTGTAGAACATGTTGATTTGACGAATACATGGAAAATCGAATACTTCGTGTATCAGAATATCAGAATATGCAACATATATTTTGTGTGAGAATTAAAATATAATCATGATAAAAGGTTTGACAAAAACTTTTACATCTGTATGTGTTGGATTAAGATTTAAAGCCAAGGTAGCATTGTAGCATTGTGCCTTTTAATACAAATTTATAAGACTCGGGCTCTTATCTCTGTTACGTGTAGAACAAATTTTTGATTTCAACGATTTGTTACTAATTCTTAAAACATATAGGAAGGAAATTCAAAGCACGGCTATAATTTTTATTAAATGCTCATCATAATATTAGATAAAAGTCTTTCGTTCAGCTCTTTCGTCCGTAGTCGAAGTTCGAAAGAAGCTTACTTTCCTTTTTTCGAAAAACCCTAATTACATTAAATTAAGGAAAATAAAATTGTACTACAATAAACTATAATGTAACAGACGTTTTACTCCAACCATATTATGGTCTTATTTAAATATGTTTATGTTAAGTTGTAATAGCGATTTCAAGATAATACAAAAAATCGCTACAGTTTTCGTACTTGTATAGGTTTGAAAACCCTTAGAAAAATTTGTAGAGTTGGTCTTACATAAATGAGGGAAAAAACTATTCGATAGATTTATAATTAACTGAAACGTATTTAATCATTTCTACCAAATAATGGTGGGTCCTAGGTATCGCCAATTTGCATGGAAATAAATTTAATATTCAACATCTGCACTATGATTACATGTCATCTCTTATATGGACAGACATTGCTTATCCGACTCAAAAAGTGATCTAACTTAAAGTTGAATGTTAACATAATACCGTTCTTACCTAAAGTGATTTTAGATTAAAAAAAATGAACCTCTTGTATTTTATTTTGTAGGACGTTGTTACTAGCCCTGTAACAACCCTGTAAGACCCTTCGCTTTTGGATGCCATAATAAAAGTAATTGATGTAATGAAATTAGAAGTTTGATTTGATTAAATTAGTTGATTATAGTTTTTGTTCATTTAGTGTTTTAGTTATGTATTTAATCTCTTGTTTTCTTAATCCTTAGACATTTACTTGTGTTTAGTAGAAATAAAACGCTTAACTTGAAATTTTATCCCTACATGTCTAATAAGTTTTTAAATTTATTAACGTTTTAAAAAGCTAAATTTTCATGCAAAATTTAGTTTTCAAATGTTTAATATATTTGAAAGTTTATTACTGACATTGGGGGATTAGAAAACTAATGTAGTTTAGTTTTTAAATAGTTTAAATAAAATTTAAATAACAGTAAATTGATAACACAACAGTATGCCATTTTAAAAGCAAATTAAATGTAAATAAAATATAGAAAATAAATTATTATTGTAAAAATGTAAATATACAAAAATAAAAAATAACTTAAATAACTGATTTAGATAGATTCTGTTAATTTTATCAGTTATTAATTGACATCTTATTTGATAATATAGTTACGTTTAAATATAAATTATAGACTTTGAGCTTTATTTTTTATAAATTAGTAAAAAAAAAAAAATCTGAATCAAATTTACTTATTTTTTAAAATTTAAAAAAAATGTATTATTTAAAAATTTAATATTTCTAAAATATTATATTAAGAACCAAACATATCGTTAAACATAACAATATTCATTTATTTATTTATTTATTTATTCTTTTTGTAAATGCTCTTTAAAATCAATTTTATTTATTTGTCTCCTCTCTTGTTTGGGCAATGCCGTTAAGAATACAATAAACATTAAAAACATTAAAAACTTTTTTTTGAAAACAGTCTTTCTGCTTAAGTATTTAATAAACAATTTAACTAAATACAATCGTTTAAAGTTTTCCACTAAACACTTTAGCTTAACGAACAAAATGTTTGCTTTAAACCTTTAACACAAATCAATGAAAAACACCTTAAATTTCTTAACAAAAAAAAAAAAAAAAAAAAAGAAATAAAGACTGGAATATAGTGTAAAAGTAAATTAAAATGATATTAAATATAATTGTTTAATAATAATAAAACTAATTTAAATATATTGGGCCAATTCAAAGTAGACTCTCCTATTGTACTATGTCATATAATTCATATTAATATGACTAGTGACTTTGAACACCTTTTGTTAACAAATTATGTATTTAATACAAGAAAGAAGACAAAGAGATGACGCTGTTAAAAATTGTATGTATACAGAAAAGAAGAAAATATAAAATATTCTCTCTGAGAGGTGAGAAGCGAAGAAATTCTCTCTGAGAGACAGTATGGTTAAAAGTATAACATAAACAATTTCTTATACATAGGAAACAAATGTGTAAAGTCATATTATTTTTTTTGTATGGAAATTACTAACAAAAATTTTATGCATGCATAAAATAATATGAAATAGCACAAATATGACTGATATGCAACCACTTTGAATTGGCCCATTGTTTTTGTGTAATATGATTTTTAATTATTAGTTAGTCAAAATTGTCAATGTACATGTATTTTATTATTTTACCAAAAAAAAAAAAAGATTTTACTTTATTGTCATTCAATAAACCAAATAAAACAGCATTTTATTAAATTAAAAAAAAAAAATCGAAATACTTTAATAATTTCATTTTTTCCCCCCAAATGGAAGTTATACCAAAATTATTACAATTTTACCATTAAATTAAAAAATGTTAATTTTTATTTTTTTGTATTTTAAAGAAATAAAACAAAACAATATTAAATTTGAAAAGGAAAAGAAGAAGAAGAAGCTGAAAAATAAATATAAGAAATAACAGTAATCATGTCTCATATAAAATTCCCCTTAAATTTGAAAAACCTTAAAATAAATAGTAAAAGAAATAAAAAAAATAAAATAAAACTAATTTGTTGTTAAGATTAAAACCAAAAAATAAAAATAGAAAAAAACTAATAATTTGAAAATAGCAAATGTTTTATAATCGTTATTAATAAAAAAATAAAATTCAAAAAAGCAAATAATAAATAAAACAAATAATTTAAAAAAAAACACAAAACCAAGGATATTAATTTCAACCCACAAAACAAACAAAATATGCAGTGTATTTCAATTCCCCTCTTGAACTAAAAATATTTTAAATATAAAAACTATAAACAATTAATTATTTAGTCAAGTGCAAAAGAAAATAAACAAATTAAACTAAACTAAATGATAAACAAAAAGTGGTAAACGAAATATATTAGCAAAAAAAAAACACAATTTTTTTTAATATTTTACTTAATTATAAAAGAAAAACCTAAAGCAAATTAAATGATTGCTGAATATAAACAAAATAAAACAAAAACCAATTATTTGAAACAGAAAAAAAAGGGTTTATTGTCAGTCTTTCATATGTTTTCATGATTTATACAATTTTTTCGTTTTAATTTTTTAGCAATCGCGTATAGAAACAAAATTCAAAGTCCTCAAACTTTAACGAGTGAAAATAATCCATAAAACTAAACAGATTGTCTAATCCTATAAAACTGTGTTTGATCGAGGTAAAGCTTTGAAATTTTTGCCATTGATTTTGGCGCCAGACATTTTGCTGTTAAAACGGATGAAATAAGTTAAAAGATTTCGTTAAGTCGACAATTGCTTTAGTTTGCCTGAGGCAATTTTGAAGTAAAACTCAAATATAATAGTAATTTAATCATTGATTGATTGGTTTAATTATTTAGAATGCAATTAATGGCAAATTGCCCAACTTTCGCAAACAAATCATGCCACAAGTCCGACTTCAGGTAATAAAACAACTTAAAAACATGCCTTGTGCCAAAAATATATCGGTAGTAAACAATATATAACCGTTGCGATCATATCGTCACATTAATTTCTCTCTGCATGCACAAACACTATTGATTTGTTTTTGTTAAGGAGTTCATAGCGGTGCGACATCACTTAATCGCAGACAAAACATGAAACAAGCGTTTTAGAAATAACATTTGTGAAACCTATTAGGTTTTTTATGTAATTATAAATGAATAGTTATTCGAATTTGTTTTTATTCAAATTTATTGTAAATCATTTGCTCTGTCCTTGGCTCATTTAAGACACTGACAAATTAATCCGATATCAGCCGAGTGGAATGCTAATAATGAAATCGTAACTAATTACGAAAATCGATGCCACTCGGCTAATGTAGCATTAATTATGCAGTATTCTCAAATCTTTGCAATTTAATTTAAAAATGTTTTAGGAGGCGTAATAATTTGTGAAAATGATGTAAATGAGATAGATTTATAAACAATTTTATTTTCTTAATACGAATATTTGAAAAAGTTTCGTGGCAAGGCCCAAAAATTTATGTGTTCAACAGTTCATTGAAGCGAATTGAAAACTGTGACCCACTCTGATAGCGATTGTAAAACCAACGGTAAATGTTCTTCATACGGCATAATATTCGTTCCGCCTTTAGTGGTGTAGGGTAACGATTTTAAATCTATTTGATTCACTTGAAATTTTATTTTTAGCCATTTACACTGATTGTTAGTGAAAACCTAATAAACTACATCATCTCATAGTTTATTGTAAAATCAACATTAAATAATTGCCGTTGCTTCTGACTTTTTATATATTCTTTGATATGTTCATTAGCTCAATGAAATACACTATTACTCGTGTGGGTCGCGTCTTTGCGGTCACCCGATGTCAATATTTTGTTTGTCTAGACCCCACTAAGAAAGAGAAAGAGAGGGAAAGAGCCTTTTTTCCACTCTCTGTAGCTCCGCTCCTAAGATATAAAATATACTTGATATACCCACTTTAGTTGTGTAATCTACTTAGCAAGGGCTTGCACCCGTTATGTCATAACTCCATTCAGGTATGTGCGAAATGGCCCGCACAATACTTAGACTATTTTTAATACGAGAACGGCACTTAGTGGTACCAGGTCACGTTTTTGGGTTCAAAGGGTGTTGTAACTCTGCTTGACATAAAAAAAAACAATAATTATGTATAGACTATACATTTTGAAGAACAACATTCGGTTTGTTTTAAGATATTAAGCGTGATTTTATTACTTACCGTTCTCGTTCTGGAGGTATGGCTTCATATGTCAGCTTTTCGGCCTTAAATTTGTACTTTTTTAAACTTTGCGCGACGAGAGGCACTGGTTAACGTCGTTTAATCGAGCTCAAATTTTGGATATCTCAATATCTAGAAAGAGAAATCGTTTTGTTTCAGACGAACTAGATTTTTTCCCAATATAAGATTCAGAACCTCTTTATATAAATCTCGTTTTATTTAAAACCTTCTTAACAAACAAATAAATAAACGCTAACAAAGTTGTCTCATATTGAATTTAGCTTTTATTATCTTTTAAAGAAATCATTTTTTTTTTTTTTTTTTTGTAATCTATATATACATATAAATATTAATTCCTTTTTCCCTTGGTCACGGCATCACTCGTGAATGGCTGGACCGATTTTACTAATTCTTTTTTTTTTTGTTGTATTTGTTATTATTAGGAGAAGGTTCTTATGTAAGAAAATAATAATAATAATAATGTGTCACTGGCAGTAAATATATCGGTCGGAGTTAGTCTGTGCTCGAAGTTATAATAACAAAATACCTACATAATTCATTTACCATTTCTTATTGTACTTTCCACATTGGTTTCTACAGGATAATTTGTACGGTGTGTTTTTTTCTGAAGTGTTTGTTAAACGGTTACAATTTCCAGTGCGGCTAGCATTTCCAATGTCGATAAATAAATCACAAGGGCAGTCGCTAAGTGTTTGTGGCATTAATCTTGAAAATTCATGTTTTTCACATGGCCAGTTATATGTCGCCTGTTCCCGTGTCGGAATACCAACAACACTATTTATATATGCGCCAGAAAATAAAACTAAGAATATTGTGTATCATAAAGCATTAGAATAATAAACACTTTGTTTTTGGAATAATTTTAATTAATTAATATACCAACAGCATTACTTAATAAAGAAATTAACTTTATTCATATAAAAAGGTAACAGATATTTCTTGATTATAGGGCGGTACGAAGTTCGCCGGGTCAGCTAGTTAATTAAATAATAAAGCTGTTAGATGCAAACTATAATAAAAGTGTGTGTAACTCACACAGCAACTTAGGTGTGAAAATCCACTATTACATATAGAATGTTCGCATTCGTTTTCGCGAATATCGGCGTCAAATATTTACATCTGCATTCGCATTCACGAATACTTAACAATTAATATTCGTTACATAGCTATTTTGTAGTAAATTTGTCAATACTGATAAATGTCTTAAATTACAGACATTCAAAAATCAGTATTTAAAATCAAATGAACAGGATTTTTATTTCGTTAGATTTTGTATGCAAACAAATTTCCATAGTGAGTCTTCAAGTCTAGTCTTTAAACTTCTTACTTAGCTTAGAAATTACAAAAGTACTTGTGAGCTGGTGTAGTTTGATTAATCATTATTAATTCAAGATTAAGTAGAAATATTAATACAGTTGAGTTCGGATAAGTGCACAAAGTTTAAATAAAAAAAAATCGCTTTAAAGAAAATCCGTAATACTGCAACATTTTTTTTTTCTTTTGTAAAAGCTCCCACTTAAATGGAAACTTAACATCTTTTGTTTTTATTATCATGCTCATTTAAATCGTATTGTATACATCCGCTAGAAGTATATTTTAATTTATAAAATAAAAGAAAAATGTTGTTCATAATAAGTAGACATCGGCTTATTTTCCAATGCCATTTCTTCCCCGAATCTCGCTTAACCGAATTCGACTGTACACGTAAATGTTGTCGTGCCTTAAAATATTTTCTATTGTGTTGAGTAGTAGTAATCGTTAAGTAAATGTTTGTGTATTATTAAATATTGATAACAATTTGGAATATTTTACAAAATTTATGCCTTTTTTTTGCAACCGATGCATCATTGAAGAATCTGGTAAGTTTTGTCAAAGTATTTGTACCATAGTATATTGAATAAAATATTTTCTAATAAATATTTAAACTTTTTTTTCAATTCTGTAGCCAAACTTATTGTAAAGCTCCATATCTGTACATTCACTGTTCTTTAACATTTCAATTTTTATGTGTTTACTACAACAACAACAAAATAAAAACAACAAAAAAAGAAGAAAAAGAAGAAAAAAACACCAATAATTAATTCATATTTTCCTCCGTTAAACCTCCTCTAATCCAAATCAAATGCATACAAATACAAAAACTTTATTTCATTAATACTTTCGCAAATGCATGAGCTTTTGAAAGCTGTTTGCTTAACTTTTTAACAAGCACGATTTCATTTCCAATACTTTAGAAACAATTTAAAGGTTCTTATTTTCAGATATCGAGAAAATTGAAAATGCACATGTAGTGTAATGTCTGTAATTAAGTGTAAAATAATTGTTTTTTTTTTTCATTTTTTTATTTGCGATATAAATAAGAATAATGGTAATAAAAATGAGTTGTAAAAAATGAGTTGTAACTAATACAACTTGACTGCGGTAATTGAAAAGTCTATAATTAAACTCTTAAATCTATGTATGTAGATGAACTTGACTGTGTTGTAATTATTACGTAATAATCTTCTATCTAAGTGTCTTGTCATATAATATGTATGTATGTACTTATCATTATCATTCACATAATATCGTACACACTGTTTTATGTTTAAGGTTTCCTTTTGTCTCTGTATTGTCCTCTGTTTATTTTTCGCTCTTCAAAAGCTCTTGTCATATAACACTCACACTTATATCACATTGAAAACTTTGTCGTTTGTCACTCGTTAACTTTCAATCATTCACAATCGATCACAACCGCATTGAAATCAAACTTAATAGTGTCGCTCATTTCAACACAAACTCAAAAACTGTTAATGACTTTTAGTTCATATAATTTAATTATTTGTTTTTTTTTTTTTTTTTTGTATTTTTAGTTTATTTTAAATGTTTCACTTTCATTTGTTTGTCTTTTTTGTTTTCAATTCTTTTCAATACATTATTTTATTTCTATATAAAATTGGTGTTAATTATACTTTGTCTCTAAACTTATTATTCAATTAACTTTTGTTTATGATGTTTTATATTTAAAAGAAAAAAAAAATACTAAAAACAAAAGAATTACTAAAAAAAAATGAAATGCTAACTTTAACACAGTAAGAGTAAAACTTATTTATTTAAATTTTTTCATTCAACATTTGTAAAATATTTTCTCAAAAAAAAAAAAAAAAAAAATACTTCTACCACTACTACTACACTGCCTATTGCTACTCTGGTGTGTGGTACTTTCGGTACTTTAGACCTGTTGGTTTTTGGGGTAAAATCGTTGGTTCGCTATGTGTGATAGCTGGTGTCCTGACAATCGCTCTGCCCGTACCCGTCATTGTTAGTAATTTCAATTATTTCTATCATCGCGAAACGGATCAGGAGGAAATGCAAAGCCAAAACTTCAATCATGTCACAAGTTGTTCATATATGCCCGGTGCTTTAGGTAAAACGCTCTTAAATATTACAAATAAAAAATGTTTCTTTATATTAACGAATTATTGCATGGCGAACAGGTCAACATTATCGAAAATCATCGTTGTCTGAATCGTCATCAGATATTATGGATTTAGATGATGGTATAGGCACACCGGGTCTGACTGATCATCCGGGACGTCATTTAGCTCCATTCCTAAGGACGCAACAATCTTTTGAGAAACAACAACTGCAACTGCAATTACAACAGCAACAACTGCAACAACCTCAACAAAATGGTATAAGAGGGTCTAGTACTCTAACCCAGAGGCACAATAGCGCTTTGGCGGTCAGTATTGAAACCGATGTCTGACTACTGGGTAAGTTTTTTTTTCTCTCTCTTCTCTCTCTTCTCTCAATTGTTTTCTTTTAAAAATTAATCATCTAGTTCTATATAGTTGAAAATTTTATTTCTGATAATGGTCTGATAATTGTATACCTCCCAGTAAAAGCTATTGTCCTCTTTTGTTTTGCACTTTCAGTAAAAAACGTGGAGCAGAGTATTAATTGGCGTCGAGAGATGTTACGCTGGATGCCAGAAACAACATCAAAGGCGGTATAAAAGATAATTTTTTTATAATAAATAATACAAAAGCGTTCTTTTCTAGAAAATTCAAATAACCACAAAAAAATTATACATTTTCTTTTTTATTGTCGATTTTTTTTTTTTAGAATTTAATAAAATTGATAAAAACAAAAAGAAGAAATATTAAAAATTTAGCAAATATCATTATTAGTAAAGAAGGAGTAAAACCAAAAAAAAAAAATATACAAAAAACTAAAAAAATCAACCAAAAATAAAACAAGAATAGATAAAATAAATTTAGTTAATAATTAATTAGAAAAAAATTTTTTTTAAGACAAGATAAATTAAACCAAATAAAAACCAAACAATTAGCTTAAAAATAAAACACAAAATTATAGTAAATAAAATATAGACAATTATTGATTGGTTGGTGAAAACTGTAGTGGACGAAATAAGACACAAAATTATTTTATTTTATTATTCGAGAGCAAAAAAGCAACAGTCAAATACATGTTTGTAATTTAATTTAATTTTTTTTTTTTTTTTTTTTTTGTTTGGTAACACAAACTAACAAAAAGTGGTTCAAGTTATTGGGTTAATTTATTTTTTAACTCTAATATAAAATATCCTCGCTTATTTGGTGATTAAATACTTTTTATGTTTAGTTCAATAGTGTTTTTTTTTTTTTTTTTTTAATTTTAACTTCTTTTCAGTATTTAATTAGAAAGATCCACAGGAGAGGTGTTGGGCTAGTTGGTTAATTCTCAAGGTCATATTGTGATAATTTTTAAAGGTTCAAACATGACTTAACAATGTTGCAGTGAACAATAAAATATTTTTAAATATAACGGCAAAATGAGATGATAGCACACCTTGTAAATTCTACAGAACTATGCAGTTTCAGTACTTGTCATATTCTCAAATGTTTATCAATTAAAAAGGTTTTAACATTTTTTTTATTTCACTTAGAAGGTGTGTATTTTTGAGTATCTTTTCCCAAAATTTTAATATTTTGTAAAATCCATGTACTGATTGATAAGTTGAATAAAACAGAATATGCATTTTTATGATATAATGTAACCCAAAAGTTTGACATTTATTTTTTTTTATTTTTTTTAATAAAAAGAATAAGAAATAATATCAAATTTGTTCACACTTTCAGATGTATCGCTTTCTATGTATGTACATACATATTGCAACAGAACATAATAATATCAATAAAGAATATTAAAATAATATTTTTTAATGCTTTAAACTAATAAATAAGGAATGCCAAAATGAAAACAGAAAAAACTACATTCAAAAAGTTAAAAATTTTCACAGTTTTTACTCGTGCAACCACATTTATGGGCTGGTTGTCATTCTTTGGCGCTAGAAGTCTTTAATTAATAAAATTGAATCTAATATTGATTCCAACTACACACATGTGTAAATTTTAAAATTTGCAAAAACAAAAGTCTAGTTCATTTCGGTAATTTTAGAAATTACACAACAAAAACTTAAGCCTAATATTTTTAAACACAACTCTAAAGGTCTAACCATTCTCTAGTGATATTTGAAATGACAGATCTATTGGTTCTGGTAGTGTACAAATTTTTAAATAAAATTTTATTATTTTTCTTAGTTATTCATTAATTATAATTGAAACTATATTTGATATATTGAGTAGCATATGCAATAAATTTTTATTTTTATTTATTTATTTTTTTTTTTTGTTAATAAAGTTAAATAAAAAAAAAAAAACAAAATGCTAAATATATAAAACAAAACTGCCGTTAATTTAAATAATACATAAACTTGAAATATAAAATAAAGCATTAAGATAATTATATTGTAAATATTGAAAATTGATAATTTAATGCAATAAATATATAAATTTAATATGAAATCTTCCATTCAAAATAGTAAAATTATCATAAAATCAATAATAATAGAAAAAAACAAACAGAAAAAAATAAATAAATTTTCAAAATATCTTTTCCGAATTAACACCAAAATAACTATCGGTTAAGCTTGGTTTAACTTTAAATATTATTATTTTGAAATGTTGAAACACACTTAGAAAGGGAAAAGTGAAGAATAAAGCAAATGTGCTCTTTGACCAAAAACAGTAAATACTTGAAATAAAAAATCAAATACTTCAACTTTTGTCAATTAAATATGTATGTAAAAATATTATTAAAATTTATGTTCCATTTGATAAAATTTTTATGTTGAGTTCGCTTCTTCCATTTTTTTTTTTTTTTAGTTATTCACCTTATAAACAGAAAAAACGAAAATTTATAACAATAATACAAATAATCTATTTCAATATATATCTATCTATCTCTCTTTCTCTTTCGGACCATAACTTTTTTTTTTGATAATTGCCCTAATCAAAAAATAAAAATTAATAAATATATTTAAAAATGAAAGAAAAAACAAAATCAAATATTCTAAAAATAAAATGACTGAACCTCAAAGAAAAAATATTTACACTCATTTTACTTTAAATTATTTTTAATTTATAAACAACTTTGATTTGCTTTTTATGATCACTAATCTGAAAGTGTACATATGTAAACTAAAATTATTAAAAAAAAAGAAGAAAACAAACAAAGAATAACATAACATACATAAATACAATAATAATCATTTATATAAATAATCATGCATGTAAAAAAGAAACAAATTATTAATATATAAAACTGAAATAAATATATAAAGCGAAAAGAAATAATCAATATAACAAAATTAATTAAAAAATAATTAAAATAATAAAAAAAATACATGAAACGTTATCTAAAAGCTTTGAAAACCGTCCACGCGATTGCATAATAAAAATGATTGTCAAATGAATCAAAAGAGAACAACCATACAACATACACACAGAGTTTTTTAACCAAACAATCTTTTCTCTCTCTCTCTTTTTTTTTAGTTTCTAAATTATAAAAATTTCTTTTTTGTGTTTAGCTGCCTGATTCGTTTTTTTTTAGTTCAAACAAATCCTTTAAAGAAAGAAGACAAAACAAAAATAAAATTCGCAAAAGTTGAAGTTTAGGTGAAGTAATATTTATACCTGCAAACAAATAATTAAAGTAATAAATATAGCACATGTATGTTTTAGTACATTTAATTAACATTATTTTTACTCACTGTATATGATGTAACTGTAGGTTTGTCTAGTGCACGCCTAAAAGTATGTTGTACATTATTTGAAATATTATTATTGGTACATACGAGGTACATAATGCATAGTTGTCCATAACGCAACACCTTTGTTCAAAGTTATGTTAGTAATAAATATTTATTACAACATTTACAAATATCTACTTAGCAATACATTTATTTATCTATTCAATGTCTCTGAAACCATTAATTAATTTAAATAATTAAAAATGTCTGTATTTGAATTAAATTGATTGGAAACTCTTACATTAAAGTTAAAAGTTTAATCATGGCTCGAAAAAAAAAATAAAAAAAGAATACGTTTTTAAACGCTGTTATATAATAGCGATCCTTTGTATTGCGGCCAATAAATTGTCAACGAACTAGCTTATGGTAAAACAAAAATTTTGAAATTATTCCTATGAACTTTTGTTTGTTATGGCTTGCATTCAGTTATGTAGAAAATTATTTGTTTAACTTTTTACTTTTCAATTCAAAATTTTCAGAACCATATTTATAGTAAATTTTTTACAAAACGAATTTTGTTTGTTTGTCGTAAGGTTCTTTTAAGCACGAAAATTTGGTTTGATTATTCTGCGATACGTTAATTTGAAATTTAAAAATCAGTAAGCATCTATCTATCTACCCAAGTCATCACTTTAATAACGAACTGTTTTGACGCTATTGTCATTTTAACTTATACACTACGGTGTTAAAGAGTTAAAACAATTATAAAAAGTTTTGTATTTGAATGGCTTTTAACAAATTCCGCAACAAGAAATTGTATTCTGTGTATATCTAAGCAAAAGTCTACAAAATAAGTTTATATGCCTCACATTTTGAATGAAGCCATTACTAAAACACTTCCTAGTAAGACAGACGATATTTAATAGGCATTGAAGAGGAAAAGCAAGTCATTATCTAATTTTTGCTGGGTGTGTATAATTTGTGATGAGTAACGTAACAAGTCCTGGTGGCAACACTTAATAAATACCAAGGTTGGCAACCGAAACGAATAACGGTATCGGTATCGGTATGAAGGTTTTTATTATTTCGGTAACGGTATCGGTATCGGTATTTTAATTATAACGGTATCGGTATACCGGTATCAGTGCTACAAACCGGTATTGGCTAAAAATAAAAGATTTTGAACATATACATATTTAGGGGCGTATTCATAAAAAATATTTTAGGTTTATTAAAGGCTTATTTGACAGATATTGTAGAGAAATTTGTCAAATAAGCTTTCAATAAACCTAAAATATTTTTTATGAATACGGCCCTTAATTTTTATTTATTTACTAGCCAATCCCGGCGCGCGTTGCTACGCCCCTTAATAATTCGAAATGCATTCTGAATTTTAATTGAATATCAAGTGCAAAAACTTAAAAATTATAATTTTTTTTATGGGAGTGGCATTTCCCACTTTTCTAATCACGAAATTGTAAAGTCATAACAGCTC
Source organism: Phyto melanocephala (assembly GCA_941918925.1). Taxonomy (NCBI): domain Eukaryota; kingdom Metazoa; phylum Arthropoda; class Insecta; order Diptera; family Rhinophoridae; genus Phyto; species Phyto melanocephala. The sequence goes on along the minus strand of OW799234.1, from coordinate 134,973,207 downwards.
AATATGTGTGCAAAGTTTCAGAATAATCGGTCCAGTGCAAGTACTTCAAAATGAAAACTTTTTTTTATGGGCGTGGTACTGCTCACTTTTCTAATCACGAAAATATTTAGTCATGACAGCTCGATATGTGTGCAAAGTTTCAGAAAAATCGGTCAAGTGCAAGTAGCTAAAACTGATAACTAATTTTTATGGGCGTGGCCCCGCCCACTTTTTTCCACCCATAAACACTCCCTGGTATGTGTAAAACAACTTGCCAAAGCTTGTGTCCGATCGGTTTTACAGTTTCGGAGTCTATAGCTAACACACACACACAGAGTTTCACTTTTATATACTTATTAACAAAAATATTAACTAAACATTAACTTCTTTTCTAAATATTATATTTAGTAAGTAATATTAGGAACACACACATGTTCTTTTTCCTTGACAATGCAGTTGTTAATATTTTTTTTAAAAATCAAATTAAAAAAATTTTCTGCAAATATTTTCCTTTGGTCGAGGCATTTTGTTCTTGTTATCATATATGTTTTTTAAATGCTTTTAAATTTAGTTTGATCACTTAAGTTGTGCGCTTCAAAGAAAAGCTTTTTTCAGTTGTAATAATACAAATTTATACAGGTGACCTTAGTTATACAACAAATCTTATATGTTTCATTTTTTTGGTGCAAATTTGTTTGCAAGAAACAAAGAACAGCTGACACACTGCAACCACTGCAAATTCTCCTTGGCCAGTAGCAAAACAATGGCAGTGATGTCATCGTGGTGTATGAAGGTAAAAAAGCTATTTCAACTAACACAATAGTGTTGAACATATAGAAATTTGATGCTATTTGCTTAATTGGTATGCATTTTAAATACCGAAACACTGAAATGATGATACCGGTATAATACCGGTATTAAGGGAAACGGTATTTGAATACAGGTATTTTACGCAAAAAATTATTTCGGTATCGGTATCGATACCGGTAATCAATTTTAAACGGTATTTAATTTACTTTATTAATCAATTTTAAACGGTATTTAATCGGTATCGGTATCAATAACGGTATCGGTTGCCAATCTTGATAAATACATACTTTTTTTTGCGAATTTTACTCTTTTAACTAATGGCTGAGAATGACATTTATATATATGGACGTTTGTATGCATATTGCATGTGATGAAAACATACTTTTAGGTTATTCGTTTAAAAGATACCTTTGTTATGCACCAAAAGTTACATTAATGTATGTATTAAATATTGATTAAAAATATTATTAAAATTATGTTTAAAAATTACAAGTATAAAACATAAAGCTGCCATTTATTTATTTATTTTTTTCGTTTTTCAATAAGAAAAAAAATTATAATTCGTAAAATTTCATTGTAAATATATTTATGAAATACTTAGGATATTAATAATTTTAGGATAAACCCCATGGCCAGTATTCAAAATACAAAATTGTTATTATAAATAAGATTTTATTAATATTATTTTGTTATAACAAAAACAAACTTTGGTAATTAATTTTATATGTCTTGATAAAAAAAAAACAAGTTAATTTATAACGGCTTATTTTCTTTTAAAACTACTCTTGTATTGCTGCTTAATTCCACCTCAAACCAAAGGCATTAGAAATTTTTTCAATTTATACAAAATAACATATCGATTAAAAAAAAACTATTTATTTCTGATTCATTATTAAACTTATTAATAGAAAATTTTTTAAATGAAAGCTTGTTTAACGGAAAACATAAAAAAATGATTATTAATAACTTGAAAAAATAAACTTTAATCATCATACATTAAATAATACTTTAAAATAACTGAAGATAAAATGCCAAAAATATGAATAAAAAAAATTCTAAAGTAAAAATTCATTAAAAATATTTTTTAACTCAATTATTAATAATAAAGAGCTTTGCCAGAGTAATTAATTATAAATAAATAAATAACTTATTAAAAAAAAATTAAATTAAAATGCATATTTTGATTTTTTTTTATTTATTTTATTAAAAAAAGACTGGAATATTAAACGGATATATTAAATAAATTAACAAAAATATATTTAAAAATAAAAATAAAAAAACAGCAGCAAACGTTTTGGTTAAATTTAATTTTTTATAATTGCTTTAAAAACAAAAAGAAGAAATACACGTATGCAATGTACAATATGGAAATAATATATAAAAGATAGACAGTCAATTCTATGTTTAAAATTGTTTACATACACATGTACTTAAAACAATTAATTTTAATTTTTTCTCGAACTGTTTGTTTTAAACTTATATTTATATTTATTTATTGAGTTCATTGTAAAATTTTCTTAAAAAGAAAAAAATTTATTAAGAAATTGAAAGAACGATCAGAAAAAAAATATGTATGTGTTTTTGCCGAAACTAGCCGAGTGAAATGTATTTTCGAAACCAGCTTTGGTTTCATCGCCACCACTCTTTAATCGGTGACTAATGGCGTTATCTTTTCTCACAAAAATTGTTCATTTTTTTAATACTTTTTACGCCTTAATGTTTATTTAAGAAAAAAAAATAAATTAAATAAAATTTCGTGTGTGAATTAGCAGCGAGTTCTGTTGTAAACTAATAATGCATAAATATATCGTCTAAATTTCTTGATCTTTTTTAATTGATTATATTTGATTTTTATTTAAGCTTGAGATCACTTTTTTTGTTTTTTTATAAAAAATTGTTTATTAACCAATATTTCAAAAACTTTAATTTGTTTTTTGTTAATATTATTTGTATACATATTTACCCTGAAGAAGCTACCCATTGTTTGGTAGCAAAATATTCGTTACTAATAAATAATTTTTTATAAAAAAACAAAAAAAGTGATCTCAAGCTTAAAGAAAAATCAAATATAATCTAATAATGCATATAAAAAAATTTTAAAAATTTTACAACTCTTATTATTCTTATTTTTATTTGTTAGCATTATAAATAGTAAATGGGTAACAAAAATGTCCGGTAGCATCTTTATTTAAGTAAGAAAACACAATAATGTTCTAAAAAGAAATTTTCAAAATGAGCTCAAACCTGAATAAAAATTTTAATATTAGTTTAAAAAAATAATTTCTAGCATATCAATTGCATGGATGTATGATATATGATTTAGCAAAATGTATTCAAATAAACATAGTCATAATACACCCATGTATGTGTATTAAATACATTTATACATACATACATATGTATGTATACCGTATAACAAAACAATTAACTAAACTGTTTGCACAAATAACATGCATATGTATTTACAAATTTAACTACAACAACATAAATACATCATTTAAAGTTCCCAATATTCTGCCAAAGTTGTCATATTCCACTTCTTTCAAAATGTAAGAGGTATTCACGTCAAAGTATTTAGCATGCAGTAAACCACGCCGACAAGTTGAGTGATTATCTTCGGCCAAAAAAAAAACTACCCATGACGTACGGCTCAATATTTACGCACTAGATTTGGGCAAATTTTAGCATGAAATTATTTTATACATAATTGCTATGGTTAAAAAAAAAACTTTGCGTTTCTGCAGTTTCGCAGGATTAAATCTGGTGACGTGAGTACCATTATATTTGCTAAAGGCAAAAGTCATAATTAAGCAAGATTTTTTTCGGAACCTTTTATTTCTTTGTGCTTCAGCAATTTATTTGTAGTTTTAATCCAGCGCAGATGTATGAGTGAGCAAATAAAACAGAGTACAGGCAAGTTTGTGGGTATTTCTGCTGCATTTTCCTTTATTTCTCTTCCATTTTATTGCCACAAGAAAACTTGCTTAATGTGAACGCATACATAAAGATTTCTTCTCTTCATTTGTATTTTGTTAAAAGTTCTAACTTTTAAAAACAATTAAACTTGCTTCTAAATAAAATAGTTAAATTTTACAAAGAGAAGTTGCTAATTTCAGTTAAAATTTATTTTTTATATCAGTCTTTAAAAGAAAATTTCCATTTTTTTTTTTTTTTTTTTGAGCAAATAAACGTAAGATTGCAAGATTTAAAAACAAATGATGCTTATGATATTTTTAATGTAATAATTAAATTAAAACCAAAAAAAAAAAATATTAAATATACAATAATTTAGAAAAAACAAACAAAGAAACAAACAGAATAATTAATAAAAATCCCTCAAGAGTATTAAAATTTAACCTTTATAAGAAAAACTGAAACAACATCAAGTATGTAAAAATCGATAATAATTATAATATTATTTATGAGTTATAAACACAAAATATAAACCAAATAAAAATGCTAAATGAAAACAAAATCATTAGAAAATTTAATAATTGCTAAATACAAACCAAAACAAAACAAGTTGTTAATATTCTAAAGAAAGTTTTATAAATTGTTAAAAATATAAAATAAAACAAATCTAATATATGAATAAAACTAATGATAGAAAAAATACAAAAACTCTATTCCCCTCCCAAAAGAAAAATAATAAATAAAAAAAAAAAAAAACAGCCACATCTTAAGGATAGACGATACCAAAAAGCAAACAACTGCAGCAGTTGAACCAATTAAATAACTAATAATTTTGAAATAAAAAATATAAAAAAATAAAACGAAAGCAAATCACTACTACCAATACAAATACACAAATACAACACACTCAAGATACAAACAAAGACATACTGACACACCCATCCCTGTCCTAATAATTGCATTCCTTTATGATACACTAAATTAATGAAATTAAAAAAAAAGGAGAAAACAGTACTAAAAAAATTAATAAACAAATTATTGTATAAAAAGAATTGAAAACGTTTCGTAATTACATATCACAGCAAATAGTTGCAAATGGTAAGTAATCGACCAGCAAACAAAAAAAGTTTAAACGTAAGTGACATATTTTTCGAATTTGACTTTTTGAAAGCAGAATTGTTCTTTAAGATGGATTCACCCATAAAATTTTAGTTCAAAACAAAGTTTTTTTATATCGTGTTTGATGTTTTATTTTTGAGAGAGAGAGAGATTATTTTGTTTTTTCTTGAATTGGTTTAATTTTAATTCTTGTTCAGAAGAAACTGAATTGGGATGCCACTTTTTTTCAATATTTACATAAAAATTGAATTTGGTTGCCACATCACACAGTGTCAGTACATTTATTATACAAAAATTGTTTTTGCCGAAAATAAACAATTAAAATTGAATTTAATGAAAATATTGCTTAAAAATTAATAGAAGAATTAAAAAAAAACCAGGAATAAAATGTTGGAATGACATGAGCAGTAGTGCATACAAAAATAATTATTTAAAGCAGGGTTTTTCTCACTGCGACTCTTTTTATTTTCGATTTTTTTTTTATTAATTTCTTTTGCAAACAAATTGAATTTATGCACTTCAATTAAAAAAAAATAATTTTAATTTTTTTCTATCCGACATTTTCTTCACATATATTTTAATGAAATAGTTTACGTTTGTATTTATTTACATAGTTTGCTAGCGGTGCTGCCACTTTGTACAACTGTTTGCATTTTTATATTATATGGCAGCTTTGTTTTTTCGGACAAATTTTCTTAAATGGGTGAATCGTTCTGCAGAAAACTCTCAGTAAAAAATGTTATTCTCCGGAAAAAAATTTGTTCAGAACAAATGGGTGAATTCACCTTTAGCCTTCAACACATCATCTGCTTAAATATTGAATAGAAAGTATTGCAGGCCATTCAATTTTAACGTAAACGACACGCATTTTTATGTGTGATCGCAAAAATAATAAATATATATATATAATAAATAAATGAATTAATTATAAAGAGTAACAAATAATAACAGATCGATTGTCATAGGTAGAAAGGCCTTAACTCGTATTTTTTGCGAAATTGAGTTTTTTTTTTAAGTGTTTCCAGTACAACTTGACATAAAAATTTTAATGCAATAGTATCAAAAACAGTTTTACAAACAATTTTACAAAAGAAGTAACATGATGATAATACAGTTTCTGTTAAGTTTTTACCTTCTTGTCTAATGGAATTCAATCACAACTTCTTGGAGTCCTTTCAATATCACAATTTCTTGATATAATCGAATCTCCAAACTTTTCTCTCAATAATGTAATTGTTGCATTTGCTGTGTGGCACGTAGCCCCGTCTTATTGGAACCAATTTACACCATTAGACTATTTCTTGTGCAGTTATTGGTCTTTCGAAATAAACCAGACTCTCTTTAAGCTTTACAAGTCAATATTGAACGTGCCATTCATAACATACGACTTGATTTAGTGGAAAAAGTGCTCGAAAATTGAGTTCATCGAATTCGTTCCTGCGGAAGAAGTCGTGGAGGCCATTTGAATGCCGTTTTTTTTAACTTAATTGTATCGATTGCACTTCACATAAAATAAAAAACTTTTGAATTTCCTTAACAATAAGTGTGTGTGTTTTTTAAGAAATCATATCACTCTTATTGGAAAGCCTTTTGTTATTCTAAGGGTTTTTGAAATTATTCCTAAGGATTTTCGAAGATCAAAACATTTCACCTCTTGCTTTGGCATGTAAATTGGATTTGATCGCAGTGAAACTTTGCATTAAGCTATTACAATCTGAATGCGACTTAGTAAAATGAAATAAGAAAAAATAAATGATTAGAATTTTCCTTTAAAATTTCTTTCTGTTTGTTACCGTATTTGGCGCTGTCATATTTTTGTCTAACCTGTTAGAAATGTAGACAACAAAATTAAGGTAAAACTTATCTATAAGTTGTATAAGATCCAGGCTACATTTAAACTTTGAACAAATTCGAACAAAAGTTAAAAAGCTTTCTCGTGCAATATTTGATTTTTATTGCTCGATGTATATGAGTGTAATACATACACATCTATGTACGTGTAATTCAAGGCGCCTAAGTAAAGTTTTGCACCTGTTCCCGAATTCCCGACTGCACTGCATTCCGACTGAAAATTTCTAAAACAGAATATGATAATCCAGTTGTAGTTGTATTTAATTTCATTAATATAAAATTTTTATTTTTGAAAGTTTATTTCTTAAAATTTATAATTTTATTCTAAATAATAAATGCTAGAAATAAATTACACTTTTTTTCTTTATTCTGATGTCTAATGTATGTGTGTATGTACTTATGTGTGTAGGTGTGTAAGTATACTCTATATACCTATGGAATAGTTAACAAATTGACGTTTGATTTTATTTTAAAATCATACTTACATATGTATGCCTTAAGATGATATGTGAAGTTAATAAAATACTTAAAGTTATAAGGGCAGAAAAGGAAACGAAAGAAACAATGTGATGGCAAATGAGTATTTCTTTCACTCGAAGATAATAGGCGAATGAATCTAATATTTTAAAAGGTTCTCACAGTGAATTAAAGAATATTTGAACATCGTGCTACTGGCACGGAACAACTGGTGGAGAGTGGTAAAAACTGAATATGATTCCAAGTGGCATTAAATCTAAAAAGATATAAAAAATATATATTTGATCTTGTTCGCGATAAAAACCTAATAATAATCGATTAAGGTTCTTACAAGTATCTTTCAGCTAATCGTTGTTCCACGTGAGGTTTGATTTGTGCATAATCCTTTTTATCGGCAATAATAGTACTGCAATGTTTTTGCATATAAGCCAAAGTAAAAAGTTCATTTTCATTGAACGATCTTAAACCCGGTAATCGTAGACGTTCTTGTAGTCGAAGACTCTCGTAAGTGTGTTCTTGATCGAATGAAGCCCCAATAATGGGAGAAGCACTGTCGATGGCATTCAGAAATGAACTGAGAGCTCGTGCCGTTATTTTGGCAGAACTTAAAGTGATATGAAAACTTTTGAGGGCACTATCCGAAAGATCTTTTAAGTCTTCAGTATCCTGTTCATCCGCTGTAATACAGCCGACATCTACCTTGGCCAAATTAAAGTTGGCAGCAGCAGAATCTGCATTATCCGCTTTAAATTGTTCGACAAATGTTGAAATGCTATCGATAAGAACTTCCAAAATATCAGAACCAATGCGAGCAAAGTTAACAGCAACTGGAAAGCGATAGTCGTAGTATTTGGATAAGATAATTCCTCGTGATATAACCAACATATTAAGCATATTTGAATAGGCCACCGATGGGCTTTCATCCGTCACATACATTTCCGAAATAATTCTAAAAAATCAACGAAATAGTCATATACATATAAAATAAATTAATATTTGTACTTACGTATCAATAATATTTAGGGCCTTTAGTTTTTCCTTCATGCGCGCTTTACGAAAACTCCATATAGATTGTAAGTGTTCGACAAAGAACAAATTATTAAGTAAAAGTTCATTGTAATATTCCCTAATGTAGCTCTCATTTGTTAAGACTTCTTCTGGTATACCAATCTGTAAACGCATTGTTGTGAGCTAAATATAAAAAAAGAATAATAATTTAAGAAATTCTAATAAAACTAATTGTGTCTGAATATGCGAAATTAACTAATGGTCCACTCCTCACTGTATCAAATTTTTTTAAATTCTATAATTATGAAAAATTGCTACCGTATTACCTTTTCATTTATAAAATGTTTTATGTCCTTATCAATCCAGTCGGCTTCATCCACTGACTGTTGCAATTGATTTCGTAAACTGTAATACATCAGTTTAAGGAATTCATCATTACCACTGGTTTTATTAAGGGTAGATGATGACCTTCGATGGCTTGAATATGTTTTGGTCGACTAAGATCATAAAAGCAAAACTATTTATATAAACGAAAAATCAGACTGTAAGAAACAAAATCCACTAACCGTTTGAAGTTCCTTGGTTTGCTGCAATGAGTCTACTGCAAATGGTAGCCATTCCTTAACTATTTTCGTGCAAATCATCCAACGGGGATAGGCTAATGTACGCCCATATATAGCGTGATCAAATGTTTCCACTAAATTGCGGTATTCTTTCGACAAATGTGGCAGTAAGTGACGAGCCAATGACCAGATAATAAAATTATTAATGGGCCTGAAAAAATTTTTTTTAGTTTGTAATTATTTTTAAAATAAAAAATATTATTTTTTTTTATTATTTTCTAAAAATATTTGCAAGATCATATCTATTCATTCAGCGTGCAACTTATAGTTAAGGCAAAAGGTGGCCAGCTGATGTAAATTGGTTCTGTGATTTTTATTGTTTCCACACATTTTACAATTTAAATCAATAAAAAATAATTTCACAAAAAAAAATTATGTTCGCTTGCATAGGTAACACTTTAATCGCCTAAACCAGTTCTTACACATGTTAAGGTAAAATGTTGACACCTCATAACAAAAAAATTATTCATATCCATTCTATGCGAAGTAAAATTGAAATTATTGAAATTTAAATTTCTTCTCTATACTTGCCGGTTTGAGAGTTACATAGACTACAAAAAAAAGTACCGAAATAGGGATTTTACCCATTTTGTCCCTATAGAGTTAAAAATTAAAAAAATCACCAGACACAAGCTGCCAGCTTATTGTTTCTTAAGGAGATAACGATGGCTTTTCATGTTACCTTGTATCTTTTTTTGTTTTTGTTCTGGGTTAAGTATGACTATACCTGTTTTACCATAATGAAATAGAGCAAGAAAACAAATCTAATGCAATGATTAACTCAAAAGAGCAAAAAAGTGACATTGGCCCTTTTAGCTCCAAGCCACAGATATAAGGTTACCGATCTTACTGATTGAATTACCAAAAATCCCCTCTTTGTGGATCTATACGTCACAAGATTAAAGCAACTTTCAAATTTCATGTTTCTAGCTTTTTGCGTTTAGGCTGTTCGATGAGTTATGTGCTGTTTTTACAAGCCGATTGAGTGATTGTCTTGGACGATTTATATGTATTTTGTTATTGTAACAAAAACAAATTACACATAAATCGTCTAAGACAATCACTCAATCGGCTTGTAAAAACAGCACATTAGTCACGATGCGGTTAAGCTTCCTTCATATTCTTCTTATTTGTTTGCTTTTGTTTTTTTTTTTTTTTTTGTGTAGAAAAAAGTTTCGTGACTGTGGCAGTGCCAAAACTGCTCATTAATGTTTGCAATTTTACCAATCATAAATTCAAAGCGAACGAAAATCGAAATGTTGCAGTAAATGAAACAAGGTAACGTATGACGATTTATGATTTATTTATTATTTTTTTTTTTTTTTTTGGTTCAAAAGAGGAAGAGTCATCAAGACGGTGTCACACGCCAAGCGATACCATGAGACTACTGAGAGAGAGAGAGAGAGTTTTGTGGGCTAAGATCAATTTAACCCCTCTACGCGAATTTTTATGGCGTTACGTGAGTCCCTTATGTACAGAGGCAATCCAGCCACAATTCCAACCCTGGAAGACAACATTACAACTACCAGAGATAACGGTCGAAATAAGTACCAAAATTTAGGTTCACAAATTGACCATCTCGCAGCATTTATGTACATGAAATAATCTTTAAAAAGTAAATGGCAGGCTTTCATTATTGCCCCAAATACATATATCATTCAGTTGTATAAAAGCTCGCATTCTGTTTTTTTCAAAACCATTACTGTTAAGAAAATTACTCTGTATATTGGTAGCTGCGAATTTTTGCTGCACAAAGTTGAATAAAGAAAAACAACGCAAAAAAAATCTTTTTCTAAATTGAGTTAAATAGTCAATTCATGGGTGTATCGCCTGTGTTCTGCATTCCGAGTGAAATTAAACCACTCGGAATTTCCATTGTAGTGCTATTGTTTATAACAACGATTTCATGGCAATTCCGAGTGATTTAATTTCACTCGGAATGCAGAACACAGGCGTATATGTGAACAATTTCATTATTTAATAATAATAAAAAGAGAAAAAAAAACATAATTGTAAGTGACTTTGATTTATATGAATTTTTATTTAGTTGAACAACGATAAAATTTGCTATCTACTTACTTTTTATCAGATGTAGCAACTACAGTTGATATTTGATGGAAAAACTCTACATCTTTTACCAAAACTTCAGTTTCTTCCGTAATTTTTATTTGTGGAAACAGGGCCTGCAATGTTTCCAAAATAGGAAGCTATTGGAATACAAAAAGAATCGATGAATTACAAAATACTTATGTTCTTAATTAAAAAGCTCAAGACTATAAAGTATAAGAGAGAATCTAATTTCAAAATCTCTTTTCATTTGCTGTTACAAAACATCTACACTTTACGATTTGTGGTAGAATTTTAACAAAAAATCGAGTTGAAAACAAATACAACCAGACGCAAAGTGTTGAGGTCAATTTTTTTTTCTGGAATAAAAAAGAAACATACCGATGGTGCAATAGTTTTCATTTCGGCTAATGTTTTAATTTCATTTAAAACACTTTCTCCCGACGATGATCTAAACAAGTTAATATGGTTAACAATTCTCTTTTCGTAATGGAACACTTCATCGGCAAAAAGATCTGCTTCTCGCGAGACAATGCCTACAGTATTTTCATTATTAAGTTATTTTGTGACTAATTTTTGATATTTACATGCATATTCTTACCCATATTGATTGCAAAATCGCGTAACAACAGAATGTAGGCACCAATAATCTGCACAAAAAATAGATTAAAGAAAACAATATGAAACAATATTTTTTGAAAATTTCCAAAGCAAATGCTAAAAAGAATTTACTTTATCATCTTGATCGCGATTGTAGAAATATTTGTCGGGCAAACCAATCTCTCCCTCGTCCAGTGTTATGATGTAATCATGTGGTTTACTGAAGCTGTAATACATGCGCTAATTATAATTATTGCCGAAGATACAAGTGATATCCTAAAATGGCTTACCGATTTTCTACGGAAACTTTATAGTATGGGAATATACCATATGCTGCCTGCAAGTGTACCAGAGCTTTTTTATACTCCCAGTATTGAAGGCGGGTAGAATCTCTAAAGGCCTGCCAACCATCTGCAAGGATAATTTAAAATAAATAAAAAATTCTTTAGTGACTAAATCGGTTGTTAACTCAGCAAATAGGGGTAGGTACTATCTGACTGCTTTAGTAAATTCCAATTTATTATAAAACATTCTTTCGTATTATTTTGACACACACGCTCCTGAAAGCGCAATAGATTTTTGTTAACTGTTCGTTCGTTAACTAACAGCTGAATTGCAAAAAAAAAAAAAAAAAAAATCTGAAATCAGTCAAGAAGTCTTTTCTGTTGATTTTTGTTCAATAACTCGTATTAGATTTTAAATTAATTTTTGTATGATTTAAAAACCCTTGTAAAGAAGACTTTGTTTGTTTCATTCTTTTAACATTGAATTGAATTTTTATTCTTTTAGTATAAAATGTGTGGCGTTTATGAAGTATTTATGATAACAATTTATGATTTGTACTTTAGCTAAACTTAAAAACTAATTACGTAAAAACAATTAGCATATTAACAATATTTTTAACAATTCATTTAACATTTATATAAAGCATTGGGTAAGTCCTAGTCATTGGTTTCATTTCACTGATTTACACTGTGTGTCTAGTGTTTGAACAAAGATGGCAGGTATTGAGATGAAGGAGCTTGGACAACTTGATGTTTTGTACTAGCTTGTGTACGATAGTTGTAGCTGCCCTCGGCAGTGAGACCATTAAGAGAACCAATGACAGTAGTAAGTGGTGCAGTGGTCTCTTCGGCAATTTCATTGTGACCGCCCAATTTATCGTATTCACCTAAAAAATGACAGGAACATGATTATTCTTAGTTTTACACAATTTAAACTGTTTTGGGTATCGAATAAAAATTACCTCGAATTTCCTTTTGGGCCTGTTGGGCTTCTTCCTCGGTTTTATATTTGATGAAGAAAACTTCGGGTTTGTTTGAAGGAGGTGGAGAAGATGTAACAATATCACTAGCATCCAATTCATTTTCTTTCTTGGTCAATACATAGATGACAGTTTTTTCCTCTTGAGGAGCAATTTCAGCAGAATATTTAACATTACCAACACCAGAGCTGGGCGCCTTAATAAAGACAACGCGATAGTTCTTTTGTGGACGACCCAAAACTAGTTGCTTATGTCTTATTTGACTGTCGCTATCTTCAGGGGCTGAGACAATATAGAACTGCTTGCGTATGGTTGGCGAATATGAAGTTGCTGTAGGCGGTAAATATTTGTCAGCAGGATGTGCTTTAGGTGAAGGCTGTAAGCTGACTGAAGATAATGAAGAGCCTAAGGCTTCACTCTGTTCATAATTGTACTGAGGAAGAGCGCAAGCCATAGCCAGTAAAGCTGATAATAATACAAAAACGCGCATTTTGCTAAAGTATATTACGTTTCAACAACTTTACTATAAAATAATTTTGTAAATTTATTTTTAATTTTGTTTTTTGTTTTTTTCACTGTTTGTTTGACTTCTTTTCCGCTTAAATTGTAACACTGCACTGTATGCTCATTCTTTATATTCTTGTTACTTTTATACAAAAATTAAATGCAGTTCCATCTTGTAAAAACACACAAAACAAAAACAAACTTTATTATAAAAAACTTGTCTCTTTCATTTCAGTTGATAACTTTGAATATGCAGATTTAGTCTTTGAATTTTCTTTGTATTGAACACAATACCACGTTTAATTAAGCCCACTCTGTTACAATATTGAATGCCATTTTTACATCTATTGTTTTTTACTATTTGTTGTTGTTTGTCATCTTTTTACCAAACAACAACATCAACAACAAACATTTAAATTTGTATTTTTCATGTGCTAAGAGGGTCTGCCTTAATGCCAGCATCATCGTGTTAATTGTTTCTTGTTTTTTTTCTATTCTCAAATATTTGCCATTTGGTTTTCTTACTTGCTTAAAAAACTTGTTTTGTTGGCCCATAAATAAATTATTTCGAAAATATTCTTAGGGCCACTATTACAAATTGCCGTCAGTTAAAGGTAGGATTTTTTGCACCCGATAAATAGCTTTGCATTTTTACAGTTTCCATTTTTTATTGTTATTGTTATTAAAAATAATAATATTTAAGGGATAAAAAAATAATAATCAAAGACTTTGTAGTGCAAAGCCATTTATCGGTCCGACAAAATCCTGCCTTTCACTAACGGCAAGTTGTACTAATGGCCCTTACTCTTATTATTTTTGTAATTTTTGTGATTGTTAAGAATAACAACTGCATCAAACAACAAACAGTCGGATGTTTCTCAAGCATTTTAATTGGTATCCCAAAAGATGGAAAAATAAATAATATGTTCTAATGTATATTATTATGCCTAAAAAGTTTTAAAAACTGATAGCGCAAAAGTGGGAAATCACGAAAGGATACAACTGCACTCATTTACAAAAAGTAAAACATTAAAGTGAATCAATAAAAAAAAATGTTCACATTGCCTTTACATTAGAGCGAGATAATTATGAATCATTATATGTATTTTGACAACAACGTGCGTTAAAAAAAAAATCAACAAACTTGCATAAATTAAAATAAAAACAATTGAACTAGATTAGTAGCTAGATTAGTATCCAAAAAAAAAAAATCTCGAAATTTATTATAGATTTAGAAACTACTAAATATTGTACAACATTGTAATTAAACCTACATATAAAGTATTTGTTGTTATGGCACCACCAAAACAATGGTGTACGGGTATATTCATTTTGTCATTCCGCTTGTGACACGTCGCACGGTGGACCATTTCGCGAGAAGGCGGTCTAAAATCTATAACTTTTGACTGGATTGAAATTTTTAAACGCAGTTTTTTTGTGTACTAGGCGAGACTATTAGCTTTAGGCTTAAGACATAAAATCTAAAAATCGACCGGTTAGAAAAATAGTTGTGATTGGTTTTAAATGCATTTTAAGTTTTAGCTGATTTATGGTAAAAAAGTGAAGTATTAAAGCTTGTTCAAAACGTTCGTTTTGTACAAAGTCCTATATTTTGAGTCAAATTTGCAACTTATACTTATTAAAAACTTAAATTTTTTGAGGAAGTGCCAACCTTTGGCCCTCGTGACATTTTTAGTACGAGTGGCCAAAGGTTGGTTTTTGAAGTAGTTTGAGTTCAAAATTGGTTTATTAAATCAAAAATAGATATTATAAATAATCTATGTGAACTTTAAGTTGTTAACTTAAAATTGATTAATGTACATAAGTAAAATGATAAAATAACGAACATCTTAAGTTCTGAAAAAATACTATTAATTAAACAATTTTAGTAAATATAAGTAATATTTTAAAAGGGACACAAAAAGGGCATTTTCTGAGAAAAAAGGGTCAAAATGCCACTTTAGTCGCAAAACGGTAACGCTGTAGACAGGTAGCATCACTATCACATGCGCACATACGAAGGGTGGGAAAACCACAACACAATCAATAGACATTCAAACAATGTTTTTCTAGGAGTTTCCATACCAATTTTTAATGGTTGACAAAACATTTTACGCATAAGATAATTCATACCCTATTTGATGACATTATCATATTATCATAAAAAAACAACAAATATTTGCAGGGCGCTTATGATTTTGTTTATTGTTTTAATAACTTATAAATTACATGCTCACAAAAGTATTTTGCTTACTAAGAAGTCTATAATTTTTGGCTAATTGCGGTATCCTTTCTGATTTTGTACTTCTACCTGTAAGAACGCTTGCTACATATCAATGGTGTTTACCATAATTACTTAGTTGAGATCTGTTTGTTATTGTGTGCAATTGTAAATACATACATACTAGCCAAACTTTTTGTTATGGGCATGACACTGCCCACTTTTCTAATCACGAAATTATATAATCATGAGAGTTCAATATGTGTGCAAAGTTTCAGAAAAATCGGTCAAGTGCAAGTAGCTAAAAATGATAACGTATTTTCCCTGTCCGTCTCTCCTAAAAGCAATTTGATAAAAAAAAAAAACTAAAATACTTAAAAAAAACACATTACAAAAAAATTTGTTTAGCTCTTGTGTCACAAAAATTGATCTAGTGCTCACGGTCGGATCGTCCCGGGTATACAATGGAGTATAGAGGTATAGAGGAGAGTTTTGTCTACTAAATAGTGCTAATTTCTTTTTATTTTCTTATGTTCACTAGAAGTTATGAGTAAAGATCTTTGATTCTATTTTTTATAAAAAAAAATAAAACACAATATTTTTTAACTTTAATTCTTTTCTTCTTTATTCACATGTTCCAAACTTAAGTTCTAGTTTTCAACTGACACTTATTATTCTAGCTTAGCTTTTTTAATATCAAAAATAAAAAGAATACATTTTTTAAGTTGCAGATATTTCCAAGAATTTCGTTATTATTCTAGCTTAGCTTTTTTAATATCAAAAATAAAAAGAATACATATTTTAAGTTGCAGATATTTCCAAGAATTTCGTCTGCATTTTTAGTTGCACAATAATTGCATTTTCGTTTTGGGAATTGAAATATGATTTTGTTACAAAGCTAAACAAAAGTTAAAGAAAACGAAAATGCTGACTTATTAAAAAGATTTTTGTGGGATAATTAAAATATACTTTTATTGACAGGGGTTACTGTAACTCCCCCATCGTTGGATTGAGGCCCCGCCGAAATATGTAAAGACCGTCTCCTTAATTTTAACATACAAATTATAAATATGCTAATAATACAGAACGTACAAAATGTACTAAAATTTATTACATAGTTTATGACATTGTTACTTTTAGATTCTTTTATGATTTCTTTTATTATGTTTTCATTTTTAATTTGATTTAAATAAATATCTTCTATTTTCAATTCATCAATAGTGTAGTTTTCTCTTAGTTCGGTAATTAGATGTGGTAATATTATTTGTTCATGAATTTTTATTATTTCGTTTGTATAATTTTTATTATCTATTTTCAAAATACAGTTTTCAAATTTAATTATAAAATGTCCGAACAATTTAGGTTGTTTTTTCATACAGTTTGTGATAATGTTTTGATTGTAGAAATTTTTAAATAAGAGTAATCCAGGAGAAATTTCCTTGACAACTTGTTTGTTGTCATACTTAAAAACACAGTTTGCTACTTCTTGGTGAATAATATTGTGAATACATTCATTTTTAATTTTTCTTAGATTACTAAATAGATTATCGCTTACATTAACTTCATAGGCATTATTTTCTTCGTCTAATAAAATTTCATTATCTTCTAAATAAAGGCTTTTATTTTGGCTGTTTGGTACAGGCTCTAGTGTAATTTTTGTAAAGGATTTCTTCACGAATTTGGGAATAGATAAGGTAAGTATTATGTTATTATCCTGGAATGCAACAGATGTTTTAACGTTCACATAAGTATCATAGTCATGTACTATTTCCAGTTCCTTTTCGGTAAATAGGTCTGTCGGTGCGATTCCTAACTTGCTTGTAAATATGACTTGTTCGATGTCGTCTACGTGGTCTTTAAGAAGTAAAATGTCGTTTTGTATCTTATATATATGCTCCAAGAGTTGTATTTCGTCTTCTATATCGTTTATTCTATTTTGTATCTCGGACTTGAATCTGTTTATGTAATTTTGGACTATATTTTGTTGTGTATTTATATGGGTCGTAATATTATCTATTCTTGTTATGAGTGAGTTACTAATATACGTTATAGATTCTATATTATTGGAAAGAATTACACTATTGTTTGTCAACATGTTCAAAGCATCCTTAATGTCTTTTTCGTCGTCGCTATCCATGGTACCAGCTATAATTTTCAGTCCTTTTCCAACAAAATTCATTAATCCTCGCTTTTGCCTAAACTTAGGGATCATGTTATCTATCTTCGCCTGCAGAAGCATGAAGCCCTTTTTGATCGAGTATAGTAGTGGGTTGCCGTTAAATAAAGAGTCAGATAATACGTCAATGTTTTCCGATATTATTTGTGTGGTCTGTTCATATTTTGTCACGTTTATAATGTGGAGCACTTTTTGGTAGAAGTTGATGATTCTGATGTCTTCCGTCTTTATCGGTATGTATCCTTCGTTCTTCGTTAGGTCCTGTATGTCGATCGTTTGTCCGGTTGTAAAGTAAATAGTTGCCAACAATATCATTGCATGTTTACATAGTAGGTCCATTTTATCTGAAATGTAGTTAATGAATTAAGAGTTTATTTAAGTGCCTGTATCGTTTTGTTCATTCTCCTGTAAGTTTTGATATTTTTTCCTCCTCTTTATGTGGGCTTTATAATATTTAAGTCCCCTTTTAGTTATGACGTGGTCGTTGTCTAATTTTCCTACTTCTACCTGGCGGAACTTGGAGTGGTTTTTACCCCCCCGTTCTTCTTTTAGAAAAATAGGTCCTGACTGTAGTTCTACCTCCTCCCTATTTTCGTTTAACTTACTAATGTTCCTTTCCTTGGTTTTCAATATCTTGTCTCTAATCAATGGGTATTGTTCCCTTTCGATCCTACCATTATTAAAGTCTATGGGTTTTTCACCCGTTGTCGAGTGTATTGTATCATTATAGTATTTGATTATCCTGTAAATTTTCTCTTCAACGGTGTCTATGTCTTTATTCGGGTCGTGTCTCAGTAGTCTTATGTGTTCGTTGATTGTATTGTGAAGTCGTTCTACGTCCGAATTAGAAGTATGGTTGTTATTGGAGGTGTAGTGAATTTCTATATTTTGCTGTCTAAGATAGTCAGTGAGTGGTAGGGCTTTAAAGCCCAATTCGTTATCAATTACTATTTTGTCGACGTGTCCTACATTGCTTAGGTATTGAGTCAGGGCTCTTTTAAATTCAACCCAAGATCTGTTGTTCATTTTTATCGCCTGAGCGAATTTTGAAAATTTGTCAATAATCGTCAGAAAGAGTGTTTTATCTAAACTATAGAAGACATCCATGTGAACTATTTCCCTTGGTTGGTTAGGGGTTTCTGTCAATTTAAATTCTGGTTTAATAGGCTTCCTATCGTATTTCTCCTTGTTGCATATAACGCAATTGTTTATAAATTGCGTGATTCTCTTTCTTAGTTTTGGGTGGTAAAAGTTTTGCTTTATTTGTGAATAATTTTCGTTTATCCCTCTATGGTTATTTTTTAAGTGTTCTGTTTCCACTAGTTTTACTAACTCGTCTTCGTCTATAACATCCTGCAATAATGTCGTGCATATAATAATTTTGCTATTAGTAAAGTACTTTCCAACGACTTGTTCGAATGCTTCCCTTATTTCGTTATCTTTGATGTAAACAGCGTTAGTTTTATCTGGATTAAAATGGTTCTTAATGATGGTGATCAATGTACTTTCATCGTAATTTTTGGAATGAATTGTTTTGCGATTCGAATTAAATATTTGTTTAGTTTTTATCCTCAATGAGCCAGATTCGCTCTTGTTGAGAATGATTTGGAATTTATACAAATTTATTGGTTTTGTGGTTACGTTAATTCTAAATGTTGGGACCTCGTTAGTATTTATTTCGATTCGCGAAAGACAATCCGCGTTACCATTTTGTGTTCCCTTCTTATATCTTATTTCGTAATCAAACTCTTGTAAGCGAAGTCTCCAGCGCACCAGCTTAGAGTTCGGTTCTTTTATCGAGAACAGCCAAGTTAACGGTCTGTGGTCCGTTTCTATCACGAATTTTCTACCGAAGAGATATGGTCGGAAGTGTTTGGTGGCCCAGACGACTGCCAACAATTCCTTCTCGATCGTGCTATAATTTCTCTCGTGGTTATTTAACGTGCGACTTGCAAAACAAATAGGGTGGTTATCTTGTGATAAGACAGCACCCAGAGCAAAATTGCTAGCGTCTGTTTGAAGGACAAAGTTTTTGCCGAAGTCTGGATATTTAAGGATCGGGTCATTAATTAACATATTTTTCAGGGTTTGGAAACTTATTTTATATTCGGGATCTTCTGTATTCAGTTTCGAGTCTTTTCTCAAATATTTTATCATTGGACCAGCGATTTTAGCGTAGTCTCTGATAAATTTTCTATAATAGCCTGTAAGGCCCAGGAACTGTTTGATTTTTTTTTGTGTGTTCGGTAAAGGGAAGTCTTTCACACATTTAATCTTTTCTGGGTTAGGCCTTATGCCCTCTGATGATACGATATGACCCAAGAATTCAGTCTGTAGTTTCAAAAATTCACTCTTATCAAGTTGGACTTTTAAATTGGCGTCCCTAAGCCGTTTAAAAACTTTTGTCAATGATTCTATATGTTCTTCCAAAGAGGTCGAGAAAACAATTATGTCGTCTAGATAGACGAGACATATTGTATTCACAAGGTCTCCCAAGACGTTATTCATTAGGCGTTGGAAGGTCGCTGGGGCTGTTTTGAGCCCAAACGGCATACGAAGAAACTCGTAATGTCCGCCTTCCACTCGAAACGCCGTCTTATGAATATCTCTTTCTTCGATCTCGATCTGGTGGAATCCTTTCGCCAGATCGAGCGTCGTGAAATAGTGACATCTACCCAACTTCTCCAATATTTCGTCAATATTGGGAATCGGGTATTTGTCATCTATTGTGACTTCATTTAACCTCCGGTAATCGATAACCAAACGCCATTTTTTTCTACCGCTGGCGTCGGTTTTTTTGGGGACAACCCAAACTGGGGCAGAATAAGGAGAATGACTTGGTCTAATTATGCCATTTTGTAACATTTCCCTAATCTGTTTTTGGACTTCGTCCTTATGGATGTACGGATAGCGATAAGTGTGAGCTGATATTGGTATATCATTAATTGTTCTAATACTGTGTTTAACTGCATTAGTGAATGATAAATCGCTACCTTCTATATAAAATATACCTTTAAATTTTTTCATAAGGGGTATGAGTTTATTTTTCTCTGTGTCCGAAAGATGTTGTATTCTTATTTGGTCTAATATATCTTGTGGAAAAAACGTTTCCTCATTATCATTATCAAAATAGTAAATACAAAAATTTTCTTTTGTAACTCTCGCAGTGTCCTGCCTTTTGATAGTTACATTTTTCGGGTTTTCGTCGGTGTTCTTTACTAGAGCATTAATATAAAAGTTTTCGGCTTCGTAAATTCCTTCAATAATTTCCACTTTATTATCATTCGTTCCCATTCTCGGTTGGTAAACTAAACCATTTTCGCACTTAACGGGAATATTTATTTCATATAATCCCTCGTTTTCGAAATGATAATTTACCACTTTGTCAGAAAAATGTAAGGGAATTTGCTTGTTACTTATTTCCAAAACTCCTTTTTTCAAGTTTATATTTGCTTCTAACGGTCTTAAAATGTTCATTCCAATGATGCCGTCATGTTGGCCATTAAATTTACATACGAAAAATTCTACTCTCTGGTTTTTATTCCCTAATTCTTCAAAAAGGGGGATAATTACTTTTTCCTTAATTTCTATAATATGGTTAAGAGTTTTTAATTGGGTAGGTTTGATAGGTTCGGACCACTTCGGGTGACATAACCCAGGTTTAATGATGGAGTGGGTTGCCCCACTGTCTACTAAAAATTTAAGGGATCCTGCTTTGGTTTTCACTTCTATACATGGTAATTCTCCCTGGAGGCTGGTGGAGGAAAATTTTGGATTATATTGACATCCATGGGCTCTGGTTGAGGGGGAATTGGTTGATTTTGGAACCTCGGAAAATTCTGTCTTTGTGGGAAGCGATTTGGAGCGTGGTTATTGTAATTCCGCCCATTCTCGTATATTGGTCTGTCATTGTTGGTATTCCTACTATTATAACTATTATAGTTTTGTCTGTTTTCGTTATAGTCGCGTCTGTCATTGTTTATATTCCTATTATTATAGTTTTGTCCGTTTTTACTATAATCGCGTCTGTCGTTGTTTACGTTCCTTCCGCTGTAGTTTTGTCTGTTCCCGTAATTGTTTCGTCTGTTGCTGTAATGGCGTCGGTTGCCCTGTATATTATCATGCCTATCTATTTGTCTGTGACCCTGTTGGTCGTCCAGTCTTCTATTAAATCTATTAAAAGGTTTACCGTTTATATCCAAATCGGCGTACCCTGCTTCGAACAAAATGTTCATGGCCGCTTCCAGGGAATTGGGATTCCTGCACGTGATTATGGTTTTCATCGGCTCTGGGATCTTCGACTTGAAGATATTGAGAGCGCTTCGCATGTTATTATCAGCAATGGCGTTCATTGCCGCACCTTCGCCAAACATGGTCATCGTTCTGTTATTGAGGCGTCTAAGTTTATTCTTTATCTCATTGAAAAATTCTATACTATTGGTTCTGAAAGTCGTTGACCTTAATTCGTCAAACAATTCGTCAGGAGACAATCGTTCTCCAAAGTTGTTAATTAATACTCCCTTTATTTCTTCCCATGTAATTGCCTGGCAGTTGATTTCAATTACCTCTCTTGCCTTATTCTTAAGTTTACTTTTTATCAAATCTGAAAAAATCTGTTGGGATAGATGGTCGTATCCCTGCAAAAGTGGCTGAAATCTATCTATTAGATTAATAAAGGTATGAAGGTCTTTATAATCCCCAGTGAATTCTGGTAGATTTGAAAGATATTTAATGGGGTCTATATTGATCTGTACCAATTCGGCCATTTTTAAGCCTTTGTGTGTGGGTTAATTTAAAAAAAAATTTCTACTCAACTGTTTACAATTTAATCGTATATATTTTTGATATATGTATGTATATATTTTTGTTCTTTTTTTTCTTTTTCTCCTTTGTGTGTGGATTAATTTAAAAAAAATTTCTACTCAATTGTTTACAATTTAATCGTATATATTTTTGATATATGTATGTATATATTAAGGAAGTTTAACTGTATATCATTTACATATATACTTATGCATATAATTAAAGAAAATTAAAGTGATATCTAATGTTTAATAAATTACTTGTTAATGATGATCTACTTCTTGTCGGTCGTCTATACAATGGTTCTTTCTCTCTTAAAGATAGCACCTTCTTTTGGTTCCCAATCCTCGGCACGGTTCACTGTTATTTTTAAATTCTGTTGTCTTCTTTTGATTAATAAATTTCTGCCTTGGCACGTTTTTTGTTGGTATTTAATTGCAATAGCAACTTCTTTAATTCCTTACACTGTTTTGTATTTATGTAGTTGTTTTGGTTTTGTTTTAAATTGTTCACCTTGTAAAGGTTATTGGTAACGGATTTTCTTTGTTTATTGATTACACTTATAAATGTTATTATATTCTCTTGAGTTATAAGTACGATTAGCTTTTTCCTTCAACTAAGTTTTTATCTTATTTGATCAGGAGTATTTATTTTTCCTTTTTTTTTATGTACGTATAAAATTGTTCACTTTTTCTTTTATTACAACAAAAAATTTTTATTATTTTTTTTTTTGTTTTTATTTTTACAAGGATTGGTCTTCCTTTTAAAGTTTTTTTTTTTTTTTTTTTTATTTTTTAGGAATTGGTCTTCCCTTTTTTTTTTTTTTATAAATTAACACTTTAAAAAAGAATTACAAAACTTTAGGAATTGGACTTTCCTTTTATTTTTTCACTTTTTTAAAAATGTTCCTTATTTTTAATTAATCCTTTTTGATGACATTAATATGCCATCCCATCCTCGTCGCCAGTAAAGATCTTTGATTCTATTTTTTATAAAAAAAAATAAAACACAATATTTTTTAACTTTAATTCTTTTCTTCTTTATTCACATGTTCCAAACTTAAGTTCTAGTTTTCAACTGACACTTATTATTCTAGCTTAGCTTTTTTAATATCAAAAATAAAAAGAATACATTTTTTAAGTTGCAGATATTTCCAAGAATTTCGTTATTATTCTAGCTTAGCTTTTTTAATATCAAAAATAAAAAGAATACATATTTTAAGTTGCAGATATTTCCAAGAATTTCGTCTGCATTTTTAGTTGCACAATAATTGCATTTTCGTTTTGGGAATTGAAATATGATTTTGTTACAAAGCTAAACAAAAGTTAAAGAAAACGAAAATGCTGACTTATTAAAAAGATTTTTGTGGGATAATTAAAATATACTTTTATTGACAGGGGTTACTGTAACTGTTATGCTCTATTTAAAATGGGAATTTAGGAAATATGGGACCTTAAAAAAAAGAAAAAAAATTATTTCCAAACATCATAAACAATTTATTTTTCTTGTACTAATAGCTAATAAATTATAAAATTATTCAAAATTTATTTCGTTTGAAAATCTTTCAAAAGCAAAAAGTTATAGAAGTTTAAAAATCAAACTCTTACTAATAAATTTCCCATTTTAGCAAAATGCTGAGAATGTCCATATTGAATCACCCTGTTCTCTGTAATATGTGTGAAATAAAGTTTTAATTTTTTTGGCTCACGAGGTACACTAGTGTCTACATTCGAATGAACTTTAACATTTTTTAATCGGTTACCATAAAAAAAATTAGTTTTGGCCGCCTTCTCGTAGAATGGTCTACAGTGCGGCGAAATATCCATTTTTTGCCCCATAAAGTATATATTTTTCGAGTTCTAGTTTCATTCTATGGCGATCTGGCTATGATCGTCCGTCTGTCCATCGAAACGAAAAAGTTGGGGGCTCAAATTTTTCCAAAATATTTCTTATACACAAAGTTTGTTTGGTATTAAAAATGGGCTAAATCGGCATGTTAGTAAGGGAGTTATAGCTCGTAATGCAAGAGAAGGTCAAACAAACCATGTCCTTCCAACATCGAAAGAAATGCATTTTTGTCCAAACGCATTAACGTAGAGCCATGAAACTTCGAATATATATGTATATTGCCTGAGTAAAAAAATTATTTTTCCCTGAAAATTTCTTTAATCTATGCATTAGGAAAGGAGTTATAGATGAAAATGTACAAAAAATTATACCGCGCAGTGTATTTTTCGGTCTAATTAAAATTAAATACGTAATAAAACTGATAAAACTAGATGTACGATTATAAAATTTTTCAAACATTGCTTTTTGGTCTATGGATTTGTAATAACAAAAAATTAGGATGACACACCCACTCCAACGACCAACGCTTTATATTAAATTTATACAGTTTCTCATGGACAAGAATTTTTTAAAAATAAGAGACTCTATATTGAAATATCTATGTTGAATTCATTAGCATAAACTACTTCGATACGCCTATTTTAACTTCAGAGTTATATGTATTAGATGATGAAATTTGGCATAGATAGCTTCTGATAAATTTGATTAGAAATTAAAAAAAAATAAAATAAAGGTGAGTAGCGCACTTTAACGCCCACCTCCCATTTAAATTGATATTATTTCTATATGGATAAAAGTTTTGTAAAAAAAAAAATAATCTGTAATGGATTATCCAAGTTGAATTCAAGCATTAATTATATTACTTTAAAAGTAGGAGGTGCCATGCCCACACAAAGCCAATATTATAATTTTTAATCACCTCTGGCTACCAAATTGTGGTCTTCAGTTTCCGTAAAAATACAATATTGTAGTAAAAAAGAGTCAGTGATAACATTTCTAGTGTAGAAATACTAGTCAGTGGTTTCAAATCGAAGAAACACATAAAAAGTAATACATGTTTTAGTATAAAGAAATTATTCCATAGCGATTACTGTGTTATAAAAGTACACAAAATTGATGGTGGGTATAAAAAATTCGGCACAATCGAATAAAGTGGTCTTACTTGTTTTTTTTTACATTTTATTTATTTGACAATAGAAATGATTTAAAATTTTACGCATGAAATTAAGCTACCACATTCAACTAAATACTTATTCCATTTTTTCCATACCTTGAGGAATTAAAATAAAATATATACAAAATAAAGCTGCCTTCTTATGACATGATGCATTTTCTTTAAAATTCAGTTATCAAGTTTCTTTGAATACTCTGCCGCTGTTAAATAGTCACAAATAACAAAAAAAAAAATAACAAAAACAGAAATGCTACTTCAGTGTTCCCAAAGTAAATGAGAATGTAATGCCGTTTCAATTATTTTTTTGAAGTAATTACTGGCCAGTTAGAAAAGGAAATAATTTCATACATTAACAAGTAATAAAATTTTAAAAAAGAAAATATAAAACACTTATAAAAACAACAATTTTTTTTCAAAAAAAAAAAAAAAGTAACAAAAAATAATGGGATCCAATTTTAAAAATCTACATTAGAAGTTATTTTTTAATTGTTATTTTGTGACTTAACTTTCATCTTCAGTGATGAGGCACATTTTCACCTAAGTGGATTCGTCAATAAGCAGAATCTCCGCATTTGGGCGAATGATAATCCAAGAGTGATTATCGAAAAACCAATGCACTCACAAAGAGTAACTGTTTGGTGCGGTTTATGCCTCAGCGTCATCGAAAATTCGGACCATTGGATCGGGGTGTGCCGCCGAGGTCGCGGCCGATATTTTGTTCCATATATAATTGAACCATACCAATATTATCATAATAAAAAGAAATGACAATAATTTGTGTTTTATTCAAAATCAACATCGGCCCTTAAAATTTAACCACCCTTCATAGATAAGTAGATGATATGTCTCTAGAGATATATTCGTAAAAATTTTTGGAGCAAAGTTATTTAAAAATATAAACATTTTTGTAAATACACCACGTTTCTCAAGATCCTAAATAATACGAAGTATGCAACAAATTGGAAGATTTTGTTTTTCCTTAAATAAACACTATTTCATTTATCGGTTATAGTCACCTAAAAAATCATCATTATTTCAAATTCTATGGTATACTTTTTCTCAATTTTTTTTTTTTTTTTTGTAAAATTCGAGATTTAAGACGAGGCTCTTCCATACATCTTGTCGTAACTATGGAACAACGTACTTGACTTTGTTAAGCAATTCGTCAGAAAACTTTACGCCAGGTTTAAGCCATTAAAATATTATTTTCTGATTAAATCATCAGTTTTGGAGTTATTGAGGAACAAGTCGAAACAATTTTTTTTATTTAATAATAAACATTTGTAATTTAAAAAATTTATAAAAAAGAAAGAAACAAATAATCAGCAGTTTTAGTACCCTGTCGTAAAGCTGAATGTATTAGAAAAAAAATCTTATTGCATGAAAATCTATAGACAAATTCTATTTTTATTCCCGTTTGAGTAAAAGTATCTAATTTTGTTTTTTTTTTCAATTTTGTGTACTTTTTATTGCGTTTTAGAATTAAAATATTGCTTTATTTATCCTTTTGCCACAAAGTGCTAATGATGATGATAATTTTTGCAGTTAGGTGACTACGAAAGATTTAAAAAACATACTTCTTATTTTGAGAATTTTTGCTTATTGCATAGTGTTATTTTTGAACAAGCTAGTGATAACGAATTGCAAGCCGTAGCCTCGAAACCTAAAATATAGGCACGAAAATACTACCACTTCGGTGTTTTTCCTAAAATCTACAAACGAAAATAGATCGAAAACGAAGTCGATATGGGTATCAAATGAAACGACTTGACTAGTAGAATATAATGTACATAATGGCCGCTACCACAAAATGATGTAACATAAATCTATATAAGGTCTCGGACCAGTAAAACAAGCAAAATGTCCTAAGCAAAATGTCCTAAGCAAAATGGCTTATAATTTTTTTTCTTAATCCCATCAATATGGGTGTCAAATGAAAGGGCTTGACAAATAGAACAGTAACATGCAAAAATTTGGAATCAAAGATGGCGTCGAAATTAATTAATCAATATGGCGTATAACGTTAAATCTGGAACCTAACATATACTACTTATGTGCATAATGGTGAAGGGTATAATCAGATTAAAAAAAGTATATATTCTTTAAATTTCATATATGGATTTTTCAAATTCTTCTTAAATTTATATTAAAAAAATTAATTAAAATTTGGGATTTTTCTTATTTTTATGTATGTATATTAACAAAATTCAACTATTCTTTCTTTCTATAACTATTTCTTTCTATTCAAACCCCAGTCTTAAAGAAACTGGCGTTTTCGTTTAATGTATTTGTATTAGTTTTAAATTTTGAATGATGAAAAATTTATTTTGATACTTCTGAGCTTTAATTACAGTAAAATAAATAAAATATTTATCTTCTTTTTCAATAGACACTATTATAGTATTAATCTAAGGTCAATTAGAAGCACTTTATGTAAAAGGTTGACACTTAAAATTTAAACAAGAATTGTTTTGTATAATGTTATTATTAAAATAAAAGATTTATATGTAAATGTGAAGATCTTAGGTTGAAATTTTTTCAACAAGCTGCTGAATTGTGAAACCTAACAGTATGCACACATTTACCTTATTTGGAATACTAGTTGTCATTTTATATCAAATAAAAAAAAATAATATTAAAAAATAACAAATGTAATAAATCATCGTAGTTATTGTATTTAAAAAAATAAAAGCATCAACAAAGGCAATATTTAAATCAATATACATACATAATCTATAAAAAGAAACAAGGTTAAAAACCATCCCATAGTAAGAAACTTGATACTGGGCCGGTAGGTAGGCAGGTACTATAACTTCCAAGTTAATTAATACCACATAATTGGCGCCAATTGGAGAATCAATTAGAAAAACATTTAAATTAGGCGCATTATGTGTTTATGTTTTTATGCGCCTATGCTTTTAAATAAACGAATAACAAAACGCATTATACTAACTGGCTAAAGAATTGTTAAGTAGCTCCAAAAATACGTTTAAAACATTAAACTGTGAAACAGTCATGTACTTCAGGTCGTGTAGTTTTTACTGCAAGAAAACAATGCCAAACAAAGAAAAACCAAATCAAAGTGTAATATTCGGCCGTGCCGAATCTGATAATAGACTTCACCATGTACATGTACATAATTATAATGACCATTTTATTTGATACCCCTATTGATGGGGTTAAAAAAAAATTCCGTCATTTTGTTTCAGACGTTATCTTCGATATTATACTTTTTTAATAGTTGACTGTATTCCACTGGGTAAGAACTTTCATTTGATACTAATTTTGGGTTTTAAACGGGACATATAACTTTGCCGGTTAGTAAACGATTTGTTTAAATGTTTTCATGAATAACTCTAAAGGCATATTATATCTATAAATAGTCACAAACGTCTCCATAAATTATTCAAAGGCTGAAAAATTTTAATATTTTTGGCAAATAAAAGGAAAAAATAGAGACAGTTGTCATATCTCAGAAAGCCATGGGACGATTGTGCAGATTTTAACGCTGATCTGGTTCCAAATATTTCTGATATTTATATGCTACTGACAGGTTTTGGCGATGTCGGTGGGCTTCAAAACACTCACTAGTTATCAGAAAATATATATGTACTCTATGGGGTCGAAGATGAATATTGTAGAAATTTCAGACCGAATAACAAACCGAGATAAGAGACAATCAGCCATATCTAACAATCAAAAATTGATTGTAACGTTTTCAAATCACAAAATTATTTTCTGTTGAGCCAAAAATAAAGTTTAAACCAAACCAATATATTTTTTTTATTTTATACTAGTCATGGACCATTAATGCTTTTGAAAAATTTTAAGAAAAAATTTAAAATATGTGTCGTACATGAATTTTGTATACTCTGTTTTTTTTTTAACTTTAGAAATGTGCAGTGTGCCCCGGTGGACTAGTCAGTAATGTGCTGGTCTGCTAGTTTAGCGGTTGCGATTCCCGCCAGAGACTACGGTGTTGTCTGCTTCTCTTCTCTTTTTTCTATTCTATTCTTATTTTTCTATTTAGATATCACAATGGGATCAATAAAATGGACCCAAGTGAGCTGCAAAACAGCTGCCTGTTCTACCTAACCTTAGAAATGTGCAAGTTTGTATGTTTGAACTCTTTTACTTAATGACGTAAAAATGGCTCAATGGTTTAAAACGAAGTTTACTACGCAGATAGATAATAACGTAGGCAAACATATATGATCGTAAATATAATTAATAGATATTATTAATAGTGTAACCAAAAAAGTCTTTTCAAAGCTATGATGGTTACCATTGAACCATCATGGCTGTATATAGAAAACGCATAAAACTACTACAAATTTTAAAATTCACTTGTGCATTGCTTTATTACTTACATACAAGAGTTCAAAATCCTCTAGCAAATATTCATGAATATGGGATAAAAAATTAATTTTTATATTGTCCCACAACCAGTTTTGATTTACATAGATGTAAATATGAACTTTTTCAAACTTCTGTCAAAAGTCATAAAGTTGATAATAAATTTTTTTTTTTACGTCGTGTTAATATTTAATGTATGCAAACGAATTTGTATTGGATTTTAAACAAACCATCGAAGTTCAACAATTTAATTTGTTAAATTTGACAGCTATAAATTGTCAGCAAAAAAAAAAACAAAAGAATTTTTTATTCATTAAAAATCCACGGCAAACAAAATCAAAGAAGTGGCCTATAGGTAAGTGAGTGATCTTGATTAGATTACATAAATAAAAACAACAAAAGATGTCATTAAATTTTGTTTTCTAGCTTAATAAAAAACTCATAGATTAATATTATATTCACATGGACAGTGCGACAAAATAGTGCATCAGAAAATAGACTGAAGGCTATATTCTACAATATTGTTCAGATTTTATTATTAGTAGCTATTATCAATAAACTATATTTTTATATATATGTACATATGTATAAGCATATGACTCTATTTTTATATAGCTACATAAAGTGTATTTGCTAATACAGCAAAGAGTAACGAATTATATCAAAAATGGCGATGACTTTAGAACGTCATGTTTAGTACTAGAATAAATTTATTATTCATTTTAAGTTGAAATGTTACTTTGAAAATTTAAGTAAGAAACACATTAATTAAATATTTTTATTAAAAGTTTTATAATGAAATCATTTCAAGTATTTGTAGTAGTTGCTCTTCTATGTATTTGCAACTACTCTTCATTATTTAGTTGTCACCTGGGTCTAGGGTTTGGAATTTCCTGGTCTTTTTATTTTCTCGGGAAACGGGAATTAAAAAAAATGTCTTCTCGGAAATTCCCTGGATTCCCGAAAATAATATTTCTTTTAAAATAAATAATATTTGTTAACTTTAAAATCACGATTTGGTTAATAATTCATTGTTTTAGTAGTAGTTTATTTTCCATTAGAGTCCGTATTGTGTCACAATAACATCTTTCGGATATATAAACTAAACCCAAATTATAAAAATAGCTATTGCTATGTAAACCGATATTTAAATATCTTTTTTGGGCAACACTACCACGGCATTCAGACTATGTTACTTGTAACACGTTACTGTAACATGTTACATTTTTTTGTGGACGAAGGGAGTGGAGAAGGCAGAGACGTTACAAAAGTAACACGATTTCTGTTTTTCATGTTACTTTTTGACGTTTTCGTTTTTTCTTCTATTTTTCTTTATTCTCTTTCGTATATCAAACAGGAATGATCCCTCAATTAATTGTTTTATTTAAATTCGACAAATTATTATGACTGGATAAGGAGCTAAATTAGATTTAAAATAGCTTATTGGTTTTTTAACACAATTGTGAATTCAATAACAACTTTTTTTAATGGCAATTGTATAATTGAAATTGAATAAACAACGAAACCAAATCAAAAAATAAAAAAGAGACAAGGTTGTAGTAACATAATTTAAATGCTTGAAGTTTTTGGAAGTTACTTTAAAACGAAATAAGAAAAGAGTCATGTTACAAGTAACATAGTCTGAATGTCGTGTACTACACTCGTCTAATACAAGAGTAAACCTCAAATTATCGCAAATTTGACTCGATATTGTTTTCACCATCGTATTTTTAACGACGTTGTAATATTTTATTACAATGTTTTTAGGTAGCAACAGTTTTATATTTTTACTGAAAAAACTTTGACGAATAAAAGAACTTTGTGTAATCGTTCGAATAGATATTCCATCGACTGCTGCTGATTTTAAAACAATTTCCGGTAATGTTTGGGTGTCTAAAAAACTTTTAATGGTGGAATTATTTTTTTTATTGGGTGCAGGTGTTGAAGAATCGTTTTCAAATTTTACTTTATGAACCAAAAGAAGGTGCCTTATGAGACCACTAGTACTACCGCCCTTGAACATTAACCTTTTCAGGCAAATATTACATTGTGCTGCGTTGTCTACTTTTTGAAAATAGTTCCAAACTTCAGACATTTTGCTTCTAAACAAAATGAATTTTTAAAGAAAAAGTATTTTTAGAAAAATTCAATCATAAATAAAAAACATTATACTTAGAAATTCTGTGACCACTTTTAAAAACAATTTGCACATACGATTATATTTATAAAAATGAACCACGGAAACTACTGCTGGTTTCACGGTTGTTATAAAAAACATTTATATACAAGAAAACATTTAATTATGTATGTATGTATGTATGTATGTATGTATGTATATAATTAATTCACTTGAAAATTATAAGCACTTATTAAAAATAATTCCAGAAAGGCGTGAAATATTTTTGACCGATCATGTTTGGTTTCCTTTGACATAGTCGTATTTGAGAAAAGCTGTAAATACTTAACAAACAAAAAACGCTAACAAATTCAAAACCTTACTTTTTATTCAAATATTCCTTAAATTTACCAAAACAGATAAGAAATTAAACATAAAATTAAATATATGTATTTCCTAATATACTACATATTTTTTATTTTCCGTTTTTCCGGGAATAAGAGCAAATTTTCCCGGGAATACTAAGTGGTTCATTCCCCGACGGGAATTCCCGGTTCCCAAACCCTACCTGGGTATCAATTCCCGTTTTGTGAAACTGTAAAATGAAAAGTTTTTGTGTGTCATACCATATAGTGCCACCATACCTTTTACTGAACAAAAAAATTTTTATATCACAGTTTCAGTAAACAAGAATTAAGTCGCTCTTCCGCTATTAATGATGATCAGATTTTTTTTTTTTTTTCTTAGTAAGCATTTATGTTATGGTGATTTTAAGGAGACTTTGCCAGCTAACTTTGCGGTCTCAGTGACATTTGCTTGTTTAATACCGCATCAATTTTGTTCTATTTTCTATTCGATATTTTCTATTCGATATTTTATTTTGAAAATTCATATTTAAAAAATATATACATATATATTTTTGTAACAGTTAATTTTTTTTAATTTACTGAAAAATTATTCCTTAAATATTACAATTTGATTTAAAACCTTTAAGGATGTGTAATAAAAACTGAATTTGAGCAGGAATAAATTATTTAAAAAAAAATTTGTTAAACTAATAAATGAATTTAAGATTTGTAAAATTTTACAATATCTTCATTTTAAATATTCTTAATGTTGATTATTTTGAGCTTAATCTTCATCGAAAACCGATTTATTAAAAAACAAGTAACAGTGCTATATTCGGCAGTGCCGAATCTTATATACCCTTCACAACGTGTAGTCATGCAATAACAATTGTTTGTATCACCATTCATCCCATATAAAATACGTGCATACGTACACGTTAGAATAAATGTGGCATCGAATCCCAGCTGAGCCAAAAAAATTTTATTTTATTTTATTTAATATATTATTTATATTTTATTATTTTTTTTTATATTTTTTTTAAATTTTTTCAAAAAATTTTTTTAGAAAAATTTTTAAAAAATTTTTTTAAATTTTTTTTTAAATTTTTTTAAAATTTTTTTTTGTAGTTTTTTTTATTATTTTTTTCTTATTTTTAATATTTTTTTTTTTTGTAATTTTTTTTGTTTGGTATGTTTTTTACATGTATCTATGTATGTATGTTGTTGTTGTAATTGTGAAAAAAAACGAGGTGGTCGTGGTTTTTTGCTCATATCTCAGAAAGTTATGGGGCGATTGTGCTGAATTTCAATAGCGATTCATTCCTGGATATTTCCAAGAGATTGATACCATATACAGATCTGAGGAACATATAGTTGCTTCTAAAAGTTGATTTCAACCAACACACGGACAGACGGGCAGACGGACAGACGGACAGACGGACAGACGGTCAGGGCTTAATCGACTCCTCTATTCATAAGCTTTCAGAAAATATATACTTTATGGGGTCGGAAATGCAAATTGTAGAAATTACAAACGGAATGACAAAGCTATATATACCCTTGTACACCACAGGTGAAGGGTATAATAAATAAAAAAAAAATAAAGGTACCATTTGTCCCACAGTGCATTGAAACAAAATTTATTAAAATATCAATACAACGATTTCAGAATATATTTAGTATGACGTGCAACATTAATCATCATGCGATGATAGAAAAATCATAAAACAAAACCATCAAAGATTTTAGTAAAAAACTGTTTAAAAACGAAGGCAAATACAATGTATGAAAAAAAAGGTTTAAATAAAATTCATCTAAAATTTTCATAAATTTTACAACAAACTCATGAATTTATTTGTATTTCTTTTTTTGTTTTTCGTTATATCCCCAAATTTGCATACAAAGTAAAAAAGTTTTTATATGTACACATACACACATACATACTTACATAATAAAAATTTATATATTTATTTGTTTATTTATTTCACTGTGATTTGTTTTCACCTCATTTAAGTGTCTCAAAAATAAATTGATCATCATCATATTGCAAATTTATTCATCTGAGTGTGTTGAGATTTTAATGATGTATTAAAACTTTTATTTATCCAATTGTTTTGGCATTTGCATTAGTATAAAGCGAAGTAAATGAAAGAAAAAATATATTTTAGTACAATTGCAGCATCGTATTCTTAATGATACTATTTTTGCTGCATTTAAATAAATACATATTTGTAAATATATTTTTTACCCTTTACACGAGCATGTAAAAGGGTCGATTCGTTTATAATTTCTACAGTTTCCATTTGCGAACTCATAAATAATGCATATTCTGAATTCTTATAGTCAGAAAAGTCGATTTAGCTGCAATTAAATAATTTTGTCTGCATCTGTCAATAAATTTTGTTTTTTTTTTTGTCTGCAATTCACGGTTGCAGTTGATTTAAAACGTTTTCAAAATTAAGAATTTAAAGTTTATACTTTAAAATTATTAAAAAAAATGATTAAATTTATTTAAAAAAAGAGAAAAAAGTGTTCGACATATTCAGGCAAATATAGAAAATGTATGTGTTTTATCATTGTTGTGTTCGTTTCCGCTATGCATATACCTTATGAATATACCTTGGTTAAGCCAAAGACCATATCGACCCCTGTGTGCGAAATTATCGTATGTTACGTTTTTGTAGAAATCGACATTTTAATGCAAATTGGTTCTACATCCATTAATCCATATGCTGATAAAATATTATAGCGATAACTGTTTTAGTTATGGAGATCACACTGTGTACATTTTATCGTATCGTAGCAGTGTTATTTACGTTTTTATTTATTTAAAAGTAATAAAAACGCTCTTCTGTAAAATTTTGTTTTTTTAACATACAATAATTTCGCTTACAGGGGTCGATATATTTAGCGAAAATAAATAATTGCCGAAATCGACATAAGCTTCAATTAAGACAAAAGAACTATTGCAATTCCACAATTCAAAACTACCCTTAAGACGAATTTTCAACTATTGTTGACAACTTAAGAGGTAGTTATAACGTAAACACTTTTGTCTATATTTTTTCAACAAACAATACCATTTGGAATTATAACCGATATATATTTTATTGATTTAATTAATCATATTAAATATTTTAAAGATAATCAATTTATAAAAATTAACTAAAAAATTTAAATGTGCTTTTCCAAAAACGACAAAAACAGGGACTAGCAGCTTTTTCTTATTACTGCAGATCATTGCTTCTGTTTCCATAACTCGACTTATATTGTGGCAACAAAAATTACTTTTTTAATACTCTGACATTCATGTTAATTTAATATGTTCACTGAATACAAAAATATAGTTATCACCAAAAAAAAAAATTATTACGATTACTGGAATGTACAATGAAATAATTGCAAATACTCAAAAGTAGTTTAAGAATAATCCAACTGATATTCACACTTACTACATGTTTTTTTTTTTATAAAAAAAAAAAAAAACTAACTTTTAATCTTGAATACTCCGCGACCACCACAGCTTTAATGGTGTTTTCTTTTCTAGAAAACAATGTTGCCCTTTTACTATTAAACACTTTTCAAAGTTCACCAGCACCCTAATAAAATGCTACCTTTATAGTCAGCAGAATAGAACAGAAATTTTCAGCTTTTTTACATGATAGCTATATTTTTATATAAAACTGCATTTCTTGCTTCCATTTTAATAATTTGGGACCAAAAGTTATCTTTAACCACTAGAAAAACTTAATTCTCCTTTTTAATATCAGCTGTCAAAGAGTGCAATATTCTAACTCTTTGATTTAATTCAGGGTACGACATGGAACATTTTTTCTCATTTTTATGGCAACATTATAACAAAAGAACTTGTCACCCGTTTATAATATTGCCTACTATTAAGAAAAGAACACAAAAAAAGGCATAAGGCAGAATTAATGCAACATTTACGTCAGAAAAGAAAACACCATAAGACAGTGCACTAATCATGCTTGTTTTTCAAGTCTTTTGTTTTGATAATCCATACCCCCCGTCGATGTCACACAATACGTATAATTTTAAAAGAATTCTAAGTAAAAAAAATTTATTAAGTTTGTTTTGGGAAAACTACGATCATTAACATAAATGAAATAATCATCTTTTTAAGCCACCCCTAAAAGGGTGATTAAAAAAGAAAAATTTAAAACCATACAGCATAATTCGTTACTACTTATTTGGTTTTTGGCAATAGAAGCGTTTAACATATATTATTATAAGTATTATTTTAAAAATATTAATGGTCAATTATTAATAAATTTGCTTTTTTAATGCGCATTTCAAAATATATATTTAAAACACCATAACATCAATCCGGCTTCGTTCTAAACAACTTTAAGTTTCGCGAATTACTGCACACCGAATGTGCGTGCAAAATTCAGCTTACTCAGAATTTTCAAACCAGCAGACAATGAAAAGCGCCAGCAATTTGCCCAATGGGTAATGGAACAAAGTGAGATCAATGCCGATTTTTCGAAAAAAAGTCATCTCCTCCGATGAAGCCCATCTCCATCTGAATGGCTTCGTGAATACACAAAATTCTCGAATTTTGAGCTTAGAAAATCCTCATGCAATCCATGAGAAACAAATGCACCCACTACATACAACTGTCTTGTGCGGATTTTGGTTAGTCGACGGGATTTTATTTATTAATTAGACGTAATTACACACGCACATTTGTCTGAAAACAAAAGTTAAAAATTGCCTGAAAAACAAAACGTTTGACAGGTAAACAGGAAAATAGTTTAATAATTGACATAATCATAAGGACTTTTGTCCTGGTATCAAGAATATCTTTTTATTTTAAAATAACAACTTACATCAATTGTAATAAAACATTGTCAATTAAATAAAAAAGATGTTGCGCTGTGCTGATAAACAACCATTTGCAAAAGCAAACAATAACAATCAAAAAGAAATTTATTGTACAAATAAGAAATAAATAAATAAAAAAATAGATAAATTATAATAATAATATCAATATTAACATAAATAATCCCATTCTGAGATTTAAGTTTCAATGCTGGCCGATAATCGTCTGCGGTATTTCTTTTGTGCCAAAGTGTTTATTTATTACAATGACAATATTGGTCAATAATAGTTTAATATTTATGTTTGGGTGAATCTCATTACCTTCCTTATTTTATAAGCCTATCAGTTGATTTAATGATGACTAGGCAAAATACATCCGTATGTATTTTGCATACTATTTTATGAAATTGTATAAAAATTAAAAATAGTAGATTTAAAAATGGCTCAATTTAAAAGACCAAAAAAGGTAACAAGACGGAATGAAAAAAAAACTCAAAACAAAAAATGACAAGAAACTTAGATTTGCACTAAAAATTGTTAAAAAAAAAAGAAAAGATTATCAAAAATTTTGGCATAAACAAATAAATACTTTTGCAGCATAGACTGAAGCATACAGTGCAAAAATAACAGCTCGATAACTGATATCAATAGAAAACGATATAAAAAAATTTACGCACGGAAAAAGAATATTAAAGAATTTTTAAGTTAAAAATGCATTCGTTAATAATAATTGCTATCAGTTTGTGCGGTTTAACTTTAGCAGCTCCTCAGTTCGGTTATGGTTATGAGGCACAAGCAGCAACGACAAAAGGAGGTCATCATGGTGGTGATAAATATTTACCTCCAGCCACTACGACACCTACACCACTAGTACGCAAACAGTTTTATTTAGTCTCTGCTCCCGAAGATGAGGAAAGCCAGCCAAAACAAAAGCATTTGGTTTTAGGTCGCCCTCAAAAGAACTACCGTGTGGTTTTCATTAAGGCACCAGCTCCCGACAATGCAAATATTAAATATTCAGTCGAATACGCTCCTCAAGAAGAAAAGACTGTTATCTATGTACTAAGCAAGAAAAACAACGATTTAGAAGCCAGCGATATTGCTACACCGCCTCCATCTCAATCTAGCAAGCCTGAGGTATTCTTCATTAAATACAAAACTCCCCAAGAAGCTGAAGCAGCTCAAAAGGAAATTCAAAGTAAGTTAAATTAAAAAGAGAAAAAAAAAACAATTGCAAATAGTTGGTAACTTATCCTATGTGATCTAAACCAATTTTAGATGAATATGCCAAACTGGAAGGTACCAATGAATTTTCTGATGAAGGTGTTGCTCCCCTTACTTCCATTGTTGGGGCTTTGGATGGTCTTACACCGGAAGGTTCATATAATTACCAACAAGTTGCTCCCGCACCAAGTTCTCAAGAAAAATCTGCCCTTAGCCAATATTTGCCTGCCATTACCAAATAGGCTGTGCAAACTACTACTTAACTTGTTGTTTATTATTTAGGAATCAAATTACATTATTGTAAAATATTTTAGTATTTGTTAATGTTTATCTTTATCTTTATCCTAATTTTTTTGAAATGTCACCCTAAAACCTTAAAATTATAATGTTATTTTATTACTAAATATTTCAATGTTAACCAGACACAATGTCTTTTTGTTTGCAATACTTTTGAACGCACTCGTTAAAAAAATCTATTTTTTTTTTTAAATTATTATCGATAAAATAGAAATTTAAAAAAAAACTTTAAATCGTATTTTGTATGTAATTTTCATTTAATAAACCCTAATAAATTGAAAAAAAATGTCTATAAATAATAAGACCAACTTACTAAGTTCATGTAAGTTCTTTAAATTGCCATTTTAGTGTTTATATTAATTTGATGTTCGAGCTTTTGATGGGGCTTTACTCAATTTTGTTTATCTGCTCGTTCAAAAATTTAAAAACAAAAATTATATATATTGGGCCAATTCAGTCGTATTTGTACTATTTCATATTATTTTATGCATGCTTAAAAATTTTGTTAGTAATTTCCATACAAAAAAAATAATTTCTTCGCTTCTCACCTCTCAGAGAGAATATTTTATATTTTCTTCTTTCCTGTATACATACAATTTTTAACAGCGTCATCTCTTTGTCTTCTTTCTTGTATTAAATACATAAGTTGTTAACAAAAGGTGTTCAAAGTCACTAGTCATATTAATATGAATTATATGATATAGTACAATATGAGAGTCAACTTTGAATTGGCCCATTGTTTTTATTGAACAAAAATTGCAGTTTGGAACTTAAGAGCTGTTTGGTTACCTTCAAAGGTTTAAGTACAGAGGTTTTGAAGCATTCTTTACTGACTGTTTGTAAGGCGAAGAATATCAGTTCCAATTCGAATATTTAGTGTCTGCTTACTTTCTATGGCAACGATAACGATAAGAAAAAGCTTTATGTTTTTAACAAAACAACCATATGACAGTAGAGAAGTTAGTTGTTGGATTGTTGCAAAAACTTTAGAAAATCTAAAAATGTTTTCTTTGTTAGCTAGAGAAAATTTTAAGATTAAAACAATGATAGTGAATCCTTTTGTTAGCGGAGTATGATCAAATGACATGTAATCGAAGTGGCGAACGTTAAATTTCAGGCCCCATATTCAGTTTGTATGTTTTTCAAACATTTGTTGTTTTCATTAATACAAAACCTTTGACAAATTCAAATATTAATTATGAATATGGCCGTAAATATTAAAATATACTTACATAAATGAATATCTTTGTTCGTTTACTGAAAAGTATTGACTATTTCTTACTGAATTGTGTTCGTTAACACAAATTTCCATATAAAACGTAAATAATACAGTAAAAAATATTAACAGCTTTTAGTAAGCGAACGAACCCAATGATAATAAACATGACAGACTAATTTAAATTCAGATTTATTTATTTTGTTTTAACTTTTGAAAAATAGTTTAATGTCAATTTAACTTGATAATAATTAATAACTTATAGCCTTGATGTTGCAGGTAACCACTTCTCTCAAAAACAGCTCCAATAAAAATATTAATAACATTCGTAGTGGTTTTGTTAACAAACCAATAAAATAAACTAAACTAAACTAACTACAACTTGTTAACTTAATTACATTTATTCACACATACATACATACATACATACATACATGTTAATCTCTACTTCTCAAAAGATTGTAAAAAAAACTGTGTCTGTACATGAAGTACTCGTACCTTTTTTACAATTTTAATGCCGGTTTATATCTGTATGTATTAAGTGAATGTGTATCTTTTTGTCTATCTTACTGAACTTAATTGACTTAAAATCTACTAGATGGATTTGTTAAAATTTGGTATGGAGGTACCTTGATACATATCTGGGTTAGCATAAAGTGTACTTTATATTGCGAGATAATGTCTCATTTCTAACAGAAAATACTGAAATAGCAAATAAAACTGAACAATATTTTAAAAAGTATTAGAAGGTTGGTAAGAAAAGAAATAAGAGCGCTATATTCAGCTGTGCCAAATCTTATATACTCTTCACAAAAGTCAAAATATGCAATCGTCATATCAATATGCAAAATGGCAATTGCAGCAATACGCCTGACGAATTTTGCTGTTGTAATCCTAATAAATGCGTTTATATACGCTGGACCGATTGAACCAATATTTTCAATTAATGTTCTTTTATGTACATATATCTTATAGTGACATTCAACAAACGGGTC
Source organism: Phyto melanocephala (assembly GCA_941918925.1). NCBI lineage: Eukaryota > Metazoa > Arthropoda > Insecta > Diptera > Rhinophoridae > Phyto > Phyto melanocephala. The sequence continues at coordinate 134,932,374 of OW799234.1, read as the reverse complement.
AAGATGTTATTTGGGAGCTGCAAAATATGAATTTGTTTGGGTAAACCACAGAGGCAATCGTGTTCTTTTGCTTATATCTCAGCTCGTCATTTAATTGATTTTCAATAGCAAAATTCTCAAAAACATATCTTTTGATGTTAACATGCACACGGACAGAATGACTGCTATCTACAAGTATTCAGAATACATATAGTTTAAAGGGTCTATAGTTAATATTGCAGAAATTTAAAGGGGGGTGACAAACTTATGTAGGACATAAAAATGCAAACATGGGCACAACAGAAGGAGGAATAAAAAATAAGTTGCACTAAGAACAATATACTACTAATTTGCTCAATACAATGCCAAAATATATTGGGGGGCCAGCAATGTAAGCCGGGTACAACTAAGCAGTATCTAATATTTTTGAGTAGATATTTTTTTTTTTAATTTGTTAACTTCAACCGTATTACACCATAAAATTAACGACCTAAACAAACTTTTTTAACAGCTTTAAAGATTAATTCCAAAACTTAATATATTCAAATGGACAAATAAGGCGAACAAATACAAAGAAAAATACAACAAACCGAAGTTTATTAAATATTAAATCCAACAAAAAAAGCATTTAATCATTATATCACTTAGGAAGTTATTTAAGTTTAGGTAACACTCGGCAAATATTTGGCAAAAGGCATCAATTATAATTGGTCTATTGGGTGTACAACTCGATCATCCAGAAATTTGCCTTATCGCTAAAGATGTTTGTTTAATGGGAAGTAAGTCGAAACAGGACACCAATTTTGATGAAAACCTTTTTATCATTTGCAAGTGCTGTTGAACGCTATAATAATTTTTAATTTAATAAATGGCAACGAATTCGACAGCCGTAATTTCAGTTCTATTAACTGTCAAAGTTTAGAACGCCCTTAATATTATTTTATTAATTTATTTATTATTAATTTTATTTTTTTTTTTTTCTTTTTTGAATACTGATAATCATAACTAATATGTAATTTTTACCAACTCGCCTCAATAATGCCTATAAGGCGCTGAGGCAACAAAAATGTACTGGATTATTGGAAAATAAATAAAAACTAAAAATTAAAAAAAAAATATATAAAAAGTTTAATAAATTATAGTCAAATTTCGATCCATGGACAATTGCTGAATCATATTAAAGAGTAAAATAACTGCAGCTCTTTTAAAAACTTACCTCTATAATTTAACACGAACTTTAACCGTAAGTTAGGCAAAATTTAATTTCACAAAATACGGTTTACCATTCATTACTGTTAAATTTAAACGAACAAATTTATTGGTTAAATATTTGTTTGCGAATAAATTAAGATTTGAACAAATTTTGTTACCAATGTCTGCCTGCAGTAAGTGTGAAGTCTTGAAATATTATTCAAATGCAATAAAAAAATGTACAGATATATGTATACCATAATAAGGAAGTTATTATTAAATTGAAAACCCAAAAACAGCTACGAAAAATTAATTCTTTTCGAAGGTGTTGAAAACAAAATGCTACGTTTTGATATTCGTCTAGAAATATATTTTTATATATGCATATTTGAAAAATTTGCATTTTGCAACTTGTAGTCGATATTATTATTTTATTATTAAAATAATACAATTTATGATCTGTTAACAAATTATTCAAACACCTAATTAGTAGAAGATATAAAAGCAAACACATTGAATATTTCTTTTTAAATAAACAAAATGCATTTTTGATCGAACCGTATTATATGTTGTTTTGTTTGTGTTTTTTTTTTTTTTTAATTCTTCCTATGCTCGTGGTTTTTTAATTCCAATGTTCGAAAAAAAAAAGTATTTTAACAAATAAAATTTATTTAAATTTGCCAAATTTTAAATTAAATTTAAAGAAAAACATATTGCATAAAATAGCCATTAACATTATGAAAAAATTTTTAACTTTGCCGCTTATTGAAGTTTTACACTTAAACAAATTGTATCAATTATAAATATTTTGAATTTTTAGTTCTTCTTGTTATTCAATTTGGCAAACAATTAATACGTTTAGGCTGATAAATATCAGCGCCACTGTCATAATATCATAATTATTTCGCTCCCCATAAATATTTAACATAAACATAAAAACAAAAAAAATTATAATAAAATCCAAAAAAAAAAAATATTAAAAAAACCAACCTGTGCGGTAAATCAAAATAAAAACTAATTTTTTATTGAAAATTAAAACATTTTTAAAAGCCGACAAGCATAATTATTAATAAAATAACGAAATGAATGTCAAAATGCTAATCAATTTGCAAATAAGAAAACAAATGAGAATGCGAATGTGACAACAAAATTAAAGCACCTCACAACTGTAACTCTTTAACGTTTAACTCTCTTGCGATAGTAAGTAGTATTTTAGAGATTTTTATACCCTTCACCTGTGGTGCACAAGGGTATGTTTAGCTTTGTCATTCCGTTTGTAATTTCTACAATTTTCATTTCCGACTTTTAGAAGCAACTAAATGTTCCTCAGATCTGTGTATGTTACCAATCTTTTGGATATATTTGGAAATAAATCGCTATTGAAATTTAGCACCATTGCCCTATAACTTTCTGAGATATGAGGAAATAAACACGACTGCATCTGTTTTTTCCCATTTTTTTATCACCAAAATTAAAATTTTTTAGCAGTAGAATAATTTATAGGTACCTTTGCTACTATTTATAGATATACTGTGCCTTAAGAGATATTCTTGAAAAATTTGGATAAATCAATATTAGTATCATCTGAAATGACTTGACTAGCGGAATATAAGATTAAAAATTAAATTTCATGTTGGCCGCCACTACAAAATGGCGGACAATAAATTTGTATCAAATGAAAGGGCTTGACCAATGGAACACAGTAAATTATTAAAAAATGTTAAATCCCAGATGGCGTCTAAAACAAAATGGCGGAACAAATTTTTTAACTCCATCAATATGGGTATCAAATGAAAGGGCATGACTAGTAGAATACAGATAACTACGTAAAAATTTAAAATCGAGGATAGCGTCGGAAATAAAAGAGAACAAGTAAGAGCGCTATATTCGGCCGTGCCGAATCTTATATACCCTTCACAACGTGTAGTCATGCAATAACAGTAGTTTGTATCACCATTCATCCCATATGAAATACGTACATACATATAAAAAATAACATATATAAAAACATGCCATTGTAAAATTATAAATTTACGTATGTATGTTAAAAAAAAATAATAAAAAAAAATTTTAAAAAAATTTAAAAAAAAATTTTAAAAAAATAATTAAAATATATATGATAAATATAAAACAAAAAAAAATTAAAAAAATAATAATAATAAAAATACAAATAATATATTAAATAAAAAATTAATAAAAAAAGAATTTTAAAAAAATATATCGTCTAAATTTCTTGATCTTTTTTAATTGATTATATTTGATTTTTTTTAAGCTTGAGATCACTTTTTTGTTTTTTTATAAAATGCTACCCATTGTTTGGTAGCGAAATATAGGTTAATAAACAATTTTTTATAAAAAACAAAAAAGTGATCTCAAGTTTAAAAAAATCAAATATAATCAATTAAAAAAGATCAAGAAATTTTTTTTTTGGCTCAGCTGGGATTCGATACCACGTTTTCTCCAACCAGGGGCTAAATTCTAGTTCTGTGAAAATGTGATATGATAAGGTTTTTGTATAGCAAAGGGTATGGTGGCACCATATGATATGACACACAAAAACTTTTCATTTCACAGTTTCATAGAAAGAGAATTGATACCCAGTATACACGTTTGTATGTATGTATGTTGTTGTTGTAATGTTGTTTTTGTGAAAAAAAAATCGAGGTGGTCGTGGGTTTTTGCTCATATCTCAGTTGTTTATGTACCGATGTTTCTGATTTTCAATACCGATCTACTCCCGAATATTTTTGATATTTTAATACCTCACCCGGGTCCAAGCGATGTCGGGGGGCTTCAAAAAGTTGATTTCAACATGCACACGGACAGACTGACAGAGCTTAATCGACTCCCCTATTCATAAGCTTTCAGAAAATATATACTTTATGGGGTCGGAAATGAAAATTGTAGAAATTTCACACGGAATGACGAACCTATATATACCCTTTTTCACTGTGTGAAGGGTATACAAATGGCGTATAACATGATATATATATATATATAGGTTAAGCTACGATGTGGGATTATACCTACATATGTACATGACGGTGAAGGGTATTATCAGATTCAGCACGGCCATATATAGAACTCTAACTTGTTTTTACTAAGTTTTTAGATTTATAGCCAGCGTTGTCAACTCTTTGATTTTAGCACATTTTTTAGTGATTTTTGAAATTTTTGACGCGGAAAATGTTTAAGTCAGTGCTCGCTGCTATTTTCTTTAATTTTTAGTGCTTTTTTTCTTCGGGACATCAAATACTAAATTTCAAATTAATTTTTTTTAGCTGAAAACAATTTTCGCAAGAATCTTAAATTATCCTTACGTATATTGTATCTTAACAAACCAAAAAAAAATATTTACCATTGTAAACTGATATTAAGTTGAAGTACTTTCAACTTATTGTATTAAAAATATTAGTTAAGAAAGTTATAAAGATTGATAGTGTACAATGTTTCTGTTATTAGAGTGGATTGTTTGTTTTTTTTGCATTAATAATTGTAATTTAATACCGATACTGGGGTCTTGATATCCTGCATAGTTAATGAGACATAAAGCACCTACTTTTAATAAAATTTAATTGTCAAGAGAATTTATTTTGTAAGTAAAGTTTCAAGTTGATCAAACCCATTAAATATTGAAAAACTTGTATTTTTATGGAGATGCATTCATAAGGTGAAAATAAAAAAAAACAGAAATTGATATGCAAACACTTTTCATTTTACAATTTTACAGAGCAACAATTAACACCCTGATAAGGATAATATTCACATTGATAACAATAACATCATATTGAAAACATTATATTTTATAATTCAAAAGATGTTTTGGCCAGATTTTTTGTAAAATATTGATTCTATTTGCTACTGTAAAGTTAAATTTGTACACTGTTGTACACTGTATTTTTAAAAATAAAATTATTTTTAAATTTATCTGTTCCTTATGCTTCTAATAGCAGCGATGGGAACATAATATATTTTTCTATCAAAATTTATAATTTTATGAAATAAATAGGATCTAAAGAAAACAATATTAACCCCAGTGATTTTTAATGAAAATTACGCGCTTTTTACGGGTTTAGGTGATCTTTGAAATAACAAAGTTTACAACGCTGTTCATAGCTATTTCGTTGTCATCACATTTCAATATTTATGAATCACGCTTAACCTACAGGTCGTTTCCCCTATTTTTAACAACGTTATTATACTGAAAATTAGCCAAGGTACAACTGTCTCATAAATCAAAGAGATTTAAATTGCAAAAAAAAAATAAATAAAAAACCGGATACCACCAACATATACATACATACATACGTTTATTATTGCCATCGTCTTGGCTGCAAAAACTAATGATCATAAGCTAAATATCAAATTCTATTACCAAACAACATATGCATACAACAAATCCAAAATCAATAATCAGAATATTAAAAATCAAATAAATAAATTTCAATTAAGTTGTTACAACAAGAAAAGGAATGAAAAATATTTCAAGTTCAAATATTTTTTATCACAATAACAAATTTGCATTAATTAATCATAAATTGTGGATTTCTAAAATACCTAAAAATCCCCACACACTCACACACTTTTGTATAAAAACTAAGCAATCTGAGATATTCACTACTTGAAGCTATTTTCCAAAAAGCAACGAGTGAGAAATATTTAACTCAAAATTATGAAGATCTTGTGCATTTAGATATTGAGTGCTTTTTGTGATATTAAATATTTCTTATACTAATAAAAACACATGTTAGATTGAATTTAATTTAATGATATTGAATATTGAGGAGATATTTATAGTTTGTATTGTATTTTTACTTTAAAATTTTAGTTTTTTTTTTAGTTTTGTCAAGTTTTTACGCTAAGTTGATCATGATTGTTTATAAAAATAAAAACAAAATCAAAAATTGTGTGAATGTGATTTAAAAAACGAAAAAAGGATTAATGCACTGATGGACTAAAGGAACCTTACCCGGGGACTCCTCGTAGCAATTTTCATTGCTAAGCATAAGCAAAAACGTCGGCAGAATAACGGCACTTTATTGCTAAAGTATGTTTTGGAGAACAAGACACAAGTAATTTATTTATAAAATTTAATATTTTTGTTTTAACTTTAATGGTTTTTTTTGAATACCTCACTCTTAATTATTATCAGGTAAAATTTTTTTAATTTGTCTTTGTTTCTGCAAAGAAAAAAAATTTAAATAAAAATTAAACGATTTTGACAGCTTATTGCGGCAATAATTGCTCAAGCAATCAGCAGAGCAATGATTGCGCAATAAATTGCTACATATAGAAATTTGCGGTCTACACGTCGCAATCTCTATGGACGCAATCAAATTTGACAATTGTGGTAATAAAAATTGCTACGTGGAGACCCAGTGTTATTGAAACTAGTCTGAATTTTAAAAAACTTCTGTTACCTTAATATTTACTTAATAAAAACAACTAGTATTTAATATTTTTTCTAGAATATTAAGCTTTCCAAGTGTGTAACTATTGTTTGGAATCGTTTTGAATAGGTTCTGATAAAAAACATCTTTAATTTTGTGGCTAACGGATCCCTAAATATCTATTACCTTGACCCACATATTTAATCTCATATTAGCCATGTGGATTTTTCGACAGTTTTAAGTTTTTGTTATAGCGCTCTATTGCGTAATTGTATGTTTATGGACAAATTTATTTATCAATGATAAATTTATTGTAATAATATGATTTAGGAGGTTTCTGATCCAGATACTTGTGACCAGCATTTAACTATTTACATGTGCATATAAATAAGAATGAGTATAACTTCTGTTATAACTTCTGTTTGTTCAACAGTAAAAAGCTTTTCTTATTAGTTTACAATACATGTAGTATTTTATTTAATTGAAACTTACCCACTAAGTTAATGGCTTTCTTAAGTAACAGCTCTGATTGTGATTTATCCAATGTATCGATTTCGCGACAGGATCGATATAGACTTGTAATCATAGATTCTATTGAATATGATTTTGTGGATGTTGGCAACATTGATATGAAACGATTCAGTTCGTTCAATTCTAAATTTAAGTAAAAGAGTATGGATACAGACAGAATTAGTTTAGTGCTAACAATTAAAATGAACAACAAACACACCTTGATATTCATTGTAAGTCTTGTAATTCCATTCACCTTTCTTAATCACAAAGTAATTGTTTTCAGCGAATTCTTTGTCAAAATTTCCACAGGCCCATTGATAGGTATCGTGACAGGGATTTTTAGAAGTATTTGACCACAATAAAATCTGTTGACTGGAATGAACACACTCTTTTTCTAAACATAATTCAGCCTTAAGATAAAATGGCACTTCGGGCCAAAATGCAATCATCATTATGATGATAATAAGCAAAACTGCACACAAACATGCTGTGGTTACGTACAATAAACGTCGTTTACGTGATAACCTCATTAGGGCATCGAATGACATACGACCTGGAATTAAGAAGGCTACATTGGAGAAAACATTCCGTAGGAAGAACACAAAAAGAACAATAACATAAATGAGTGTGAATTATTTATTTTTAAAACGTTTTAAAATTTATAATGAAAAGATGATAAAAAAAAAGATGCCACCAACCTCTAAAGCCATTAACCGATCCAGGTTCACCTGTAATAGGTGTTTCTACTTGAACATTGTTATCATGTCGATCGTTTTGTAATTCTAGATCTTTGGCAACATCTACATTTTTGTCTATACTTAATTTCAGTTGATTTGTAGTTAAAGGCGCTGTCTCACTGCCTTCTATTTGCTGTTTTGCATCATCCAGCTTTAAATTTCGGTCGTCAACTTCATCAATGGCACTTATAGTTGGTCGAAATTTTCCTTGATTCGAATTCATATTAATTCATTAATATTTAACACATATCAATTTGCTTATACTCAATCCTTTTATCACACAACTCGATACATAATTCGTTAATAATCTGTAAATAGACAAAAATAAATTTTATACAAGTTTTAATTAATAAAAAATATTTATCTATGTGACATACATATTCCTATTGGATTCAAATAGATGTGTATTCTACTAATATAAAAAATGTGAATGTTTAGATAATTTTTGTATTTAGCTAGTCGGTTTTCGAGTGTCTAAATTAACACGTACCAGCGATAGAAATTAAATCATCCAACATCGTCTACAAAAATATTTTGTCCTCAATAATTACGGTTTAAATAGATAGATAACAGACTAATTTATTACATAAAGTGGCTACCTTTCCTGCCGATAACTACGCAGACGCAGTCACGGACACAGGGAAGTAGTAATGTATAATTGGGAATTCACAAATTTTGTTACCCTGTCTTATTGTTATATTCTCATAATTTTTCCAAATTTTTTAAATGGTTTGAAAAGTTTACAATTCAATAATTCTGTAATTTAATTAATTTTGCTGTTGTGTTTGGTTGAATCTTATGAACTTTTACTAAAACAAAAATTCTGTTATGGCTAAAAAAAGTGCATCTTCGATTATTCGGGTAAAGTAATTTTTTAAGACAATTTCGAAAAACAAATTTGTTTGCACTTTTTTATATGTATCTTCGGCATTTACAGTCGTACTTTTTTATTCAGTATAGCGATGCTTTTTTCTTTAGGAAAGCATTGTTTTTGTTCAAAGACCATTGACCTAAAGACCCCAATTCTAGTATTTATAAACTAAACCACAGTTCTAACCACCCTAACAATGATATATTTTTATCTGTATTATTGCTGAACGTAAGGGACGACATTAAACAATTTTTCTTGAGGTCAATGGTATTACTCATCAAGGTTTTTAGTAGAATTTGTTAAAACAAATTTATAAGTTTTATACTGCAATATAATTACTCTCACGCAACTTCGGTATTAAAATTAAGGAAACACATTTTCATAATCACTGCCACAATGCTTGATAAGTGTATAGAGCAAAACATTAGTCATCTCATGGCAAGTAAAATTAATCCGATTGCAAATACCTAATATTAAAAACATTACAGAAATTTAAGGTGAATCCACCATTCGTTCCGAACAAACCTTTATTCCGAAGAAACTTATTTTTACTTAGATATTTTGCAGCGCATTTCATTCATTGTGAAAAAATTTGTTCGGAATATCAACTCTGTCATATGAAATCAGTTTTTCAAATATGCAAACTTTTCATGATATGGCAACTTATTTCAACTTTGGCCAGACAAAAATCAAATCAAACCATTTCAACCGAAGAATGATAACACAAGATTACGCATTGCGCATGTTTGTTGTAAAACAGCACACACATGCGTGGTGTGACATTAGCAAGTAAAAGTTAAAATTTTAAAAAAGTGAATTACATAAGTACTTAAATAAATAACAATAATAATAATAAATAACAAATAAATAAACAAATAAAAAAAAACAATAAAGTGTTTTTTTCAATTAACTAAAAAACGGCAAATAAACATATAAACATATGTGCAATAATATACTTTATACAAATCTCACTGTTTATTTATTGCTTTTGTAAAGTGCGATGCTGATGTGACGTACATGCGCAGAGCTGTAAGTTTTCTAGGAAAAATCATTTTTATTTCTTACAAAAGCGAGACGTTAAAAAAAAATATAAAAAATTTGTACGGAGAAAAATTTTGTTTGGAACGTATGGGGGAATTCACCTTAAGAACAAATATAAAATTAATGTAAATAATCTTATCTTAATAGTACACACAACAAGGTAAACCTGAATACTTATACATATTAAATTTGATTTGACATAAAAAATAGAGGAAAAAAAAACAAATAAATAAATAAACAAGTAAGAGTGCTATATTCGGCCATGCCGAATCTTATATACCCTTCACAACGTGTAGTCTTGCATTAACAATTGTTTATATCACCATTCATCTCATATAAAATACGTACATTCATATAAAAAACATACATGTATAAAAACATCCCATTGTAAAATACTAAATTTACGTATATATGTTAAAAAAAAAATTAAAAATAAATTTAAAAAAAAATAAAAAAAAAATTAAACAAAAAAATAAAAACAATATAAATAATAAAAAAATAAAAAAGAAATAAAAAAAAGAATTAAAAAAATTAAAAAATAATTTTAAAAAAATTAAAAAAATATTAAAAAAAATAAGAAAAAAAAATAAAAACAAAATTAAATATATAAATAATATATATAAAATAAAAAATAAAACATTTTTTTTAAATTTTTTTGGCCTCAGCTAGGGTTCTGTATTTATGTATATTGTTGTTGTATGTTGTTTTTGTATTAAAAAAAACGAGGTGGCTCATATCTCAGTTGTTTATGTACCGATGTTTCTGATTTTCAATTCCAATCTACTCCGAAATATTTCTGATATTTTTATACCTCACCCGGGTCCAGCCAATGTCGGGGAGCTTCAAAAAGTTGCTTAGTCGACTCCCCTATTCATAAGCTTTCAGAAAATATATACTTTATGGGGTCGGAAATGAAAATTGTAGAAATTTCACACGGAATGACAAACCTATATACACTGTGTGAAGAGTATAACAAATATTTGTTTATTTACTTAAAGATTTTCTTATTTGAAAGTGATCAACCCCATAACAATTTATGTACATACGTTCATAAGTATGTACATATATTCTGTTATTTCAAACAGACAAAAGAACAATAATGCAAAAATTAAATTGAATACAATTGATGACAATTTGTCTGTAGAAAGGCAGTGAATCAAAAGAACAAGATGATCGTAAAGTTATTAAGACAGGTAATGTAGTTGTTTATAAATATGTATTGAAATTTATAAATAAATAAATAAATAAAATTAAATTAAAATTAAATTAAATTTTTAAATATATGTATATTAAAAATGTCAACTGCTTACTAGTTTACTTTTCTAGCACCTCTCAGTAATTTTAGGTTATATCAAATTTAATAGATGACAAAATATATGTACATGCCTACGACTTTTCCAGCTCACAATCAGGAATTCTTATAGCGGATACAAGAGGAAATATAGCAAAAAAAAATCATTGATCCGGCAAACAATTTGTACTTGCTTTTGGTAAAGATACTACTACTCTTTTATAAATAGTGGTCAAACAAAGTCAAACATATTTAGAAACGAGTGAATGTTTTATTTTGCATATTTGTATTTAAGATTTTCTAGTAACATATTTTTAAAATCAAATTTCTGCAAACAAAAAAACTTAACATATTCCTAACCCTACGTCTCCACGGACAGTTTTCATTGATGTAAACTAACAAAAACGTCGACTGAATAACATAATAAAAATGCTCAACGTCTTGCTAATTGAAAGAGTTGAAGAATTAATACACTTTTGTGTTAAAACACAGCTCTTTGCTTAGCGATTATTTCTCAGCAATTGCTTTAACAACAAATGCTAGCATTTTTGAATAAAAATTACATACAAAATTGCTATCAAACATATAAAATGCCAGTACGTTATACATCAGTTGATACGATGCAAAATTTTTCAACGCAAACTGGTTGCATATTCCGTTTAGAAATGGTTGAATTGCTTCCTAAATATTTCGATTACGTTTTGTACTCAAAAGTACACAATACAAAAATTTTAACGCATTTACCATGAATTATAAGAGATGTCGCATCAAAAAGAATCAACTTAAGTTTATTGTTTGAAATTATAGGTATGTATGTATGTATATACATACATACATTCATACATATAAAAAATGTAATAAATATAATTTAACTGATTTATGCATTAAAATTATTAAAGATTAGTAAAGCGTTTAATAAACTGATTTTCTACGAAAATTTGATCTATAAACCCTTAAAAAGCCGTTGATAATTTTTATGAATACTGAGGTTATCTTTTATATATATATATTTCCAATGTCAACAATACTACCAAAAAGTGTTTCTTTAGTCGCTTACTTAGTGCTTACCTTATACTAAGAGCGCTTCTAAAAGGCATGTTGTTTTCGTATGTCTCTTTTATGTAGTTGACAAGCGCATATTTCATCCCCACCAGGAACAGGATACACGTCTTCTCCTTACGTACTGCTTACAAAGGAAGCAACAAGTTAGGGAGAAATACAAAAAAACATACTATTGAAATAAATTAGTCCCCTTTTTTTTAACTGATGAAATAATAAGCAGTACATCAGACGTACTTTGTTGTGCTTTCGTATGCAAACAATTTAAGAATTTCCATGGATGCAATTTGGTAAGGGAATGAATGAGTGCTTACAAAATTCGAAAAAAACATTTGGTAAGATATGTTAAAGTGAAAATTCCCTTTCGCATAGAGTATTACAACTACATATGTCCCATCTCTTATATATCACGTGACTAGCTTTTCTTTTTTTGATTTTCTTCTCTTTAGGGCTTATAATTTAAGTAATTATACACTATAACAAACTACATGATAAATATGAAAAAAACGCATAATTTCGCCATAACAAATTTGTACTAATTGAATGCACACAAAAAATAGAAAAGCGCTAAGTAAGTGATTTAACTATAATATTTCAATGCTGACATTATGACTTCAATTTAAATTAAATTAAATTAAATTAAATTCAGGATCAAAACTTTGCATGTATGCCAATGTACATATTTATAATGTACATATTTACAAATGTGTATATATGTATGTACATATGTGAGCATTAGCACAATCTATGTAATATATATATATATATATGCTTGTCAATAAAAAATGAACAGAGAATTTATCTGTTAAAATTAATCATTCAAAAATGTATAAGTAAAATAAAAAAAACTCAAACTTAAAGTGTGCGTACATTAGGTCAATAACTTTTTAACTTTAACTTTTACAAACGTCAAAATTGGCATCTAATAGTCAAAAACTATAAAGTAAAATTTATTTTTATTTTTTTTTTTTTTTCTCAAAAAAAAACACCCACCAAACTCGATTAAGTTTTAAAATTGGTATTTTGTATTGTAATATGTAAAAAAATACCTGTGATTGCTACTTAATTTAAAGTTAAATCTTTAATTATAAAAATAATATTGATTTTGGTATTTTTTTTAATAAAATTGTTTGGTGTTACGTTAAACAGCCATTAGTAAGTTTACCAGTTACTATTTTAAATAATATTTAACTGCTAGGTCTATGTTTACATTGAACAAGTTTTCTTGTAGAAAGTTTTCCTTTTCATTCTAATTGTGTACGAGAAAAAAAGACGGTTTAAACTTGCATGCATTGTGTAATTACATAAGGTTATAGCGTAAAGGAGATCGATTTTCGGCTCTCTTGTTTTATGTATGGAGTTTGACAATTTCCGGAGTTGAAATCATTTTTTTAAATAGGTAGTTTGACATACTCCAGAACACAAAAAAATTGTCAGCTGGGTTGGCACCGCCACCTTGTATAAGTGTACCCTGCTTGCATGTACTTTAAATTCGTTTTGGTTTTGTCTTTCGTAATTTTAAACTTGACGTTTGGTGCGTATATAAAAAATATAAAATTTTTTTTATGTAAACGTAAGAACAAGTTTAAAGAAGAAAAAAAGAAAACTCTCTGAATGAAAACATGTTCAATGTAAACACAGACTTATATTTACCCCTATCCTGAACGAGAAGTAAAATATTTGTTTCCGTAAAAATTGAAGCAATGAATTTTCCATAGAATTTTTGTTCCCTTCATACAAGATATAGTAAATTATCAATTCACATTGAATGTAAAGAAGCAAAAACATCTTTGGGGAATTTTTTTACGATTGATATTTTATGTAAAATATTTCAAAAGGGAATATGTTCACAATAGGGATGATTGTAAATTAAAAAAACAAAATTTTGAAAATTACGATTACGTTGGTTGTGAATTTTTTTATTTTTTTTTGCAAATCGACAGGAAACGATGATTTTTGTTAAACACAACATGTTGGATCTCATGGTAGCATGCCAAAAATTTTGTTATAATGTACGTACGTACATCTCTATAAATAATTGCTTACAATTTAAGTTAAGAATAATTTAATTTTGCTTTTTCTATTGTTCGTTTAAGATAAGATAAAAATATAAAAAATAAGTATTTTTAAAACGTATTCTTTCCCTAAAATAAATTGAAGCACATTATCTCACTAAAGTTTTTATTTATAATAATAACTATGTAGTAAATGTTATATTTTTTTATTGTTAATAATGATCACCAAACACATGTTAAAGTTTCGTAACTACCGCCCAGCAAAAAAAAAATTGGAAGTAGTGCGAACTGAATTACATTTTCAAGATGTTTAATATATTTTACTTATTTTTTATATCTATGCTATATATAACGATTATTTTATTTTACTACTTTTACTTCTTTATTATTATTATTTATTACTTTCATGAAATAGTATTTGTTTTTTGTTAATGCTTTAATTTACATTCCTGAAATAAGATACACATAAACTTTAGTTTTATATAAATACAGTCCACTTTTTCTGAAGATTAAAAAACGAAGAAAAATAAAATTGAAAGCAGAAACAAACAAAATTTAGTGTTTCAATTATTTGCAAACACAAGACTTCTAAATCTATAGTGCAAAAGCATTTTCTCTAAACGACTCTTTAAATACGAAATCATGTTTCATAAATGATGCGCTTCAATATACATATATACATACATATGTATATACATATTTATAAGCAACAAATATGCATGAGATTTATTTACTTATTAGAACGGAGTGTAGTTCATTAATATATTCATGTAAACACATGATCTCCAATGACACGCTTAAGTTAAAATCATTAGGGTTTTCAACTAAATTAAATCAATTCAGTTGAATATCCTCAAAATCACTTCTTTGTCATTTTTTTCTGAATACAATTTAAAAAAATCAGACTAATTTTGTTTTTCAATTTTACTCGGATTATAAGTACAACAACAAAATGAGTCTGATAACTTAAATAAAATTTCGTTGTATGCTAAACTATAACATGGTTGTTTTATATAACATATACACTAGTTATATTGTTTTTATTATATTGTTTTTATTTAAGTTTTTTTGGGCTGTCATTATTTACATCAAATTTCAACAAATGTTTTCTAATTTCAATAAAACTTAATTATGTTTATTAATGATGGTTTTCAAAATAATAGTCTGTAAATCGGTATTTTCTAATTTCTTAAACATTTTTGGAATGAGTTAAAAAATACAAAAAAAAAATGTTGTTATTTAATAACGTGAAGGAAACCCATTGACCATTGCTCAAAAAAAATTTGAATTTCTCAAATGCGAGACTGAAAAATATTGTAAGAAATAACAATGTCACTGAAAAATATGAAAATAAACAACAAACCATCAAACAAAATAGTGAACTTTTTAATCAAATTATACTTCACAATTTTAAATATGTTACAATGAAATTCGATAGTTCCCATGAATATGCCTATTTGTAACTTTCCTCAACGCTTATTACTTGAAACTTACCAAACTCTGTAAACAACAGTCCGAAATTGGCTTTATGAACTGGCGTAAAGCAGTCAAGAAATATTTTAATCTATGACTTACGATGGGGTCGATGTTCACTCAAAGACCATCTCAATTTAAGCTTTTACGTTGTATATAAAATGTATTTTTTTACATTCTGGATACCACGCCCACCTTATTTATACAAATCCTATCCTGGTAATTACGAATGCAACATAAAAAGAATCAGCATAACAGGTAATCTCAAAAATGTATTTTATTCGAATGGGAGATGAATAAATGCGAAACCCGACCAGATGTTCTTAAGTTATGACCTCTCATACATGCAGGAATTGTATAACGAAATCATTCTCTTGATATTGGAGATTTCGCGTTCAATTTTATTTTTTTATAAACCTTGTTCTGTTGATTACGCGTCTAACAAATGTAAGGTCAGCGAAAACCGTCGAGATGTTTTCGAGTAATGTTTTTACCCCTTGAACTTTTTTTATTTTTTCAACTAAAAAATTGTTTTTGAAACCACATAAATAATATATAAAATCAAAAAATTAAATAAAAAAATTTTTTTTTGGCTCAGCTGGGATTCGATGCCCGTTTACTTTAACCAGTATATATGTATGTATGTTGTTGTTGTAATTGTGAAAACAAACGAGGTGGTCGTGGTTTTTTGCTCATATCTCAGAAAGTTATAAAGCGATTGTGCTGAATTTCAATAGCGATTCATTCCTGGATATTTCCAAGAGATTGATACCATACACAGATCTGGGGAACATATAGTTGCTTCTAAAAGTTGATTTCAACCAACACACGGACAGACGGGCAGACGGTCAGGGCTTAATCGACTGCTCTATTCATAAGCTTTCAGAAAATATATACTTTATGGGGTCGAAAATGAAAGTTGTTGAAATTACAAACGGAACGACAAACCTATATATACCCTTGTGCACCACAGGTGAAGGGTATAAAAAAATCAGAGAAATCTGTTAAGCCGTTTTCGAGTTATGCTTTTACAAACGTGCGGCAATTGTGCTTTATACTCGCATGCGTACATATCAAAATCATTTTTGCATTCTTTAAAAAGTTCTAAAGTGTTGAGTTAGTAAGTTGATTTTCTTTCCTGTATTCTTTTTTAAAATAGTGTTTCCCAATTCATCACTAAATATGCAATTCATGTTTGAAATTTCTTTGAACATAAATGAGAGGACAACACCGACTTTTTATAGATTCAAATCATTGTGGCAAAGGGCCTCATCTGTTACCTTTACTGGGTTAAAAGTAACTATTCATTGTTTTGGCATAGCAAATTCTTTATCATTTATTTTGGGTAATTTTAAATCTATTAATAGTTTTTTAATAGATATTTCCAATTCACAAAATCGTGGGCACATATCATGAAGTGTGTTCCACTTGTTTTTGGAACCTAAAAAAGTTTCAGTTCCTTTCCTTTATATTCTGTAACATATTTTTTTTTTTTTTTGCAAAATCTAATTTTTAGTTAACGATTTTCGAAACTTTTTTGATTTTTTCTGACTTTTTCAATAAGTTGTTTTATCAGTGGGATTGATATTTGTTTCAATAAGCCAAAACTTAATAAAGTCATGTCATCATCTGATTAAGATTCATTTTCACTTGCACAACTAAAAGCGTTGTAAAACACATAAATAATTAATTACATGTGCATAAAATAGTTGGTTTTGGGTGCAATCATTTTTCCGATTTTCAGTCTCCTAATCGTTCCTTCAAAAGTTAAATGTAAATCAATGCCAAAAGAATAAATGTTATATAAATATTACTTATTTAGTATTTTGCCTTTTTTTGTTTAAATATTAATTAACAAAAATTATTTTTGCTTAAGGTCTTTTTATAATAAAAATAATGTTTTTAATTTTATTAGTTGTCTCAATATTTCGCTACTCCGTTGTGAAGCATCATCAGAAAAATAATATTTAATTAATAAAAAAAATCGTGATACTGTTAAAAATCATCTCACAAGCATTATGTTTAAATACATATACACCTAATTCTGTTTTTACACGGTAAATGGTGCCAAGAAAATCCGTGTAAAAAAAGACATTGATCGTATGCAAAGCAGGTGATTGGTTCCTTATCTCTAAAACCTATTGAAATAAGTGAAATACAAGGACTTTTTAAGAACAACTTTTCAGGTTTATTTTATTAAATCACATATACATATGTACATATAATGTGTTTTTACACGAGCATAGTTATTAAAGAAAAAAAAGATATGCACTCTAAGCTTAAAAGTAATGTTGAAAAAAGTTCAGGAACTAAAAACAATTATGTAAACAGCTATGTTGTTAACAAAAAGATAGGGTTTTTCAATTTTATTATGAGTGGTTTTTTATTTTTTCTTTAGTAGAATCTCTAGTGTATGATGAAGATGAAACAGATAGTTTTGTTCCAGAGCGTTGAGCGTTTTCCATTTCCAAGGCGATCTAATACTTCAATTTTGGTTTCCAAAGTAATGGATTTACGTTTTCGACATTTTCTTTTAGCGATACATAAAATATTTACAAAATTAAAACAAACATAAATAGTTTTTATCTTAATTCGTTAAAATTAAGCTTATTGAAATGTTGGATTCAGAAAATACTAACACATTCGAGTTGCTGTCACAAATATATTGATTGTATGCACTAAAAGGAAATTCCACTAGATTTGTGCTATTTACGATTGCTCTGACCAGTAAATTTGCCTATATCCACAAAAGGGGAATTCCCCTAAATTTGTGATATGAACATGTTTCGTAAAAGTTAAATTTAACCGAAAAAATTTAAGCCCAAAAGATTTTAAATCGTGCTAAATGGAATAAAAACGTGTAAAAAGTTTTATATTTGTTTATTTTTAAACCGTGTTAAATCAAACCCGTGTAAAACAGAATTGGGTGTAGACCAATACCTCTCGTTTGTTATATTTTTTTCTACGAAAATCCGCAATAAAAAAAAAAACAAAAATTAAATTATATTATTATTTTAGTTTAATCTTGGTGAATAAATTACAAAATTATAAGTAGAACTTTGGTTCTGCCGAAACAAATTATATTACACGAAGCTTTTATATTATTAAGAGAATAATAAAATTTTATAAATTGAAATTTAATTTAAAAAGTTATATTTAAAATTTTTAAATTAAATTAAGTTAATTCATGTTATCAAAACAAAAAAATGTTTACTTAAGGAGCTAATACGCGGCATGTTTTTTACATCTGACTTGTCAAATTCTCCACTGCTAAAACATTACTTCTGTAAAAGAACATGTGTTGAGACATCTGACAAAATTTTGATTAGAGTGCGCTATATTTTCTTCTGTTAAGACATGTGACATCAGTCGTTGGCAGAAATCTCTGCTGCTGCAAAGCAGTCAGCGTAAAAGTACAATTTCGACAGACATGTAGATTTACATATGTCTCACAAATTTTAAAGTCAGATGTAAATAACATGCCGTGTATTATAGCCTTAAATAACAGCCTTGTAAGTAAAACAATTAGTAGTTATCGTATCGATCTTGTTTTAAACTGTATGACAATTTTGAAACAAAAATATTTTTACAAAAATATTTGATTTTAAAAATGTTTAAATATCGTCGTGATAATGTTAACTTACTTATCTACAGTTACGAGCATAAAAAAGTAAAATGTTTTTTTTTTTAGGTATCAATAATTTTGAGATTAATTGTTAAATTTAAATTTTATAATTTTTTCCTGTAGAAGTTACTCAACCTGATAGCGAAATATTTGAAATAGTAAATATGTATATAAATAAATTAGTTTTGTAAGGCAGTTTCGAAAAAAAAGTATTTTTTTAATTCTTAGTGTGTGTAATATATCGATATTTTTGTATCAATCAGTCTGCTCTATGGGCCATTGAAATTGAAAAAAATTATATTAAATTAAATTATATTAAAAACTACAATTTTTAATATGTTAAAATGAGTTTCTTATAACATACAATTCCTACGAGGGCTTTTAAATCGGGCAATAAATGATATAACCATAACTATTAATAATCGATTAATAATAATTGTTACTTATGCACTAATTGTATAACTCAATTGTCGGTATATTTTATATTGCATAAATAATGTGAAATTTAATTTCTTTTTTAGGTATATTCTTCTAATCTTTTAAACAAATTAAATCAATTAAAACTTGAAAAGAAATTTAAGATTCCTTATGACCTTTGTAAAACGAATTCAAATTAGCAGCAAGGCAAATTTGTAAAAAAGTTAAAGTAAAAATGATAAAATATATATATTTTGACAAAACGTAAATAATTAGTTATTAAATTTTTTACTTTTTTAATTTTAATAAAAAACAAGTAAAAGTGCTATATTCGGCCGTGCCGAATCTTATATACCCTTCACAACGTGTAGTCATGCAATACCAGTAGTTTGTATCACCATTCATCTCATATGAAATACGTACATACATATATAAAATACGTAAAAAATAAATATATAAATACATATATAAAAACATCCCATTGTAAAATTATAAATTCTCGTATGTATGTTAAAAAAACAAAAAAAAAAAACAAAAATAAATATAAAAAAAATTTAAAAAGATTAAATTTTCTTAAAAAATTAAAAAAAAAATTATTATATATATAACATATATAAAACAAAAAAAAATAAAAAAATATTAAAAAAAAAAATTTAAAAAAAAATAATAATAAAAATATAAATAATATATTAAATAAAAAATAAAAAAAAATAAAAAAAAAAATTTAAAAAAAAATTTAAAAAAAAATTTTAAAAAAATTAAAAAAATTTTTTTTTGGCTCAGCTGGGATTCGATTGCACGTTTTCTCTAACCAGTATACACGTTTGTATGTATGTATGTTGTTGTTGTAATGTTGTTTTTGTGAAAAAAAAAATCGAGGTGGTCGTGGGTTTTTGCTCATATCTCAGTTGTTTATGTACCAATGTTTCTGATTTTCAATACCGTTCTACTCCCGAATATTTCTGATATTTTAATACCTCACCCGGGTCCGAGCAATGTCGGGGGTCTTCAAAAAGTTGATTTCAACATACACACAGACAGACGGTCAGACGGACAGACTGACAGAGCTTAATCGACTCCCCTATTCATAAGCTTTCAGAAAATATATACTTTATGGGGTCGGAAATGAAAATTGTAGAAATTTCACACGGAATGACAAACCTATATAAATATACCCTTTTTCACTGTGTGAAGGGTATAAAAAACATTAAAATTGATTTAAAATAAGGAATATTTATTTATATTGACTTCTATTATTGGTGAGTCAATGTACGCGGTGAACGACAGCGAACGGCAATCAGTCGTTCAGTTCTCTTAAGCGGTAAGCAAAAATGTTTAACTATTTTGTTTGCCGAATGCATTGGCCAACTACTGTAATCAATACAAAAATATTATTAAGTCAGCTTTATGAAGTTTACTCGGCAGCAATGCTGATCTTTGGATCTATTAGATCCTGTCCATGGCGATTTCCTGTTTAATAAAACAAAATTTATACTGGTTTCTTTTACTATATATGTACATTCTTTTCTGCAATTATTTATACATTTGGAATGCATATACATATAACCAATTTTGCTTTTCCTTAAAAACAACTAAGTTTTACAAAAAATGTAAACAAAAATAAATAAATTTGAGAGCCATTTTGTACAAAATGTTAATGCGAATTCATTGTTTAGCAGTAAACTCAAAAAGTCATTCCGAGAATTGAAATAGATATACAAATATTTTATAATAGATAGATACTTGAAAAAAAAATAATTTAAACATTATAATTACAAATAATATTAAATATATTGTTGTAAGCATGGTGTAATTATATAAGGTGAAAGCAATTCGGAGAGGAGAGATTTTTTTATATAAAGTTTGACAATTGTAAATTACAGGAGAAAGGAGAGAGTGTATAAAATTGTTACATATGGAAAGTAGCAGCTGATGAATTGAGGCTACCTAGTTTAATATACCTTGCTTGTAAATACAAATTAAAATAAATTCTTCCCTTTTTTTTCAAAATTGTAGATATTTTTAAAAAATTGTTTGAATCATTAACATTGATAATGATATAAACAATATTTTTACTAGGTGTAATTTGATACAGATAAAACCTCGCGTTTTATAACTATTCTAAATGATCAATGACTTAATAACATATTTCATGTATAAACACAGTCCTGTAACAAATAAAAAACACAATATTTTTTTATAACAAAACACAGTTACTAGAAAAATTCAATTAATTGTTAAAATTTTTATGCTCTCTACTGTATATAAATACTTGCGCAATCACTATCGTATGTGTGATAACAAAATAATATAAATATTAGATACAAGTAGTACTCACGAAAATTTAGTGCGTTTGTTTAAATTTTTATTCGTTAAGGACAGATGGAGATAAGAAATATTAAAAGGTTTGTTGAAAAACTATTATATTTTACTCACACACTGACAAAGATATTTGTTAAGTTTTTTGAAAATTTTTTTAAAAAGTGCATCAATTTTCTTTAATTTGTACTTTGAAACTGTTGAACCATGTTCATGTGTGATTGAAAAATCCTATTTTCTTTCAAATGGATGCAGTAAATATGTTCTTAACAGATCATACCAACATAATACCAATATAATGTGTAAAAGGCCTTGCACATGAAAAGAAATTATTCCTGTAGGGCAAAATCACAAAAACTAAAGTGAATAAAATTGCACAAAATTAATCGTGAATTAGTGAAGCTATTAAATCATGAAATTACAATTTTCCAGTTTAATATTCACAAGTATTTTTTGCTTTCCTTTAAGTTTAAAAAAAAACATTAATTAGCACATAAATAAGATCAAAACGTAAGTTTACAAACACTGTTTATGTAAAACACGAGCAGAATGTCTACGAATTTTTAAACAAAAGATAGGAAATACTTCACCGTACTTCACCATGTCTCAGACAAAAAAATAAAATCCAACAACAAATATTGAATCTACAATTACACAGTCATGAAGGGTACCAAAATTTTAAAAGATACACTACAAAAAGCAGCTCTCTAACTACACTTAAGATGTAATTAAATAGAAATTATTATTAAAAAAAAACTAAATAGAGATTCCAAAATAAAGCTAAAAATTGTTTGTTTCGTAGTAGGGTAAATAATTGTGTTAAGAGAGAACAAAATAGATATCGACCAACATTACCAAATTCTAAACAAAAATTTATTTTATGTTTTAAAAACAACAGTCATTACAAGGAATGCGTAGGTGAATTTGGACGGCGATCATTGAATCTTATCTTAGGTTTAACGATCTGACAAGCTAAAATCGCATTAAAGTGCGGGTGTGTACCTTCTTCTTCTCAACATACGTATTTGTGTTCATTCTCTTATACTGCGAACAAGAAATTATGTGTTTTTAATTCACAGTTTTTTTTTTCTTAATACAAATGTATGTAAATATATATGTATGTACATACATATGTATGTAGCACGTATTTTTTTATTCAAACGTGCCACAATCTAAACCGGTAAAACGCCATTATATTACTTTATTTTCCAAACATAAGTATGTAGATAGTTATATTAGGGTTGGACAAAAAATATCCATATATCTATTTATCGATATGGTCTAGTTATCCCAATGAGTTTAGGACTAAACGTAAAAGATGATCTTCGTAAAATGTGCAAAAATCACTGAGTCATTTGGACACAAGTTATATTTTGTTCGTAGTTGCAGTCAGTATTAGATCCTCATTGCCAAATAGTAATTTCGCCCTGAGAATTGCGTTGGAGCGCAACGGTTAAAAACACTTTTTTGTTTAAAAATTACTATTACTATTTTTGAATAAACAAGTTCATTTTTCAAGAGTTTATTACGATTTGTTAAGAAAAATCGATATTAATTAAAATTTATATAGATATCGATACTGTAAAAATATATCGAAACTACATACATATGTATGTACATCTATATGGGTTTGCCCATCCCTAAGTTTTGTCGTTGCGTGCATAGTGTTTGTGTTTGAATCACCAGTTTCTTTCAATGGATAAATTTACAAGTCGCACGAATTGTCGATAATGATTGAAATGAGTGTACGGTTGGAAGAATAAGCATTCAGACAGACGAGCGTTCATGAGCGTACGTGTTTAAGTGCAAACTCAGACCAACGTTGCCGTTTGGGTAAGTTTTAACAAAACACTATTTTTATTTAGTATAGTGTCTTTTTTCATTTTTGTTTTTTTTTTAATCTAATAATATTTTACTTGCATTGGTTGTTGGGTTTAAGCTGGTCTATATGCGTTTCACTATTGCTTATGCCAGACCAACAGATGTTGTAGAGAAATTTGTCAAATAAGCCTTTAATAAACCTAAAATATTTTTTATGTACCTATACGGCCCTTAATATTTATGTTGGGACTATCAAAGCGGTCCGGGTTTTCGTTAGTAAAGTATATATTATCGTTCAGATATCATTCTTAGCTACCTATTTCAGGTTGTCTGTCCGTCTTTTAAAATCCCAATAGGGCTCACCAGAAATTAAGAGCAAGAACGAGAGATGTAATGCAAGAGTACGTAATATCAAAATGTTTTCTTGTATCAAACAAAATACGATACCACCTTTACACAATAAGATAGAGCAATGATATTTTCCAGGTATGTTTATTTGGTAAAAAATACGTTTTTCTGAAAACTGTTCTAATCTATAAAAGTGTTGTATGTAATGTAGATCACATTTTCCGAAAATTTACCATACACAGTGTTTTCTTTTTGTCTATTTAAAACTGACAGAAATAGATGTACGATGATGAAATTTTATTAAATGTTACTTTTTGCCCAACATTATTTTATAATTATTAAATATCTTGAATTTTATATTATTCACAGTTTACTGTAATCTATTAGTCAAGCCCTTTCGTTTGAAAAAAATTAAATTACTAGATTTGGCCCGTATATGAATTTATTGTTTAAAATTTCTTATTGTGTATTATATTTTGCTAGTCAAGCCATTTCTTTTTATACCCATATTGCTCCTCTCTGTTGTCCAGTTTCTAACCGATTTGTCAAATTTCCTTATCAATAGTGTAGAGACTACTGCTTTTATTTTGGTATCATTAGTGTGTCCAAAAATTCTTTAGAAGCTTGGTAAAAATATCTATTTTTAAAAATAATTTGTGGATATAACTAAATGACCGATTTGTCCAAAATTTTTACGAATAGCCCTACAGGCATATTATATAGCAAAATAGTAGCAAACTTATCTATAAATTATCCTAGGGCTGAAAATTTTTTTATTTTATGATAAAAATATAGAAAAAACGTACCAACTATCTCAGAAATTTATGGAATGATTGTGCTGGATTTAAATAGCGATTCGTTCCCAGACATTAAAAAAAAATACACTACAATAGGTATTTAAATTAAAGGACGTCATAGGTGTTCGACTTTAAATAAATCGAGCTAATAATTAAAATGCTCCCAGTTTATTGCAAAAAAAAGCTAAATTGACATTTTTAGGAGATACATTTGATTGGACCGGTTTCCTGGCATTAAGCAGTCAGTTTTTAAAATAACTAAAGTCGTTATTGTTGATATTTTTTAGTGTGTTTAAGTGAAATTTTAAGGTACACACGTATACAAACGCAATCATTACTTTAATTTTAAGAATGTCAGACACATGTTTGAATTTAAGAGTCATTTATCTTTTCAAACATAAAACTAGATTTTTGTCACAAAATACATAGCATACGTATGTTTGTTTGTGTGTACAATGTACATAAATATACAAAATGTATACAAAAAGTTTACTCTCAACCAGTGTTGCTACAGTCAAAAAAATTTTACAACGAAATTTTCTTAAAAATGTAACCAATTGAGGAAAAAAATAACCAAAATTAAAAACTATTTTAATATTATTAAATTTGTTTTTTTTTTTATTTAAAAAGTTTTTAAAACAAAATTGTGGCAGACCACACATATTGGGAATCATTTTGATTTATGCACAATTCTTTTGATTGCATAGCATTGTTAATTGTTTGGAACTCAAGTTTATTCCCAAATTAGCTTTTTATCAAACTAAGCAGTGAAAAAATGCTTTCTGCAGCAGCTGAACTATGTAGAAAAGACATTAAGTTTTGAACAAAATAAATACGTCCTTCGAAACACTTTTCGTTCATTGCATTTTAATGTTTAGACACTTTAGCCCAAAACTCAACAATACTTATATCACTATCTAAACTAATATTTGAAAGTCTTAATAGTTTCCATTGGGATACAATTTATTTATCGTTATCACCTGTTAAATTTGGGAATGACAATAACTAAGGTTCCAAACTTATATCTGAACTACTTAAAACTTTATTTTGTGTAATCATTTTAAGATTTTTAAAATCTTTTCTTGGAAAATCAAAGCGTTTCAGAATTTCGTTAAAAAGTTCAATATAAAACAACTTATATATTGTATATCTTTTTTAATTTTATGTTTTTGCAAGCTTGATAGGCTATTTTCTTGAATTTGAAAAATTAGCATATGAAATACAAAATGTATATACATATTAAAATTTTAGTGAGAAGTAACCAAAATCAAAAAAAAGTACACATCTACACATCAGGAAAAAAATAACCAATTTTGATTAAAAGTAACCAAAACGGCAACTCTGCTCTCAACAGGTAGTTGTTGAAACTGGTTTGTTGGCAATATATTTAAAAGAGTCTAACCATTTTTTATATTGCATATATAAGTACATAACTATAACTAATAAGTATATGCACAAGTAAATAAGTGCATACAATTAAATTAATTTAAATACCTTTTAAAGTTTTTTTATTACACTCTACATAAATAGGTAAGAGTATTTACTTGAATATATTATTTTCTCATTTTATGGATCGTATAACTTTTTTGCACTTTGGGACAGACTTTCTTCTTTCTTTATTTATATACTTTCTTTATTCATTTCATTCACTTTTAAAACTCTCTTTTTTTGCTTTATTGCATATTTTGCATTTCTCTTTATAACATTTATTTTATTACTTCATATACTAAATTATTAAGTTATGGCTTATTTTGTTGTTGCTTAAGATACTGCAATTAACAAACTTGTTGTTTGTAGTTAATTTAAATTCTATAAAATATCAAATTATAACAATATTAAAATTATTTTATCTTTATGTTGTTGACATTGGTTAAAGATCATCAATTTGGTTGAGCACTTATTTATTATGTATATTTGATTTTTTAATTCATTCAAATACAATAGAGAAAACTTAATATTTTATTTTCTATTTTCATGTTATTTCTTAATGTACTATTTAACCATTCTATTATGTTAACACAAATACATTCACACGGTTGTCGTTTCGTTACTTTTATAGAATTTCTACCGTCTAACACGTCATTATTGGCTGATCAACCACTGAAAACTGTTTGTAAAAGGTTCTACAAAAAGAGACAGAATCGTCTTTAATATAGCAAGTTAAATGTACAATCAAGCACACTATTAAAATAAGTACTCTACACCAGAGATGGCAATGTACGTATGTATAATTGTAAATTTTAAGTAAACTTATAAATGAGAAAATAAATGTATAAAATACCACCAATGGACCGCCACCAATGAAAAACTGATATTTTTAATAGAATTGAAACTAATTTTAATACAACATAATACCAAAATATCAAAAAAATGCAAAAAGTACATTTTGTCCTTTGGCATGTCATTGTAGTTCAACTTATTCAACATATTAGAAGTCAAATGCAATTTTTTCCAATTGAGTTTTCCTAAAGCCGAATAATTAAACTATTCGAAGGACTAATTATAATATTCATGTAAGTATTAAATTAGCTTAATATATTTACATATGTACATACATATACTACATATTTAAAACCTAACTATTATAACCTTACTAAAAAACTTTAGGACAAATGTCATCTACTTATTTAGATAAACACCGTACTGGTTGCACATTCCATACAAAAATTTTGCATATATCTGAATATACAATTTACATCTCTGCTCTTTACATATGCATATGAGTTGTTCTCAACGATTTACAAGAGAATATGTGTTTAAAATATTCTGATAACTTTGATAAATGTTAGTTCACAGTCATAATCAGAGTGACCGGAAATATAGAATTTCTGATTTATGGACAATATATGTGACAGCGCATAGAGAAAGGGACCTAAGGGTAAAAAAAAATTATCACTTTTTTTTTTTTTGATGTGGACAACATCTGAGCATCGAATGAGACCGATCCCATGACCCAAAAGTGTTCCCTCCCAGAGATATGCGCGTTTTATTTATTTTCATTTTTTCCCCTACTAAATTAACAAAATAACTTGATTTTACAAAACTACAAAAAACTTATTTTTTTCCTTATGAACAATTCAAAAAAATAGAAAAATCATTTACTGCCGTATCATAAAAAATATTTTAGATTTATTAAGGTCTTCAATATACCTAAAATATTTTTTTTGAATACTGCAGTTAATCTTTAAAATGGCTCTCCTGAACAAAACTTGTTTTTACCCTCTCTTTCTCTATGCGCTGTCACATATTAAGTTTTAAGATGATTTTACGAATTTTGTATATTTAATAAACCATATTTCATAATTAAAGAATTTATTTTTATCTAAGAGACATAATTTAAAAAAAATACCGTAAGCGTTTTGTGTTAAGTAAAATGCCAATGCGATGGCTACAAAGAATATTTTTATACGGGTAGTTTTTGTATATGTTTCAAAAGAAACTATTCCGTAAATTTTCCAATTTATTAACTTCACCTATTGCGTTTAGAATATAAAAAACCTTGCACGGATGGAGCTTAACTTACAGAAATTAAATCTAAATAACAATTCTTCAAATAGGGACAAACCATTGATAGTTGATACAATCATATTGTTTAAGCTATTAGTGAATTTTGTGCTTGCGGTTAATTGGATTTTGATTGGACGTGTTCTATAGGTGAATGATTAACAACTTCTGTTGGTCTAAATTGGATGATATTGGATACCAACGACCTACCAATCCATCAAAATCGCGCACATAAGTATTTTAGCATATTTTATCAAATAAGTAAATCGTTAAAGTTTTTAAAATAGAAGTTAAAACAAAATATAGAAAGAATAATTTTTGTCTGAATGTAGACTTTAAAAATATACAAAGTTTTGTTTATTAACTAACGACGTATGTATATATAACTTTAAATTAGAAATCAATTAGGAAAAAACTATATATTCAAAAAAATAAGCTAGAGATTTTTATAATTTTTATAATTGCGTATAAGTGGTTTTCTTTAAACAAAGATCGTAACTTTTAAATGTCACAGTTTTTTAATAAAAAAATTTTAGTATTTAAATTGCTGTTATAGTTTTAAATAGCGTAGTTTTAATTTAAGCTAAAGTCGACTTAAGCAGTTATTTCTTTTAGCCAAAAATTTGTAATGCATATGTAAAATATTTTGACTTTTAGTTAATCAAACAAATCACGAACATATTTTAAATGAAAATATGTATTTAAATAAAATTATCAGATTTAAAAAAATTTTTTTTTTCAAAACACAAAATTTAAAAAAAAAATAACAACTTTTAAAAAATAATGTAACTATTTCGCGCGCTTTTATGCAGAATACGAAAATAAAGAATTTTAATAAATACCTTTTATTTAAATTAAAAAAAAATCTACTAATGCATATACAAAAATTCAAGGTAATATATATAAAACTGATTTTTGTTTTAAAAATAGGTAAAATTGTTGCAGATTTTTGTTTGGCCTTAGGTCATAAAAATTCAATTTTATTGTTTTATTTTTAAAGACAACAACAGTTGTTAATTAACTAATAAATAAATAAAAATAAGATTAATTTTCAACTCGCTATAAAATTATATCTGAAATATTTTTAAATTTTATTATATAATAAAATTAATAAAGAAATTTAAAATCTTTTCTTTAAAAGTAAAACAACAAAATTGAATTTTTATGATCTAAAGCGAAACAAAAATCTGCAATACTTATATACCAATAGCTAAATTTACTAAAAAAGTTTTAAGGAAAATAAAACAAACAAAAAAACGAACATTGTGGTATTTATGTTCTAATATGTTATTGATATCGCTATAATATATTATTTTAATCAAAACTAATATATGACAAATCACATCTGCAGTTCTTTTTTTAATATTTTAACGGTTACAAATATTGCCACCTTTTAGTAATAAGTAGAGCGTAAACACTGTTGCCAAGACAATTTCAATTGGGTACAAACATCTCTGTATTTAAAATGTATGGCAACATTTTTACAAAAACAGCTGTAGAAAAATAAATGAAAATATAAAAAATAAAGAAAATTTTTCAGTAGAAGAAAAAATTATTTGTTGAGAAGAATTGATGGTGTTTTCTTATAAAATGCTTTATGCAAGCATTATTTGTAAGTGGAAAAGTAATAAAGCAGTATTTATTTAACTTAATATCTTTAATAAACGTATAATAAGTAAAGAGAATTTAATTTAAAAAAATAACAGCAGAAATTTTTTTGTGATTCGCAAAGATTATATTAAACAAAGTTTTTAAGAAGATGTAGATAATTTTATATCGCTAATTTAATAACAATTATAACACTGAGTATATAAATGACAAAAAATTTAAATGAAATGTTCCATATATTTCTTTTATTTTCTCCTTACCACACATTGGCCACCATCTCATTATATACACAAATGTATATCGATTTCCCCTCTTATTACAAATTTTTTAACTTAATTTTCTTCTGTTTACTAGACATCAAAAACCATCTAAAATTTTTTAATATCAACTTTTTTTTTCTAAAATAAATAATTGTTTTGTAAAAAAAATTTAACTTAAAAATCTGTCTTATTTGTTTATAGGTACACATATTGCCAATGTGGCATTGTATATACATATGAATGTACACTCACATTGGTACATATTATTAAAACATTTAATTTAATAAACTTTCAGTAAAAATAGTGCTACTAGTCTTAGAAAAACTTAAAGCAAAACCTCTAAGTACAAATCTATACAAAAATCAATTATGCTTTTGGTATGTTTTTTTTTTAAAGATTGGAGAAGAGCTTATTGAAAAATTATCAAAATATTGATAAAGGTCTTTTGCGTTTCATGTAACGATACGTAAATATAAAGTATATTTATGTATTAATCTTCTGTGATCATTATTATCCTTTTAAATATCTTATAAGAAATAAGTTTATAGCTAATACTGTTGATAAAAATAAAAAAAGTTGTGTATATTTGTCTTAAAGATATTAAATTATACATACCTATATTCAGGTCAGCAGTAAAATGTGTTAATCTAAAATACCTACTAAAAAATATAAAATACCTATTAATTTCCAACGTTGAACTCTTATAATTTAATGTTTTTTACTGTAACTGTATAATTGATTGCATTAGGGAGAGAATTTTTTTTATAAAATTTAACATTTACAAAATTTTATCATTTTATCAATTGTAACTAGGTACCTAATTAATTGCACTTTGGTTTTTGTAGTTATAAGTAAATAAAATTGTTATATAATATATATAATATTTCTGATTTAATAATATAAATACGCAGATACATAATATGTATACCTACAATATTATTAAAATTTAAAAATAGAATTTATTAACAAAAACAACAATAAAAAAACAATTAATATTAAAGTTATTAAAGAGATAAACATATCTCGCAACAATTAACATTAAAGTAATACAATTTCTCAACACAAATATTTTTCTTCTTACTTTATCTTTTTCATATAAATTAATTTTTTTTTCATTGCTTATTGTTCTTTTTTTCAGCTGTTTTACATCGAAATCAAGTACTTCAAAAAAGTAAAGTATTTTTATAAATGTACACACTTCATCGTTAATTCGCAACTGTAAGACGTTGTTGGGATTAATTTAGCCTGAGTTTTATTTTTATTTGTTGACCAAATTTGGGATATTCACTAATTCCAATACTCCAACTAATAGCAGCTGCAAAATATGCGTTTCAATAAGGTCGAATTAGCGACATTAGCCTCAAACCCGAAAACAAAATTTGAACAAGAAGGACTTTTAATTATAACCGAAAAACAAGAGGGTTTCTTTCGCAAAACAGATGGTAACTATGTATAATATTTTGTATGTTTTTTTATAATAACGTTTATTAAAGACGTTGTTTTTTATATGCATTTCAATAATTTTTGGTATTTTTTTATATATGTATAATGAATAAACAGTGGCCTAGACAAAATTTAGTTGTATTCTAAAACTTGTTGCAGTACCCATCTATCTATATATATAAAAGTGAAACTCTCTCTGTGTGTGTGTGTGTTAGCTATAGACTCCGAAACTGTAAAACCGATCAGACTCAAACTTTGGAAAGTTTGTGTACACATTCCAGGGAGTGTTTATGGGTGGTAAAAAGTGGGTGGGGCCACGCCCATAAAAAATTAGTTGCCATTTTTAGCTACTTGCACTTGACCGATTTTTCTGAAACTTTGCACACATATTAAGCTGTCATGACTATATAATTTCGTGATTAGAACAGTGGACCGTCCTTTCTAGTAGCTGATAAAATTCAAATCTCAGTGCATATATTTCTAACATGACAAGTACATTGTCATTAAATATACTTTTTCTAAAAAACACTAAGTTATTTTTTTTTTTTTTAAATTATGTTGGGGAAGTTTTTGTCTTGCATATGCCAAGTTGTTTTTACAGAAAAAAACTCCAAATCGACCTTAATCTTTATAAAGGAAACTAGAAATCTCCGAATTTCGTCTTTACCAGTCCACTTGTGCTTTTATTCTTCCTGTTGAGTTTATACGGTATCTCTTTATATTTAAACGTTTAACATACATATGCCTATAACTTTGTATATTAGTGTGAATTTTCTTTAAATATGTAATAGTATTTTTATACGTCCTGATTTTGTGTAGGTCATACTTTATAGATTATATGTATATTGTACTAGATTATTTATACTTTAACAAAATTTTGTGATTAAAAATTTACTCCAGAGTATGTTTTTATATTGAAAATATTTGTGTACTTTCTCTACGTAGTATTCATATATGCATGTATGCATCAACATATACATAACTGTGGACTTTTGACAAAACAATATATTTCAAATTTTCAAATATTTCAGAAGAGCAATATAACAAACACTACATCAAAAAATATAAGTTAAGTTTATTGTTTTTTTTTTCACGTGAATACTCTTTTATTATAATTCGTTGCAAAACAAATCAAAGCTTTGTTTACTGTGAACTTTCAAATAAAGCTTACCAACTTTTTACAAATGAAAAAATAAACAATAGCTGTTAAAAAAAATTAATTAAATATATTGTTAACTTTTTTTATTTGATCCCCTAACTATTATACGTGGAAATACGCCGATTAGTGAAAACAAAGCGCTTTAAAGATTTTAACCTTAAAATTTTCTTACGTCCATTTAAGATGTTTCCTCAGAGATACCAATGCTGGTACTGCCATACGTTAGGTTCGTTCGAGAACTCACAAATTTGTACAAATTTTTACTGCATTTTACGAAATTGCGTTCGTTTACACAAATTTGTAGTAAATGAGAGCACAAATAGAGAGCGAAAAGTGACAGTTCTTGACTGAGTATTTGCAAATTTTTACTACAGAAATTTCTTGCAGTAAGATTTAGCAAGACCAAAAAACATATGATTCAAAAGGTAAACAAACAAAAGTAAGCAAACAAAAAGTATACAATTTGTGAAAAAAATATTTAAAAAAAAGAAAAATCCAAACAAAAGTGCAAAATATAATTAAATTTAAATTGTTTGTGAAATAAAGTTAGTTAACAATGTCTACAGATGAAAGAATGGAACTGCCTGAATCTGGCGCAGGTATACATACTTAAATACATATTTGCACATATGTATGTACATAGTTCCCATTAAACAACACAATATTTATTTGACATCAGCTGTTGCTTCAATTTTACGAATTTTTACAAATGTCTGTTCGAGTACTTTTTTGGACAAATTCTCTTTTTGAGAGTAAAATTTTCAATTTACTTAATAATTACTCATTTACTACAAAGTGCAGTAAAAGTAATCGAACGAACCTATTAATAGAAATTAACTTAATTTTATATATGAAACATACACAAGCACATACATACATATACATGAGGGAGGCAACTTTTTTAAAATGTTTAAAAATAAAATGGCCCTATCCATTCCATGTAGTGCATAAAAAAACAATTAGAACTGCATCTTTAGATTTTCGATATTGTTAAAAAAAGATTCCGCGTCAAATGCAATTAAGTTTGCGATCAGTAACTGCTAAAAAATTAAGTAATAGTTTAATAATTATAAAATAAAAAATTTTGAAGAAATAAAAAAAAATCTTAAAGGGCTTTCAGAAATCGTCTTCGACGTTTTTGTTCCGAAATGACCTGAGGAAACATTTTTCGGGTTCAACGCAACATCGGCGACAGCATGGTGATAGGGCCTTATTTTGGTTGTACCCCTAATACATGTACATATGTCGACTATATACATAAAGCAATATAAAAAAAGCTTAAAAACAAATTTAATGACAAAACAAACTGTAGAGATTTAAGTACATACATACATATGAATATACATACTGGGCCAATTCAAAGTGGTTGCATATCAGTCATATTTGTACTATTTCATATTATTTTATGCACGCATAAAATTTTTGTTAGTAATTTCCATACAAAGAAAATAATAAGACTTTACACATTTGTTTCCTATGTATAAGAAATTGTTTATGTTATACTTTTAACCATACTGTCTCTCAGAGAGAATTTCTTCGCTTCTCACATCTCAGAGAGAATATTTTCTATTTTCTTCTTTCCAGTATACATACAATTTTTAACAGCGTCATCTCTTTGTCTTCTTTCTTGTATTAAATACATAATTTGTTAACAAAAGGTGTTCAAAGTCACTAGTCATATTAATATGAATTATATGACATAGTACAATATGAGAGTCTACTTTGAATTGGCCCACTATTTATGTACACACATAGAAATGTATACCTTTAAAACACTTAATTTAAAACTGTTCATTTTACTCCATATTTCAGAATTGTCTAGCGTTTCATATTGAGTTTTATATTTCTTATTGTATTTGTTTTTTCAGTAAATTATCCCCGCTGGTGTAAATTACGAGGAAATTTATTGTTTTACCTTAAAGATCACGATTCACTATCACAGCCGGCCGGTGTATTAGTTTTAGAGAATTGCCGACCTCTAATCAGAAGCGAAGAAAGGGAGTTTGATGGTTTTGTATTTATATTAGGAAAGTTTGCAAGAAATTAAAATATGGAAAGTGTGTTGACGAAACTTCTCTCTCTTTACTTTAGAATTTGAAGGCAGTTTACCTCAACGGATTGTAGCACGTACCGCCAAGGAACGTTTGGATTGGGTCAAAACTATTCAATTGGCTTCCTACTCTTACCTAAATAAACAAATACAATACTTAGAAAATCAAATTGCCATAACTATGGGCAATCGCATAGAAAAGGGTTTACCCTTGTATGCACCTGCCCATGACGCCACCATGTTGGCTGGCCTTTTAGAACCGAACCTGGCCAAGAGTTCAAAAGGAGCAACAGCAAACGTGGAAGAAGGTGATCTTATACAATTTTAAAATTTCTTATTTACACTCTATAAGTTATTTTCTGTTTTATGAATTTATAATTTTTTTTTAATTTTTTAATTGTGCCTTTAATTTGTACAAACTAAGTTAAGTAATTATTTCGAAGGCAGTGAAATTGGTTTGGTTATTATGTATTTAATTATTTCCTTATTCTGTCAATAGTTTATTGAATTAAACTTGTAAAAAAAATGTTAAGGAAATCATGGTGTTTAATTTTCAAAACGATTTTAACATAATATAAAAATTAATAAAGAATTTAACTCATATGCATTTTTAGTTTATTTAATACTTTTTAAGATGGTTTTGGTTAAAGAATTTGTAAAAAAAAAATAGTCTGAATTATTTTAGTGTAATTTACTTTTAGTGTCATTTTTTATAATTTGTTTTTTTTTACATGAATTGAAATAAAAAACACATTGAATTTTAACGTTACTGAAACATTGAGTTTTTAATTGTTAAGTTTGTTTAAAGGTAATTTCAAAAACTATTTTTTACTCTTACAGTAGGTTAGTTCTAATATAATTTTCATTATCTATTTGAATTTGCAGATTTGTCGGAAATACCGATTTGTGAATCAGCTTTATCGTGTGATAACTTACCATGTGCTGACAATGGTCGTTTGCCCTGTCCAAGAGTTGTATGTGCTGTTCTCATTTTGGGAGATGATATTATATGGCGTGAATATGCTCGCACTGAAGTTATAGAAAACTGTAAAAATCCACAATTTTTGTGTACCATGAGTTTTAAACACAGTGATGGATTTAATGCCGACACCCCCCTCAGATTCACTGTTTACGATGTGCGTGAGAAAGTCTCCTTAACATCCGTACCCATTGGTTATACTGAAGTCGTTTTGGGCGCAATACAGGTAAAACTTTAACAATATTATATGTACTTGATGGATCAATATTGATATCGAAACTCCTTAAGGATGCAACAAGATTTCGCGTACCTCTGAGATCGGTGCATGGTGAATGTGGTTTCATTAACATTTCCTCGTGGGCTCCAGACACGGATAAGCAACTACAACCTCCACCACGATCTACCACTCAGGTCTTCGAACAACAATCGAAAAGTCACCGACGCACTCAGTCTTTGCCACCAAAATTGGGCGTAAAATTATTTGTGCCATTTCAAGGCAGCATACAAAGAATATTTGCAAATCCAAAGGTACATACATATATAATATGCTACAGAAATTAGCAGCAATTTAATAAATTATTTTATTTTTTAAGATATTTAATACTTATTTATATTTCTCTCGTTGCAGATACACACTTATCGGCTGAACTCTAGTTTAGGAGCGGACATTAGTGTACACGAAACACTAATGGAGTCAAAGCTATGTTTCAGTATACCACAACAATTATTGTAAGTTGTAAGTCTCGATACAAAAATATGTGTATCGAAAGAAGCAGATAAATATATATGTTTAAGCTTTTTTGTTACATTACAACATTCACAGATCGATTTGGATATTGCGAGAAAAAGAATTGCTACAAGAAATATCTGGCATGGGAGAACTTGGTGGTGAGTGGAGGCGTAAACAAATGGACCTGCTTGACAAGCACTTGAAACTTTTAAATGACTTTTCACAAGCCAAGCAAAATTTGCAACAACTTATAAAAGAAGAAGGTAAAGAAATACAAAAGATGCAAAAAATAATCGAATGACTGAATATGTAAAACGTTCACAAAAATGTGTTTTTAGGTTTTTTCTTTAAGAGATCCTCGGTAAAAACTGACGAATCTTTGGAATTTATACCAGTTAATTTACATTTACAGCGTATGTGGTCTCAAAATGACTCGTTAAATCGCACTGGTCTTTTGGACATCATTACCGTGGGAGCATTCACCAGACACGCTGGGAAAATGCACAAAACAGGAGGTTTAATTAAGTACCTACTCTAACAAAATACATAAATTGAAAACTGAAATTAATAAAATGTAATTTTAAATTATGCTCTAGACTTTTACAAGAAACCAAAGAATCGCCATCGAAGTTTGAAGTTAGCAATAATTGCAAGGTACAAACAGCAAATGATGCGGTGCAAGCAATCAAACAATTGCGCAAGGAGATTGTTGAGATCATGTCGCAATTGTTAACATTGGCAAAGCAAAAAAATCAAAAGGGCATGATGCCTTTGTGTAATGAAATGGTAACAAAAACCAAGACATTATTAAACATTTGGGAGCCAAGTTTGGTAGAAGAAGCCTTTTCTTTTATAGAAAAACATCGTATAATCGAAGAACCAGATAATGTTTTAATGGTACGTACATAAGATGCTTTAATCGATGACAAATTGTTATTCTAATTTTGATCCGTAATTTGTATCATTAGATTTAAAATAAATTCTTCGACAAATATTTTAAAATTTTTTCTTTATCTTCTGAAAACATTACTTTAAAATTTTTAAGCCCATGTCACCTTTTCGCAAGATCACTCAACAATTGAATGATTTGGAATTAAAGTCACCCGAATTGGAAGACTTTTCAACTCCTGTTATAGAGCCACCCGACTTGTGGCCTAGAGCCAAGACTACTACTGCAAACTGCAACTATAAACATGTGCGCTCCAACAGTTTGACACAATTGAAGCATTCACCTTCCTTAACAATGGACATTGATGCCATACATAACCTCCAGCATACAGTGCGCGCCTACAACGAACAACTGCAAATAGTAGCTAAACAAAAAAAGTCCACCCAAGTCAAACAACTCTCTGAGAACCCTGAAGATTTAAACGCTGAAGGAGCCGCATTTCAATCGCTTCCTCTAAATCTTAATTCGAATATCGAATATAACGAAAATAATTTTTTTTGTGAAGAAGAAGAAGAAGATCAATTGACTAATAGCTCCATTGAGCTTATTGATTTAGATGAACCACCGAACCATTCCAAGGCGACGAGAAGAACTCACAGGACCTCAAATGTCGGAGAGGATTACGATTATGAAATGACAAACTGCTCGGTTTTTGCCTCGACATGTAATGCAAAATTTTTGGATACAAAAATGATGAATGCTTCTCCTTCGGCTAATTATTATAGGCCCACTGAGGAACCAGAACCTTTAGATTTAACACAATTAAATATTGAAGCAAGTGTCATGTGTTTAGTAAGTAAAATTAAGTTTCTTTGCGGTCGTTGCGGCAGTCCAGCAATACGTCTACGTCATCCTAAAGTAGCCATGAAAAGATCAGGTTTTAGCAATAACTTGGTGCCAGATGTTATTGACAATGGTAATTCCCAAACAACTTCATGTACTGAACATAGCAATAGAGGGAATGATGAGAAGAGAAGACATTCTCCTAATGGCAATAGTACAAGATTAAATTTGGATTTGACACAACCCCTAGTGGCAAATGATAATCTGACATCGTCCGCAAAGAAGGGAAATAAATTTACAGACGGTAAGTGTAAATGTACTGTTATTTATTTTAGAATTATTTTTTTTTTTATTCAAAGCAATATAGGGCCTCCTGAGGCCAATTAAAATATATAACATAGTAAAAAATTAATTAATTAATTCCAGGCCTTGACTTATCTCTTACTACCGACTGGGCTTCCGAGTTACGTCCATCTATGCGTAAATTACGACATGCCATGGATGGTCTATTAAAAACAGCTCGACTTATGCATTCAGTGCAACGTTTACAACAGAATATGGACAGAATTAGCGTAAATTTGGAGATCATGTACAGAAGAGATGTCTGCTTTTCACAGGCGTTAACTGCGCTCGTCAGTGCTTTAATGGCAAAATTGTGGGGCAATGAGATAACGCACAACTTTATTAAGATCTTATACGACTTGGGTCCTTTGGCATACTTTGAGGGTTTACTTTCACTGTATGGCAGCGAAATCGATATGTGGGGCGACATGTGTGTAGCAATTGAAGATTTATCGGCCGTCGACTTTGCGTTAGTGCGTTGTAATTTACCCAGCAACGACCAGCATTCCATACCAACGCCTCGCATAATAGGCTCAAGACAATCGCTAAGTGTCTATTTACCTATACCGGAACACGTCTACGCTCTTTTACCTAAAACTAAACAAACGGTGAACTTTAAGGTTACACCCGTTTTCTTCAATATTGGTATCAACGAAAAGGCCACTCTGGCTGAAGCTATGGGGCGAAGCCGAGAACAGCATCGTTCGAATTGGGACAATTTTGTACGACTTAAGCAATATTTTTCACGTTTTCGCAAATTACCTCTGAAAGCACCAGAAACACCGAGTAAAAATGAACCGCATAAGCCGGCCTCTGAGCTACTTTCAACTATTTTAAACTACGTAGAAGAACAACTCAAGGCCAATGTATCGAAAAACGTAAAAATTCTACATTTGGCCGAAGATGCATGTCGCCTAATGTTCGGTCTACGTTTTACATCCTGTAAAAGTGCCAAAGATCGCACTGGCATGGCCGTAACATTGGAACAATGCAGAGTGTTGGTACAAGAATTTCAATTGCCCGCCAAAAGTGTTCCCTACGTATTGAATACCATGAGAAGTGAGGGCTGCCGAATGAATAATGTCTTTAAAAATATCGATAAACGAAAATATGCTTTCAATTTGCCACAAGTTTTAAGTTTGCCAGCTATGTATAGGCCTCCTGTTGGTACTTACGGCAAGGCAGAAACTTAGAGCAAAAAAAAATCCCATTAAACATTTAACTTCTTAAAATTATTTGTTTAATACAAATTTGTATAGCTTAGATGGGACTGGAAAGTAAATTTAAGCGTAAATGTATCATTTTAAAACTACTCATTACACTTTAAATTTAAACGTTATTAAATGTAATATAGCTGAAGGTTATTGCATGAAAATGCATATTTTAAATCGCGTTGTCCAATTGGCAAAATTTTATTTATTTATTTATTTTTTTTTGTTAAACACCCATAAAAATAATTTTAATTTATTGTTAAAAAAAAGTGTTAGAATTTTTTATTGTTTTATACTTAAGTTAATTATTTTTTAACGAAATCGTTTGTGCCAAATATTTAATACCAATTATAAAATGTTAAAGTGAATTTCTGGTATAAGAAAATAAAAATAATAAAAGTCTTATGTAATTAAAAAAAAAAAAAAAAAAAAAAAAAAAAACTAACTTATTATTATACATACATATGTATGTATGTTATATGCGTGTAAAGGTATGTGAACAAGAGACAAATATATACATACATATCAGTAATTTACTCTTGGATAGTGTCATAACTCAAATATAAGGTTCGACTTTTTAAGATGATTTGATTCTGTTTCAGAGTTACAGAAATTTTTAACATTGAACGAAAGTTTAAAAAAAACAAAGATTTTTCTTGTTTCAATATCAAAAATCATTTTGCTATTTTGTTAAGAATTAAATTTCCTGCATTTTTTCAAACCATTTTTTGATTTTCGAAACCATATTTATTGAGTTATTAGACTATTAAGTAAGTGAGCGATATGTACATACATAAGGGTGATAACTTTTGAATTTTTTGCAAATATCATACCTGTAAGGCATTAACAATTTGAAGACTTTATATTTAGTTTTTCACTATCGTTTAAAAAGTTTGTTCACTAAACGTGAAGTTTTTTTTTTTTTTTTTTTTTGTTATCAAAACAATATTGCCGTAAAATAGACTCTTTACAGAACATCATAAAAAAATTATATGCCTAGCGTTATGTATAGTAACAAACTTTGTGCTAGCTATTGAACTGGTATTTTTCAATTATAGCAGCCTTTTACTTAGCACACAGTTGTTATTATGCATACCGCCGCTAATGTATTTAGTGTAGGGAAAATTGCATAACATTGAAAAAATATTTACCAATATTAATGGTTACGCTTTGTTGGACAAATGTGCCAAAATATTTCTAAATCTCTCCACTGTCCACGAATGCATTCATATGATAATACATAATTCCAAATTAACAATATTCCTTCGTACCTAACAGATTTATGTTTTTAATTTCAGTCAAAGTAGTGACATAAATAAAATATGTCTATCGTTACAGGAGACTTGTTTCGATAACAACAGCCATGAACTGAAGTACACAAAATTATTACTTTATTCTAAGAATATTGGATGAATAAGATTTAACAAATATTTTTCTCAATAATCATTAATTCGACCAATTTTCAAGCGTTCTTTTCTAATTTCAGTACGCAACCATGATGGTGTGTTCCTAATAGGATGGGCATTTGGATATTTCAATGGTTTTTCAGGTCCATTAAATGGATGGGTTTTAGCCAGCTTACGTTCCAAAAATTCTTTATTGACTTGTTTAATATCACGATGACGATCCATGTACAAATTGAAGGCCTGTTTCAAGGGAAAGAATTTCTGATCGGCCAAATATGGTTCTGGGAAATCATATTCGAAAATTGGTTCCTTCAAATCTAAAATAGAGGAAGTATTTTACCCATTTTATTCCTAAGAATTTATTTGGGAGAACTTACTTAAAACCTCATGATAAAATTTCGTTAATGATTTGTCGTAATTGGTTTGATAGAAAGCCAAACCGGCAGGTGTTATATCATCTTGATTCTGGCGATAAAAATCATACGTTTTGAAGCTGCGTTTTTCCAAATTAACATTCTCTTTGGCAGACAATTTTAAGGTACTGAAGTCCATTTTCTTATTCTGTTTATACAAAATAAAAATAAAACGTTGATAACCAATACCTTTAGGTGGGAACGGGGGTAAATAGTTGACAATAACTTCACCCTTTTTTACATCACCATTAGGAATGTTGCCTCTAAAATGTACAATTTGGTTATTACTGATTATTTTTTTAATCGATTGCAAATATTTTCTTTTACTCACACAAACCAATGTACATATTCTTTATTACTTGCTGTGAAATGGCCATCTGGATTTGTGGCTATTAAAATCCAATAAGTATCACCATTGGTAGGTCTCCCTGTTATAGGATCTGTACTGCCATCAAATGTTACTAACGGCGGTTGTCTAGCTTCCAAAGGTTTAATAATATTGCCATTATAAACTGGTATCAATGTATCACCAGTGGCTTGATACTGAAACAAAAATTATATAAGTTTATATATTGTGTAAATTATCATTTAGTTTTTGTATTAGTTATTTATACCTGAATATTTAAATTAACACGAGGCACAAAGTAGGCTGCACCGAAAAGATCCTCAAATATGCTATAATGATCTGCTATAACACGCAAATTATATCCTCGTGTCGTATTAGCATAATCCTTTTGAACTTCATTCAAATCGATGAGTACTAAAAATATTATTTATTTTATTGTGTATAAAATTTTGTTTGTGCAATTAAGGCAATTATTTCTAGCAAGGCATATCCGTAAGGTATATGCATCGCGGCAACAAACACAACAATAAAAAACACATGTATTTTGTTTTTGTATATGTGCCGGCATAAGTCAAACAATTTTTTTTATTTTCTTCTCAAATTTGAACAACTTTTCAAAAACTTTATAGCGAAAACTTTTAATTCACGGTTTTGTATTTTTTAACACGCTTTAAACCAACTGAATCTGCGAATTATTTATTGTACAATAAAATTTAAAAAATTAAGTTTGACAACTGCAGGCATGACTTAAAAAAAGTTGGTAATGCTAAGGCGAATTCATACAGGTGCACTTATGAGCACATGATGATGGGGAAACATAATGTCTAAATTTGTTGAATTCTCCTTTATTCTATTTATTAATGCAGGAATGGAAGATTAGATTTTGGATTCCGAATTAAACATTTAACTTAATTGTGCTTTTTATGATAATAAATTTACCAAATTTATGTATATTTGTTGTGCTTGCACAATTTATAATGTGCTTCACAAGCACATATCCTTTTTTTAATAAAATTTTATTGATAAAACATACAAAAACAACTTTTCCATCCTTGTTATACAAACTGACCTTGAAAGAAAAAATCCCCTAAAAATTTGCTTTGTTGTATCAATTCGCCGTTGCATATACCTGTATGAATATGCCTTGGTAACGCTTTTAAAATGTATTTAAAAAAAAAACAGTCAGCTGATTGGATACGAGTACCTTATGGATATGCCTTGATAGTAATGTTTAAATATTTAAGTAATTAACAGATATTTGTATATTTGTATTAAAAATAAAATCTGATGTCATTTTCCATTTCTGGTAGGTAATATTATTTATTCAACAGAAGATCACACTAGGTTAAGTTGACAACGGCAACAGATGCTTTAATTTCATAATTATTGTACCAACTGATTAGTTTTTTTTTTTTGACCTTTTTTACATTTTATTTATTTACACTTAGTACCATGGTGTAATTACATAAGGTGATAGCGTAAAGGAGAGCGATTTTCGGCTCTCTTTTTTTATAAAAAGTTTGACAATTTCCGGAGTTGAAATCATTTTTTTAATACGTAGTTTGACATACTCCAGAACACACAAAAATTGTCAGCTGGGCTGGCACCGCCACCTTGTATAAGTGTACCCTGCTTAGTACACTATTAATGAAAAATAAACAATTTAATTAATTCTTTGTTGTGAGTCAAGGCATATTATTTCATCAGGTAATTGCAGTTTGGAGAAAATTTTTTTATTTTTTTATATATGAAGTTTTTTGACATTTGAAATTAATGAGGAGAGAAAATTGTTTTTTATCTTTTTTATAATTTATATTAATGCAGGTATTAATAAACTGCACTCCATTACATTAAGTACATAAAGCTAATGCATATTAGGTGAAAAGGAACTGATGTCTTATTAGATTATATTTGTTTACATAAAATGTTAGAGAAGTTATCCATGATTTTGCATGCATTTTGAAACACATAATTTCTGACAAATTATTTCGCATTTATGAATTCATTAGGAATGTATCCTATTGTACTATTGAATTGGAAATCCTGAAAATGTAATTCACTTCTTATTACTTTTAAATTTTTTTTTTTGGAGTAATCACACTAAAAACAATCTTACTCGCTGTGATATTTTAAACTTTCTCAGTCGATTTTAATTATTGAACTGTCCATAATTATTTAACACAATTCTTGACTTACATTTATTACTTCTGGCCTTTTTCTCCAGTCCACTATCAGCACGTTGTGCTTTAAGATGAGTTATTCTTTCTTTTAGCTGTTCCGAGCGTGAGGGCTTCAGTTTAGGGAAGCCAATATTAATTCTGGCTATTAATTCCG
The DNA here is from genome assembly GCA_941918925.1 of Phyto melanocephala. NCBI lineage: Eukaryota > Metazoa > Arthropoda > Insecta > Diptera > Rhinophoridae > Phyto > Phyto melanocephala. Next base: position 134,887,970 of record OW799234.1, on the reverse strand, counting down.
GATCTTGTGGATTTTCCTCTTAACAAATTAACAAAGAAAATTTTAACTATTAACACATATGTAATTTGATTACAACACCACTTACCCTGCAAACGTTGTTCAATTGTTTTGGCTACACCGGGTGGTTTTCCTCTTACAGTGTGTCCTTGGCGACTGCCCAGAATCAAAACTGTTGGAATACGTATATTTTGTTGGAAATAGGCTTTAAATATTATGTTGCTTAAAGCCATTTGAAAGAATTTTTTAATTGAAAAAATTCAAAATATCTTGCTAGAATAGACGAAAATTTTAATTTTCTTCACGACCATATAAAAACTCCACCATACGTTTTTGACAGTTCATAACAGCTGTTAATTCTGTTAAAAATTCACAATAGATTGGGTGGTGTTCATTATGCGACAGAACAGTATAAATCAGTGATGCTACTTGAGAACTTCAGTCTTGTGCCAAAATTTTAGCTAAAAAGTGCCAAAATATATTAAAAAGTGTCATAACAAATATATACACATGTCTACTTAAAAAAAATCCAATTATTCAGTTCATTTATTAATACATTATATTAAGACGAATTGTTATTTAATTACAAAAAATTTCAGACTTCAATATTTAAAAAATTTATACAGATAAATTATATATAAATATTATTATTTATATATATAATACATACATACATATGTATGTATTTAATATGTAATTTTTTGAGAATGAGAAACAAACGGACATAGCTAGATCGTCATAAAATTAAACCCCGAGTATATACTTTATGGGGTCGATGTGTTACAAACGTAATGATGAAATAAATATAGCCCCACCATTTTTTTTGGTGGTGGGTATCAAAAACAGAGTTAAAAATTATCTTCCTATGCAGTCATCTGATTAAATCCACCCTGAACATGTAGGATGTCATTTATTTTGAACTAATACTTTCAGAAAGGCGATTTTGTGTCTTTTTTGCAGTTTTTAGTAGTATTTACAACCGAAAGAACAAGAAAAAGCATGTATTCCTTTTTAGTTAAAAATATATACATATAGGGTCCGCCATCTAACGTTTTTTTTGAGCGTCCATGGTGCCATTAAACAACTAATGGTGCCAAAAATGGCACGATTGTGCCACTTTTGCCAACAGTGGTATAAATTAGTGTTTTTAGTTTAGTTTTAAGCTTTTTAAGTCTTGTTTAGCTTTTTTCGTATACTCTTTTTTTAACAAATGGATTAGCACCGGTATTTTAAATTTTTTTGTAACGCGGTGGTGCTTTTTGTTAAAATATTAAAATGTACTGTTTGATAGAATTAACTTTAATTTATTATTGGTAGAATTTATTGAACATTTTTTGAATTATTAAGATTTTTATGATATGAGTCATGTATGTAGATATAACGTATTGCAATAGTCAATTATCAAGTAAAGATTTTAAAAAAAATTATTTAACTAAGCGCTAAAATTTTATGTGTTATTTTTTTCATAATTTATACGTGATTTGCAAACTTCATAAAACTGTTAGATCCAAAAAAATAGAAAATTCAAGGTCGAAGAAGAGCGTAAAAAGATAATCAATTTATACAAAAATCGACGCACTCAAAAGTACATCGCTGAAAAAATATATATTGAAAGTACATGCTCTTCCTAAGGGTATACGTCTTATATGACCAAACATTATCCTTCAATATGATAGTGTGCTTATCCATACGCTGAAAAGTTTTCAAATATATTCAAAACCAAAATATAAGTGTTTTAATATGGCCTCAAAAAGTACCTACTTGCTATCAATCGTGAATGCGTTGTCTGCCCTGAAAAAGCACATATCCGAAGAAATGTCTTAAAGATCTGTATATATAAAAATTAGAGCAATATTAACAAACCAGAGTGTTTAAAATTATTGGTTTCGATGCCTACTTGTAGCTATTAACATAGTGGGTAATGAAGTTTTGATAACTTATTGTTTTAACATTAATTCTTAAGTCGGTGTTGATTATTTGCTGTAAAAATTAAAAATATATTTTATTGAAAAAATGTTTCTAGTTTAAGAAAATCTTGAGCAATATTTTTCTAAAACAATAGTTCTATAAATTTTTAAACTTATTATTGAAAAAAATTTTTAATTATTTTTTATTCCTTATACTTTATGTACATATTTTAATTTTTGAAACAAAAATTGGTTTGTTATTTGTTACAATTCTCCATTAAAAAATTACTGTTTTTTTAATTTTGTTTACCCTATAAACTATCATCTTAAATTCAGAATACTTTTTCTTAAGTAATTTAAGTCGTTTATAGATTGTTTATAAATAATAAATATACTGAGCCAATTCAAAGTGGTTGCATATCAGTCATATTTGTGCTATTTCATATTATTTTATGCATGCATAAAATTTTTGTTAGTAATTTCCATACAAAAAAAATAATATGACTTTACACATTTGTTTCCTATGTATAAGAAATTGTTTATGTTATACTTTTAACCATACTGTCTCTCAGAGAGAATTTCTTCGCTTCTCACCTCTCAGAGAGAATATTTTCTATTTTCTTCTTTCCTGTATACATACAATTTTTTACAGCGTCATCTCTTTGTCTTCTTTCTTGTATTAAATACATAATTTGTTAACAAAAGGTGTTCAAAGTCACTAGTCATATTAATATGAATTATATGACATAGTACAATATGAGAGTCTACTTTGAATTGGCCCACTATGTATGTGAGAAGTGAAATAAATAAACCCCTTCCTTTTAGGTGACTAAAATTTTTAGATAAATTTATGTCGTCAACACTACAATATATTTTGTTTTATTTCCAAAAAAAAAAGTGTAATTGACAAATGTTTACCTTATTAGGACAAAAACTACAAAAAATGTAAACAAATGTTTTCAACTAAACAATTCTTTTTATTTATTTTTATTTTAATTTAGATAAACCAAAATAAAAAACAAGTAACAGTGCTATATTCGGCTGTGCCGAATCTTATATACCAACAACGTGTAGTCATGCATTGTTTGTGTCACCATTCATCTATATATATAAAAGTGAAACTCTGTGTGTGTGTGTGTGTGTTAGTTATAGACTCCGAAACTGTAAAACCGATCGGACTCAAACTTTGGCAAGTTGTTGTACACATACCAGGGAGTGTTTATGGATGGAAAAAAGTGGGCGGGGCCACGCCCATAAAAATTAGTTATCATTTTTAGCTACTTTCACTTGACCGATTTTTCTGAAACTTTGCACACATATTGAGCTGTCATGACTAAAAAATTTCGTGATAAGAAAAGTGGGCGGGGCCACGCCCATAAAAAAGTTTTAATTTTGAGGTACTTTCACTGGACCAATTTTTCTGAAACTTTGCACACATAATGAGTTGTCATGACTATATAATTAGAAAAGTGGGCAGGGCCACGCCCATAAAAATAAGTTATAGTTTTGAGGTACTTGCACTGGACCGATTTTTCTGAAACTTTGCACACATATTGAGCAGTCATGACTATACAATTTCGTGATAAGAAAAGTGGGCAGTGCCACGCCTATAATAAATAAGTTATAATTTTTAGTTACTTGCACTAGATCGATTTTTCCGAAACTTTGCACACACATATTGAGCTGTCATGACTATAAAAAAAGTTATATTTTGAGGTACTTACTCTTGACCGATTTTTGTGAAACTATGTACACATATTGAGTTGTCATGACTTAAACAATTCTTTATTAGAAAAGTGGGCAGTGTCACGCCCATAAAAAAATTATCATTTTCAGCTACTTGAACTTCAGCCATTTTTCTGAAACTTTGCACACACATTGAGCTGTCATGATTATACAGTTTCCTGATTAGAAAAGTATGCGGTTCCACGCCCATTAAAAAAGTTATAATTCTTAGCTTTTTGCACTTGATATTCAATTAAAATTCAGAATGCATTTTTATTCATTAAGGGGCGTAGCAACGCGCGCCGGGCTTTTCTAGTCTCATATAAAATACGTACATATGTATATACTGGTTAGAATAAATGTGGCATCGAATCCCAGCTGAGCAAAAAAAAATTTATTTTATTTTATTTAATATATTATTTATATTTTATTATTTTTTTTTATATTTTTTAAAATTGAAATTTCTAAAATTTTCATTTCAGACCCCATAAAATATATATTTTCTGAAAGCTTATGAATAGGGGAGTCGATTTAGCTCTGTCAATCAATTTTTTGAAGCTCTCTGACATCACCTGGCCCCGGTATTAAAATATCGAAAGACTCGGGAGTAGATCGGTATTGAAATTTAGAAACATCGGTACATAAACAACTGAGATATGAGCAAAAAACCAAGACCACCTCGTTTTTTTCACAACAACAACATACAACAATACATACAAACGTGGTATAGTGGTAAGAGTGAATGTGGCATTGAATCCCAGCTGAGCTATGTATGTTTTTTATACCCTTCACCTGTGGTGCACAAGGGTATACATATATAGCTTTGTCATTCCGTTTGTAATTTCTACAATTTTCATTTCCGACCCCATAAAGGATATATTTTCTGAAAGCTTATGAATAGAGGAGTCGATTAAGCCCTGACCGTCTGTCCGTGTTTTGGTTGAAATCAACTTTTTTAAGCAACTTTATGTTCCTCAGATCTCTATATGGTATCACTCTCTTGGAAATATCCAGGAATGAATCGCTATTGAAATTCAGCAAAATCGCCCCATAACTTTCTGAAATATGAGCAAAAAACCAAGACCACCTCGTTTTTTTCACAATTACAACAACAACCTACATACATACTGGTTAAAGTAAACGTGGCATCGAATTCCAGCTGAGCCAAAAAAATTTTATTTTATTTAATATATTATTTATATTTTATTATTTTTTTATATTCTTTTTTAATTTAAAAAAAAAAACATTTATAAAGTCGGCACGGCCGAATATAGCACTGTTACTTGTTATATGTATGTACGTATTTCATATGAGATAAGGGTGATATAAACAATTGTTATTGCAAGACTACACGTTGTTAAGGGTATATAAGATTCGGCACGGCCGAATATACCACTCTTGTTTTTTTTAATTTCTTGACATTTCTTTTTTGTTTGTGGTTTCTCTATTACCGAGTACATATTACAGTTTTTTTATTTGTTATTTAATGTCTTTTATTATTAGCATTTTATTCACTTTTTTATAAGTTTTACTTGTTTGCTGATGTGACGTCACGCATGAGAGTGCAGAATTACAACAAAAATGTGCAATTCTTAATCTTAATTTTTCATTCGTTGAACGCATATGGGTTAATCCGAAAATTTTTAAACCAAAGGCAGAAATTTAAAGTTGCCCAAAATCCAAATGTTTGTTGATGGAATAATAGGATACATATTCAAGCTTTAAAATATATCAGGTGTCCCAACTAGAACGCAATTTTAAAATTTAAAATAAAACACAGATATTAAAAAAAAAATCGTGAAACTTTATTATATCGTAAAGTAGACAGAATAAGGTTATGTATGGAACAATATATCGTGCAGATGGCCGCCGCGGCTTTGCTGGCACACACGCGATCTTTTAATGAAATTTTCAATTACCGTTTTGCATAAATGCTGCGGTATTTCATTAATGCAGCGTCCAATTTCCTCTTTTAAGGCTTGAGTCGTCGTCGACTTATTCGCGTAAACCATCGACTTCAAAAAACCCCAAAGAAAAAATATAAAGGTGTTAAATCACACGGTCTAGGCGGCCAATTCTGGTCTCCAAAACGCGAAATAACACGACCGGGAAATGACTGATGCAGCAATTGAATTGTTACTCTGGCTGTATGACATGTGGCGTCATCTTGTTGAAAACACATGCCCTCCACATTCATTTCTTCAATTCTAGGCAAGAAAAAACTGGTTATAATTTCACGATACCGAACACCATTGACTGTTTGCGCTTGACCTGCCTCATTTTCATAAAAAAAGGTCCTATGATTCCTCCAGCCCAAAAACCACACCACACAGTGACACGTTGAGGATGCATTTGCTTCTCGTGAATCACTCGAGGATTTTCCTCACCCCAAATACGACAATTCTGCCTATTGACGAAGCCATCAAGATGGAAATGGGATGATCGCAATTTGCGAACTGTAGCCGCAAAACTTTCACCATTTTGGTAAAACAATTTCACAATGAGAATGCGTTGTTCATTCGTGTAGCGCTCCATTTTTACTAACCTCGTACCTTCTACTAGTAAACAATAACAATTGTTCAAATGTCAAACAATGACACTTCGAATGACGCCAAATTTAAAAATTGCGTTCTAGTTGGGACACCCGATATAAGCAATAAGGTTTTACAGTGGTTTGTTTGGCCTTGACAGAGGCTAACCTAAAAGTACCTCTTGCTTTCATTTATTTTTGTAAAAAAAAGGGCAGTATTTAGCGTTTAGCAAAACTTTAATTTGTTTAATTTTCTTTAATTTGCGATACAAATCATATTTGTAAGTTATCTAATATATATTAACAATTTGAACTTAAAAATGGGTACATTGTGTGTAACGTCCGTAACGGAAAATAGGGTTTTTTAAGTTTAACAGAATGAATTTTAATAATATTGTTTTCCAAACTAGCTTTATAAACAGAGTTTTTTATGCATTTTATTATGATGAAAAAAAAGAAATACATTTATTACATTTTTTTTAAATATATGTAAATGACAAAGTGTGTAACGTCCGTAACGGCATGAAAATACCCAAAAATTTTATTTTAATATTATGAGGTGGAAGTAAGTGTTTATAATGGATTTTCACCTGCTGAATCTGAATCTGGGCTTAAAATTGCTTTAGGTTGCCGAGAACCCGAAAAACTTCACTTCAAAATAACAAAAAGTGTGTTTAAATTACATGCGATCTGCAACTTAAATTGAGATGAATTGTAAATTCTTCTAAAACCTAAAACAGTTAATAAAAATCAATAATAAGTAATTCATAACCATGTTGTAAACCGCAACCCCCATGTCCGCCTTCAAATATTTGGCGGTACGCCCATACATGCAATGTTTACGTACTGGATTTTCCGTTGTTACTTCGCAAGGAAAAGGAGCGGCGGACGGTGTTGGCGCTATTGTTAAGCGAAAAGCAACTAGTAAAAGCCCAAAATCTCATCTTTAAAAACGCTCGAGACTTTCACAAATTAGCAAAAAATATAAATGGCGTTTTCCTAATTTACGTTGGTAAAAATTATGTCAAAACACATAAGCCTCAAATCGACTTCCATTTTTTGTAACGTCCGTAACGGAACTTTAAGCTAGCATAATTTTTTTCAAAAACAGTTAAGCTTTAAGTTTAAAACAAGTTTTAAAGTAATCCTAAAGAACTGCATTTTGCATTTTTTTTGTATAAAAATATTCCAATGTGAACGCCAGCTGTGTCAATCTTAACAAGCAAATTCGCGTGCGAATGTAATGCCCGTAACGCAGGATTAGCCCATATAATACAAAGACTTATTGGGCCTGAGTATATACTTTTGAATATTAAATCCATTGTGATTTGAATTAGAAAACAATCAATTTCGTATACAAATTTTAAATTAATGCTAGGCGCACAATTGGGACGAACGACGAATTTTTCGTCGCGAATATTCGTCATCAAAAATAAAAACATTTGTGTATATGAGAATGCATACAATTGTGGCGTCAGTCGAAGTTCGCTATACGCGGCGAACACTGCATTAGACTTATTTCCATTTTTTACGCCGGCGAACGACGAACAAATTGATACAAGGTGACCATTTTTTATTAAATTTGGGTTTACTTCTCAACTTTTTAAGAAAATAAAGTTAGTTTTTACTTTTATAATTGTTTTATTTTTTATTTTAAAACATTTAAAATAAGTATAAAAAAGTTAAGTACAAAAATTTGTTTTTATTTGTGTTTTTGCAAATGTTTAAGTTTATTAAGTGATCTTTTTTTCATATGGTCACACTATTAGCTGTTATACACAAACAAAATTTTTATTATTGGTTAATGCACGTACCCACGATATTCTTTGCAAACGTTTGCTTATACGTAAACAAGTTTTTATTATTACAGAAATTATATTTGTTTTGTTAAGTTTCACAAACAATTAAATTCTTCATTATTTTTGTTTTTTCTTTGCACAAACAGTAAACAATTTTATCAACTATAAAAGAAATACTTTTTCGTCGTTGTTGTTCGTCATACGATGAATTTGCACAGCGAATTTTACCGAAGAGTTCGTCGTGTTGGGCGAAATTCGTCATTCGTCCCAATTGTGCGCCGAGCATAAAGTTATCTGCACAATTCAAGATGAGTATTAAATTGGTTTTTTTTTTTTCAAATTGTATAAAAATTTAGAAATTTTTCAATACTTCTTGGCTAGTTTGAATTTTAAATTGATTTAATATTTCTGTTATGACGATATAGAATTATATTATGTTGTTACATGAGTATGTTTAAGATCACATTATGATAAATTTAAAGTATTTTGTGGTGGTATGGCATCATACTATGAATATATGAAATTAAATTACCAAATTATGATTATATTGGGTTGTTAAGTTATCACTTGTGGTCATAATATGATAATTGTAGAATACTTTTAGTACACTTTTAATGATTATTTGCAACCATTATATGTTTTAACTGCAATCATATATCCAAGCGAAATAAGGTGTTCCCAGATAATAATGTCCTCAACCTTGTTTTTATTAATTTTTTTACGACCCTATTATTTCCTAAATAAAAAATGCTATGAAGACAATTCGGTGAGAAGTCTTAAGACGGTAAGTAGGTATGTAAGGGGAGTGCCGGAAGTAATGGACACTTCCAACACCCACACATTAAGGGGTCATGTGTTCTCTTGTGTTCCTTTTGATAAAATAAAATACAAGGAATTAAGTAGTATGGAACTGGGGAGGCAAAATCATCTCTATGGATTTTGCCTCCCCAGTCATAAGCGCAATGAGGATTAATTTTATTTTATTAATTTTTACTTTGTTAACCATAAGCCCAATGAGGATGAATTTTATTTTTATTAATTTTTTGCTTTGCTAACCATAAGTACAATGAGGATGAATTTTATTTTGTTAATTTTTTGTTGTATATGCATTTTGCCCATGCGGATGACTTTTTTTTATTGTTGTGTAAAATTTTATTTTATAAATGTAATATGAGAAAATTTGAAGGTAAATTTTTTGGTATAATAAAATGTTATTGTTTATGTGAAATTAAAATTTCGATTGTTGACCGTTGTTTTGTTTAATATCTCAAGTTTCGATTTTATAATTTTTGTTTTGGTGTTATAGTAAATGCAAAACATTAAAAATAATTTTGTTTCCTATATAGTTTCCCATAGAGATGAATTTTAATTTTAAAGATGAATAATTTTAAGAGAAAATTATAGTTTGAGTGAATTTTATAAAAAATAATAAAGAGTTAAAGTTGTAAAAAATCTTCTAAATGTGTAATTAACTAATAGATATAAAAGGATGATAATAATACTTTTCTGCATTAGTTTAATCGATACTTCAAAGTATGCTCAATAAAATGGTAAGAAACTGCATAATATTTTAAAGTTTTTACTAATTTAATTTAAAATATTTTAGATGTATGATCAAATAATAAGTATTGCCCAAGGATTAATGCCCCAGTATACAAAAATTGATGATATTCCTGTACATCAACCATATAAAGTCTTAAAGTTTGAATGGAAAGAATCACAATATGGATCAAAAGTCATTGTGTATTTGGATAATAATAAGTGGTTTTATCTTCCTCATAGAATTGCAAAATTTTTGAATAAGGAGGATCCATACTTGTCTCAAATGAATGATAAAATGTGGACAATTATTTACAAAGGTCGACAATCAGAAAATGGTCTCGCAATATTTGATCTAAATTATAAATAAATTTTTTTAAGTTTTAAAAAACCTCTTCACAATAAAATAAATCAAACATGTTTTAATTTAAAATTACCAAAAATTTTTTATTTATTAATTTCTTAAAAATCTAAACTTAATTCTAACAAATATTCATCACCATCATTGTCCATATATTGTGCATATTCAGATGGTGCAGTGGATAAGGGTTTTTCTTCTCCAACTGGGGAACTTAAATTTATTTCCAATAAAATTCGATCCTCATCCTCATCCATATATTTGTGATAAGTGGATGGTGCTTCAGTTGATGATGATGATGATGCTATTGTTGCTGTAGGCAACCATCCTGATATATTCCTTATGTATGAATATATTTCTCGTTGCTTGTACGTTTTGGCTTTTTTGAAGCTGAAGTTGTGAAACTTCAAAAAATGTCTTTTTTTGTTTGAAGTGTTGATGAATGAGACATAAGGGCAAAACTCACACTTCAACTTTGAGTCCATTTTATAAATTAAAAATTGTTTTCAAAAGATTTATAAAGAACACTTCATAATTTTGTACAATTTCATTTCCGCCAAAAATAAAAAAAAAGTGCTTAACCAAACATATTTTCAAATAATATCTCAGGAAAACATAACTTAAATTTCCATTAAACTTAACCTTGAAATTGCCCTTGATTTAACACACATACATAATGCAATTTAAACAATTTGATTAGCACATATTTTTGAAAAAAGTGTTATACCAAGCATATTTGAAAATAGGATCCCAAGAAAATTTAACCTTGAAGTTGCCCTTGAATTTAATATACATAAAAATTCTAAAAACAAGAATTAAATTAAAGCCTACATTTTAATACAATTCGATATTATTTATAATTTGTTGCTATGTAGTTCATGTATTTTAAAAATAATAACTTTAACAGTGTAATTTAACTATACTTGGTAGCAGTTTGTAAAGTAATTTCAAACAGTTTAATACTATATAAAAATTATTAAAATGTCGTTCAAGTGTAAATACTGTAATTCTATTTTTGTTGATAAGGAGATGGTGAAATCGCATGAAGATCTACATTGTACCGAATGCTTTAAATGGTTTTCTCATCAAAAGCATTTAAGGGAACATGAGATGTCTCATGCTAGTACATCACGTGTTCAACATTCTCTAAACGTGAATAATTTCAAATGTATAAAAAGTGCATTTAATGGAAAAATTGAAACCTTTTTATATGTAAATAAGAAGGAGGAGATTTTACATCCAAAAGAATTTTTTGAATTGTTGTGTAAGGAAATAATTAATATTATATACCATGCACTCAAAAAAAATATAGTGATAAAATATAACATGGAGGTGGAATGCGAATATATTAAAATTAAGGAGGATGATTTGTTTATATGTTCTATTACCCATAGAACAAAAATGACTATTCTAACTCTAAGTGATGATGTCGAGCAATCACTTCAAAAGCAGTTTGAAGAAATAGACAAAAAAATGTCAGAATTTCAGGAAAGGGATAGTGGATGGTCCCTTATTAAAATTATGTTTCTCAAAATTAATTTTAACAAATCTGCATTCATAAAAGGATCCAGATACATCCCATTACCGCCGTGGATACTAAAAAAACAGGCATGTAAAAATATTCAAAATAATGATGAGTATTGTTTCAAATGGAGCATAATCGCTTCATTTTGTAACAACATGGAAAACATTTGTATAGCCGATACAAAAATAGAGGTAGATAATCACATACTTAATTTTGAAAATCTGGCGTTTCCTCTCAAGTTAAAAGATATAAAAATGTTTGAGGAAAACAATAGCAATATCAGCATTAACGTATTTGGATGTGAGGGACAGAGTATCATTGGATCATATTACCTTACTAATAAGGTAAAAGAACATCACATTAATCTTCTCCTTTTATCAGATGAAGAATGGTTTCACTACGTACTTATTAAAGATATTTCAAGGTATGTGAAGAACTTTTACAATATTTGTTGGGGTTACTTACTTATTTTTACTCTATTTTCTTTATAACTAGATTAATAAGAAGTAGTATTACTTCACACAAAGGAAGAATTCATTTATGCAATGCCTGCCTTCAGTATTCCCAGAGTGAAAAGCTGATACGAGATCATGAAGATAGCTGCAAGAAGATCGTATCTAAAATGCCCAAGTCGGATGAACGTTTGCTTAAATTTAAAAACTACAATAAGCAGTTAGAAGTCCCATTCGTTGTATATGCTGATTTTGAAGCCTACCTAGAAAAAATCGAGAGCAGCGAAACAAACGGTATTCAGAAACATATAGCATGTAGTTTTAGTTATTATATAAAGTGTAGTTTTGATGACAATTTAGATAAGTTTAATATTTATTTTGGTGAAAATGCGCCATATATGTTTGTAAATAATTTAATTGCAGACTGCAAAGAGATTTACATAAACTACTTAGCAAAAGACATACATATGACAGAACTTTCAAATGACGAACAATCTTCTTTCAACTTATCGACTGTTTGCCATATTTGTGAAAAAAGCTTAGGAATTGACAAAGTTCGTGACCATTGCCATTTTACTGGCAAATATAGAGGAGCCGCTCATAACTCTTGCAATCTTCTTTATAGAACAGCTAAGTTTATACCCGTATTTTTTCACAACTTTTCTTCCTATGACTGTCATTTGTTCATAAAGGAACTATCAAATTTTGATGGTGATATAAAACTTATTCCTCTTAACAAAGAGCTATATATATCACTGTCAAAATTTATACCTGTTGAACAAAACGAATTTTTTGAAATTCGCTTTCTAGACTCTTTTCGCTTTATGGCCTCTAGTTTGGAAACACTTGCCAACAATTTAAATGATTGTGATTTTCATATCCTTAGTAAAGCTTTCGAACGTAAAGAAGAATTTAATTTGATTCGAAGAAAAGGAGTATTTCCATATTCATATATTGACTCAATGGACCGCTTTAGTGAAACTAGTCTTCCCAATAGAGAACACTTTTATAACATTTTAAACAATTCTGAATGTAGTTATGAAGACTATGAGCATGCCCAAACAGTTTGGAGAATGTTTAAATGCAAGAATATGTTAGACTATACAAAATTATACTTAAAAACTGACGTTCTCCTCTTAACTGACATTTTTCAAAATTTTAGAAAAATTTGTAAAAATATTTATAAGCTTGATCCATGTCAATATTACACCGCGCCGGGACTATCATGGGATGCGATGTTAAGAGTTACTAAAATAGAGTTAGAGTTACTCACTGATATCAATATGTATAATTTTATACAGGATGGTATTAGAGGAGGATTAGTCCAATGTTCAAAAAGATACTCTAAAGCGAACAACAAATATTTGAAAGATTTTGACAACACTAAGCCTTCAGAATATTTAATGTACTTAGACGCTAATAACTTATACGGCTGGGCAATGTCAGAATATCTTCCATACGGAGAATTTGAGTGGATTTATGATGAGAAGATTTTAAAAAGTTTAGATATAACTACTGTTTCAGATAATTCGCATATTGGATACTTTTTAGAAGTAGATTTGGAATATCCTCAAAACTTACACGAAACCCATAATGATCTACCTTTTTGTCCGGAAAACAAAATTGTTGCTAGCTCTAAATGTAAGAAATTAATTGCAGACCTTACATCTAAAACAAAATATCAAATCCATTACAGAGTTCTTAAACAATGTCTAAAAAATGGATTGATATTAAAAAAAATTCATAGAGCTTTAAAATTTAAACAATCCCCGTGGTTAAAAAAGTATATAGATTTAAATACATATCATAGAACATTAGCTAAAAATTCATTCGAAAAAGATTTTTTTAAATTACTTAACAACTCAGTTTATGGAAAAACTATGGAAAATGTTCTAAAGCGAAAAGATGTTAAAATAGTAACAAATTGGGAAACAACTAGGTGCAATCATTTAGGAGCTAGAGCATTAATTTCTAAGCCAAATTTCTTAAGTATTACTCAGTTCTCGGAAAACATGTTTGCAGTTCAACTTAAAGTTATGAAAATAACTTGCAACAAACCTATTTATTTAGGATTTGCTGTACTTGAACTATCAAAATGGAAAATGTATGATTTCCATTATCAATACATGAAACCAAAATTTCGATCTAATTTGGCTCTTAATTATATGGATACTGACTCCTTCATTTATACCATTACAACAGATGATTTTTATAGAGATATTCATGAAGATATTAGCTCAAGGTTTGATACTTCAGAATATCCTGCTAATAACAAATTTAACCTACCACTATTAAATAAAAAAGTTCTTGGTATGATGAAGGATGAAAATAATGGAAATGTAATGAAAGAGTTTGTGGGGCTTCGATCAAAAATGTATTCATTCCAAACAGAGAATATGGATGAAGTAAAAAAATCAAAGGGTGTTAAAAAATCGTGTATAAAAAAATTGTCACTTCAAGATTATAAGAAATCATTATTCGAAAAAAAGATTATTTCCGATTCAATGAATACATTTAGATCGAAACTTCATCAGTTGTATACACAGAAGTTGTATAAAGTCGTATTGAGTTATGCGGATGACAAAAGAATGATTGCTCCAGATCAAATAAATACATATGCACGAGGACACTATAGACTCCAACTTGAGCATGATGACTTTTTTTCAGAGACAGACGATAATATGTTTACGAATATTGATAATGATTATATAGAATTTTTAAATCATTCATCTGACGATGAGTACTTAATGAGCATAGACGTTTAATTTATATACTATAATTATTGTATAACATTTTATGCTTAATAATTATATATGTAGATATTTTTAATATAATAATATAATAAAACAAACAAAAATTATAATAAAACAAATTTTTTGTTATTTTTAATCATTAAATGGGTTTTATTTTCTAAATATTTTGCCATTGTACATTTTCAGTTTCATAATCTAACTTTTTACGATTTCTAGTTACTCGTGGAGAATACTGATACGGTAAAGTTGATTGCTTCAATTTTGTATGATTTTCTTCCTTTGATAATATTCTAATTTTTGGTGTTCCACTATTTGAAAAATTTTTTAGTCGCTTGGCTACTGAAAATGCAGAAGAAGGATTTATTTTTTGTACTGTTGTATCCATATCAATTTGATCATCGTGATCGTAGGTATAAAGATCCTCTGGCAAGTTTATATTACATTGTGTTCCAACACTACTTTGCTTTGATTGTGTTGTTTGAGTTTCAATATGCTTTTTGTATGTTTTTCTTGTCTGAGTTTCATTATCACGTAAATTGTTATATTTAGAACTTATGATCTGATTTGATGAGTTTTGTTTTCCAATTAAATATTTCGCTAATTCTTGTTTAATATAATACCATTTGTTAATATCTTTTAAAGTGTGTGAAGCATATAATGGTAAAAGTTTTCGATGAAGAAAATTGGAATCAGAATTTTTGTTTTGAAGCTTCTCATAAACTGACGGCTGTATAACTATTAGTTTTGATAAATTATTTGACATTTTCTAAAATTTTTCCAATAACTCCGCCTAGTACTGAAGAAATTATGATTGGTAAAAATCCTCCCTTTTGAATAAGATGTTTCCTCTTTTGTTTCATAGAGGTTTGTGGTGAACAAACTTTTCTAATTGTATTTTTATATGGTTTTAATTTTTCAAAAATTGTTTTGTTTATTTTATGATTTTTTTTAATAACATTGAAAAGTATTTCATGAATAGCTTTAATAGCAACATCATCAACATATTTTAAAATTGCATTACGTAGTTTGGGCTTCGCTTTTTTAAGAACATAAAGAATATGTTTGTTCTCCCTCAACAATTTTAGATTGGAGGTCATTATTTATATTTGCAAATATTGAATAGTGAGTATTATTAAATATATCAGTTCTAAATCTTAATGCGTTATGTATTTGTTGTGTAAGATCGATTAATAAATAACCATGAGCATGTTGAGTGCATTTATTATATACATCAACCAAAGCTTTTGAATTTTCGGGATATACTTGACGAGCCAAATGTTGAAATTGTAACTTATCCCTTGGATTCTTAAACATTACTATATATTTAGAGTTTAAAGAAATATCTCTTGAATAAGCACCTTTATGAAAAATGTTTTGTGTTATTAAAACTACACCCAAATTTCTATGATGTGAACCTTTAGTAAAAAGTTCACAAACTTTTTTATTTGACGATTCAAGCATTAAATCATCCAATATTATTAAAGTTGATTCTTCATCGTTAGTATCAAAAGTTTCTGGAATTCCTTCAATAAACTGAACATTTTTTATTAATGGTAGTGAATTTTTTTCAGAAAAACACCATACAATTCGATCAATGCCTTTAGATATTAAGTGTTGATTTTCAATCAAATTTTTAATAAACGTAGATTTCCCACAACCTGAGGGACCACACACCATCATTGTAAATGGATATATAAACTGTTGAAACATGTTTACACATTCATACACAACACGTAAATGAATTGAAGCTTTACATTCCTTCCATAAATATGAGTAAACAAACTCTTGTTAATGAACTTCATCGTCAAGCAAGAAAAAACTTTAAGCGTCGACGATTTATTCAGAAGGGTATTCTAGATACATGGCAAATAGATTTAGTTGAGATGATTCCATATGCAAAATTTAATAAAGGTTTCAAGTATATGCTTACTGTAATAGATGTATTCTCAAAGTATGCGTATGCTGCACCACTGAAATCTAAAACAGGAACAGAGATTTCAAAAGCATTTAAAAATATTATAAAGTTGAACGAACAAAAATCTCCCAAAAATCTTCATTCTGATCAAGGAAAAGAATTTTATAATAAAGACTTTAAAAGTCTAATGAAAAAATTTAATATTAATCATTATCACACTTTTTCAAATATGAAGGCATCTGTAGTTGAACGTTTTAACAGAACTTTAAAAAATAAAATGTGGAAACAATTTAGTATGCAAGGAAATTATAAGTGGATAAATATATTAGATAAATTATTGCAAGAGTATAATTCGTCTTATCACCGTACTATTAAAATGAGACCCAACTCTGTTAACAAGAAAAATGAAAAAAGGCTTCTTAGAACTATATACAATAACTTAAAAATATTTAAAAGAGGAAAATATAAAACAAATGATTTTGTTCGCATAAGCAAATATAAAAATGTTTTTGAGAAAGGATATACACCAAATTGGTCTTCAGAAGTTTTTCAAATAAATAAAAGTTTTTTAACAAATCCTATAACATATCAACTTAAAGATCTTAAGGGAAATATAATAAAAGGTGGATTTTATGAAGAAGAATTATTAAAAACTAAAGTTCCAAACGTTTATTTAGTAGAAAAAGTGTTGAAACGTCGTGGAAAAAGGCTGTTTGTAAAATGGCTAGGTTTCGGAAAGGAACATAATTCATGGATTCATCAAACCGACATAGGCGAATAACCTAATTTTAATCATATATGTATAGCAGTAAATGACTAACTCTAACCATTTCCTTTAATGATGGCTTCAAGTATAGAAGAAAGTGATTTCTATGTAACTTTATTAAGTAACAATTCAACAGATATTTATACAAACTCTCCAAGTACTTTTACAAATTTGTTAACCCAATCATTAAACTTAAACGATGAATGAGTAGTTGGATTATCAGATATATCTTTTTCATTAATGAATAAAATAAAAAAAGAAGTTAAAGAAAATGTTATAAAACGTAATAAACGAAGTGTCTTAAACCAACAATTAGATTATGAAATATTAAAAATGCCAAAGCCGGATGTTAATATTAGTCATGAAAGTATTAAATTGAAATTTAAAGAACTTATGAATAAAACAAATGAGCATACAAAACCGAATTTAAATAATGGTGATAAAATTTTAAACCGTTCAATTACTGTGGATGATAATATTCCAAAAACTATAATACCATTAGAAGAAAAAGAAGTTCAAAATAAAAGTAATCCAAATATACAAAGAAAAGAAAATAAAGGTCGTTCAAAAATTGAACAAAGTAGTCAAACTATAGATCAAGAGTTTGATTCGAATAGAAAAGATACTATTTTATCCTCGAAAAATTATATTTTAGATAAATCTTTAAATAAAGTGCCTACTAGTATTGACAACTTTTTTAATAAAAATGATACCTCTGAGATAAATGAAATTGTATTCATTTACACTGATATAATTAAACCTAGATATGTAGGAAGTAAAAAAATAAAATGTTTAAAAATATTTTCTATATCAACATTAAAAAATTACATTCATTTTAACCGAATTGAATATTTTCCTATTGAAACTTTTAATATAAATGATATTTCAATAATGATTCGAAATGATGAAGGGGAAAAAATAGACTTGTTAGAATATATTCCAGTTTATTGCACTTTACACTTTAAAAAGAAACGTATATAATGATTATGTAATAGAAAGATAAATCATTTATATTATAACCATGGATGTGATGTATACAAATTACTATAATAATCAGACTGGAAATAACTTACAAAATATTGGTGAAATATATCATACACCAAGAATTATACAGTATGGACGTGGTATTGGATCACTTTTTTCAGCATTATTCTCCCATCTAAAACCTTTATTCAAAACAGGTTTGCATATTTTAAAAAATAAATCATTAGATATTGGAAGAGAAATGATGGAGGAAATTGGAACAAAGCCAGTAAAAGAAATTTTATTAAATCAAGGAAGAAAAGTCATGAATGATATTGCGGATGCTACTATTAACAAAATTAAAACAATGCAAAAAGGCAAAGGAAAGCGTATAAAACTAAAACGTTTAAAACAAAGACCGCAGAATAAATCAAAACGTTGCAGAGGAAAGAACTTTAAAGATATTTTTGGTAATTTGAAATGTCTGGATTTATAGAATGTATGAAAAGTGAATTAGATTTATTTGAATCTCCTCCAATTCAAACCAGTGTCATTAAAACTGAAGAGATATGTTACAACCCAATAGCTTCTTTGGATAATTCTAGTACTATTGAGTTTGTATCATTAGGAAATGGCGAAACTTATAGAGATCTTAATAGTATTTATCTTAGACTTGTCGTTGAATTTAAAGGTAGCGGAAGCGTTGTTAATAATCTTTTACACTCATTATTTAGAAACTGTATAGTTCATCTTAATAATAAAAATGTATCACAACCTGACAATAATTATCACTATAGAGCATATATGGAAACATTGTTAAATTATGGAAACGATGCAACATCTACACATCTTGAATCTTGTGGTTGGGCAGTTGATACAAATAAAATTAATTCATTAATTGAGAAAGAAAATCCAGGATTAGATAAAAGAAAAAAATTATTTAAAGTTGGAAAAAAAGTAGAGCTTTTTGGAAAACTTCATGTAGATGTATTTAATCAACAAAAATACTTGCTTAATAATGTTGATATAAAGGTGACGCTAAATCTGGAGAAACCAGAATTTTATGTTTTAGATGGTGGAGATAAAAATGAATCTAATTTAAAAATACACGAAGCTAATTTATACATAAATCATCTTGCTATCAATAATAATATTTTAATGGCACATCACAATGTGTTGCAATCAAAAAATGCAATTTACCCATATAAGAGAGTAGAAATAAAAACATTTACTATACACCCTGGAAACCACTCGTTATCTTTGGATAATGTTATACTTGGACAGCTACCAAATTTTTTAATTTTTGGTATGGTCTCTAACAAAGCATATACAGGAGACAAAAAAGAAAATCCATTTAACTTTCAACATTTTAGCCTACAAAGATTCAATTTGGTTGTTAATGGAGTGCAATTTCCTGCACAGCCAATTGAATTTAACTATAATAATGGGACAATAATAAGTACCCGTGGGTATCAAACGCTATTTAAAGGAACTGGAATTCATCATTTTGATAAAGGTCATCAAATAACGAAAGAACTTTTTGATAACGGATATTTTATGCTAGCTTTTGATATAACTCCCGATCATAATAACAATTCTAACTGTGGAAATTTAATAAACCAGGGCACAATTCGCATTGAAGGACGTTTTGGAAAACCAATTAGTGAAGCAATTACCTGTTTGGTGTATTGTGAATTTGATAGCATAATTGAAATTGATAAATCTCGCAGTATTATTCAAACGCTATGAATTCAATCACAATTATACATACTTTGAATTCAAACAATATAATAAAGAATAAATTTAAAGGTGTTTATGCATGCAATAAATTACCGACAAAACCAGTTAAAAAACCATGTTTTTATATTGCTAACACTGATCCATCACATAAACCTGGGCAGCATTGGGTTGCTTTTTACTTCCCCAAAAATGAAGCGGCTGAATTTTTTTGTTCTGCTGGTCAACCGCCAATTAAAGAATTCATTTCATTTTTAAGAAGAAATTCCAAAACTTTCATCTGCAATACAAGACGAATTCAAAGTGAAACATCCAATTTATGTGGTTTATACTGTTGTATTTTTATTTATTTAAGAAGTAAAAATTTATCTTTTAATCAAATATTAAGAATTTTTAATTATTTTAACTTATATAAAAATGATACAATAGTACTAAGATTATTTAAGATTTTTTTTAAACAATTATGAAAATAAAAAAGGTATATAAACAAATAATATAATAAATTGATATTGATTATTTTTTCCCTTCAAAATCTTCCACTGCTTTTAAAATAATGTTGTCATTCCCATCATATAATGCTAGGAATAGTTGGAGGTCTATTGGCGGTAGGATGATCACTTCCTCTATATGTATCTTTTCCTTTTCTCCTGTACTTTCTCCGTTTTGGTTGTTTTTGTTTACAGCGTTTTTCTTAGATTTTTTAAGAAAATCCATGTTGCTTCTTGCACAGTTTTTTTAAAAATGATTGATTGTTTAAATATTTTACAAAAATTCTATCATATTTCTAAAATTTACACTCATACAAAATTCTAAAATCTTGACCTATTCTAACAAAAGTGTAAATATTTTGTTTACTAATGTCAACAACCTTTCATATTTTGTCTCTTTAGTTAACTTACAATTTTTTAAATTAATCATGACTATGTCTAACACAATTGAAAGAAAATACATTTTAAAGTCAATAAACTTTCAGGAAAACTTCCAAGAATACTTAAAAATATACTCAGCTTATTTTTTCAACTAAAAGTGCAATTTAAGAAATAAAAAATATAATAAGACTTCAAATGTCTAATGTAAATTATTTTTTTAT
Organism: Phyto melanocephala; assembly: GCA_941918925.1. NCBI lineage: Eukaryota > Metazoa > Arthropoda > Insecta > Diptera > Rhinophoridae > Phyto > Phyto melanocephala. The sequence continues at coordinate 134,866,914 of OW799234.1, read as the reverse complement.
CATAAAATTAAAGCGTTAAATTTCATTTCAGCTGTAGCACACGTCAAACAACAAATGTATTTTATATACACTATGTACATGTGAAAAAAAGAAGATTTTGTTTTATGTTTTTGAAAAAAAAAAAAATTTTTTTATTGATAATTCTTACTTAAAATATAGAATAAATAATTAATTAAATGACAAACAAATTATGTTTAAATTATTGTATATACATGATGTTATTTTATACGTTTTTCCAATAAATAATATCTCCTTATTAGATTCTCTATGAAAATTTTTTTCTGCCCGTATATCATACATCCGCATGTGTCAGGACCCTCAGTTGTGGAATCCGTTGCCCAAATACAATTTTTGTAATGAACACCATGTTTTCCATGCACAGATATTTCCTCAATGTCTTTACAACTCTGTGTTAATTTTAAAAAATTATTAATAAGACAAAGGTGTTCAATAAAAATATATCCGTTGAAGTCTTCCAAAAATTTAATAATTATATTTCTCGACATGTTAACTTAGGAACTATTTAACAATTAATAATTTAATTTCAAAGACATTTTTTGTTATTTATAGAAAATTATACATTTATTAGATCAATATACATATATGCAAACATATGTATATCAATATTTAAATTGAAAACTTATATACTAATGCATTCTTGGAATTTTTAATGGTTCCCAATTAAAAATTGGTTGAGTATTAGGAATGTAAATGTCTTCATCATTATTTTCATCTTTATCAATTTCAACCTGTGAAGGCATTTCTTCTAGCTCTAAAACGTATTCGTCATTGTTCAAGTTTTTCCTAAGCATAAGTTTTGCATTATCTGCTCCTCCAAGCACTTTGTCATCCAATTTATTATATCGCCTGGGAAGATATAACATTCCATTTTCGAGCTCTGCCATAACTACATTGCCAAATTTTGCTTTATGTCGAAACATTGATAAAACTCTATATGGTTTTGATTGTTGTAAAGCCTTTACAGTAAGGTACGGCTTTGCCTTTAGTTTGTTAAAAGCCTTTACAATTTCAGCACTTGTTATCTTCTTGTTGGGCATAACTTTTACTCTTCAAGGTTTGTGGTGAATGAATGAACAATATTTTGATACTCATGTAACTTTTTAATATATTTTTGTATCAATTAAGAAAATTTTTTAGTATATCTTGAGTTTATCCCCATATATTTTTCATTTAATCCCTCTTTAATATTTTTTATAAAATTCACTCAAACGATAATTTTCTCTTAAAATTATTCATCTTTAAAATTAAAATTCATCTCTATGGGAAACTATATAGGAAACAAAATTATTTTTAATGTTTTGCATTTACTATAACACCAAAACAAAAATTATAAAATCGAAACTTGAGATATTAAACAAAACAACGGTCAACAATCGAAATTTTAATTTCACATAAACAATAACATTTTATTATACCAAAAAATTTACCTTCAAATTTTCTCATATTACATTTATAAAATAAAATTTTACACAACAATAAAAAAAAGTCATCCGCATGGGCAAAATGCATATACAACAAAAAATTAACAAAATAAAATTCATCCTCATTGTACTTATGGTTAGCAAAGCAAAAAATTAATAAAAATAAAATTCATCCTCATTGGGCTTATGGTTAACAAAGTAAAAATTAATAAAATAAAATTAATCCTCATTGCGCTTATGACTGGGGAGGCAAAATCCATAGAGATGATTTTGCCTCCCCAGTTCCATACTACTGAATTAGAAAGAAAAGTAAGTATAATAGAGGAAATTAAACGAAAAATTTACTGTACAAAAATTAAAACCTGATAAAAATAGTCCTATTAAGCCTTCATTGTCTATCCATTAACAACCCGACCCCCATGATGAATCCAATGATATTCTCCAGTTTGCACTCGATGACATTACTTAACTCTTCGAGGTATTGCTTACCTAACTACCTAACTCTATAGTTTTGTAGTTTTGGGCAGTGGCAGATAAGATGCCTTACCGTTTCTATCTTTTCACTATCCTCACACATCCTACAGTTATCCGGAGTGCAGCGTTCTAATCTTCGGATTCTAGACTTAATTAGACAGACACACCCTATTCAGGTCTAGTAGTATCTCAGAGTCTGCCGAGTTTATCTTTAGCAATAAGGCTCTCGGCAATCTGCGATTCCCTGTCTTCCTACATGCCATATCAGTCCTGTCCGACATCTATGCCTTAATTCAACAAAAAAAAAAAAATGGCACACCGATGGCCTCTACCCTATGTCCTCTATACTACTCTAGTGCCAATCCACCTCGCGCAAGTTCGTCAACAATTTTACTACCAAAAATCTTTACCCAACACAATCTGACGTTGAAGAAACCCATTATTTCATCAAGAGCTCTCCTACATTCCCTAACCAGCCTGGATTTTTTAAAATGTCCTTTTAAGACCTTGAGAGCAGTCTATTATCCACGTTCCATTAAGAGGCTCGTTACCTTATGTATAGATCGACAGTATCTCTGCTTGGAATACACTACAATTATAGAGTTTCTGCAAGTGTAGTAGGCATTCAGGCCCCTTTTCACTTTCTTCTGTGTATTTATACACCAGGATTACACATAGGTATTTCTACTTCAGTATGTATCGGTCGCATAAATACCTCGATCTTTTATGAGTCCAGAAAAATTGTGCACACAGTGCCGATTGCAGTACCTCGAAAATCGTTGGAATAAATTTTTCCCTCACCAGCTGTACTCCGTCATTCGCATGTCACGACGTTTCTTCATTCCTTCACTCTCAAATTGCCTTAGGATAACTTTTACCGTTAGTAGACACAAAATGGGCAATAAAACTCCTCCCTGTGGTGTCGTCCTGGTTCTACCTTCCTCTAAACTCTCTTTACCCTTCAAGTACGTATCTTCTTAGGAGACACAAGCTTTAAACACAAATGGTACATTTTCGAAAAAACCTAATTAATTATTTAAATAAAATATATATACATATACATAAATATATAGGTATATAAAAGTTAATTAAATCTAAAACTATATTAATCACATAACACATAATATAAGTTAAGCCGCCGACTATTGGTGCATTTACCCTATAACAACTTTTGTTTCTAAGGATAAAAACAATCATTTTCAACAATAACGCAAAATTGCTGGTTAAAGTAATTAATTAATTTACTACTTTGTAGCCATACTTAGCAGACATTGAATTTAATTCAACACATTAAAAAAATTTTACTTAAATACACATTAAAAACATTTAACAAATTTGGTCAAATCTTGAAACAACAATGATTTAGATACTTGTTTGTATGTTTTTTTTTAATATATTTTATTTTTATTTATTTATTTTTTTTTTATTTATTTTTTTTTTTTTTAATTTATTAAAAGTACTATCACCTATTTAGAACAAGACATGTTTTGTGTTAATATTTTAAATTAGATGAAAAGCCATTATTTTTTAATAAATTCGATCATACATACATACATACAACATAGGTAGGTACCAACAGTGTGCAAAAAAGTTATACAAAATTTTTTAGAATTTGTTTTATTTTTTTAATATCCGTTATCTACTGTAGTCACAATATTTATCGACAGCATATTTCTTATCAACTTAAATTTTAATACCTACAAAATAATAATTAACGAACTGAAATAAAATATTTATGATTTATTATAAAGAAAGTAAGATAGATACCTATGTAGGTATTTATTATAGCAATAATATAATATACGTATAAGAACATACATATAAATACACCTATACCTACGTATGTATGTATATATGTAGTATGTATTGTATTAAGAATTTATTAAACTATGAAAAAGTCATATTTTAAAAATCTTTTTTGTATGCATTTACTATTAAGTTGTAACATTAAAAATTTCATTGTGTAAAACCGGGAGTTACCAAGTGCAGTAAAATGTATGTGTGCATACTAAGTTATAGAAAAGCACAACTTCCCTAAAAGGACATGAAAGTTCATACATAATAAAAATCAATAAATACTTGATATGCCGGCAAACCAAGATAACAGAAAATAACACAAAAAAAGAGAAAACAAAACAGTCAAAAATATCATATGGTAACAACCAGCGTTGTCAACTTTAAAATTTCAAAAAGCACCATAACCCAGGAAAAAACGCGTCATTCTCAAAAAAAGCACTAATATTATAATTTGTAAATTATTTTTTTATTTATTTAATAAAATTATACATTTATATAAATTTCTTTACAAATAAGACATTTTTAAATGAATATCAGAATAAATAACAAAAAAATTTACAAAAATCAAACAACGAATATCTTTTAGTCAGTCAGTACAGATTTACATAGATACATATATTTATATGTAAATAAAAATAAACAAAAACATTGGAAAAAAGAACAAAAATATTTAATTATTAAAGTAATTATCAATTCACACTATATCACACGAGTGATGCATTGTAAGAAATTTATTTCAACATTTAGAAAAAATTACGACAGGATTAATTTTTCCATACCTGATGCATTTATACGACGTTTAATAAACATATGTGAATTTGTTGTACAAAATATTAAAGAAATTATTCACCAAATAAGTACAACTATTATTTAATATTTAAATATTTTTATATTACATATTAGAGTAATTAAATAGAACTATTTCTAACTAAAAATTATGAAAAATTTTAATAAACTTGAAGTTTAATAACTCGATTAGGATTTAAGCTTTTCTCTGTGTAAATAATATTAAATATCAATGTTAAAGTCAATTATTTCTTCATTATTATCACTATCATCTGGCCACAACATAGTCTTAATTTCAAATTGTAATGCTTTATAAATATCATTGCTATTAATCAGAATATTTACTTCATCAGCTATTTGGTAGGTTTCGCAACAGGAATTTTCGCATTTAAGCCCATTTTTAATGTGAAGTAAGGCATTAACTGAATTTAAAGACATTCGGTTGCGAATTTTAGATTTAAACACATTCATGGGAGCGACAAAAGTTTAACGTTTAAGTTTAATGCTTCAAAGGGATTTAAGTTAACTGCATCTTTGTACGATTTAACTTCAATCCAAAAATCGACTGGATTCAATATTTTGCCATTGGTAACGGTAAAATATCTTCTTTTGTATGTGATAAAACATTTCTAACATTAATTATGTTAATTTTACTCAAAATTTCAAGGTTTTCTGGTAAAATTTTTAAACGTTTAAAGTTGTGGGACGCTAAAAGCTTGCTTTAAGGTTTAATCATTTATAAGATGATCTCAAAAGAAAGAGGAATTTCTTTTATTCACATTCACCTCAAACGCATATACATATGTATAAAGTTAGACATTTTGAAACAAAAACTTTCTGGGCAATCAATTATCTTATAAATAATAAAATTCTTAGTGCAATATTATTTTCTTGCCGAGTTGCATGTAATTGTACTATAAGTTACATTTTGGTAGTATGTATATAAATTTACACTTACAAAAAATTTTGTTCAATTAATTAATTTGAATTTTAGTGTTTGGTGTCACCGAAATAAAAAGAAAATCACTAAAAACTAAAAAAAAAATCACCAAGCACTGACTCACAATTTTTCCGCTTTCGAAATGTTAAAAATCACCAAAAACGGTGATAAAATCACCGAGTTGACAACGCTGGTAACAACTGTAGAATAGAAAACTGCTCTTTGAAATAAGGGTAGTTTTATAAAGAAATCGTAGGTAGGTATTCGTTATTTTAATAAGTTTCGCCAGGGTGCGGATTAGGTATATACTACCTATTAGGAAAAGCAAAGAGATCTAACTCTCAGTTGCGCAAACTGACAGAGCTAATAATTATTTGCCATGTTGCCAAAATTCTTAATAAAAGAGTATACAAATAAGAGAGCATGTGCAGAATATGTGACATATCTTATCTCTTATATTTTGAATAGACATACCTACATACTTACATTTGTATGTATATTAAGGAGCGGTAGCTAAGTTAAATATAAATATGCAAATTTAAACACTTGCATATAATATATGTATACATATGCATATGAACGTGTGTTCGTAAATTGTTTCCTGTGATTCCAGGACAATACAAATGTATACAATCATCATTATTCACACGCATACTAGTCTCATTTATAGGTACGTACATATATAGTACATAATAACTATACCTACCTATTACCAATATTTTGGTTACAAATTTCACTTTTTATGCACATGCTTCTTATATGTATCTTTGTCTCTCCGTCTTCTCGGCGGATTTTTTTTATCATTCAAAAAATACCGTCAACATACTTAAACATATATGTACATGCGCTCGGAGAAATAAGTATTTTGTACTAAAACTAAATTGTTTTTGCCATATTTCAGCATTAAGCCGCACCCTGCTGTAATGTGTGAATACATACATAGATTTATAAATACAGACTAATATAAGTATAGTAAAGTAGTAGTAGTCATTTAAAAGAGTTTGTTGCAAAAAAGACCTTACCCTCTAAAACAAAAATTAAACACCACCAACAAAATTATTTGTTTTCACTTCACATTCATCACCACCGTTTGTTTCTCCCACCATCTTTACTAGCACAATATAAGGTTCGTTCGAGAACTCACAAATTTGTACGAATTTGTACAAATTTTTACTGCATTTTACGAAATTGCGTTCGTTTACACAAATTTGTAGGAAATGAGAGCACAAATAGAGAGCGAAAAATGACAGTTCTTGACTGAGTATTTGCAAATTTTTACAACAGAAATTTCTTGTAGTAAGATTTAGCAAAACCAAAAAACATATGATTCAAAAGATAAACAAACAAAAGTAAGCAAACAAAAAGTATACAATTTGTGAAAAAAAAATATAAAAAAAAGGAAAATCCAAACAAAAGTGCAAAATATTATTAAATTTAAATTGTTTGTGAAATAAAGTTAGTTAACAATGTCTACAGATGAAAGAATGGAACTGCCTGAATCTGGCGCAGGTATACATACTTAAATACATATTTGCACAAATGTATGTATGTACATAGTTTCCATTAAACTTTATTTATTTGCCATCAGCTGTTGCTTCAATCTTACGAATTTTTACAAATGTCTGTTCGAGTACTTTTTTGGACAAATTCTCTTTTTGAGAGTAAAATTTTCAATTTTCTAAATAATTACTCATTTACTACAAAGTGCAGTAAAAGTACTCGAACGAACCTATAATTGTACACGTATACTGATATTTTTGATTTATACAATTTATGTACGAAACTAAGCAGAATATGTGGCCTCAGCGCCAGAAGGCATTGAGAGAGCTGGCAAAAAATTAGTAAAAAAAAACATTCATTATATTTTAAACAATTTTAATTTTATATAATAATTTATGTAACATTAGGATTTTAAGATCTGTCCGGGTTTTTTTTATTATATATTTGTTTTTTGTTGGATTAGTGTCTTGATATCAAGGGTCCGCCAAATAACTTTTTTTTATTTTTTGAAAATGCCGTCCTGTTGAAACCAAATGTTGCCAATATCCTCCTCTTCAATTTTTGTAAACAAAAATTCGTTCAACATGGCCCGATAACGATCACCATTGACTACGGCCACTCCTTGCTAATTTTCGAAGAAAAATGGCCCAATTATGCCTCTGGACCAAAATCCGCACCAAACAGTGACTCGTTTTGGGTGTATCGGCTATTCAATTTTTGCGTGCCGGTTTTCTGTGCCCCAAATGCGACAATTTTGCACACCCGCCAAGATCAAATCAAGCTTCATCTGAAAAGATGATTTTTTTTTGGCAAAATCGGCCAAAGTAATGTCGCAATATTTCCCAGCGTTGTTCAAGCGTATACACAACCATATTCGTTCAGTGGAAGGATAAAACTAATTATCTGTCAAATCAGACATGAGCTAAGTGTTACCATTCACGTAATAATCACTAGTTGAAAAAAACTTTATAAAACCAACTTACCGCGTTAAAAAAAAATTCCCTTTAGATAATAACTCCCACTAAAGTTGGGCAATGACAGCAAAAAGTAGCATCGTCCGAACATCCTGGCGTGCACTCATAAGACACAGTAACCAGATACAAATACGAATATACATAATTAAAGTAGGTATATCCTGAAGCTTTTGATTGCTTATATTTAAGCCTGTAATAAATTTTTAATGTATTCATATTTTTTTTAATACACATTAGAAAAACAAATATTTTTTGAGCCAGAAAAAATTTAAAAATCTCAGTTCGGTTGCGTTCAAAATTCGTATTTATTTTTGCCTAATTCATTTATTAAATGCACTTATAGCGATCCTTATAAAATTAGTTATAATATTTTTTGGTTACTTTTTAATAAAAACTACAAAAATTTAATAGTATACGGGAAAAATTGTATTTACATATGTAAGTATGTATTTACACAAGTAGAAACAAATATTTAAAAAACACACAACTAACAAAAAAAAAAACATACACAAGTACACCCATATAAATTGACAAAGACATAAATTTGAACTTGAACTTCCACCACAAGGAGAGAAACGAAATGTAAAATAAAGAAGAAAATAAAAAAATATTTGAAAACCCCACCCTCTTAATTTTTTTTGCTTATTTGCCATTTCAGTTATTACAGACTAACAGACAGACTAATTTCTTCGGCTGCGAATGTATTGCCGGCCGGCATTTAGGTTATAACCTAAACAAGTTTTTCTGTGTGTAGGTGCATACATACATACGTACCCTTCAAACAAATTAAATTATGTATATTGAAAAACCAAAATGCCAATTAAAAGCAGGTTTTTCATCAATAAAAAATAGTGACCAACTAATTAGACGTTTGTATCCAAAAAAATACTTTAATTTATTTTTACCATAATGAGTTGTAAGTACATTTATGTAACAAAGGTCGGTATTCATATGTATGTATGAATATATTTGCGTATGTTTGGCATGCAGAATCGCGAGTTTATTACCTTTTATGGCTATTAAATAGATATATTTTTGTATTACACATATTAACACAGATTTAATGTACAAAACTACACTTAAACCCCTCAACTATAAGTAAATAAATCCACCGACTTGTTTTTATTATACAAATGTAGGTATAAAGTGTAAATATTTTCTGATGCACAAATGTATGTTTATACAATATGTACGTTTTTGGAATTGTTAATCAAATTATTGAAAAAAAATCATACTTGCTGACTTGTATTGACTCCTCCAATTCATTGTTTTTTGCATAAATAAGTGTTATCAATTTCCGTTAAAATTTAAATTATTTTTAATTTAAAGAACTTATAATAAATTATTACTTATAGGTACATACATACATACCTATCCGGATATTTTTGTATTTATGTATGTATATGTATTAACTATTTAGTACCTATAGAATATACATACATACCTACTTAGTATTTAGTAAGAAAATTATGGCTTAAAAATATAGGTATATAATATATATATATATATATATATATCTGTATATTTATGTATATACATATGTGTATGGATGTGTATAATGTAGATGTACAAATATGTATGCATTTATAATAATATAATCAAACGAAAATAAATCACCATTTTTTTTAAATTAACCAATACCAACACCAACAACGAATGACCAATATTAATCACATCAGTTTAATATATACAATATGAACAATAATTCTTTTAATTTTCTTTTATTTATGTCTACATGCACTTGTGCTACACGAATACGAAAAGTAATCCATTAATGAGTCATAAGATATCAATTAAATAATGTTTTTATTATTATTTTTCTTTCTTACATTTCTTTTCACTTTTTTTAGTTCAAAATTTTCGGGTGGGGCTTTAATTTACAACATATTGACTAAATGCAACACAAAAAACAAGGAAAGGATTTGCTTTTTGTCATTCATGTTGAAAATGAAAAATCATAATGGAAATCATAAAAAAGTACGAAAATTTTTAAATATTTGCACCCCCCCACTAAAGAGTTTACGAGTAAAATATTAAAGTTTATTATGTCTTACTTTCTTACATTTTAAAAATTATTATCAAAGAAATAAAAAAAATATATGTATGTACATTAGTATATACATATGTAGATATGTATGTACATTAGGCCGTACCGGAAAAAACTTTATGTACACATAATATTTTGCAACGCAATTTAAAAAGTTTTGGTTTTTAGAGCAAAACATTAGTCTCATCTTATATTATTTTAAGATCAGACTGTATTCGCCAAAGATATAACAACAAATATAAAAAAAGGCGACCAACCAAAAAAAAAATCAAAATTGCCATGCTTAAATACTTTATATTCAGAGGTGTAAGGCGCGCTTTGTTTTCTTCCTTTAAAGTGGTAGTCTCTAATTTACATACATATGAATGCATGAATTCTTTATCATCATACCATTTACAAAATTAACTAAATACTTAACAGACAGAAAACACTAAAATTATGCACTCGTTATTTGTTAAATTTCTACGGTCTGTTAAATGCTGTTTAAAAGCGTGTGAAAACTTTTCATGGTTTTGTGAAGATCTTTAAAAAGCTTTAATTTGTTTTCGAATAATATTACCTATAAGTATTTTTTACTTTCATAGAAGCTAAAACAATAAATAATTTAAACGAAAATAAAATGAAATTAAAGTAAATTTGCTTGTTACTGCCTGAAGGCCTTTGTTATTATTATTATTCAAAATAAAACACAAAATCGAAGGTATAAATATTTTTTAAATTTAATAAAATTTATCTAACACATGTATCTGTGCAGGTATTTGTAAATAAGATGTACACATGTACATACATACATATGTATGTATGTACATGAAATTTGTTAGATGAGTAAATAAACAATTTGCAATTAATGACGACTTATCGGGTCTAAATAAATGAAAGCTGTAAAATTTTATTACAAACCCATAATTACATACTGCATGCGTATTAAAAGAGCCTTTTAAATGAGACACAAGTTAACACAAAGAGTATTTGCTCTCCTACTTAAAATAATAAGCAATAGTTGGTGCAATTTTGAATAATTTACTGGTAACTAATAATTTAATGAGTTTCTTTCGAATTTATTGTCAGCCCAGGTTCTTAACAGGAAATTCAAAGGGTACACTGCTAAGGGCGGTTCGTTATTGAAAAGGACTGATCAACGTGTGTCATTATGTATAAAACAAATATTATATTTTTTCAATATCCGTCGATATTTAGTTAACCGATTCGTTCATTTGAACTAGGATGTTTATGAAATGTTTATATATGTATATATATATATATACTCAAATATAATGAATCATCGAAAGAGACAGTTATATGTTAAAATTTACCAAAACTTATAACATTAAAACCAATACTATACGACTTTTAAACGTATGTATGTATGTATGTATGTATGTATTTAAAACGAACACTTAATCGAAAAACACTTCATCAGTCAGTATGTACACAATTAAAATTACTCATACAAATAAAACAAATATTGCTATTAGAATATTGAGACAAAAACAAAGATTAGTCATTCATTATGAAACCACGATATTTATTAACTATTAATTAGTAATGTTTAAAAAAAAATTTTTGCCCCTGTTTTATTAATTTGTATATACTTTTTAACCCAAACGATATACTGGCAATTTTTATATATTTTCTCTGCTCCGCCAAATCTTTTTATTGCTCCATTTTAAAAATTTATTGGTCATCAATCCACCAAACCGTTTACAGGTATCTTGTTTGGTTCAAACATAAATAATAGTAGACTTGTGAAATATTACAAAGTTTCAAAATACAGTGCTTTTATGCTCTCCTTAATACTTCATAAAAAGATATAACTGATTTTTAAGAAAATCGTATTTTTAAGTTATATAAATTCGTATAAAATATAATAATAATATTCTATTTTATTGTTTTTATGTACGTATATAAAATATTTCAAATTAATTTGCTTATTTAAGATTTTAACGATAACAAAAATATGATGTATTTATGATTCCACAAACAAATACATATTTGCAAAAAAATTTTTAAAAATTTTTAACCAAAATTGTGTTATTTTTTTTCATTGGGTTTAAAAAAAAATATGTAGTATTTAAATTAGTCAGCACAACAAAAATTTTTGAAAGTTTTTGTAACCCTCATAACTTCTATAGAAAAATATAAATATTAATCATGCTTCTGTTTGAATTGCGATAACGATTGATTAAATGTTAATTTCAATGTCTTTGAGACCCTTAACAGACCAAATCTCAGAAAAATATAATGTTTCAAATTTCAAGGAGCCAGCATTAAATTCACATGGTTAAATGATAACAAAAGAAACAAGCAGCAGAAATATATTAATATTGGCTGTACCGAATCTTTTATATCCTTATATAGTTATACAATAATGAACTCTCAGATACATTCAAATGACAAAATATTTTTCTTATTTCAATATTTTAAATTGCACAAAGATTTTTTGGAACTTAATTTATAAAATAATATCAGAAAGTAAAGTTAGTTCACGTTAATAAAACAAAGTTTAAACTATAGATAGATTTTAAAACAATTAAGAGTGCTATATTCGGCCGTGCCGAATCTTATATACCCTTTACAGCGTGTAGTCATCCAATAAGCATTGTTTGTATCAACATTCATCTCATATTATATACGTACATATACATATATAAAAACATCCCCTTGTTTAAAAAAAAACAATAAAAATATAAATAATATATTAAATAAAAAGATAACGTGGATTCGATACCACGTTCACTCAGACCAGTATACCACGTTTGTAAGTATGTATGTTGTTGTTATTGTAAAAAAAACGATGTAGTCGTGGTTTTTTCCTCATATCTCAGTTGTTTATGTACCGATTTTTCTGATTTTCAATACCGATCTGCTACTGAATATTGTCGATATTTTAATACCTCACGCGGTCCAGGCGATGTCACACGGACATACGTTAAGACGGGCAGACTGACAGAGCTTAATTGGCTCCCCTATTCATAAGCTTTTAGAAAATATATACTTTATGGGGTTGTAAATGAAAATTGTAAAAAATTTCACACAGAATAAAAAACCTATAAATACCCTTTTTAACTGTGTGAAGGGTATAAAAAAATCTAACTACCCTGTGTTAACAAATTTCGAACCACTTGGGGCGTCTGTTGGAATCATTCAAACTTAAAGATTTAAAATTATTATGTAGTTCTAATTGACAAAGAATATTGACTCAGTATTCAGTTAAAACAACATATATATATATGTATGTACATACAAATATTTGTGTGCATACTTAAATACATATGTTTATATGTACGTTTAAATGTATTTTATCAATTTCAAATATATGTATATTTTATTTATTAAAAGGTAAAATATTTATATACACATTAATATGTAGGTATGTACCTATAAATTAAAGGTGCGAATAAATGGATGTTTGACAAAAGTTAAATTGTAATGCGTAAAAACGTTTATAACTGGGTGTAAGTATTATTAACCCAGTATAAGTTTAGATTTAGATATTGAATAAAAAACATTGATGCGTGAGAAATTTTGAACATTTTTTATAACGATGCAAATTACTCAAGCGTAGCAAAACAAACAAAAACAAAGAGCATCATCGACTTTACTAACTTTTGATCTGATAATATCTGAAATATATTTACACATACGTAATAAGACTAATAGCTTTTAATTAATTTACACACTGTTTTTGAAAAAAAATTTTAAAATATATTCTACTAAACTTAATTGAAAATTACAATCAGCTTAAATAACAACAAGTCGTGAGTATAATTCTAAAATTATTGGCACAAAATTTATTTTTTTAAAAATCTAAAAGTTTGCTGATTTACCATTACTTTATGAATATTTGCAAATTTCTTTTACATACAAATTATATTTATTTGTATTTTTGACCTTCATGGTGCAGCATCACAGCAGTTGTGCATCCTTATGTATGGTCATCTCCAAGTCATTATAAAACATACATACACGTACATATGTAATATATTCTTTTCGAGCATAATTTCCCATTTTCATTATTTGTCTTCTTAAACGCACATTTTTCTTTTTAAGTTAATAATGAACACTACCCCAATCCATATGCACATATAACCACACCCATTTGACAACAATAAATATGTTTAAACATTTATACAAGACAAAGCTCATGGCTTAATTGTAATATCAGATTATCTACTAGTCTACGGTATTATTGAAAACAGAATAGGAAAATAGTATAAATTTTTAATGCCTCACGAAATGTAAACAAAGTGCCCAATGATGGGTAAAAATCTAATGACTAGCTGTTCGGAATATTTTCCAAGCCAATCACAAATATATATCGTTTTCACAATCCACGCGATCGCTTTGAGTGAACATTTTTCATGTTTTGTAAAAAATTGTATGTAAATTATCGACTCAAAGCGATTGCAAAAAACAGGATGTATCTCCTTTTTTTCGAAATCCTGTTTATAACATTTTTTGGTAGTTCACACACACAACTCCCTTGAAAAATTTGGTGTGCTATGGTAAAAGACAACAGATTTAAAGACACACAAAAAAGTCCGTTTAACTTTCATTTAGTTGTTTCCTTCTCCTGTAAAGTAACAGAAAACCGAGATACACAAAATCAGCAATAACGAACTGTAGTCCGATGGTATATGTAGGTACAAAAACATAAAGAATAATTGTACGCAGCATTTAACGTAAAAATACTGAACAACATTAAACGTAGAATATTCTTTTCTACATATGTATATGCCTTTATTTATTTACATATTTTTTATACACTTACATAAAGCGTGATTTTTTAAGAGCTATAGGAAAGTTTAAAAAAAACACATAAAATTCAGAAAAATGCATGAAATCTTTATTTGAATCGATAGTACGGTCCATATAATTTAATGTTTGAAGATTATTTCATGCAAATGTTGACCGTGATTGCGCCTTAAATGGTCCATTCGCTTAGTACAATTTTGGCATACTCTTTCCAACATTTCGGCCGATATCTCATTAATAAATGCTTCAATGTTGTCTTCCAATGTGTCAATTGAAGCGGGCATGTGTGTATAGACATAAACTTTAATATAGCCCCACAAAAAATAGTCTAAAGGCGTTAAATCACACGATTTAGGCGGCCAATTGACCGGTCCCGAACGTGAAATAAAATGTTCACCGAACTCGCCTCTCAATAGGTCCATTGTTAAGCGTGCTGTGTTGCATGTGGCACCGTCTTTTTGAAACAACGTGCCATACAAATCAAGCTCTTGCATTTTGGGCAAAAAAAAGTTGGATATCATCTCACGGTAGCGCTCACCATGCACAGTAACGTTACAATTCGCATCATCTTTGAAGAAGTACGGTCCAATTATGCCACCAGCCCATAAACCGCACCAAACTGTGACTTTTTCTGGATGCATTGGTCTTGCTCTTGCAATGCTTCTGGCTGATCTTCACTCCAAAATCGACAATACTGCTTATTCTATTCTGCTGCTGCTTCGTCGCTGAATACAATTTTTCGATAAGAAGCGCGCGATGAACTATCTCAACAGAGCACGTATTTTGATAATAAAATTCAATAATTTGCAAGCATTGTTCGTTTGTAAGACGATTCATGGTTAAATTATAGACCAAACTGAAGATGTTTGACAGTGAAACAAAACACGAAACGTGCGTCAGCTGTTTTAACCAGTGTTGCCAAAAAGATAATAGCTAAAAAATCACCCTTTACATGTACCGCAATCGAAGTGGCTGCATGCGGTTAGATTTTGATATTATACGAAATGTATTTAAGTCCAAAAATGCAAAGAAACACATGGGTACTATAGGCTTTACTCACAGTCCAATTATTTCATATATTTTTAAACAATTTTTTTTTTTTTAATTTTAAACATATTGGTGATTTTGACTTCTCTAGAAATTATTGATTTTTAACTTTAATTTTAATAGTTGTAGAGCTCATTTAAACAAAATTTTTTTTTAAAGGTTGAGATATACATATGTATTTTATTTCTAATTAAAACTAATAAAAAGAAATGATATACACATGTATGTATGTAAAAAGAAAAGCAACTTTCTATCTATCAATCTGTTGCACTTTATTAACAACTAGCCAAGCCCGGCGCGCGTTGCTACGCCCCTTAATGAATAAAAATGCATTCTGAACTTTAATTGAATATCAAGTGCAAGGCTAAAAATTATAACTTTATTTTTTATGGGCGTGACACTTCCCACTTTTCTAATCACGAAATTGTAAAGTCATGACAGCTCAATATGTGTGCAAAGTTTCAGAAAAATCGGTCCAGTTCAAGTACCTAAAAATTATAATTTTTTTTATGGGCGTGGCCCTGCCCACTTTTCTAATCACAAAATTATATAGTCATGACAGCTCAATATGTGTGCAAAGTTTCAGAAAAATCGGTCAAGTGCAAGTAGCTAAAAATGATAACATATTTTTTATGGGCGTGGCCCCGACCACTTTTTCCCACCCATAAACACTCCCTGGTGTGAGTACAACAACTTGCCAAAGTTTAAGTCCGATCGGTTTTACAGTTTCGGAGTTTATAGCTAACACACACACACAGACAGAGTTTCACTTTTATATATAGATAACAATGTGTGTATTAACGTGAAATGTATAAAACAAGAAGTATCACAACAATGGTTTAACTAATTTAAATATAGGTCAACATATTTAGATCAGCAACTGACAAATGTTAAATACAAACAATAGTAAATATGAAAAAAAGATGTTAAATAAAACTCACAAGTTCATAATGACATGCTGCCAGAAATTGGTTGTCAGCGATTGCTTTGTTACAAAACAATCCAAACAAATTAATAAATATTTTATTCACCAGAAGAATTTTAAATAAATAAAAATTGTTGTTGTTATTTTAACGTTTTTAAAAAATGTAAAAATTAAGAAATTATCATACATACTTAGAAAACCTTGTGAATTCACCAATGTATTGTAAAACCCATCGTTCCTGTTCCGTATTTCCTGTGAAATCATATTATTCGAGATTGTCATTGCAGTGACAGCAGATTAAACTTATATGTACATCTTATATAGCTAAAAAAAAAAAGTTATGCTTTGACCCAATCAGAACCTATTGGTAGAAATGTATATTTAAGAAATCCACTTTAAAGTAATAATAAAAAAGGACAATTGAGCAGCGTGTTAAGATTGCTAAAGCCTTTCACGAAAAGGGACAATAAAATATGTCCAAAATAGGGAAAATTGTGTGACTTGTTGTCGTGTACAACAATTGAACATCTCACTGATGCGAATTTTGAATAAAGATTTTAATTTACACGTGAAAAAGTCAATAGTCGTGACGATGTTAATTGGACGCCACGATCATGTGTACGTCAATAAGCCAAGAACAATTCAAGAGCTAAAGGAGGAGATAATTCGGCACATTAACATATTTACCTCAATTATATATCATTGTCATTGAAAATATGGACCTTGTAATAACCATCGTGCGTTTTTCTTGCACCACCCAGGGTACACTTATACAAGGTGGCGGTGCCAGCCCAGCTGACAATTTTTTTGTGTTCTGGAGTATGTCAAACTACATATTTAAAAAAATGATTTCAACTCCAAAAATTCTCAAATTTCATACATAAAAGAAGAGAGCCGAAAATCGCTCTCCTTTACGCTATTACCTTATGTAATTACACCATGGTACCAACCTTGTTCAAAATATTAAAAGAGAAATTATATATAAAATTTCTAAATGTATTGTCGAATTCGAATACATAAATACAACTCTTACTCTTAATTTCTTTCCTAATAAATAAGTGTTTATTCTAATAAAACAAGTTATAATTAAAACGACTAAATGTTAATGAATAACAGTTATAAAATTATATTGTGATACAAAGCTCTGATACATGAGGTATACATTATATACAAATTTAGGGCCGTATTCAACTCGAATTCATACAGGTGAAATTATCAGCCCAGCTGATTGTGAAACATTTTGTCAAAATTGGTTGAATTCGCTTTGATTTCATTTATTAATGCAGGGATAGGAAATGTGATTTTGGTTTCGGTATTAAACAATTAACTTAAGTGTACTTTTTTGACAATAAATGTGCTTAATTTATGTTTATTTTTTGCTTTTGCGTCATTAATAATGTGTTTAAAAAATTTATATTCTGTTTTTAATCAAATTTTATTATATTTAATATGTAAAAACAACTTTTCCATCCCTAATATACGAATTGGCCTTGACATAAAACATCCCATGAAAAGTTGCTTTGTTGTATCAATTCGCCGTTGCATATACCTTATGGATATGCCTTGGCCGTATTCATAAAAAATATTTTAGGTTATTAAAAGCTTATTTGACAGATGTTTTAGAGAAATTTGTCAAATAAGCCTTCAATAAACCTAAAGTATTTTTTATGAATACGGTCCTTAGTAATTAAATTTCGAATTAGAATTTTTTGTTTGAAATTATAATCATATTAAAAATATATTTAAATTAAAACAAGATATTCGGAAATTTTGTAATCGAAGTATTCAAGTCAAATTTATATAAGACTGGGTTTACATTTTCTTGTGGTACCTAAAACATAACCAATGGTGCTTTTGTTTATATGATATAATAAAGTTTTGGAAAGGGATTGTTATTAAAGCGTATGTAAACATGCCAAGGAAAAAATAATGATAAAAAATAATAATTAAAGAATATTTTAAATACTTCGCTACCTAAAAACGCTAAATAAAAAGTTATAACAAGCACGGATATTCACAGATAATTAATTTTTACTAAAATATAATTTTAAGAAAAATCATCTATTTTAAAAAACATTTATTTTACATACGTACATATGTTCGGCCGAATCGTTTACATTAATGGTAAAGTCAGACAGATAACACATTTAAATAGTAAGCAAATTTAAAAATATTTTGTTTCGACCTAGAAATTATTATTATGTATTTTTATTTTAAGAAATTTTTAAATTAAAAATTTATTTTAAAACTTTTTTCCAAAAATCAAAGGTATTCACGTTTATTTTAAATATTTTTTAATCAAAGCGAATATAAAAATATTATTTATTTTAAAATAAAAATATTATTTTTTTTAATAATGTGCAAATGCCACAATTGACACGTTTTAACGCTAAAAAGTCATTGACCAAGACATTGAAAAATAACCAATAACGTTCATAGCGTATAAATACAAATAACTTTAAATATCATGTCAATGTATAGGTAACATTTTTATTTGTTTATATATAAGAACATACATACTCACATACATCTTTTACCAACCTACACCACGCACTGTAATTTTATTTTATTAAGCATTCTCAACAATAAACTTGACCTAGGACTACTTTATCTATATATATAAAAGTGAAACTCTGTGTGTGTGTGTGTGTGTGTGTGTGTGTGTGTGTGTGTGTGTGTGTGTGTGTTAGCTATAGACTCCGAAACTGTAAAACCGATCGGGCTCAAACTTTGGTAAGTTGTTGTACACATACCAGGGAGTGTTTATGGGTGAAAAAAGTGGGCGGAGCCACGCCCATAAAAAATTAGTTATCAGTTTTAGCTACTTGCACTTGACCGATTTTTCTGAAACTTAGCACACATATCGAGCTGTCATGACCAAATAATTTCATAATAAGAAAAGTGGGCGGGGCCATGCCCCTAAAAAAGTTTTGATTTTGAGGTACTTGCACTGGACCGATTTTTCTGAAACTTTGCACACATATTGAGCTGTCATGACTTTATAATTTCGTGATTGAAAAAGTGGGCGGGGCCACGCCCATAAAAAAATTAGTAATCAGTTTTAGCTACTTGCACTGGACCGAATTTTCTGAAACTTTGCAGACATGCTGAGCTGTCATGACTTTACACTTTCGCCATTAGAAAAGTGGGCAGTGCCACGCCCATTAAAAAAGGTATCATTTTGAGGTACTTGCGCTGGACCGATTTTTCTGAAACTTTGCACACGTATTGAGCTATCATGACCTCATCATTTCGTGATTAGAAAAGTGGGCAGGGCCACGCCCATAAAAAAAATTTATAATTTTGAGGTACTTGCACTGGACCGATTTTTCTGAAAGTTTGCACACATACTGAGCTGTCATGACTTTACAATTTCGTGATTAGAAAAGTGGGCAGTGCCACGCCTATAAAAAAAAGGTATCATTTTGAAGTACTTGCCCTGGACCGATTTTTCTGAAACTTTTCACACATATTGAGCTGTTGTGACTTTACAATTTTGTGATAAGAAAAGTGGGCAGGGCCACGCCCATAAAAAAATTATAATTTTTAGGTTTTTGCAGTTGATATTCAATTAAAATTAAGAATGCATTTTGATTCATTAAGGGGCGTAGCAACGCGCGCCGGGTTTGGCTAGTAGCTTATAAATAGCGAACTTAGTTAGATGACAAGTGAAAAACGTATTTTAAAGATCATATCACACTATTATACAATACTAAGTGTATACTTTACACTTCTCTTATTCTAGCAATGTTTCTAAACACAACCCCCATATTCGTAAAATGTCGTGCATATGGAAGTAAATAAGACTTCTAAAGCTGTCAGGGTTGTGTTTATTATTATTATTATTATTTGATGCATTAAATACAAAGACGTATGGTGTAATCACATACATATGTAGCGTAGGTTATAGCGTAGATGGACAAAATTTTTCGTCTCTCTTTTTTTTATATGGAGTTTGACAATTCTTTGCACTGAAATCTTGAATCTGAAATTGACAAAAAATGCGCAGTGAAAAACATTGCCATGCAATAATGAATATGATGCATTGCCAAAACAAATTTTAATGTTTTTATGAACACAATGCATTGTAAGGTTACATTGCAAACTGCATTTATGAAGTCAGCCATTCATTTGCGAATTCGACCAAATTCATTGTTTCTTATTAATGTAAAAATTCATACTTTTTTTTTATAGAATTTGACATTGATATTAAGAAGTTCGACTGATCACTTATGGATACCTTGTTAGGTGTAGGCAATAAATGTTAAAATACATTGCTGAGCAATAATGCTGTCAAATTCAATTGCAAACAAATAAAATTTAACAACAAAGCTAATGTAATACCCCTTTCTCATTGGGCAAGTCACTTGCTCAAGTTAGTTTTTTATTTTCTTTTATTTTTCTTTGAACTTGCTTTCATGTTCAGACTCAGCAACTGACTTGCCCAAGTTTCGTTCTCTTTTACTTATTATACTCTTCACACAGTGAAAAAGGGTATATATAGGTTTGTCATTCCGTTTGAAATTTCTACAATTATCAATTATCTACACATACATACAAACGTGGTATACTGGTTAGAGTGAGCCAAAAAATTTTTTTTATTTTATATTTTATTAAAATTTTTATTGTTTTATTTTTAATTTTTCTTTTAATTTATTTTTTTTAAGCACATAAGTAAACTTAATGTATAATATTACAATGGGATGTTTTTATATATGTATGTTTTGTATGTACGTATTTCATATGAGATAAATGGTGACATAAACAATTGTTGTTGCATGACTACACGTTGTAAAGGGTATATAAGATTCGGCATGGCCGAATACAGCACTCTTGTTTGTTTTTATTACTCTTTATTATAAACTTGCTCGTACTTGCCGAGTACAGGCAAGTGTGTACTCAAAAATGAGCAAGTTTCTTCCTCTTAACCCGACCTTACCCCTTTTGCCTATAAACACAACACTTGCGCAAGTCACTTGCGCAAGTGACTTGCCTAGTCTGAAAGCCGTGTAACAGATAACGCCGCAGAAAAAAATATTAAAAGTAACAAATTAAGTTTTTAAATTTATTTAAATATAAGTACATATAATGGCAAAAGAATCGTTTTAATCTAGTGGCTTTGGTGAAATTTATTTACTTTTTTAATTTCTAGTTTCTTTGACCTTTTCTTAATAATATGTAATAGTTTTTTAAAGCTTTAGGTCTTTTAATAACGAAAAAAAAAATTTGTACAATCTCCAGCATTTTTATATTTATGTTTTAAGATATTTACGTGCTCACCACCTAAAAATATAAAATATTTATAAGCTTGAACATTGGCAATTCGACGTCGTCATTTTGCATGCGTTATTGCTTATATTAAGAAATAAGCAATCGCTCGTGTGGTCGGAGATAAAAGCTGATATTGTTAAATATATATTTCACTTGTGTCACTTTAATTTAATACAAATTTTTTATTTTATTAACATTAGTTTTGTTCATTGTCGCTTGCTAGAAACTTACCGAAGTTGTCTACAGTAGGATAGTTTTAAAAAACATTTTAGCTTTTTAGTTTTTAACCGATTCTGGTCGGTAGCGTATTTCGCGCTTAAAAAATTTAACAAAAAATCCTGTACAAACTTAAGAACTAATTCATATATGTATGTACATATATTGAAATCCATAGCAAAATACAATGTTAATCCCAAATGCTACCATAACATATGTTTGTTAATTATGTATTATAAAAACCGTTTATTGTATTGTCTTTCAACTAAAAAAAGTATATATTTGTGGCTTAGAGCTAAAAGAGCCAATGTCAAAATATTTACTTTTGAGAAAATTTGAATTGAACTTTTACTTTTACATATGCTTTCATAGTGACATTGGCCAGCATTCACTTGCGCAAGTGACTTGCCTAGTCTGAAAGCCGTGTAACAGATAACGCCGCAGAAAAAAATATTAAAAGTAACAAATTAAGTTTTTAAATTTATTTAAATATAAGTACATATAATGGCAAAAGAATCGTTTTAATCTAGTGGCTTTGGTGAAATTTATTTACTTTTTTAATTTCTAGTTTCTTTGACCTTTTCTTAATAATATGTAATAGTTTTTTAAAGCTTTAGGTCTTTTAATAACGAAAAAAAAAATTTGTACAATCTCCAGCATTTTTATATTTATGTTTTAAGATATTTACGTGCTCACCACCTAAAAATATAAAATATTTATAAGCTTGAACATTGGCAATTCGACGTCGTCATTTTGCATGCGTTATTGCTTATATTAAGAAATAAGCAATCGCTCGTGTGGTCGGAGATAAAAGCTGATATTGTTAAATATATATTTCACTTGTGTCACTTTAATTTAATACAAATTTTTTATTTTATTAACATTAGTTTTGTTCATTGTCGCTTGCTAGAAACTTACCGAAGTTGTCTACAGTAGGATAGTTTTAAAAAACATTTTAGCTTTTTAGTTTTTAACCGATTCTGGTCGGTAGCGTATTTCGCGCTTAAAAAATTTAACAAAAAATCCTGTACAAACTTAAGAACTAATTCATATATGTATGTACATATATTGAAATCCATAGCAAAATACAATGTTAATCCCAAATGCTACCATAACATATGTTTGTTAATTATGTATTATAAAAACCGTTTATTGTATTGTCTTTCAACTAAAAAAAGTATATATTTGTGGCTTAGAGCTAAAAGAGCCAATGTCAAAATATTTACTTTTGAGAAAATTTGAATTGAACTTTTACTTTTACATATGCTTTCATAGTGACATTGGCCAGCATTTTTTTATGAAGCTGTTCTGGGTTAAGTATGACTTTAGCTGTTTTACCATAATGAAATAGAGCAAGAAAAAAATGATTAACTCAAAAGAGCAAAAAAGTGACATTAGCCTTTTTAGCTCCAAGCCACCCATATCAAGCCTAATTCCCAAGGAGTAGCCCAATCTGAAATTAATTACATATGCAGTAAAAACAAATCCCACGACAGTCTCCAAAGTGAACTAAAATAAAACAAAAAATAATTATGTATGTATGTACATATGTATGTATATTTTACAAAATAGACATGAAATAATTACATACATACATATGTACATCTATACTCTTACATATGTACATACATACTATGTATAAACCCTATAAGCAACGCAACTAACTTTAAGCTAACTGTATTAGCTTTTTTGCACCTAGTGGTGGTTAATGTCTGCATTATTTTCAATGGAGCTAACTGACTATTTTAACATTGCGATGTCCTACGCAGTAGTCAATTGTCCGACTGTAGATAACTTTTAAACTAACTTATAGTTAGCTACTTAAAAGTTAGTATTTGTATTTAAGTAATCCATAAACTGACTTTTTTTAAATAATTGTTAAAATTTTTGTAAAATATTATTCCTTAACGTTGCAAAAGAAAAAAATAAACAAGAATCTACCTGGCAACACGATATAACAAACTTCAAATATGTATGTACGTATCAGTGTTACCAGTAGCTGAAATGAAAAAAATGAAAAATCAACAAAATAAAAGTGCTTAAATGGTATACGTCCCAAAAAGTGATAAATTTTTTTAAGTGGACATATTAAATGTATTTTTTATTAACAAATAAAATACACGGTATTACCAGTAACAGGTACAAAAGCTTTAATTAAATATTTATTTTTAAATTTTTAAATGTATTTAAATTTAACCCAAACAAATTCAAATTTTGCAACACCTATGAAACTTCTTGCAACGTTAGTTATGTACATATGTATTAAAATATGTACCTTTGGCAATATTTACAAATAATTTTGTTTCATTAAATAAAAGTGCTGATTCAATTAAAATGCTAAGTCTAGCACTAAAAGTGCTAAAACGGGAACACTGGCACGTATATGTACGTGCACATGCAAAAAAACTATTGATGTATTGTAGACGTAATTACTTAGACCTATAAAATACTCGTAGTAAAATAAAATATCTTAAAACCTGTTTAATATTATAAGTAATTTTATTTTGTTTATTTGTGTTTTTTGCAAGCCTACACAGTTTTTTTCCAATTTCTGTATGATGACAAATTTAAATTTATTTTCTTTTTATTATATAAATATTAAAAATATTTAACATTTTTTTATATCTAAAAATATTTTTATCATACTAGAGTATATGTCTTTTATTTTCCATCAAACTTGCTTATAATCAATATTATTGATAGATTGCAATTAAAATGAAAAAGAAATGTTTGCATTATAACCATATTGAACTCACTCGTACACATTACTTTATAGAAATAAATGACAACTTGTTTGAAAGTCAGCAAAGTCGCTAAATTTGTATAGTCAAAATAAAACCAGCTTTAAATTGAATTCGCAAAGAACCATCTATTAAAAAAGTTTAATATGTATTAACACATTTTTAATTTTTTAAAACAATTTTACAACAATTTCTTTGTTTTTCAATTTAATTACTACGTATTTTCATCTCATAACCATTCGTTTTACTCTAACGTGTTTCTTAACGCTATTGTTAAAGCGTTTACAAATAATTCGATGAAATAAAATATAAAAACATAAATTTTTAATTGCATTTTCTTCTTTCCCATAAAGGATCTTATGTTTTTATGAAAAACTTTTACTTGAACAACATATATAAACATTATTAAATTTCAACTAGTAAATATTAGTAGCAAGTTTTATACTTTTAAATCAAAAGCTAAAATGTATTTAGTATTCGTATGGGCAACATTTTAATTTAGACAAAATTGCATAAATACATAAATCTTGAATAAAAGTAACTAATACAAATACATCAATTATGTTGTATATATATATGTATGTATATACAAATATTTATATAAATTTTATTTTATATTTTAACGGAAATAATGCTTAGTGTGAAGAACGAAATGCATGACTACAAAAACACGACAATACCCACCAGTTCTAGTTAATACTAATGTGCAGGCTAGGTACTTACATTTTATTGAGGCAACTAAAATTTAGTATTTTAGTATGATTAGTAACTATTTGACAACTGAAAATATTTTTATTTTGTTCTATAAAAAAATTTTTATAATTAAAAAATAATAAGTTTATACATATAAAAAATTAACTTGCCTCTTAATATAGAAAAATTTACATAGTTAGTATTCTGAATTACCAAGGTTGTATTGTCATAATTTTTCAAAAACTTAAAAAGGTCGAAAAATGTCATATTTAACAGTACAATACTTTTCGTTAATTTAGAAATATTTTGACTTTTTGTAAATACATCAATTTACCTAATACGAACTGCAGGGTATCTGTGATGTACACAAATATGTACATAAATTGTGAAAACTATTTAAAAACCAGTAAGAAAGAAAATATTGTATCTACGTGTTATTATATGGATAATAACATGTGTAACTGTTGTTAATAAGCTATATGTAATAGACATAAAACGCTTACATGTATGCATTCATTGAGCATAATTTTAAGAAAAGAAAGAAAAACATAAAAACGTTGTTTTAAAAGCAATAGATATTTACTATCAAAGATGTCTTATTTTTCAAGGATGCATACATAAGTATGTATGTACATATCTTATATGTTATGTTCATACTAGAGATGCCAAACGCAACTGATTTTGCAAACCCGGGATTCGAGATTCAAAAATTGTAAGTCCCGGGATTCCGAAATTTTTCGAAATTATATGAATTTAAGATAAAGCGTGTCACATTTATTTTCCGTTAGAACAAAGCCTTTGATCGCAAATCTAATTTTGTCAGTTCTATTAGGTTTTAAATATACCGAAAAATACACTGTGTTGTATAAATTTTCGCACATTTTGATCTATAACTCCTTTCTTAATGCATAGATTTAAGCAATTTGCAGGGAAATATATTTTTTTTAACTCAAGAAATATATAAGTTTTATGGCTCTACGTTAATGCGTTTGGAAGCAATTGCATTTTATTAGATGTTGGAAGGACATGGTGTTTTTGACCTACTCTTGCATTACGATATAAAACTCTCGTCCTAATATTTTGATTTAGCCCATTTTTAATACCAAACAAACCTTGTGTATAAGAAATATTCTGGCAAAATTTGAGCGCCCTAGCTCTATCGTGGTTTCAACAGACGGACGGACATAGCTAAATCGTCATAACATTAAACCCCGATTCAGAAAATATATACTTTATGGGGTCTAAAACGGATATTTCGATGTGTTACAAACGGAATGAGAAAATGAATATACCCCATTATTTTTTTGGTGGCGGGTATAAAAATTCATATAATTTACATGTACATATTTAATGCATAATAAAAAGACAAACAATTACTATAAATAACAGACAAAGGATAAAAAATGGAAAATTGCTCATAGTAATCTTATTTAGTAAGAGAATAAAAAGTCGTCTCAAATATGTGCATATAACTGGATTTTCGGATCCCTATGCATGCATTTTGTAATAAAAAAATAACTTAAGAATTTATATATGTACATATATGTATATATGTATAATATACAACTGATTTTAATAAAAGAAAAATATACCACTTGAAAGAAATTGTTGCAGGATGATTTTAAAACAAAAAAAAAAATAAATAAGTATTTACTATAATGGGGTACTTAAGTTCAATGGCCTATTGAGCAAAACATTATTGGTCTCCTTGAGACAAAAACATCTATTTTTATATGTATGTATTTTTTATACATACATACATATGTATTTACCCTTAATTGTGAAAGTCAGAAAAAAAGTTTATCATTTCCATCACACCATATTTAAACTAAATTAGTTCAATGTGATTTTCATGATGTCAAAAATGAAGCATGTAGGTATGAATGATCGTTATTTAAACTCTAAATGGAATTTGTTTAGCGTTCATTATGAAAATGGTCTAGATAAATTTTTGTAAACTTATAAAAATAGTACCGTTATATTATGTTACCCATGCTTTAAAGTTAAACTGAATGCTTTGAACCCTGCAAGCGGTCTCACATGCGAAAGTATGTAGACACTTGTAAAGTGTTCATTTTGAAGCAAGTACCCAAACATAAAAAATTAATACAAGCAAATACAGTACAGCACTTAATATGCCTACTTTTCAAGGTCATTGTATGCCAACAACTTCAACAAATATTTATTTATTTTTTTCGTTGTCTTAATCATTAAATTAGATGTTTACTGTTTTTATTTTCTTGACTTTTAAAAAATAAAAATAACAGAAACAACATCCATACAAGACAAAAATCAACACACATTTTACCATATGTGCTGAGAGTGTCTGGAACTATTTTTTTTATAATTCATGTATTTATTCGGGGTGATTCACAAGGTGTCTTATCATGTCATATTGTCCTAAAATTTTACAATAGTTTAAAAATGTTGTTGTTGCTTTTCAAACAAAAAGTGTCTTATAATAATAGAACTTTGTAAGCTATGTTTATTGTGCTGTCGTATTTAATAAGCAGAGACCTGTGCTAAACGGCTAAGCCAAGCCGCAACAGTTTTTGTAAGCTGTCGCCGTTCATTGTATAATTTTATCGGGCCGACATCCAATTTTGAGCGCAGTTGCTAATTTTTGATAACAAATCAAATAAGATCGGCTAAGGACTCTGCTGTTTTTGTTTATCAAACAAAATTTAATTTATTTGTAATTTATTTACTTGAGTTTGCCATTACAACATCTAAAATGTACTTTTCGCAAAAACTGGCTATTATTTTGTTTTTTTACTTGTTTTTGGCATTATGAAAGAAAATATTTATTTTTATAATTGTTTAACATCAGCTGACTTGAATTCAAAATAGCACACTTAATTATGAGGGGTTGTTCACAATAGTCTTAATTTTTCATGCTATTATTATAGGACATATGACTTTATGACACTACTGTGAATCCCCCAAATGTCTCCACCTTAGATGAGATGTAAGATTTTTCTGTTAACAAGCGTCATATTCAATCGCAGTGGACTCAAAGTTAATGTTGATATGTATTATAATTAATTATTATGAAAAACCTCATCACAACTGCCAAAAATAGACTCATGTAAACAGACAAAAAACAAGTAACAGTGCTATATTCGGCCGTGCCGAATCTTATATACCCTTCACAACGTGTAGTCATGCAATAACAATTGTTTGTATCACCATTCATCCCATATAAAATACGTGCATACGTACACGTTAGAATAAATGTGGCTGATCAAAAAAAAATTTATTTTATTTTATTTAATATATTATTTATACTTTATTATTTTTTTTTATATTTTTTTTTTAATTTTTTTAAAAAAATTTTTTAGAAAAATTTTTAAAAAATTTTTTTAAATTTTTTTTTAAATTTTTTTCAAAATTTTTTTTTTTAGTTTTTTTTTATTATTTTTTTCTTATTTTTAATATTTTTTTTTTGTAATTTTTTTTGTTTGGTATGTTTTTAACATGTATCTATGTATGTATGTTGTTGTTGTAATTGTGAAAAAAAACGAGGTGGTCGTGGTTTTTTGCTCATATCTCAGAAAGTTATGGGGCGATTGTGCTGAATTTCAATAGCGATTCATTCCTGGATATTTCCAAGAGATTGATACCATATACAGATCTGAGGAACATATAGTTGCTTCTAAAAGTTGATTTCAACCAACACACGGACAGACGGGCAGACGGACAGACGGATAGACGGACAGACGGTCAGGGCTTAATCGACTTCTCTATTCATAAGCTTTCAGAAAATATATACTTTATGGGGTCGGAAATGAAAATTGTAGAAATTACAAACGGAATGACAAAGCTATATATACCCTTGTGCACCACAGGTGAAGGGTATAAAAACATGGTTATGGTAATCTTAATCGAATAGCAACATATTATCATTGAATTCTATAATTACAAACCAAATTGACAATTTTCATAAATCAAAATATTTTTTTGCTAGTTGTTATATATGTAGATTGTACTTACCTTTATAAACACAATTTTTTACAGATATATTTTATATATATTTTTATATATCGTGTTTTTATACCCTTCACACAGTGAAAAAGGGTATATATAGGTTTGTCATTCCGTGTGAAATTTCTACAATTTTCATTTCCGACCCCATAAAGTATATATTTTCTGAAAGCTTATGTATAGGGGAGTCGATTAAGCTATGTCAGTCTGTCCGTCTTTTTTTTTTAATTTTTTTTAATTTTTTATATTTTTTTATTTTTTATTTAATATATTATTTATATTTTTATTATTATTTTTTTTAAATTTTTTTTTTAATTTTTTTTTATTTATTTTTTTTGTTTTATATTTATTATATATATTTTAATTATTTTTTTTAAATTTTTTTTTTTGTTTTTTTAACATACATACGTGAATTTATAATTTTACAATGGGATGTTTTTATATATGTATGTTTTTATATGTATGTACGTATTTCATATGGGATGAATGGTGATACAAACTATTGTTATTGCATGACTACACGTTGTGAAGGGTATATAAGATTCGGCATGGCCGAATATAGCGCTTTTACTTGTTATTATTTCTTAAATATTTAAAATTTTTTTTTTTCAAGTATCAAACTTTTAAGTTATTCAGCAAGAAGAGAAATATTTCATTAAAAATTATTATTATTACTATTATTATTATTAAAATATTTATATTAAAAAAAAATCATATCATGATTTCTTTTGTAATCTTACTTTTCTTCGACCTGTTATTTAATGGTGATTTGAAATTTTTAATGCTTTTGAATACAATGTTATTTATGCGAAAACATCATATTTACAATTTTTGACATCAACATTTTTAGTATCATATTATTGTTAAAGGACAACCGTATCGAATTTTTCATGAAAAGTAAAAATTAAATGATTAAATTTAAACAAACACTTGTTTATCTTTCCAAAATATATGATAAAACAATATAAAAATAACTATTACTTGTTAAACAAGTAAGAGCGCTATATTCGGCCGTGCCGAATCTTATATACCCTTCACAACGTGTAGTCATACAATAACAGTAGTTTGTGTCACCATTCATCCCATATAAAATACGTACATACATATAAAAAACATACATATATAAAACATCTCATTGTAAAATTATAAATTTACGTATGTATGTTTAAAAAAAAATAAAAAAAAAATTAAAAAAAAATTTAAAAAAAATTTAAAAAAAAAATTAAAAAAAATAAAAAAAAAAAAAATTTTTAAAAAATAATTTAAATATATATAATAAATATAAAACAAAAAAAAAATAAAAAAAAATTTAGAAAAAATTAAAAAAAATAATAAAAATATAAATAATATATTAAATAAAAAATAAAAAATAAATTTAAAAAAAATTTTTAAAAAAAATATAAAAAAAATTTTTTTTTGGCTCAGCTGGGATTCGATGCCACGTTTTCTCTAACCAGTATACACGTTTGTATGTATGTATGTTGTTGTTGTAATGTTGTTTTTGTGAATAAAAAATCGAGGTGGTCGTGGGTTTTTGATCATATCTCAGTTGTTTATGTACCGATGATTCTGATTTTCAATACCGTTCTACTCCCGAATATTTCTGATATTTTAATACCTCACCCGGGTCCAAGCGATATCGGGGGCTTCAAAAAGTTGATTTCAACATACACACGGACAGACGGTCAGACGGACAGACTGACAGAGCTTAATCGACTCCCCTATTCATAAGCTTTCAGAAAATATATACTTTATGGGGTCGGAAATGAAAATTGTAGAAATTTCACACGGAATGACAAACCTATATATACCCTTTTTCACTGTGTGAAGGGTATAAAAAAAATAAAATATAAAAGACAAAAGTAAAATTATAATTTATTATAGAGAAAGTTCAATTCTTGTAAAAATTAAAATTTAAAAAGAACAATATTTTAAGAATTTAAAGGATACGTAAAAAGAAAAACCAACAAGTTTACTGTACTAGAGTCGGAAAATAATGAAATCATGTAACATCAAAGTAGATACATGTTTAAGATCAATATTTATAAAAGCAGAATGGATCCGATATTCTGCTGTCTCATGTTATATTAGTTTTATTCTCAGCTGTAAACCCAGTGTAAATTATTTTTTTTTTCTATGGTTTATTTTATTTACAAGTTGTATATAAAAAAACACATGTGCACATAGTAAAAAAAGTTAACGTTTGAAAAAATGAATAAATAAAAACATTTCACCAAATTACAAGTAGCGCATAAAAAGCAGTAAATTGCAATTTTTGCTGATGCTGTTTTATTTGTCTTCTTTAATTCAGCGTTATTTTGAGCAAACATGCAAACAAAGACTCGTGCAGAAAAGTGCAGATGAAATATTGTGGTGTATGTGAAAATAAAACACTTTTTAAAGATTTGCGATTTGAACAGTAAAACAAGTTTTTCTATAAAACTCCAATTTACTAAAATGCATTTATAATGATTTGTTTTACAGACCTTAGTATGCTTATGATGAGATTTTGACTTTGACTTTATTAATAAATGCAATTTATCTTTAAGATATATTTAAACAGTTATTTTGCGGAATACTGGAAAAAGTTACATAATGCTATGAAATTTTTACCACAATCATTTATAACACCATTCTGTAAAATGTCCTAATAAATCGGGGTCAGCCTAATATACATACATACATAATATCGGACCATAAGATGATGATAACAGCTACTTAGTTAACACAATGTCTCTTGTTATGAACTCATAAGTGCTTTCATTTAGTATTATCATAACGTCATTATTTCCTAAAATTTTATAATTAATACACAGTATTGTATTGTTTATTTTAAGAATTGTAAACCATTTTCGATTTTCTTTAAATTATAACAACACGACAGTTAGCACACCTTATGAATTCAAAAATTGTACACGAAAAAAATTTTTAGATTCAAAAATATCTTAAAAACGTAAAAAACAGCAAGCAACAAAAAACGTCAACGCTGAAAATATATATTTTTCGAATTTTTAAAAAAGGTGTTCAAAGTCTCACATCATATTAATATGAAATACGACATACATAGTTCAATACAGAGTTCGTTTTGAATTGGCGTACTATTAATGTTTTGCTAAAACTTTTTTTTCTAGTTAAAAATATGTAATAAAAGCGAATATTTGTTAATAAGAACCATTAATAGTAATGAGTCGTTAAAAACCGTTTTTTAAATCGGCTTTTTGTTTTTATACAATACATATTAATACAGTGGCTTACAAAATACGACGTTAAAGTCTAAGTCAAGCAATATACCACTTTTTTTTAATAAACAATTCTCTAAATATTTAATTTGTTATTATTGCCCGGATGAATTCGTCATCAATTTGCTAACCTGCCAGTTGTGGGGTTTCGGGAAAATGGTATTCGTTACTCAGTTCTGTTAATTAAATTAGAATATAATTTGTAATTGTTTGTAATAAAAATAAATAAATAATAAATTAATATTTAATTTTAAATTTCTAAAACTTCTTTTGTAATATTAAAGTGTCATATACATGCATACATACGTATGTACATATAGTATTTAAGAGAATTTCACAAATTACAAAATTAAAAAAAAATCTAACAGCGTACAAACAGCTCATATAAAGACAAAAAACACAATCGTCCCAAAATTTTCTACAAATCGATCATAGGTGATATTATAAAAGGTACATAGGTACTAAAGTTTTTTACACTTATGAAAACTTTTGGGTGTAGTTATTTTCAGCATAACAAGGTAATATATTAAAAACAAACTTCGGACGGTAAGAAAACAAAAAACCAAAACAAATTTTTAAGATTTTAGTAAAAAATCGATTTTGATAAGCCCATATTAGCAAAGCCATATAGGCAGGTACCTATATACCTATTTATGTACCTGCAGCACTCTTGGTTCATTAATTGTACATGCCTTCTAAGCCAATAGTGCAAGAGAATGCATTTTTTCATATCTCCTTAGATTCAAAATAATAATGCATACTAGCAAATGAAGCAAAATATCTTAAACAATTTGTGGAAGCAAACATTATGAACTCATAAAACATGAGTTTTTCACCTAATATCTATGCATGCGTTCTATAAACTTATTACCTACAATGAAGTGAATTTTATTAATATACTAGCCAAACCCGGCGCGCGTTGCTACGCCCCTTAATGAATCGAAATGCATTCTGAATTCTAATTGAATATCAAGTGCAAAAACCTAAAAATTATAATTTTTTTATGGGCGTGGCATTTCCCACTTTTCTAGTCACGAAATTGTAAAGTCATAAGAGCTCAATATGTGTGCAAAGTTTCAGAAGAATCGGACCAGTGCAAGTATCCCAAAACTAAAATTGTTTTTATGGGCGTGGCCTTGCCCACTTTTCTAATCACGAAATTGTAAAGTCATAATAGCTCAATATGTGTGCAAAGTTTCAGAATAATCGGTCCAGTGCAAGTACCTCAAAATGATACCTTTTTTTTATGGGCGTGGCACTGCCCACTTTTCTAGTCTTTAAATTATTTAGTCATGACAGCTCAATATGTGTGCAAAGTTTCAGAAAAATCGGTTTGATGCAAGTTATAGCCTTTTTTTATGGGCGTGGCTCCGCCCACTTTTTTAATCACGAAGTTATACAGTCACGACAGCTTAATATGTGTGCAAAGTTTCAGAAAAATCGGACCAGTGCAAGTACCTCAAAGTTTAAACTTTTTTAGGGGCGTGGCCCCGACCACTTTTCTTATCACGAAATTATTTAGTCATGACAGCTCGATATGTGTGCAAAGTTTCAGAAAAATCAGTCAAGTGCAAGTAGCTAAAACTGATAACTAATTTTTTATGGGCGTGGCCCCGCCCACTTTTTTCATCCATAAACACTCCCCGGTATGTGTACAACAACTTACCAAAGTTTGAGCCCGATCGGTTTTACAGTTTCAGAGTCTATAGCTAACACACAAACACACACACACACACAGAGTTTCACTTTTATATGTATAGATTCTCACATAAACGCTTAATCTCCAATGACACGTTAATGTTAAAACCATGAATTTTTCACCTTAATTGAACCACTTCATTGTGGGTTGAACCCATGCTATTTTTTTGCTGACTTCAAACTTGATTGGTACCTAGTTATTTAAATTATTTTTAACTCAGTAATTTGTAGGTACCTATGCCTATATTACAGTTTAGTTTAAATTTTCACAATTTAAATTTGTAAAAAATTGTCTTATTGTAGTACTTAATACATAGGTACTTAATAATTTCTTAATTTTATCTACATATATACATACATACAGTAGGAACAAACCAAATAAAAATCCCTTTAAGAGTAATCAGCACAGTATGGTTTAAAAATGTGCATTTAGCAGTAGTACCTACATACATACATACATATATCTTTAATTTTAAATTCAAACCCTTACTAACGTATGTATATGAATAAATACGTTATCAGTAAAACGAACTGAGTCACAGACATTTCAATTAAAAAAAAAATACGCACAGGAAAGTTTATACGAAATAAAAAACAAGCTGAAAATGATGAATACCTACTTAGATAGACTTCAACCATATGAATGCCTTAAAAAAATATATGAGAGACTAAATATGTACATAAAAAACAACAAAGCCTTAATAAAATCAAACAAAAAGCTGACAATCTCACATAAACAAAAGAAGAAATTTAAAAAACCGTTGGAATAAAATGTAGACTCAAAACAAAATATGAGCAAGCCCGCATTTCGTTTGTTGTCTCGTTTATATTATTATTTGGTATTATTGTTGCATACATACATAAGTATGTATGTTCAAAGTAAAACTATAGAGAGTCAGTAAGCATATAAGTAGCTAAATAAGTGAATAAATAAAGAAACGTTCATTTAGTGATAAAACTTATCGGTTGTTTTTTATTGTATCGTCTCTTTCGGCGAGTGTGTATATGTTTCTAATGCGAGTTTACTCATTTTTCGTTTCTTTGTACTCAAAAATACAAAATTCTTCAGAAATATGGCAACAATGCTGCACGTTTTGTGCATCCATATCCATATATGGTAAAATGTCTGAAAAACGACAGAGAACCCATATGAAACGCGTTTTGATAAGGGTAGACGCCTTTATAAACGGCTCTAACAACGAGTTTTACTATCATTAAAGTTTGCGTTCTTGTGCTGTGTGGATACTAACGCGAGACGTCTTAAGCCAACAAAAAGACTTAATTTATTTATTTAATTTTAGTAATTTAATAAAACATAAAGTAAGTATTTTTTTGCAAACGAAAAATCAAAAAATACTAGTGAAATGTTAGTTTTGTGTGATTTAAAGAACATTCAACCTACAACAAAAAGAGTTCATAGAAAAATTAATATGTGGATTATTTAAAGCAAACAAATTTTAAAAAGTAAAACTCATTAATCAATAAAACACTGTTTTATAAAATATAATTACCTACCAATCTACGAGTTCTTACAAACATATTCCTCTGTAGGTATAACAAATACCTATTGCCTACATAAAACAAATTGTTTTGTAGGTACCAATTGAAAAAGAACTTAAAAATAATCTAAAAATTAAAAAAAAACTTGAATATTTAATAATGGTGTAACCTGTGTGAAATACCTATGTATATTAATAGATAAAATATGTATCTACATACATACATATCTATTTAAAATTAAAAACCGTTATTTTTATAGCTTAGTGTGCGCAGCTTAAATATGTATTAAAATCATTTATTTGTTTAGTGCTTTCTCTTATTAATATACCTACTTTCATTTTTAACAAATCTATTGTTGTAAACTGTAAAAAAGACTTACATTAGTAACCGTTTTCTAGTTGGATATACCTATTAAATAAAGCGTAAATTCACACTTTTTGGGTGTTTTATTTTTTCCTAAAATATCTAGGAATTCGATTTGAACACAGAAATTGGTTTATTTTATAATCATTTTAAACGGTATAAATTACATTAAAACAAAACACAAACTTAATGACAACATATGTAGGTACCTATCTGCCTACCAATTTAAGAAGTTATTAAAATTTTGTTTGTAATTTATTTCCTAAACAAGTAGATTTTAATTTAAGACGTTCCATTTCTGTAAATTTATCGCAATTATGTATGTGTCTACCTGTGATATTGTTATAAACTATACCTATGAAGGTATAAAAAAAATTCCACAGAACTGCCTTTATTGAAAAAACACGTATTTTTTTTTTTTTTGTAGATATAAATTATAAGGAAATACACACAATACAAATTGAACTTGACTCATTTCTTACGCTTCCGTACACCGTTTTTTTTAACTTAATTACACAAAAATGCCGGTTTAAGTTAAGTCGCATACAAATATCCATAAAAATAAGAATATTCTCATCAAAAATAAACAATTATTGACAAAACCTAAAAGGTGTGAAATCAGAAACTAAAAAATAGAAATAACGTATTTTTGAGCTTTGAAACAAAATATGACCATATATGGTCACAAAAATTGGTTAAATATCTGAGAATGATTATATTGTAAAATTAAATTTAAAAAGCGATATACGTTCAAATGCATTGAACAGAAAGAGATAAGTATATATCACAGAATTAATAAAGAGAATACATTTTTAATGTGGGTTTTGAAAATCCTCTCTTGATTTCGTCTTAAAATGCACACACACACACCAGCATTACTACTAAAAAATTTAACTGGGTTTGCTTAGCCGATTTATTCGTAGTTCGTTTGTCAAACGCTCTGGTTGTGTTTTAGTTGTTTTTGCGGAAAAATAAAGCAATTTAAAGTGAATTTTTTACTTTTCATAAAAGGAAATATTGGGCGTGTATTTTAAAAAACGTCATTGTGAATAAAATTGTTCCTTGTGTGAAACTTTAAAAAGAAAAGGTGAGCCACTTTAAGTTTGTAAAAATATTGATTTAATGCCTTTTTAACTCCGCCATTTTAAACTTTGCTGAAACCGGCTTTTTATGTGTTCAAGGGCGTTGCCCTTTTGAACTTTGTTAAAATGCGCCGCCATCAGAATTTTTAGTACATTTATTTTTCCCTTCGTTGGTTAATGTTGCCAGATAAACTTGGTTTATAATTGCAAGACTAGAAAATTTCCCGTTTTTTACCTAATTAGAAATTTTTTTATAGATTAAATTATGGTGGATTCTCTTAAAAAAGGTTTGAAAATTTCACAATACACTTTTTGATATTTGTTTGAAAAATTTAAAAAAATTATGACAATGCGACATGAAACTTCTTGTGAATACAACAAACAGTTTGCATTTAAGATTAAACTTGACCATGTCAAATTAGAATAAAATAAACACGTATTAGGCTCGCAAAATTAAGTAAGGTAGTTTGTATTGCTATTCGAATATGTATGTATTCGTAGAGTGCAGTAACATTTGTTGGTAATGGTAGCTAAATATCTGTCTCATTGAAATTTAAGTCGTTGTATTTTTCATTCAAGTTACATAAATTTTTTAGTTTTATTAAAAAATTTTTTATTAATCAAAATTATTGGTTTTGTTAAGCAAATTGTTCTAAAAGTTGTCTGTGTTTGCTCATATAATAAAAAAGAAGTTAACGGTATTAACATAATTATATATTAATGTGCAGAAGGATGTGCAAGCAAAATAAAAAACTAGTTTTACGCCCATATTTTGCAACCAAAAATTTTAACGAAAACTTTTTTTTGTTTATTTTAGCAAACAAAATGTGCGACGAAGAAGTTGCTGCCTTAGTTGTTGATAACGGTTCCGGTATGTGCAAAGCCGGTTTTGCTGGTGATGACGCTCCTCGTGCTGTCTTCCCTTCAATTGTGGGTCGCCCACGTCATCAAGGTGTGATGGTCGGTATGGGTCAAAAGGATTCGTATGTTGGTGATGAAGCCCAAAGCAAACGTGGTATCCTCACATTAAAATACCCCATTGAACACGGTATCGTTACCAACTGGGACGATATGGAAAAAATCTGGCATCACACTTTCTATAATGAGCTGCGTGTAGCCCCTGAGGAACATCCCGTTTTATTGACTGAAGCTCCATTAAATCCCAAAGCAAACCGTGAGAAAATGACGCAGATTATGTTCGAAACGTTCAACACACCCGCTATGTATGTGGCTATCCAAGCCGTATTATCCTTGTATGCTTCCGGTCGTACCACCGGTATTGTGTTGGATTCTGGTGATGGCGTCTCCCACACTGTTCCCATCTATGAAGGGTATGCCCTGCCACACGCCATTTTACGTTTGGATTTGGCTGGTCGCGATTTGACCGACTACTTAATGAAGATATTGACAGAACGTGGCTATTCCTTTACCACCACAGCCGAACGTGAAATTGTCCGTGACATTAAGGAAAAATTGTGCTATGTCGCTTTGGACTTTGAACAAGAAATGGCCACTGCCGCCTCCAGCTCCAGCTTAGAAAAGAGTTACGAATTGCCCGATGGTCAAGTGATCACCATTGGTAATGAACGATTCCGTTGTCCCGAGGCACTTTTCCAACCTTCCTTCCTTGGTATGGAAGCATGCGGAATCCACGAAACTACCTACAACTCGATCATGAAGTGCGACGTTGATATTCGTAAGGACTTGTACGCTAACACTGTCTTGTCCGGTGGTACCACCATGTACCCTGGCATTGCTGACCGTATGCAAAAAGAAATTACAGCCTTGGCTCCGTCAACCATGAAAATCAAAATCATTGCTCCCCCAGAACGTAAATACTCCGTATGGATCGGCGGTTCCATCTTGGCTTCACTCTCTACCTTCCAACAGATGTGGATCTCCAAACAGGAATACGACGAATCCGGTCCCTCAATTGTACACAGAAAGTGTTTTTAAGCGGTTTGCACCTTCTACTATCAACACAACCACCACCAACACATGTTTACGTTTTACATTGCTGCCATCATGTGCTGCTGCACCTTTATGTAAGGTGCATTAGCATTTGTATCGTGGTAACACAACGTTTAAAACTAATTTAAAAACAAACAAAAATTTAGTAGCTGCCGTATAGTCGTAGGGGGACTTTTAAGATCAAATCAACTATATCTATATGTGGCGAACAACAGACATCAACAATCAATAAGAGAAGGTTTATACTAAAGAACAGCATATACATAAAATCATATATACACATATATATATAGAAGATGAAATGGAGACGCACTACGAAAGTGATTTTCATTTTTATTGAAAATTTTACTTTAATATAGTGTTTAAATGAAAAATTAAAACAAAAAAATTTAAAATTTTTTTTTAAATTAACTAAAAATAAAAACTGCGTTTGTTCCACACCACAAAACAAATTTATACTTACAAGAACTACAACATACATTTACAAAACAATCCCAAAAAAATTGCAAATTGTAATAATTTTTATTATTTTTTTTTTATTTTTTCTTTGAAAACAACTCGCAAATGTATTATTATTTCTTTAATATTATTATTATATAATTATATAAAAAAGATAAAAAACCCTTAAACAACCTGTCTTCTTCTTTTCTTGATATTCAAATAAAGTCATTCATAATTCAATTATCATTCATATAATCATTACACACATGCTACCCTTTATAATCGCACCGAGTTGAAACTTTTTAAAAGGGGTTTAATTTTTTTGCTTTAAAGCAAATACAATTAAACAAAAAAGAGTAGAAACTAATTTTTTTATTTAAGAAGAAAAATTCCCTCAATCAGTTTTTTCGTATGAACTGAATTATATTTATGTTACTGTACCTACCTACTCACCATCAGTACACCCACAAGCATTAAAGAGTTGTTTTCAAAAAGCCTTAAATAACATTCCAAAAATGAGATGAGACCAACAAAACAGTTTTTGCTCATAATTTTCTTACCATTACTATTAAATTCTATTTAATTACATGCGTATATGTTGAAACAATTTACGCTTAAATGTTAATTAAATTTAGTTTGCAAGCATTTTAAAGAATAAAAAAAATTACTTCACACTTCCAAAAAAAGATCCTTCGCAAGGATTTATTCTCTTTAGGAGCACTCTTTTTTTTTTTTTTTTATATATATAAAAATTAATCGCACACATTGAAAAAAAATATAAATGCCAAAATTTTGTCTAATAAAACAAACTAAAAGAAATGTTTTAAAAACATCTTTAAAAAAATTAAATACACGATCTCTCATTGCAACAATTTTAAAACAAACACTGAAACGAGAAAATTGTGTTTTATTTATCACCAAAATGTGTTTAAAATATAAAAAACATCAATAAAATTTTAATAATTTGTCAATAAAAAAATCTTAAAAATAAAAAAGCTTTTTTTAACATCTTTGTGTGTGTCGTCGTCACCTTCATTATCACCACTTATTAAGTGCACAATACATTTTCAGTTTATAGTTTTTATTATTTTGCTGTTTTGATACTTTTTTTAGTCGGATCATTACCTTTAATTGAATAGCAGAGTGATGCAACGACTGGTACCTGCTTAAATATTAATTTTTTACCACGAAAATGATCACTATCTTATTTTTGAGATGAAAAAAAATAGAATAAAGTGAAACAGCTGATAGATATTATTTGGCCTACCGATTATAAATCCTACACTATATTCGTCTGTGCCGAATTTTTTATACCCACAACCAATTTTGTGTGCTTTTATAGCACAAAATTTATTTTAACTGTAATCGCTATGAAATAATCTCTTTATACTAAAATATGTATCACTTTCTTTGTATGCTATCAACATATTTTCGTAACATAAGTCTCAATGAAAATGGGCGTTAAAGTTGGACTGTCAATATAGTTTCTGCTAATAAATAACCCTGAGATATTTCAATATAGTATATTCTTCTAGTCTAGTTTATTATTCCACAACTTTCTCCATAGAGAAATTATATGACT
Source organism: Phyto melanocephala (assembly GCA_941918925.1). Lineage (NCBI taxonomy): Eukaryota > Metazoa > Arthropoda > Insecta > Diptera > Rhinophoridae > Phyto > Phyto melanocephala. Next base: position 134,825,446 of record OW799234.1, on the reverse strand, counting down.
TTAAGATAAAGCGTTATATGGGAGGTAGGCGTTAAAGTGGGCGTGTCACCTTAATTTTATGGTATAACTGACATTGAGTAGAAAGCTATATGTACGAAATTTCATTATCATACCTCTAATTTTGTCCGTTTTATTTAAATATAAAAGACTTATATAAATATTTGGTTTTGTTAAAAATCATTTCAAATTCATTTATTTTATATTGAGCAGTGAATTAGAATTTACGTTTTGCAGTTGTATAATTCGGCCAGTAATGTCCTCAAAGCGAATCGAAACTGAAGGAGCCTTTTCATATGACTTATTTACATTTAAAGTGGATGTAGTAACAGAAAGGTCTACGCTTTCAGATAGCATGGGTCTTTCTCATTTCCTGGTGAGATTTTGAACTGATGACAATGCAAGCAATCCATCAGCTTTATCATTCCGGAATTCTAATTAGTCGATTTGATCTTTTTTTCTGATATTACTATCGCTATGATATTCCAACCAAAAGTTGCATACAGATAAGTCGATGAAATGGTAAAACATTTTGAGGGTCCACTTTCTTATTCGAATGGATATTCGGTATAACGACAGCAAAAGTCCATCTTATCGACCCCTCCCATATTTTTATTATATAAACCTACAACGTCAGGTAGTTGTACAATAATTTTTCTGCTCAGCACAAAATCTGGTTACCTCTCTTGTGTCTTTACCGTCATAAATAGATAAAGCCAATTGAACACAGCCCCTATCTAGCCAATTTACAATAAAAATATTTTGGTTTCTTTCAATGCAATAGTCATAGCTACCTCTTCCTATCTTTTTTAAATCCCTTTTCGTTGCAAGGGGGTCCTTTCCGGTTCCATTTCCACGTATGGTACCTGTTGCCCATATTCCCTTTTCTTGCAAACATATTAATAAATTTAGCATTGTAAAATAATTATCAAAATATATTTTAAAGTTTTTATTTAAAATTAAGGATTTTTTCAAATTGTCGATCAGAAGCTTTATTGGAATCTAATAAGTCTTCTCCCGTATCTAAAATTTTCTCAAATATCTCGGTGTTCGCATCTGGGTTACTTAACTCCTCAATTAAAAAAGAATCGTTATTACTGTAATTTAAAGTTTCTAATAACGTCTCCAAAACATAATTTTCTTCTTCCCCCTCATCATAGTGTCAGATAAGTCTGAGTTATAAAAATTTATTAAAATATTTTCAATTTGATCGGTGTTTAGTTTATTAGGCATTTTAGTAACGTTACTTTCACCGTATTCAACCGAAAAAAATTTTCTTAAAATAAATTCTATGGCATGTACGAAATAAAATAAATTGCACCGTTGAACTGATCTATGCTTGGGATTTAACTTTTTTTATACAAACTAGGACACTGATTATCTGCTTAATTACTTACATAAAGTTATCAAATAAAATAAATTTTGTAAAAAAAACTAAAAATATAAAAAGGGGTTTTCTTGTAAATAATAAATCTAGCAACGCATGCCCGCTCTCTTCCCCTACAGACTGTACTGGGTGAAATAACTAAAAAAAAATTGTTTATTATTTTCTTTAAAAAGCTTTAAAAAAATACAAAATTATAAAAAAATATATATCCTAGATATTTTGTCTAAAAAAGAGCACGAAAAAGTGACTATGCCATATGGCATAGAAAAACCGAAAGGGTTAAACCCCGATTTAGAAAATTTATACTTTATGGGGTCTAAAACGAATATTTCGATGTGTTACAAACGGAATGAAAAAATAAATACATATACTCCCACCATTTTTTTGGTGGCGGTTATAATAAATAAAAATATTAAATTAATATTGTTAGTTAATTTTTCGAAACTGCATAGGTATCATATTTATAGCCTTCGAAATATTTTCCCTTTTGCCTATATTACAAACGGTGAAAAAATTCTATAAAGTTTCTCTTCTTTTTTCTATTAACGTTATTTTGAACAGTTGTGTCAAAAATGTAATTTTTTATTGTATTTTCATTTTTAAAACCCTTCACATTTTATTTTTGGTGATTTTAATGCACAGCACGTGAGTTGGAACTGTGCTACAGACAACTCTGCTGGAAAAGAACTTTAAAGACATCAACTTGGTTCAAGTTACTATATATTCCATCCAGACACCTACACCAGATTCGGACAAAACATAGTTCCGGTACAACCCTCCATCGTAGATCTCTTGTTAACTAACTCTAATATCTCATCTTCGCGCTTAGAGTCGCACCCGAATATTTTACAGTCTGACCATGTTCCAATTTCTTGTTATATTTATGGTCCACCTCAAAACCACTTAGTTACAGTCCCCTTGTATAATCGCGCTGATTGGCCAGCAATAAAAAACTGGGTCGAGAATGAAATAAGGTGTCACAACATAGGGCAGATTGAATTAAATGATACTAACCTTGATTTTTCATTAAATAAATTAATAGGTATCATTAAAGAGGCTTTCGGCAAGATTCCAGTTGGCCAAAAAAATCCGTGGCAGAGGGAGATTTCTAATACGTCCAAAATGTTTATTTCACAGAGGAACAAATATAATCGCAAGCTACAGAGATGTAGAGACCCTAACTACAGAGCCCATATAATAAGCATTATAAAACAGTTGAATCGACTAATCGATTTTCACTTAAATAGGGACAGAAATGTAGCGTGGTCAAATTTTATTTCGAAGTTGCCTTCCGGGTCTAAAAAATTTTGGAAACTAACAAAAGCTTTTAAAGGTAGGAACTCTACAATTTCGGATCTAAAAATAAATGATGAAGTTTTGAGACCTGGTGAAGAAAAAGCTAATGCCATTGCTGAAGTGTTCAGTAGTAATCATACTAACACGGCAAACAATACATCACCCTTAGATAATGTAGTTTCAAATTATGTACGTGAACTAAACATTGTAGTTCTTTCTGACAGTGACCATATTGAGCTCACAGATTCCGCGGAAGTTAAATCGCTTGTTTTCTCTTTAAAAAATAATAAAGCCCCTGGCTTAGATGGTATAAATAGCATTTTTTTAAAACATATGCCGGAATACTTTTTTGAAACATTAAGCAAACTTTTCAATTACTGCTTAAGAAATGGCCACTTTCCCTTGGCATTTAAAAAGGCTAGAGTAATACCTATCTTCAAGACCGGAAAAGATCCCAAATTGCCTTCCAGCTATAGGCCAATAAGCATTTTGAGTTTAATAGATAAAGTCTTTGAAAAAATTATCCACAAAAGAATCGTTGAATTCTCTGAGCAGAATGGTATCATTAATCAACAACAGTTTGGTTTCCGAAAAGAGCACTCCACTGTCCACCAATTAAAACGAGTGGTTAATATAATTGAAAATAATAAAAGAAATCGCAGGAGTACAGGTATTATATTTCTAGATATTGAAAAAGCTTTCGACACAATATGGCATAATGGCCTGTTGATTAAACTAAACTCCTATAACTTTCCGCTATATTTACAGAAAACGATTCAAAGCTTTTTAGATAGTCGTTCGTTTGTAGTGTACGTAGATAATAAGTCGTCCAGTGAAAAAGGTATACGTGCGGGTCTACCACAAGGTTCTGTTTTGTCACCTACACTTTATTCATTATATACGTCAGATATCACTCTACGTAGAAACCAAGAAGCTGCATTTTACGCAGACGACAGTGCTTTTATTTGTAGCGGTAAAATTTCTAACGCTTTAGTTAATAGAATGCAAGAGAGCTTAAATTCAAGTCAAGAATATTTTAATAAATGGAAAATCAAAGTTAACGATAATAAAACTCAAGCCATTATTTTTCCATATAATAAGTCTCCAAAACGCATCCCTTCTAAAACTATGTTCTGTCGTGGGAATGTTATACCAGTAAAATCAGAAATTAAGTATTTGGGCATTATCCTAGATAAGAAACTAAAATTCAAGCAACATGTTGACCACATTTGTGAAAAAGCCATAAAGTGTGGTCGTGCACTGTACCCTATACTTAGTAGAAGATCTAAACTGAACTTGAAAAACAAAACATTGTTGTACAAAATGTGTATTCGCCCAATTATGACCTACGGCTGTCAAGTCTGGTTTCATAAAACTGCCAAAACTCATACAAAAAAGCTTCAAATTATACAAAATAAGAATTTGAAAATAATTCATAGTCTTCCTCGTAGATATAGGACAAATTTACTTCACAGTAACTTTGGACATAAGATGATAAACTTATTTGCAAGAGAACTGACACTGACATTTAATGAAAAATGCAGATTGTCTAACTTTGAAATAATAAGAAATTTACAAGGTACTCACTAAGTTTCGTTCGTTAAGAATGAATAATTTAGCGATTATCTAAACAAATTTCTTTATAACTCCCATAGAGATCAAAAAGGTTTTTGTAAGCAAATTTCCTTAAGACTGTTTTTTTTTATTTATTTTTGTTTGTAAATTTAATTATAAGACTCTTATTGTTGTAGTACTTTTAGTAAAATCTCATACCATTGTACCTTTTATATTTTAAAACTCGTAAATAAACACTATTTTATAAAAAAAAAAAAAAAAAACCCTTCACAGTGATTGAAAGGGTATGTATAGGTTTGTCATTACGTGTGAAATTTTTACAATTTTCATTTCCGACCCCATAAAGTTTTCAGAAATTTCCGGAGTAGATCGGTATTGAAAATCAGAGTTTCACGGACAAAATCATACGTACTTTTCTCAAACTGTTTAGGAATGAATACTTTAAATGTATTTCTGTGATGTGAAATATTAGATCGAAAATTACCAAAGTGCTTCCTAATTTTGTTTAAGAAATCCGGACAAGCATTGCCTGAAAACCATCTCTGTCGGAGACTCTTTTATATATTTTTGAAATACTGAACGTAAGATCAATAATGGATAAGAAGTTATATCTTTAAGTTGATAGACTTCAGATCAACAAGCGTCTCTATCCACTATCGGAAAATATAACGATATTCATTCGAGACATGTTCAAAATTTCCTTTCTGAATTTTCATTTTCATAATATCAGATTTTGTGTCTGAAAATTTTTGATTTTTGGCAGTAAATGTAATTGATTACCCATTATATTTCTATTAATAGACGGGCAAAATACCTAGAAACAATCGTCTAATTCCTGGATGTTAAATATTGTGGAAATTATTTCGCATCACTTAAAATCCTGTGTGTGGGAGTATTACCCATGTTTATCAGATGAACATTGTGAAAGATTTCACCAAGACATTTTGCATATAAATAGAAAACCGGTACAGTTAAAATGAAGATTTGCTTCAGCTAAATATATGAAAAAAAAAATCTACAAAATAACTGAGTTAAATATCATATCTTCAGTTTTTGTTAACAAAAAAATAAATATGTATGCACATATGTGTGCACTTATTTAAGTATGTGTTTAAAACATATGTACATTGAGTTTCAGTTTTAGCTATTAAGTACTGTGCTAATAGTATAGGTGTCTTCACTTGATCGTGTAAAATATAGGTGTCTTCGTGAATAAATCAACAATAAATTCCCAATATTCCTACCTTTATGAGAAAGGCATATTTTCCTAGGTACTTCAGTAAAACTTATTCAACAACTAAAGCGAAAAGTACAAGTGACTAAAAAAAAGGCAAATCCACAAAAAATATAAAACATTTAATCAGTCAACACAAAAAGTATGCAATAGGATATTAAATCAATCTCAACTATTTTTGTGGCATATGAGCGAATACATCTTTATAAAAAGTGCGTCAGAGTTCATGAAACAAGTGTATTTTTACTACTTCGGATTTAACATGGAAAGCCGTTGCAAGTACTGCATTCCTAATACTGTATGTAACAACCGTGTAAAGGTTAAGGTTTAAGGTTATATGCAAACAAGAAACGGACCCATTTCAAATATCAAACACCAACGATATGGCGGAAACCTTCAAATTATTATGACGATTGTTGAAAGTGGATCATTTGACTTTCATTTAAATATTTCTTCTTAACGCAAGCAATTTAAACAAGAGGAGCTTAGTGATTTAGTGAGAGACCTTAAACCTTCTAGAAAACATCTGAAATTAAGACTTCTCGATTAAAGCAAAAATAATTTGCAAGTTAAGAAACACGAATTTTGTACAACCGTAACAGAAAAAATATTTACTTCCATTATTTTTCGAAGATGCTTAATTTATTTGTTATTCAGATGTTTCTGGTTTAGTAAAAGCAATGGAGTTAGAACAGTATGATCCAAATAACTGGCGACTATTTATAGATTCTTCTTAACGCAGCCTAAAACGCCGATTACACATTCAGCTAAAACTAAAGCTAAAGAAGAATTATCTGATATTGCCTCGGTTATAGATAAAATAAAGTACAACGAATACCGGTAGCCAATTTGGGTGGATCTGAAAATGATTAATTTTCTTCTAAGCCAACACTGGGTGTCACCCAAAACATCCATGTTTTATTTGTTTGGGATCGCACAGCCAGATCTAAACACTGGAAAATAAAAAACTCGCCTTCGAGGAAAGCTATGGTTCTAAGAAACCAGAATATAGTAATTAACAATCTCCATATAAAGCTAGGGCTTATGAAAAAAATACTCAAAGTTCTCAACTAGGATAGTGATTGTTTTAGATGTATCATTAGTAAGTTGAGTTCGAAAAAACTAAAAGCTGACATATTTGATAAATCTCAAATCAAAAGGTTAATCAATGATAAAAACTAGGTAGTTTCATGACAGACAACATGGCGTGGATAACATGTTGTTACATTTCAGCAACTTGGTTTTAATCATTAAGGTTCGTTACCTACACAGTCATTTGGATTGTTTACCTGAAAATTTTCGAAACTTTAATGCAGAACAAGGTGAACGTTTCCATTAAGCTATCCATAATATAGAGAAGCGGTACCAGGTTTACTGGGATACCCATATGATGGTGGACTATTGTTAGATTATTAAAAATAAACCCTCTTAGCAAGATGATTTAAGAAAATCTTATGCAAACATTTTCAATGAGTTGTTATCATCTTGAAACAGATCATTAATTTAAAATTAATTGCAAAATCATGCCAAACATTTTAAACAATTCATTTAAACAAACAACATTAACTCGTAAAATATCGTATTATTTTCACCTATTTTGGATGAGTTCTAAGCAGTTAATAAAATGAAGTACAGTTTATTAATATAGTTATGTGCCCCGGTGGACTAGTCAGTCTGCTAGTTTGGAGGTTGCGGGTTCGATTCCCGCCAGAGACTGGTCTGCTTCCTTTTCTCTTCTATTATCTTTCTATTCATATGGAGCGCACAACATTCCAATTGTGCATAAATGTATACCTGTCGTGGGTTTTGGCTTTAAGTGACCGCCCCCCCCCCCCCCTACCTTTTCAACCTAACCTAACCTATGTGAACAAATTATTTCCAGTCACTTCTTTGTAAAAATTTCTTTTTTTGTTTTTTTTGCTGGGAATATTAAACAAGACGTGTTTAAATAACTCGATAAACTAAAAAAACTGTAAAATTTAAAAGCGAGATTTTAGGTTAAATTAAGTTTTTCAATAATGTTACTTATTAAGTTATCGTTAAAATATAGTATTCTCCAACTCTTTAAAGTGTATGTAAGTAGAAAGATTTTTGTAGACTAGTGCTATAAGTGCAAAGTAATATATTCTTGAGTTTGTCCGACTATCATCATCCAAAAAAAGTTTAATTTATTTACTGGATAAAAGCGAAATCAATTTAACAAAATAAAATACAATAAGTATGTACTTATGTATAAATTTGTATTTAATTAATATTATTCGAAAAGAAGAATATATTTATACGAATTTTTTTTAATTGCGAGTAGTTATAGCTAAAAGAATGTTTTAAACTAAATTCAGTCTTTGTTGGACTTTTAAAAGTACAAAATCTTCAACTAAATATATTCAAGCAAATAGGACTAAACAGGAACTTAAAATATATAAACAGGAAGTTAAAATAAATCTTTTTGTGGAATATAATTGTTTTAGAACAAAATGTCTATTACAAATTTTTACGCAAACCAAGAAATATTCATTACTGGAGGTTCCGGTATGTTATAGACATAATTTGCAAATTAATTCGATCATTTTTGTTTTTTTTATTTTTTTTTTTATTCAAAAACATGTAATTTACTTATATCTTAAAACGATTTAGGTTTTGTCGGCAAAGCTCTGGTTGAAAAACTTATACGGTCATTTCCGTATTTTTCTAAAATGTACGTCTTAATCCGAAGCAAAAAAGGTAAATCCGGCCATGAACGATTACAAGAGATTTTAAATACGCCCGCATTTGATCGTGCTCGAAATGAACAGCCAAAAGCATTTTTAAATATTGTACCAATCACTGGTGATTGTCAAGAATTGGGACTAGGAATAAGTATGGAGGATTTTGAGAAAATTAAAAATGTTACTTTAATCTTTCATTCTGCGGCCAGTGTTCGATTTGATGATCACTTAAGATCGGCCATTTTATTAAATACTCGTGGAACGCATGAATTGGTTAAAATTGCTACAAAATTAAAGCAGTTGAAGGCATTTATACACATTTCAACTACATATTCGAATCCGGATAGACATGTAGTTGAAGAAAAAGTAAGTTAACAATGGTTTGCATTCATGCCTTCAGTTTGTCTTTTTATACCCTTCACACAGTGAAAAAGGGTATATATAGGTTTGTCATTCCGTGTGAAATTTCTACAATTTTGATTTCCGACCCCATAAAGTATATATTTTCTGAAAGCTTATGAATAGGGGAGTCGATTAAGCCCTGTCAGTCTGTCCGTGTGTATGTTGAAATCAACTTTTTGAAGCCCCCCGACATCGCTTGGACTCGGGTCAGGTATTAAAATATCGGAAATATTCGGGAGTAGATCGGTATTGAAAATCAGAAACATCGGTACATAAACAACTGAGATATGAGCAAAAACCCACGACCACCTCGATTTTTTTTTCACAAAAACAACATTACAACAACAACCTACATACATACAAACGTGTATACTGGTTAGAGAAAACGTGGCATCGAATCCCAGCTGAGGCAAAAATTTTTTTTTTTTTTTTTTTTATTTTTTATTTAATATATTATTTATATTTTTATTTTTTTTTTAATTTTTTTTTTTTTTTTAATTTTTTTTTTTGTTTTATATTTATTATATATATTTTAATTATTTAAAAAAAATTTTTTTTTTTAATTTTTTTTTTAAATTTTTTTTTTTTAATTTTTTTTTTTAATTTTTTTTTTTAACATACATACGTAAATTTATAATTTTACAATGGGATGTTTTTATATATGTATGTTTTTTATATGTATGTACGTATATCATATGGGATGGTGATACAAACTACTGTTATTGCATGACTACACGTTGTGAAGGGTATATAAGATTCGGCACGGCCGAATATAGCGCTTTTACTTGTTATATTATTACATCCTTTGGTTTCAGATATATCCAGCATATGCAGATTGGCGCACCACAATTAAACTAGCTGAAACATACGATATAGAAACCTTAAATGTATTTTTTTCAAAATACAGTTCAGATCAACCTAATACCTATACATTTACAAAAAGTTTAGCCGAACACATAATAAATGATTATCGTCACCAGTTGCCGATTATGATCTTTAGACCCTCTATAGGTATGTATGTATGTATGTACATATATACATACTTACATACATGTGTATTTAAATAGAGATATTTTCCCTACAATTGTCACAAATTCTTATGAACAATGTTTTTTAGTTGTTTCCAGCATTGAGGAACCCGCTCCCGGTTGGGTTGATAATTTTAATGGTCCTATTGGAATGTTGGTGGCATGTGGTATTGGTCTTTTACGTACAAATTACGCTGATCCTGATGTCGTGACAGATGTTATACCGGTCGATGTTACTGTCAGAAGTCTTCTTATATCTGCTTTTAAATTGGCAACTTCTGACAATACCACTAGAGTGGTTACGGATGAAATGGAAGTTATCAATTGCGCAAATGCTGCCATAAACTGTATAAGTCTCGGTGAAATTATTGAATTTGGAAAAATGCAAATACGAAAGAATCCATTTGAGAAATGTCTTTGGCTTCCTGGAGGAAGTTTAACCCGATGTGCAGTGTGGCATTATATTCGGGTAAATTAATGATTATTTGGTTCTTGACAACAAATTTCTTTAAGACACAAATTATAAAATAATAATATTTTAGTTTTTTACTTTGCAAATTGGTTTGGCCATAATAGTTGATGTGCTTTTACGTTTGGCAAAGCAAAAACCATTGTAAGCTTTAATTATCCTTATGCATATATTTTATATTTTGATATGGTTAAAGATATTCTTTTCAGTCTTTTAAAACTACAGCGACGTATTTATGCTGCTAACATTGCTCTTTATTTATTCATTACCACTGAATGGAAATTTCGTAATGACAACCTTATACACTTAGAAAATCTTATACCAGTGGAAGATTAGTAAGACATGTAAAAAAAAACTTAAAAAATTTACTAATTATTGCTTTTTTTTGTAATTTTTTATTGTAGCAAAAAATTGGGCTTTTTGTGCTATTCAAATCTTGACCACAAAGAATTCATTGTACATGGAATTAAAGGAGCCAAACAATTTCTTTTGAATGAGCCACCAGAAGCTACAAGCCAGACTAAATTGCGTTTCAAAATATTATTTGTTCTTCATTATTTAATACAATGGCTCGGTGTTTTCTTTATTGGCAAATTTTTGATTCGTTATTTACAAACACTTTTCTAGAAAAAAATTTTAAACACAAACGTATGTATGTACATATGTGTGTATATAACATTAATCTAAAATGTCAAAATCAAAGTATGTAATTAAAAACCAAATAAAATTTAAATTTTATATTGAAAACATTAATACATATTATGATTGTATACTTATTTGTGCACATGTACAATGTATTTTTGAATTTGAAACAAGACAAAATCTGAACTTTAGAATTATATCCACAAAAAAAAAAATGATAAATTAAATAAAATCTTTATAATTCGAAATAGGATATGCATATGTAAGTAGTTAGTTTCAACTTATTTTTGTTGAAATGTTGATTTGGAAAATTAAGTTTGAAATTAAAATTTTAAACTGTGTATTTTTTGTATAGCACTTAATTTATGCAGATACACACATATGAATATGTATGTGTGTACATAATAATATGCATATTATATATACATCTATCTATCTATCTATCTATCTATATATATAAAAGTGAAACTCTGTGTGTGTGTGTGTGTGTGTGTGTGTGTGTGTGTGTGTGTGTGTTAGCTATAGACTCCGAAACTGTAAAACCGATCGGGCTCAAACTTTGGTAAGTTGTTGTACACATACCAGGGAGTGTTTATGGGTGAAAAAAAGTGGGCGGGGCCACGCCCATAAAAAATTAGTTATCAGTTTTAGCTACTTGCACTTGACCGATTTTTTTGAAACTTTGCACACATATCGAGCTGTCATGACTTAAAAATTTTATGATAAGAAAAGTGGGCGGGGCCACGCCCCTAAAAAAATTTAAATGTTGAGGTACTTGCACTGGACCGATTTTTTTAAAACTTTGCACACATATTAAGCTGTCATGATTTTATAATTTCGTGATTAAAAAGTGGGCGGGGCCACGCCCATAAAAATTAATTATCAGTTTTAGCTACTTGCACTGGACCGAACTTATTGAAACTTTGCAAACATACTGAGCTGTCATGACTTTACACTTTCGTCATTAGAAAAGTGGGCAGTGCCACGCCCATTAAAAAAAGGTATCATTTTGAGGTACTCGCACTGGACCGATTTTTCTGAAACTTTGCACACATATTGAGTTATCATGACTGTACAGTTTCGTATTTAGAAAAGTGGGCAGTGCCACGCCCATAAAAAAAGGTATCATTTCGAGGTACTTGCACTGGACCGATTTTTCTGAAACTTTGCACACATATTGAGCTGTCATGACTATATAATTTCGTGATTAGAAAAGTGGGCAGGGCTAGGCCCATTAAAAAAGTAATAATTTTAAGATACTTTCACTGGACGGACTTTTCTGAAACTTTGCACACTTATTGAGCTGTCATTACTGTACAGTTTCGTAATTAGAAAAGTGGGCAGTGCCACGCTCATAAAGAAAAAAGTTATAGTTTTTAGCTTTGCACTTGATATTTGATTAAAATTTAGAATGCGATTAAAATTCATGAAGGGGCGTAGCAACGCGCGCCGGGATTTTCTAGTATATATAAAAGTGAAACTCTGTGTGTGTGTGTGTGTGTGTGTGTGTGTGTGTGTGTGTGTTAGCTATAGACTCCGAAACTGTAAAACCGATCGGGCTCAAACTTTGGTAAGTTGTTGTACACATACCAGGGAGTGTTTATGGGTGGAAAAAAGTGGGCGGGGCCACGCCCATAAAAAATTAGTTATCAGTTATAGCTACTTGCACTTGACCGATTTTTCTGAAACTTTGCACACATATCGAGCTGTCATGACTAAATAATTTCGTGATAAGAAAAGTGGGCGGGGCCACGCCCCTAAAAAAGTTTTAATATTGAGGTACTTGCACTGGACCGATTTTTCTGAAACTTTGCACACATATTAAGCTGTCATTACTTTATAATTTCGTGATTAAAAAAGTGGGCGGTGTCACGCCCATAAAAAATTAGTTATCAGTTTTAGCTACTTGCACTGGACCGAATTTTCTGAAAGTTTGCAAACATACTGAGCTGTCATGACTTTACACTTTTGTCATTAGAAAAGTGGGCAGTGCCACGCCCATTAAAAAAAGGTATCATTTTGAGGTACTTGCACTGGACCGATTTTTCTGAAACTTTGCACACATATTGAACTATCATAACCTTATGATTTCGTGATTAGAAAAGTGGGCAGAGCCACGCCCATAAAAAAAAGTTTTAATTTTGAGGTACTTGCACTGGACCGATTTTTCTGAAACTTTGCACACATATTGACTTTACAATTTCGTGATTAGAAAAGTGGGCAGGGCCACGCCCATAAAAAAATTATAATTTTTAGGTTTTTGCACTTGATATTCAATTAAAATTAAGAATGAATTTTGATTCATTAAGGGGCGTAGCAACGCGCGCCGGGTTTGGCTAGTACATATATAAAAAAAGGGCAACATACATTTATCCTTTTTATGATTTTGTTTAATTTACATAAATATTATTGGTATATTCACAAAAAGTCCTAAGTGTGGTTTTGTCATAATTTCCTCAAAAAAATTAAGTAAATGAAAAGTTTTTTTTTTATTATTAAATAACACAAGTTCACAGATGCCACTGATTATCTAAATATTATCGATAAATTCAATATTTATTTATAAGCAATTGTTTTAAGTATATAGTTAAATTAACTCAAAAGATTATATTTACATTCAACAAATCACGAAAACGCTTTCTTACTAGAAATTTGTTGTCTAGGGGAACAATTGCCCCACTGAAGGACGAAATTAAGTATTTAGGAGTAATCCTTGTTTTTTATTCAAACTGCATATTGAAAACATTTGTGCGAAGGCAATTAAGTGTAGTCGTTCCTTATACCACTTAATTAATGAACAAGATACTTATTTACACAAATGTGTATTCGACCTATTGTGACCTATGGCTTTCAAATCTGGTACCAAATGGCTGCTAAAACCCATACAAAAAATTATTCGGAACAAACAGAACAGATATCCCACTCATCTTCTACCATGGTGTAATTACCTAAGGTGATAGCGTAAATGAGAGCATTTTTTGGTCTCATTTTTTTAAATATGGAGTTTGACAATTCTTGGCACTGAAATCTCATTTTTATATATGGAGTTTGACAATCATTAGGGCACAAAAACATAATCAGCTGGGCTGGCACCATCACCTGTATAAGTGTACCCTGTTTTCTACATAGAAAAACTTTGACTTCAAAATGTTTAATTCATTGACAGGAGAACTGACTCTGACTTTTAATGATAAATGCAGAACGTCAAATTTCGAAATAATAATACATTTGCTGAACAACTATCTTTTGTTTATAAGACACGTTATAATGATTGTTTTAAAATTTCTTATAACTTTAAGTTGATACGAAATGATTTATGAACAACTTTTCATTAAAACGGTGATACCTATTAGTAGTTTCTTTATTTAATTAATCAGATGAAAGTAGTTGTAATACTATTTGTAATTTCTTAAGACTCTCTTAATAATATTGGCAAAATGAATAACTTTAAATAAATAATAATAAAAACAAATTTATTTCATATACAATTTATTTTTTACGAATTTAATTCGGTACCTTTTTAACTGTACTTTTAACCTATCATTGTAAAAAAATGGCGTCTAGTTTATGAAGATAAGGCAGTTTTCAATATATTATTTTTTGACAATAGATTTAAAAAAATAATCAAACTTGGCAGCATCTATAATTGAAGCGTACAGAATTTTTCAGTCAGAAAATTTTTTGCATTTTTTTTTAAAGAATAAACAAAACAAACAAACAAATTTTATAAGAAAAATAAGAGAACTTTTTTCGAGTTTTTATAAATTTAATTAAAATATATAATACATCACTAAGAAATGTGTGAACAAGTTAACATTCAGTGACAATTTTTAGGGGATGAAGAAGCAAACTAAAGTTTTTGTTTGAAGAATTTCATGTCTTAATTGTATTTGTTGTTTTAAGACAATAATCAAATAATTTAATAAATCTATCTGTAGTGTAATCAATGGTAATCAAGTAAAAATAATTTATTCTAAATGAGCAACAGTAACTACACAATGTCAGCTCCTCAACAGTATTCCTTACGTTGGAACAACTACTTTCGCCATTTAACTTATGCTTTGGACAATCATCGTGTGAACGATGATTTCGTCGATGTCAGCCTTTTGTGTGACGGTCGTAAAATAAAGGCCCACAAAGTCGTTTTATCTGCTTGTAGTTCATACTTTAAGGAGATTTTCACCGAAAACCCCCATCCACATCCTGTCATTATATTTAAATTCATTAAATATGAAGATCTCAATTCAATTGTAGAGTTCATGTATCAGGTAAGAGTCTAATTTGTTCAAATCTACACTGGAAAATTAAAAATTTTGATTTTTCAGGGTGAGGTAAATGTACAACAAGAGGCTTTGCAATCATTTTTGCAAACTGCGGAACTGCTAGCAGTACAGGGTTTAACAGCAGAAGAAAAAGAAAAACCAAAACCACCAGCTCCATTGATTGAAGAAGATAAATTATTGAAATCTATACCGAGCACTATACGAGCTGTAAACGATGTAGCTACAGCTACCCAGACCATAGATATACCCCTGCTTCATACAACCACCACTTCACAACAGATCCAAATTCCGCAGCTACAGACTCATTCTCAGACAACCTCAGTTCCTCATCAGCAACAGCATCAAGTTCAAACGCAAATTCAACACATACAAGTGCATCAAAATACTTCGCCTGCGACAACTCATCAAGTGAGTTCATTAACAGGACACCATCATCACTCACAGCAACAGTTACAGGTGCAGCATCAAGTTCAACAGCAACAACCATCGCAGACTCAGCAAGTTCAAGTGAATACACAACCCACGCAATTAAGTGCAAATATTGTTACACTGCCGGCTACACCAAACAATTCGATAAAAAAACGTAAAATAACATTTTCCGATGATGATGACAATATTTACACTACCGAATCGGTGGATGAACAAACTATTGTAAAGAGTGAGAATCCCTTTTCTTTTTTGTGTAACTAAAATCTTTATATTTTTTAAATATAATTTTGGTAAATGTCTTAAACATAATTTTAAAAGTATGAGATGTAGTAGTTTTTTTTTGTAGTTATATAATGTTAGTGATCATAAAATTTTAATACTATGGAAAAAATCTTTCACTAAAAAAAGAACAAACGTTATTCCTTAGAAATTTTAATTCTACTTGCATTTTTTTTAGCTGCAGACATGACACTTTTAAGAGGAACCATAAAGATGGATATTCCCGAATATATAGTAAGCGAAGTTGATGATCGCCTGTCGGATGGTGAAGGGCCATCAGGAAATAATCAAGATTCAGCAAATAGTGGTCAAAATGTTAGCCAATATCCATCTGAATACGAAATACTAACGGAATCCGAAATAGAAGAAAAATTTCATCATGGTGATAACTCGGATATGGCACTTGAAATGGGTAAATTTCGAAACTGGCTATATTATGTATCTCCATTAAATTTTATACTTAAAATTTATTTTTTTAAGGTCGATTATTAAATCCAACTACCACATCGACCAGCGCATCACAAAATGTTCTAGAAGATACGACAACCTCCAGTTCTAACGTCCTAACAACGATTAAAACTGATAACAAAGTCAGTTCTACAGGTCAGTTAACAATTATTTTTAATGATTTTTTTTACATAATAATGTTGGTTTTGTATACGTATAAATGTTAAATATTTTTTTTTATAAATTGTAAGTTCCTTTGCTGATTTAATTTTTTTTTTTATTTTTTATTTTTTGTTCTTAATTAAAGAAAATATAGAAAAGGTTATCTTTGTGTCTTAACAACGAATATGTCTCCAAAGTAAATGCTAGTCATTATAATTTAACTGTTTTGTTTCTATTTATTTTATTTGTGTTTTTATTACCTAATTTCTATTATGTGTTGTAATATTTTATGTAGCAATTTGTTTTAATTCGACTACTGTCTGTCAACATACATGATAGCTCAGAATAATCTATATGGCTTTAATTAATAATAGCTTTTTTATTTATGCGATTAATATTATTTTTTAGTAAAGTTATTTATGTCACCGTTTTACTCTAAATCGTATCTAATGTTCAGATAACAAACCCCCTGGTTACCGACTTTCTTAGATACTTAATTGGGACGCGAACATTAATACATTTAATAATTCTCTATTAGATTCGCAAGAACTTGCTCCTTTTAATATATATTTCAAATCTTTTCGCAAAATTTTGGGTGGGTGTAATGACCATTTTTATTTTGAGTATTGGTTTTTAGTTGAGAAATGATTCTTGTCTTGTTAACATGGAGGTCAGTTAAAATCGCTTGTGCACAAAATAATGTGTTCACCAAATATTTCTCTTATGAACCTGCACCTGCAATATGTGTTGTGGCACCAACATGTTGAAACCACAGGGTTGAATGGTTCTCCACAGTTGCCTAACTCATTCATTATTTTGAGTAGTATTCGCAATTGGAGCTCTTTCGGCAATTGGAAGGCTTCTTACAGATCTATGATGAAAACTTCCAAATTCCTGTCGACATATTGAATATTATTTTTTGTTTTGGTACGTTGTTAGATTGTTTAGTAATTGACTTACAGTTCCCCAAGTCTTCTTAAAAAAACGCTAGAAAAAAAAAAACAAAAATGCATGCGGAATAAAACCATACACAAAGCTCATTTTGTGCCACCAAGTACATGTTTGAATGAAGTAATTGTCTAGTTGATTTTTATAAAATTTAACTGAGAAAAAAAAACAAAAATAAATAACTAGTTTCCATAGATGTTTCAATGCGTATTTGATATTTCCTAGAAATATTTTGTATCCAAAATATAAGTAGTTATTTGTTTATTTTTATGTGATGAAGTTTAATAAATGAAATGTATAAAAATAAAAAAATGTTTTGTTGTTGGTTGTTTCTTCATTTTTCTTTCTGTATTTTTAGATTTACCCAATAATAAATGGGCAGAATGTCAGTTTTGCAAAATGGTTATAACAACAGTTAATCTTTGGAGACATATTCGTACCCAGCATACACCTCAGCCACCGCGAAAATGTGAATTGTGTAACAAAAATTTCAAAAACAAATACAGTCTACGAGAGCACATACGCATTTCACACGAACAAAAGTTGGCCCTTAAGACGGAAAACTGATCAATAGTTAAAGAATGTAAATATTTCATTCTAAGAAGCTAGTCGCCATAAATAATCACACAGAATAAATAAATCAAAAATATTAAAAAAATATTTCCCTTATAAAAAATAAAGTTTGATTCTAAAAACGGTGAATAATTTTATGTTAACACCATATTAAAAATCTATTTTTGAATTTATTATAGGTTTTTAAACAAAAGTTTTATGATTAAAAAAAAAAAATATGAGGGCGAATAAATATACGCGAGAGACTATATACAAATTAAAAATGCTTAATTGTCATATTTGTATGTCCCAAGTTGGAGCATTTTAAGTATAGGCTCTTGCTACATTGAATATACCTTAAATAATTATAAGAATTTTAAAATTTAGAAAAAAAAAAATAAAAACATTTTGAATAATACTATATGGATATACATATACCATTTCATTTATATAAAAGTATGTATGTATATAATAAATTTATGATACAAAACCTATAGATATCTATATTTAAGTAGTTTAATGTAAATACTAAATATGCTATTTTATTTAGATTTTATTCTTGAATATTGGAATATACATTTATATTTTATTCTATTTTGTTTTTAATTTTTCCACACTCATGATTAAGAATTTGAAATTCTATTAAGTATTTTTTTTTTGTTTTGTATTTGAAAGTACATATATAAAAGTATTATCTGAGATTAATTTGATTAAAACAAATTTATTTTGAATATAAAAATATACAATTGAAATCAATTTGTATTAATGTTTATTTTAATTTTCATTTACCTCATCATTCAAGAAAAAAAAAAAAAATAAATATTTTGAATTTAAAAAATTAATGTGAAATATTCAAAAATTCTTTTATTTTATTAGTACGTTGTGGAAAAACCAAATGTTTTATTTCAGTTAATATTTCTCAAAAAATCACAGCGATTTTAAATTTAATTATACACCAATAAGAAACCAAAACAAGTGCATCAAATGTTTCATTTTCAAAATAGATTTTTTTTGTTCATCACATACATATTGGGCAAAATTACTTAAATATGTAATAGACATGTTGGCGTTCGAACTCAATTAAATATATTGTATTATCTTTGTCCCAATGGACATTTTTTTGAACATATACCTTTCCCTAAATGGTCCGTATGAACTCCTTGTTTTTACTTACAATTTATAGACATTCGACTTTGTGCTCATATCCATTTTCAATTCATCAGTGGAAACTGTACCCCACATACAATCCTTCGGATCTAAACCAACAATTCCTTTTTGGAATCATTTTAAATAGCCATCACGAAAGCCAAGTTCTATAAAACCTACTACATAGCGCAGTGCACTCTAAACAGATCTTCCCTGAATATTATCATGCTGAGCCTCACTGGTGACGTGCGAGTCAATAAAACCCTTCAGATATAGAATGATCAGTTCTTTTAACGCCCTTAGCTAAAGAGACGATAGGCTCAAAGATCTAAATTTTTTGGCTTTGAGTGTCCTGTTTTACCGGTCTTGGGTATACAAAAAAACTCCTCTTTCTCCACCCCTTAAGTATATATAAATATCTTCTCAAGAGACAAATAGCTTCGTAAACGGTAAGAGAAATTGATCCGAAACGTTTTGCAGCATAACTGGGATAATCTCATCCGAATCCATAGGCCTAAAAGGAATTAATTAATCATCTGTCTCCCGCTTACTATCTGTTGACCCCAAGTTACATTTTAAGCATCCTTACTTACAACCCAGAAAGCTCTGAGCGTCTGCTTTTCAATATGTTTATTCAATTACCGTAAAGACTTTTGATGTTTTCCTGCACCTTAACTCATTTACAGACTCAACGGACTTTCTAATTTCTTGATATCTACTTTGGACTTGTTCAAGCACACTTTTCCAGTCGTCAGCCTTTCTACTGGCCTACTTCCTAACCATAGACTTTTGAATCCTTATTTCTATAAACCATAACGTTTTTTGCTACCTTTTCCCCGAAAGGATTAACGAGCAAGTCGCCTTTTAATTTTTCCAGCTCTTAAGGAAATAATTTTTGCTTATAACTTTATTATTATTATTTTTTTATGTGAACAATTTGTTAACATTTATGAGATAAAAAACATGCACTCGTTATTTGATCATACCTCAATAAGTTTTTGGACGATTATGTTGGGTTTTAATAGTGTATATTCCCAAATATTTCCAAAAGATTGATAATACATACATACATGTGGGGTGGTCTTAAATTTTATTTCCATCAACCTTTGGTTGATAACTAATATATAAAGTCGATATGTGTATATGTGTAGGGGAAATATCGAAGTAGACCACTACCATTTCAGGTACCTTTTCGACCGATTCTTAACTTTCCGCCATCTTTTTTGATGATATTTGAAGTTCCGTAATCAAAGCAGTTGTGTACCTCATCATATTCCGAATAAATCCGAGCACCTTTGCAGCACTTTTAACGAGCCTGTCTTCAAGTGGTTCTCTTCATCCACTTTTGCAGTACTATAGACTATAATCATTGAAGAATCTTTGACTTCACCAAACCATAAATCAGAGCGATTCCGAGTTCTGGTTCACAGAATGTTGCCGCAGATCCCCTTTTCGTCTGCCCAGCTCTGCCTACGTGTACCTTATGAATAGGGGAGTCGATCAAGCTCCGTCAGTCTGCCCGTCTGACCGTGTGTATGTTGAAATCAACTTTTTGAAGCCCCCCGAAATTGCCTGGACCCGGGTGAGGTATTACAATATCAGCAATACTCGGGAGTAGATCGGTATTGAAAATCAGAAACATTGGTACATAAACAACAGAGATTTAAGCAAAAAACCACGACCACCTTGATTTTTTTTTTCACAACAACAACATACAACGCATACATACAAACGTGGTATACTGACTAGAGTAAACGTTGTATCGAATCCCAGCTGAGCCAAAAAAATTTGTTTTTTTATATGTATATTATTTATATTTTTATTATTTTTTTATATATTTTTTTTTTAATTTTTTTTTTAAACACATATGTAATTTATAATTTTACAATGGGATGTTTTTATATATGTATGTTTTTTATATGTATGTACGTATTTCATATCAATGATATGAATGGTGATACAAACAATTGTTATTGCATGACTACACTTTGTGAAGGGTATATAAGATTCGGCACGGCCGAATATAGCACTCTTACTTGTTTATCAAAGGTTTGTACAATAAATAAATCTTTTATAAATTAAAAATTAATTTTATTGATTTAAATATACATAAATTAAAAATAAACAAATTTAGTTCTAATAATTTTATCATCGTTCTTCTGATTTTTAGGTAAATTTTTGTTGTGCAAAATATGCAAACGGAAATTAAATTCACCAAATGCGCTCAGACGCCATATTGCCTCAAAACACTCAAAAATAATGGGGAAGGAGTTTGATTGTTCTGTGTGTCATAAGGGTTTCAAAACAAAATGGTCATTATCGACACACAACTCCAGATTTCATCGTGATATGAAACCAGTGAAGGAATGTATAAAAATGGAATTTATGGAATAAGGTTTTATGCACATATGTATCTTTTGTTTAAAAATTAATTTATTAAAGAAAAACAACAGCATTGTAAAAAAAATAAGATTTTATTATTATATTCAAAGAAAGTTAAATGCGTTTCATCGCGTTTTATTTTTGTAACTTAAAACTGCAAGTGTTTAATCCAACATACAATTTAAATTTCTTCAAAACCAGGAAGAGGAAATTTTTCACTGAATTTTTCAATTTCAGCGCGTAAGGCGAGTACTTTAGCTTGAATTTCAGAATTGTTGTGAACAGTGTGATGGAAATCGGCCAATTTCGGACCAGAAACCTTAACGGCTTCGCCGCAAATCTTAAGGGCAGCATCAATATATTCGACAACGACGTCAATGTCGCTTTCGACGAAACCACGAGTCGTCAAAGCAGGTGTACCTAAACGTATGCCAGAAGGATTCATAGCTGATTTGTCGCCAGGTACGGTATTTTTATTACAAGCAATACTAACTTCTTCCAAAATGTATTCGGCCCGAGATCCAGAAAGACCAACATTACGCAAATCGACCAAAACTAAATGTACATCAGTGCCACCAGTTGCAATGCTATAGCCCTTCTTTATTAAACCATCACATAAGCGACGCGCATTAGCTATAACTTGGGCTTGATATTCTTTGAATTCAGTAGCCTTGGCTTGCTTAAAAGCGGTAGCAATTCCGGCAATGGTATTGTTATGGGGACCACCTGTTTAATACAAAAACTATTTTGAGTCAATTCAATATATTAGTGCTGACGTTATTTGGCGAATATATAAATACCTTGGAGACCGGGGAAAATGGCATTGTTTATACGATCTTCGATATCGTACATAACTTTGTCGCCATTGGGTTTAACCTTGCGTACGCCCTTACGGAAGAACACGACACCGGCACGAGGTCCTCTTAATGTCTTGTGCGTGGTGGTGCTGACAACATCAGCATACTCGAATGGCGAAGGAATGAGTCCGGCGGCAACCAAACCAGCAACATGGGCCATATCAGCAAACAAATAGGAATCATTGTCATTGCACACCTTGCGGAAGCGAGCGTAGTCTAAACATCTCGAGTAGCAAGAAACTCCAGCAATAATAACTTTAGGCTTAAATAGTTTGGCATTGGCCTCTAAGCCGTCATAATCGATAATACCAGTCTTAGGATCAACTTTGTAGGGCATCGATTCGAAGAAAATCGAAGTGGCCGAAATGCGCTTATTAGCAGTCATGAAGCCATGAGTTAAATGACCGCCATCGGGCAAGTCTAAACCCATTATACGATCATGTGGTTGCAACAAACCAGTGTAGACAGCAAAGTTAGCTGGAGACCCAGAATAGGGTTGCACATTTACACCCCATTCCTCGGAATTCAAGTTGAATGCTTCCAAAGCTCGTTTCTGGGCCAAAACTTCAATTTTATCAATGAATTGATTTCCACCATAATAACTTTACAAATATAAATAAAAATTTATAAATACAGAGAATATCCAACGAATTGTTATAGAGCTTGTATTCTAGCTCTTAAGTTCATTAATAATTTGTTCTTAATAAAGAATTCAAGTTTTATATGTAATAATGAATTATGTAATACACTGAAAACCGAAGTGAAATGCATTTTCGAAACTAGCTACGGTTTTGACATCAGCATTCTGATCGGAATTTTAGTGTTGGTTGTAAATATCACCTAATTAACTCACAAAAATCCAAAACGTATTTATGCATTCTTAAGGCAATTTAATGCATTTATATATCTACACATATTAATTTAAGTAACAGTTGAAGCAGAAAAAAAAACAATTTTATACTTAATACAATTTGAAAATGGAATAAATAAAAATTAAAATTACATCCAGAGCAAAATTGTGTTCAACGAAAATTTCGACGGCGTTGCAGCTCATAATATGAATTTAACACGTTCGATGTTTTATAGTTAACATCTCATAATAATAATTATTATTACGATTCTGACAATAATAATAATAATAATGATAGTTAAAATATAATTTCAACATTTTTATTAAGGTTTAGGTGATTTGCGGAAGAAGCCTTATGGGAGCCTAGGACCAATAATAGATCAACAACAGCGAAATTTGCTAACCGCATTTGCGGAAATATTAAACAATATTCTGTTGAATTTTCTAATAAAGAGATACATTGATTCCAATATCGAAAAATCGGGCTAGATAAGAATCGATTACAACCATAACTATGATTAAAAAGTAAAGTTATAGAGCGAATAAAATTGATTAAATACTCACCGTTTGCCAGGTAAACCTTCAGAATATTTGTTATGTAAGCAAGAACCTAAACATTCCAAAACAGCCAAAGAAGTGAAATTTTCACTGGCAATCATTTCCAATCCTTTCACTTGACGTTGCTTTTCATTTTTAATTAATTCTAAAAGCTCAGAATCGAGCTCTTTAATCGATGAATTCAAAAGCTTGCAATTTCCAGACATTTTCTAAAAAAAAAGAAAAAATTAAATAGAACGGTAATTTAAAGAAAATTTATATGAATGATTTTAAATACTTTAGCAGTCATTCTTTGAAACTTTATTTTTATTTATTTTTTTTTTTTGTGAAAAAAAAACTTGTTAAAGTAACGATGTTGTCTTTTTTAATTTTAAATTACAATTGTCAATGTAATTTTTCCATCATTTCAAATTTTAAAAATTGCATTCTGCAAAAATAAATTCAATAATACATTTATACGTCAAGCTGCTATCTAGGAGCAGAGGTTAGAACCAAGATTAATTTTGAAACTGATAACGTACGGACGTTATGCGTTTTACTGGCAAAAAAACAAAACAGCTTCATAATTACGGTAGTTATTTAATAAAAAAAAAAAATACTTTAAAGGTACCTTTTAATTTTTTTTTTTTTTGTATTCTATAATCGTAAGACGTTAGTTAGATTTTATTTTTATAACTACGTGAAACGATTATTTTACGTAGAGTACTGCTTTGCAACTAAATTTATTATAAAAAATACTTTTACTTTTCTTAAAGTATATAAAAATATTTTGATAAGAGCGTTCAATTCTTGAAATAGAAATAAACAAAAATAATTCTTATCTTCAAAACTTTTTTAAATACAAACTAAATTGAAAAACAATTTCACATACTAAAAGTATACCTGAGAGATCGAAACAAAATAATTCTATTATAAATGTTCTGGGGCCGAATTACGGCATTCGAACGTGATCGAAATTGCAAAATTCTTATTAGAATCTCTATACCTAAAGCACAGTGAACTCGATCGTTCGAGTAAAATTTCGATCGTGATCGAATGCCGTAATTCGTCCCCTGGTACTTAATTTTTGCAATTAACTAAATTACACACTATCGAACATGAAACAAATTTACTTTCAATTTTCCATACACAAAAATATTTATCTAACAGGGAGTTAATACAACTGGTAATTACTACACCATTTCCAATTGTATTTCAGAAATTTCAATTTGTATTTTAGAATTTTCCTATTGGTTTTTCAGAAATTTCCAATTGTATTTTAGAATTTTCCAATTGTATGACATTGAAAATTTTACTCTGGCAAGATAAGACTCTTTAGTCATGTCGCGTCATATATGTATATGCATGAGTACTTAATAACTACTCTTAAATTTGGGAAAGTAGTTGGCCAATTCACAAACGACCCATGTCTTATGTATAGAAATACTATACAATATACATACATACATCTCGTTTATTACTTTTGAACACAATTTTCAATGTATTGTTGTAAGCACGTATAATATTAACATGCAACAAAACAACACGAACAAATCCCAAATAAAACTTGAATGTGTTGAAAAAGTCAAAATTTTTTAGAACTGCAAAATCATTGTTTCATTATAGATGGACATGCTGATTGTCATTTTTTTAAACAATTGCAGATAAAGCTTAAAAATTTTGAAAAAACAGCGCGAAAATTTAAAAAAAATTATTAAATTGAAAATGTAAAAATTGTGAATTAAATTATTGTAAAAACTTTAAAATCTAATAAATCAAGCAAAATCGAGGCTAAGATGACGGTAGAGGGTATTAGCAGATTCAACAAGACCGAATAAAGCGCTCTTACTTGTTGAATATATAAAAAAAAACGCATTGAAATACTTAACGCACTATTTAGACCCTGATAAAATAAGTTCTACACACCTAGGTAGTAAATATTGATAGCCACATAATTATACCCTTCACCTGTGGTGCACAAGGCTATATATAGCTTTGTCATGTCAATTTCTTCAATTTTCATTTCCGACCCCATAAAGTATATATTTTCTGAAAGGTTATGAATAGAGGAGTCGATTGAGCCCTGACCGTCTGTCCGTGTGTTGGTTGAAATCAACTTTTAGAAGCAACTATATGTTCCTCAGATCTGTATATGGTATCAATCTCTTGGAAATATCCAGGAATGAATCGCTATTGAAATTCAGCACAATCGCCCCATAACTTTCTGAGATATGAGCAAAAAACCACGACCACCTCGTTTTTTTTCACAATTACAACAACAACATACATACATAGATACATGTAAAAAAAATACCAAACAAAAAAAATTACAAAAAAAAAAAATATTAAAAATAAGAAAAAAATAATAAAAAAAAACTACAAAAAAAAATTTTTAAAAAATTTTTTAAAAATTTTTCTAAAAAAATTTTTTAAAAAAATTTAAAAAAAATAATAAAATATAAATAATATATTAAATAAAATAAAATTTTTTTGGCTCAGCTGGGATTCGATGCCACATTTATTCTAACGTGTACGTATGCACGTATTTTATATGGGATGAATAGTGATACAAACAATTGTTATTGCATGACTACACGTTGTGAAGGGTATATAAGATTCGGCACGGCCGAATATAGCACTGTTACTTGTTTAAAACTCAAGGTGTTGTGGCCAGATGATAGGTATATCAAAAAAAAGAAATTTCTTTTATTTATTTATTTGGTTTCAATACAAATCTTACAAGGCCAATAATACATGTATCGTTAGATAAATATGTATGTCTATTAAAAATTATATATGTATAAAATGAAGGTAAGGCAATTTATAAA
Source organism: Phyto melanocephala (assembly GCA_941918925.1). Lineage (NCBI taxonomy): Eukaryota > Metazoa > Arthropoda > Insecta > Diptera > Rhinophoridae > Phyto > Phyto melanocephala. The sequence continues at coordinate 134,799,011 of OW799234.1, read as the reverse complement.
AAGATATTTAAAATTCTAAATAGAAAATAAATAAAATAAAAAATGACACCCCAGCCATATACATAAATATTACATCAATTATAACAGACAAATAATGAAATTCAAGCATATAATATTTTTCTCTTATAGGAGTAACAAGCATAAGAAAACAGTTTTAGAGAAGCAGGTCATTGGTTCCAAACTCGACATATCCTTATCAAAAAATATCTTTCAAAGACTGACAGATGTATACGTGGTATATTAATTTGAATATTGCGTGTTGAATTAATAAAAGTTGTTGACAGTAGAATGAGACAATCCGCTTCTTATTGTACTATAAAATTTAAGTAAAAGTCGCAACTTCAAATAGTTTTGGAAGTTAACACCTAAAAACTTGGGAGTAAATTCTGATACAAGATTATGACTACGTAATGAAATATTAAAAACATATCTAATTAGTCTCCTAATTATATCCTCGGTGCCAAGAATTGTCAAATTCCATATCAAAAAATGTAGTTTGACATACTTCAGAACAAAAAAAAAAAACAATCAGCTGGGCTGGCACCACCACCTTTAAAAGTGTACCCTTATTACACCATGGTTTGAACGTCGATAATTTTTTTTCGTGTAAAAGTTCACTTACTGCAAAACATGAGTTATAAATCCACTCATTATTGCTATATATGGCATCACTTATGATCAGCACGTTTTTTTTAATCACACACACAAAGATGAAAAATAATTATATGTATTAATTTGTAAACAAATCATGCTTTGATAAATTTTCATTATATTTCACACACTTTTCTTTTTTTTTTTTTTTTGGCAAGTTATGTTGAAATATAGTAACGAGTTGTATATTTACATAAATAACAAATATCTAAAACTCGTAAATAATTTTATAGTACATGGTCGATAATATAAAAAAAACTGTTTGTTTTATAAATTAACTTTAATACTTACTGTTGAATAGTCGACGGCAACAGATCGCTTCTGAATAAATATTTCTTTGGGTGTACTACGTGTTGTGTAGCAACAGCAGGGAAAAAAGATACCAGTATTTGCAACGGTCGATACGGAATTTCCGAAAGTAATTGTGCTTCGTTTAACATTATTGCTAAAGCTGTGGTATCTAAAATGAACTACCGCAATGAATGCTCTGCTATTAACAGCAGCTGATATTTGACGTAATAATGAATACATTTTCTTTTTACGACGTATGTTTTACCAAGTCTGTCTTGCAAATATAATTCTATACAACGAGAAAGTTCAAATCAACTGAAAACAAGATTATGTTTGAGATTGGAAAAAATACTAACGCTTCTTCTTACATACATAAATGACGTGAATCCTGCCTTTTTATTGTTAATTTTTCGTAATGATAAGACTCTTATTAATGTATGTGGTCTATCGATTGTGATTACCAGTGGTCTCAATTGATAAACTTCTGATCTTTGTTTCTTTTCAAATTTGTTTATGTTTTATGTGGTATAAAGCAAATCATCTTATAATTTTTGTAAATGTCTATTAGATCAAGCCGATGCAAAATAAGCGGCGGCGTTAACAAGAAAAAAGCATGTTTTAAACGATTACTGCTGCAGTTATTTTATAAACACAGAGGACACAGCAGGTTACCGACAACAATCTATCAAAAATTAAATACATACATATGTATGTGAGAATGACTGTTGTAGCTGTGTCCAATTTAGGCTGATGCAAGGCATATTAGCTCTGTTCCACATGCATAACGAAACAGTCCGAACTTGCCCAAAGTTACCCAAAAGCGTTCCACATAACAATTTTTGTTCAATTATGAGAGTAATTGAGAGAGTAATTTTTTCCATTTGCACGAACTTTTTCTTTGGGTAAGTTTCCGAACAAGAATTTAACAATCAGCTGTTTTTTGTTTACATATGAAACTGAAAATTAATCAAAAAATTTGCAAGCAAAAAAAAAAGTTTAGTTTTTTTTAAAAAGTATATAAAAAGCAAAATGGAAGGTTTTAATGAAAAAGTTAAAGTGGTAAATACATTAGTGAATAGATATCTCCCTTGTTCTTTAAAATAAATACTTTTAAAAAATTTACACTGGCTCAGCTTTTCTTTCGGTTATTTTTAAATTATTTTTAACATCTGTTGGCAATGATGCAAATGTTTTGTTTTTATAATGTTATTGCTTTTAAGCGTCTTAAATCACTTAAATAGATTTTTATTTAAAAAGTAAGCACCATTAGTATTACAAGAAGTGCAAAAATGGTTTTTTGAGTTCCAGCAATTTTGGGTAGTTTTGGCAAATTTAGAGAGTAATTTTTATTTTACTCTCATTAGTCCGAACTTGTCCGAGATCTTGTGGAACACACCTATTAATTCATCAGGCACTCTTGATTCGCCAGCTGATTATTTTTTTCAACACTTATTTTAAATTTCAGCTGTCAAAATGCATAAATAAAAAACTATTTTCTCTCTTTTCTAATTTATTTCAAATGCCAAACAGAGGCATATCCCAAGGTGGATTGAAAAGGCGACCGTAGAAAATCAGCTGATTATTTTTTTTTATTTTGCTGAGTACTTTGAGTGCCAAATGAATTCGTCTTTGTTTACTTTTTCATATATTTTTTTAATTTGAAAAAGAAAATTTTGTGTAATAAACAAGTAAGAGTGCTATATTCGGCCATGCCGAATCTTATTTACCCTTCACGACGTGTAGTCACGCAATAACAATAGCTTGTATCACCATTTATCTCATATGAAATACGTACATACATATAAAAAACATACTTTTAAAAAACATCCCATTGTAAAATTATAAATTTAAGTATGTGTTAAAAAAAAATATATAAAAAAAATTTTGAAAAATAAAACAAAAAAATTAAAAAAAAAATTAAATAATATATAAAAAAATAAATAAAAAAATATTAAAGAAATAAGAAATATTAAAAATAAAAAAAATTAAAAATATAAATAATATATAAAATAAAAATTAAAAAATAATTTTTTTTGGGCTCAGCTGGGGCCACGTTTACTCTAACCAGTATACCACGTCTGTATATATGTATGTTATTGTTGTATGTTGTTTTTGTGTTAAAAAAATGAGGTGGCCGTGGGTTTTTGCTCATATCTCAGTTTTTTATGTAGCTCTGGCAGTCTGTACGTCTGTATGTTGAAATCAACTTTTTTAAGCCCCCCAACATCGCCTGGACCCGCGTGAAGTATTAAAATATTGGAAATATTCAGCAGCAGAACAGTATTGAAAATCGGTACATAAACAACTGAGATATGAGGAAAAAAACCACGACTTCATCGTTTTTTTACAATAACAACAACATACACACATACAAACGTGGTATACTGGTTAGAGCAGGATACACTTACACAGGTGGCGGTGCCAGCCCAGCTGATTATTTTTTTGTGTGCCAATGTTTGTCAAACTCTATATACACTCAGGTCTTTTTTTATGCGGTAGATGCGTTCCACATAAAACCGCATAAAAAAAATCGCATAAAAAAAGACTAGCTCCATACAGAAACTGGGGATGCGTTCCGGAATTTAAAAAAATCGCATAAATTGAAATTAAAGTATTAAAAATGTACCAAATTCGCATAAAACAAGTAAGAGCGCTATATTCGGCCGTGCCGAATCTTATATACCCTTCACAACGTGTAGTCATGCAATAACAGTAGTTTGTGTCACCATTCATCCCATATGAACTACGTACATACATATAAAAAACATTAATATATAAAAACATCCCATTGTAAAATTATAAATTCACGTATGTAGGTTAAAAAACAAAAAAACACAAATTAATTATAAAAAAAATTTAAAAAAAAAATTATTATATACATAATATATATAAAACAAAAAATAAAAAAATTAAAAAAAAATAATAAAAATATAAATAATATATTAAATAAAAAATAAAACAAGTAACAGTGCTATATTCGGCCGTGCCGAATCTTATATACCCTTCACAACGTGTAGTCATGCAATAACAATTGTTTGTATCACCATTCATCCCATATAAAATCCGTGCATACGTACACGTTAGAATAAATGTGGCATCGAATCCCAGCTGAGCCAAAAAAATTTTATTTTATTTTATTTAATATATTATTTATATTTTATTATTTCTTTTATATTTTTTTTTAAATTTTTTTACATTTTTTTTTTAGTTTTTTTTTATTATTTTTTTCTTATTTTTAATATTTTTTTTTTGTAATTTTTTTTGTTTGGTATGTTTTTTACATGTATGTATGTATGTTGTTGTTGTAATTGTGAAAAAAAACGAGGTGGTCGTGGTTTTTTGCTCATATCTCAGAAAGTTATGGGGCGATTGTGCTGAATTTCAATAGCGATTCATTCCTGGATATTTCCAAGAGATTGATACCATATACAGATCTGAGGAACATATAGTTGCTTCTAAAAGTTGATTTCAACCAACACACGGACAGACGGGCAGACGGATAGACGGTCAGCGCTTAATCGACTCCTCTATTCATAAGCTTTCAGAAAATATATACTTTATGGGGTCGGAAATGAAAATTGTAGAAATTACAAACGGAATGACAAAGCTATATATACCCTTGTGCACCACAGGTGAAGGGTATAAAAAAATTTTTGTTTGGCTCAGCTGGGATTCGATGCCACGTTTTCTCTAACCAGTATACACGTTTGTATGTATGTATGTTGTTATATATATTTTTTTTAATTTTTTCATATTTTTTTTTAATTTTTTTTTTATTTTATTTTATTTTTTATTTAATATATTATTTATATTTTTATTATTATTTTTTTTTAATATTTTTTTTAAATATTTTTTTTTGTTTTATATTTATTATATACTAGCCAAACCCGGCGCGTTGCTACGCCCCTTAATGAATTGAAATGCATTCTGAATTTTAATTGAATATCAAGTGCAAAAACCTAAGAATTATAATTTTTTTTATGGGCGTGGCATTGCCCACTTTTCTAATCACGAAATTGTAAACTCATAACAGCTCAATATGTGTGCAAAGTTTCAGAAGAATCGGACCAGTGCAAGTACCTCAAAATGATACCTTTTTTTATGGGCGTGGCACTGCCCACTTTTCTAATCATGAAATTATTTAGTCGTGACAGCTCGATATGTGTGCAAAGTTTCAGAAAAATCGGTCCAGTGCAAGTACCTCAAAATTAAAACTTTTTTAGGGCCGTGGCCCCGCCCACATTTCTTATCACGAAATTATTTAGTCATGACAGCTCGATATGTGTGAAAAGTTTCAAAAAAATCAATCGAGTGCAAGTAGCTAAAACTGATAACTAATTTTTATGGGCGTGGCCCCGCCCACTTTTTTCCACCCATAAACACTCCCTGGTATGTGTACAACAACTTGCCAAAGTTTGAGTCCGATCGGTTTTACAGTTTCGGAGTCTATAGCTAACACACACACACACACACAGAGTTTCACTTTTATATATATAGATATTTTAATTATTTAAAAAAAATTTTTTTTTAATTTTTTTTTATTTTTTTTTTTAACATACATACCTAAATTTTTAATTTTACAATGGGATGTTTTTATATATGTATGTTTTTTATATGTATGTACGTATATCATATGGAATGGTGATACAAACTACTGTTATTGCATGACTACACGTTGTGAAGGGTATATAAGATTCGGCACGGCCGAATATAGCACTCTTACTTGTTTTTAGCTCCATTTGCTAAGCGGTCCAAAATTTTGATTTTGGTCTCTAAAGAAATCGTTTGTCGTTTTTTCTTATTTTTCTCCATATCAATTTCTTAAAATCGAATCCAAAAATATTTTTTATTTTTTTTACTAAACTGCAAACGTACGTATCGCTGCTGGTCTTCCCATGAAACGCATTAATTAACTGAAAGTACAAACCTTAACAGAAATCTACAAACTTTACAGAAAGCACAAATCTTAACAGAAATATCAAAGTCCAGTGTTATCAATTATCTAAATATTATTTTTATATAAAAATAAATTTGAATATTTAAAAACCGCGTAAATTCAAATTCGCATAAAAAATACCGCATAAAAAAGACCTGAGTGTATATAAAATAGGGATTTCAGTGCCAGGAATTGTCAAACTCCATATACATATCGTCGTTCTCAAATTATTGTGTTCAATAGGTATATGTTTTATGTGTCACATAGAACACAATAACTTGTAAACGACGATATATAAAATAGCAAACAAATTGCTCTCCTTTACGCTATATATACCTTATGTAATTACACCATGGCACAAAAAAATTTTTTTTTATATATAATTTTTTATTTTATATATTATTTATATTTTTTTTAAATTATTTTTATATATTTTTTAATTTTTTTTTTAAACACATACGAAAACTAATTTATAATATTACAATGGAATGTTTTTATATATGTATGTTTTTTATATGTAGTATGTACGTACATATTTCATGCGAGATGAATGTTGATACAAAAAATTGTTATTGCATGACTACACGTTGTGAAGGGTATATAAGTTCGGCACGGCCGAATATAGCACTTTTAATTGTATTATTTTATCATACACTAGCTTATGCCCGCGACTTCGTCTGCGTATTTATCGCGATAAAAGGTAGACTTAGTATTAACAACAAAAATAAAATTATTTGCAACACAAACAACCCGTTTAAGGTGGGTTATGATGAATTTGCCAACGACTTCGCGTTATTATCGCAATAAAAAGTAGCAGTATGTGTTAATCTAGGTTGTTATCTATCTATGTGCCGAATTTTATTTAGTTCCATTCAGCCGTTTTTGCGTGATTGAGTAACATATATCCAAACATACAAACATTCACATTTATATATGTATATAAAAGTGAAACTGTGTGTGTGTTAGTTGTAGACTTCGAAACTGTAAATCGTATCGAACTCAAACTTTGGCAAGTTGTTGTACACATTCCAGGGAGTGTTTATGGGTGGTAAAAAGTGGCCGGGCCCACGCTTATAAAAAATTAGTTATCATTTTTAGCTGCTGGCACTTGACCGATTTTTCTAAAACTTTGCACACATATTAAACTCTCATGATTATACAATTTCGTGATTAGAAAAGTAGGCAGGGCCACGCCCATAAAAAATAAGTTATAATTTTTAGCTACTTGCACTATATAGATTTTTCTAAAACTTTGCACACATATTGAGCTGTCATGACTTGAAAATTTCGTGATTAGAAAAGTAGGCAGGGCCACGTCCATAAAAAAGTTATAATTTTCAACTACTTGAACTTAACTGAATTATGTGGAACTTTGCACACATCGTCGTTCGCAAATTATTGTGTTCTATATGTATAGGTTTTATATGTCACATAGAACACAATAATTTACGAACGGCGACATATTGAGATGTCATGACTATACAGTTTCGTGATTAGAAAAGTGGGCAGTGCCACGCCCATAAAAAAGTTATAATTTGTAGTTTCTTGCACTTGATATTCAATGACAATTCATAATGCATTTTTATTAATTAAGGGGCGTAGCAACGCGCGCCGGGCTTGGCTAGTTTATTATATTAGTAGGATTTGAATTTAGGACACTTTGCAAATACAGTTGGGGGATTCACAATAGTGTCATAAAGTCATTGTCCTATAATAATAGCATGAAAAATTAAGACTATTGTGAACAACCCATCATAATTAAGTGTGCTATTTTGAATTTGAATCAGTTTCGGCTTTGGCTAAATTAAAATATTTTTTAATTCTAATCCATGAATTTATTAAATTATATCTTACCACAATATTTTCCATTTTTCAGTTTTGCCGCAAATCACAAATATATTAAATTTTGTTTGATAAACAAATACAGCGAACTATTGCGGCTTGGCTTAGCCGGCTGAGCCGTTTAGCACAGGTCTCTGCTTATTAAATACGACAGCACAATAAACATGGCGTACAAAGTTCTATTATTATAAGACACTTTTTGTTTGAAAATCAACAACAACATTTTTAAACCATTGTAAAATTTTAGAACAATATTACATTATAAGACACCTTGTGAATCACCCAAGTAAATATATATATATATATATGTTTTAGTAAAAAAGATCATCTGAGCAGTTGTTGGTACCTTGTTTAGAGTATCATGCTTTTACCCTTGTTAAATCTTGGAGATCTGGCAATCTTACTTTTAAAATTTATTTAAAAAAAGTCTAAACATTGGTGTTTTTTAAAAAAATTAAGTTTAATTATGGAAAATGTGAACCTGGAAGACTTTAAGGATAAAAATGATGGAATGTATTTAATAGTCGAAATATCGTACAGCTTGTCGACTTTGCGAGAGTATATAAAGCAGTCCTGTCTGGTTGACAAATGCGAATTTGTGCATCATACGGACGATACTGAAGAAGTAAAAAAATAAATAAATCAAACAAATGGTTAACTTAATTTCGTATATATTCTACAGATTTGCAAACAATTTATTGACTTTTTAAAAGATAATGAATTAAATTTGGATGAAATCACTAGTCTTTTTGTGGCGGCTGGTATGCTTTATTTCGTAAATGCAACTCCTGAAAACTTTGAATGGCGCTCCCACCTTCTGCAAAAAACTTTTCAATATGTTGACACCTTGAGTCCAATGCATGTAAGATAATAAAAAGTTAAAAAAATTAATAATTATATTATTGAGAATTTTAGTTACATGTAGCAACAAAACGTCTATGGAATGCCTTTCAAACAGATGGTATTGAATTCGTATTTAATATTCTTACAATAAGTCATCACATATCGTTGGCAAGTGAAACAGGAAGAGCTATAGCAATATGTTTAGTGTGGACATTGATTTGTGAAATTACAGAAACAGAAGTTGAAATGTACTCATTCCATGAATTTAGTGAATTAATTAAGGTGCTTAACGAATTGGATGATGAACTGTTGCAAATGGAAGACAACATTCGCATTGTATATACTTTAGTTCAATGTTTAGGGTTTCTTATCAATGCAGTAGTATTTGGTAAAAATTACGATTTAAAAAAGGCTGGCTATCGTAGTTATTTTTCCTATACTCAACGAGAATTGGAAAAGTTAAAAAAATATGCCGAGCGTTTAACAAGCTTGCTAAAGATCAACATTTCAGGAGATAATAATTTTGAATTGAGAATGACAGTAAGTTGGTGTTATACACAAAGTAAATGCTATTAATTATTTCCAATTATGTTATCTTTTTATTTCCAGATAACTGAATATATAAATGTAAATATTATTGGTATTTTACAGGAGAAAATTTCTGAAATGCAAACGGTTTAAAAAAATGTATACCTAAGACATTGTTTTCTTAAAGTAAATTCATAAATATTATTTGGCATGTTTTTTATGAAATTTAGTAAGTACATAACCGTTTTAGCTTTTCATTTATTTATTTATTCCAATCAACTGTGTCAGAAAAAACTTAATTTTTCATATTATTTTATTTGTCACAAATAAATTTAACTCATTTGTAAGATAATTTAAAAAAAGTTTGTCAAAAGATAATAATAAACATATTTATATTTTATTTGAGCTTTATATATTATATTTACTGTAAATTATTTTTATTCTGGCTCAAGTTAATTTAAAAGTTATTACAGTAAAGATAATAATGAACATTATTCAAAGTTTTGGTAACCTATTCTTAAGTCCGTAATCTGTCACAAACTTCTACTAAAAATGTTTGCAAAGCTTTTTACTTATAATTTAAAAATAAAACTAAAAATATGATTAATGATAGATATTAAAATTAAAACTATTTACGGATGGCTCCCGAAAAAGTTTTTTTTTACTACAGGAATCATCATTAATATCGAACGTTTTCAAAGTGCTTGCCTACCTGTTATAAATTCGATCCACTCTAACACAAAATGCTTGCTCCAAAATTAAGGTGAGTCTTGGTATGATCAACTGGCTTTTTTATCTACAGTTCCTAAAAAGTTTCACTAAATAATCCGGGGTCTGCAACTTGAATAACTAATAAAAGTGTAAAAAATTCCTAAAATTTATAAATTCGATACTATCAATAGTTGCAATTTCTTAGAAAAATTCTGAAGTTTCAAATTTTTATTCATTATCCTAGCATTTATACATGAATGTAAATACCTGAAGTTCGCAATACTCTCACACTTCTTCACTAACACAATCACATTTTTTTTACTTTTCACTCTAATACAACTATATTTTTAAAGTAATTTTTTGACGTTTTCTGAAAGTAAAATGAAAAATAGAAAAACTCTTCCCTAATCAAATGTCTTACTAAGAGGATAGGACAACTATATTTTTAAAGTAATTTTTTGACGTTTTCTGAAAGTAAAATGAAAAATAGAAAAACTCTTCCCTAATCAAATGTCTTACTAAGAGGATAGGGGTAAAATTTAACTTATTTTGTATATAGATATACATATATAAATATTTCTAATGTTTGTTTTTCATATATGCATAAATAATACAATTTAAGACTTTTTAAAACAATAAGCAGTCAAAAATAAGAAAAATAATAATTTTCAACTTCTGGCTATTAAATTTGTGTATGTAATATTCTTGGTAATTCTAAAGGTGGTAAAAAGGCAAATTTAACTCTTTAAAGCATTTACAATTCATAACAATTATTTCGACTCATCGCTCAGACCACATTTTCAAAATTAACTTCTTAAATGGGTTTACCTTATTAGTTGTACAATGTTACTGACATCGCTTTTACAAGTATACTTTTTATATCGTTCACAGTGAGTGTAAGGATATATGTATATAGGTTTGTCATTCCGTGTAAAATTTCTACAATTTACATTTCCTACCCCGTAAAGTATATATTTTCTGAAAGCTTCTGAATAGGGGAGTTAATTAAGCACTGTCCGTCTGTCCGTGTTTACGTTGAAATCGACTTTTTAAAACCCCCAAACACTTTTAAGAACCGTGTAAGGTACTAAAATATTCGGCAGCAGATCGGTATTGAAAATCAGAAAAATCGCTCTATAAACAACTGAGATATGATGTAAAGATATTAAAACATATGTAAATGTATGTATGTACATATTTCATATGAATGAATGAATGGTGATACAAGCAATTGTTATTGCATGACCAAACGTTATGAAGGGTATATAAGATTCGGCACGCCCGAATATAGTTCTCTTACTGGTTTTTACTTCGAAATCTTTTTTTAAATATCATCCAATAGTACATTAAATAAGTAACTGCTTGTGTCGTTAAGAAATATTCTGAAGGTGCGTTACACATTCTTACGTATTTCTAGCATACTTTATAGCTTTGAGTTTTTTATTGAGTAGGTATAGGATTGGAAAAATAAGTTCTTTTTATAAAAAAATTTGTTTGCATCATTAATTATTTAGATCTGTTAAGCTTAAACACATGCTGTTTTTGAAGCAGCAAAAGGACAGAGGTTATAAATTTTTATTAGGGAAGCATTGAGATGCTGTTATTTTGTTAATTCAAGATAAAATGAACAAACCCCAACACAAGTTTTTTCGAGAACTATGTTTTTCGAATCAAAGCAATTCAACGTTTTAAATATAACTCTATAGGTGCATTACCTGTATTTAAACTTAAGTTTTATTAAAACTTAAGTAATTACAAAATAAAAAAAACTCAATAATAGTTGCCAATGAAAGCATAAAATGTGTAAGCCCTTATTATAATTTTTATTAGATAATTAAACTCTTTGGTTTTATATAATTTGTAAAATAAAACTTTATATACTTCATACTTTGCTTTTAATATTAAAAATTATAATTAAAATCGAACCCCTAAATGAAAACCATAGGTGATGAAAAATCGCTATGTCGGACAGCACGTTTCCTAAACAGCTGTTGTTTTTTCTCACGAAAAACTGCATTATCTTTCAGATTTTCTCTCACTGTTCTCTGGCAAAATTATACGCCATCTTTGCATTAACAGAAATTCTAAAACACAAAACTCCAATTGGATAGTTAATATCAGTTTTATAGTAGCGGTGCTTTGTAACGGTTGTAAGAGACCGTTATTGTAGTTTTCGCACAAATTCAAAGAAAAACATAAACAAAATACTTGTTACGAACGTATGCAAAAAAAGTTTATGTACATATGTAAGCGTATGTGTTTTAAAGAAAGCAACAAAAATTTTACCGTGTTTTTGTTGTTTATAATTAAAAACGGAAATACAAAAAAGCAAAAACAAAAAATGAGTGACAACAACAAGAAAAAAATACAATTAAGCATTTAAAAGCTGCAAAAAACAGCAACAAAGAGGAAATATAATGAAAAAAATTTAATTTAAGAAATAAATATAAAAAATATGCATACTTAAATTGCTAAAATTATTTTACAAAAACAAAAAGTTAAAAATTAAAATATATACATATGTAATTTTAAAGAAAAAAAAACATTAAAAATCCGTTTTTGTTTTTGTACCTACATTTCCGGGTTTAATGACACTGACATCAATTACAAATAAATATTTTGAAATTAAATTTAAAACCCTACCGAAAATAAATTAACAAAAATAATAAATTTTTATTCTGCAATCATTGAATAACAACTGAATTATAAAAAAAAACAAAAAGGCGTTTTCGCTGTTAATTTAAATTTGCTTAAATTTTTTTGTGGACTCAAAAATGAACTGTTATTAAGCAGTTGCTACGAAATTGTTTTAACCTTTCGAAAGCTTATTTAGCAACAAAAAAGACAGGTGAGTAAATTGTAAATATAAAAAACTAATTATAATTTACTTCCTTATTGGTTTTAATAACAAGAATAATATTAAAACATTGATAAAATAAAAAAAATTATTAATTTATATATCGCAAATTTCTACATACATACATATGTATGTACATATGTACCGACTTATTTTGTTTTTTTCAATAAAGATAGGTATAATGTGTTTAGAAAGAATAACAAACACATACATAACTACCTAGGTACCCACTTATGTACTACATACATATGTAAGTACCTAAATTCATAAAATTATATTTTGTTAATGATTTGCAAATAAATAACAAATTTAACAACATTAAATTATAGTAATTTTTTAACTTATAAATAGGTTAGGTGTGTATGTATGTAGATAAATAGTTCCTACCAACAACTGCATATATGTATGTATGTATGCATTTACATATGTATATTTGTATTTTTACTGTTTTTTGCTTTTACATCTTCGTTGCGAATTGTTTATGCCGGTTAAAAAAAGAAAATAGAAAAAATATAGTTACTTGCATATGTACATATGTAGGTATGTATGTATGTTGATACCTTCAAATCAAACAATAAACAACCCGTCGTACATACATACATACATATTTCGTTGTACCACTATCAACATCAAAACTAATAGTAGCAACAAAAATTGTTTAAGAAAAAAAAAACAACTACCGTGACGTACCGAATCTGAAAATACCATTCATCATAGGTAAAGTGACCCCATGTAGCTTAGCCTAGATTTCAGTTTTAATGTTTAACGCAATTTTGCCTTATAATTTCCGACGCCATCTTTATTTTTATATTTTTACATACTAAGCTGGATTCCACTTGTAAAGCCTGATATCCATGTTGATGGGGTTAAGAAAAAATAAACCACCACAGGATGCAACTTAATTAATTCTATATGTATGTATATATTTTCTATTCAATAGGCTACACAGAACCGATTACGATAATTGAGACTTTTTGTAGGTGCACTCTACTTTTAGTATCGTTAGAAAGTTACCAATTGAAAACAAAAATTAATATTTATCAACGTGCAATATTTTTTTTATTTTTATTTTTAAGGAGTTTTACATTTTTTTTATTTATTTTCTCTGAGTTGAAACTTGACCTTTAAAATCGTAAAACCTTATTTTCATATCGTTTATCATTTCAAGAATATTAAGTGTATATAAATAATAATAAACAAGTAACAGTGCTATATTCGGCCGTGCCGAATCTTATATACCCTTCACAACGTGTAGTCATGCAATAACAATTGTTTGTATAACCATTCATCTCATATAAAATACGTACATATGTATATACTGGTTAGACTAAATGTGGCATCGAATCCCAGCTGAGCCAAAAAAATTTTATCTTATTTTATTTTAGATATTATTTATATTTTATTATTTTTTTTTTATATTTTTTTTTAAATTTTTTTAAAAAATTTTTTTACAAAAATTTTTAAAAAATTTTTTTTTTAATTTTTTTTTAATTTTTTTTTTGTAATTTTTTTTATTATTTTTTTTTTATTTTTAATATATTTTTTTTTTGTATTTTTATACCCTTCACACAGTGAAAAAGGGTATATATAGGTTTGTCATTCCGTGTGAAATTTCTACAATTTTCATTTCCGACCCCATAAAGTATATATTTTCTAAAAGCTTATGAATAGGGGAGTCGATTAAGCCCTGTCAGTCTGTCCGTCTGTCCGTGTGTATGTTGAAATCAACTTTTTGAAGCCCCCCGACATAGGTTGGACCCGGGTAAGGTATTAAAATATCAGAAATATTCGGGAGTAGATCGGTATTGAAAATCAGAAACATCGGCTCATAAACAACTGAGATATGAGCAAAAACCCACGACCACCTCGATTTTCTTTTCACAAAAACAACATTACAACAACACATACATACATACAAACGTGTATACTGGTTAGGGAAAACGTGGCATCGAATCCCAACTGAGCCAAAAAAATTTTTTTTTTAATTTTAAAAAAATTTTTTTATACCCTTCACACAGTGAACAAGTAAGAGCGCTATATTCGGCAGTGCCGAATCTTATATACCCTTCACAACGTGTAGTCATGCAATAACAGTGGTTTGTGTCACCATTCATCCCATATGATATACATACATACATATAAAAACATACATATATAAAAACGTCCCATTGTAAAATTAAAAATTCACGTATGTATGTTAAAAAAACAAAAAAAAAAAATTAAAAAAAAAAAATTTAAAAAAAATTATTATGTATATAATATATATAAAACAAAAAAAAATAAAACAAGTAACAGTGCTATATTCGGCCGTGCCGAATCTTATATACCCTTCACAACGTGTAGTCATGCAATAACAATTGTTTGTTTCACCATTCATCCCATATAAAATACGTGCATACGTACACGTTAGAATAAATGTGGCATCGAATCCCAGCTAAGCCAAAAAAATTTTATTTTATTTTATTTAATATATTATTTATATTTTATTATTTTTTTTATTTTTTTAAAAAATTTTTAAAAAATTTTTTTACATTTTTTTTAAAATTTTTTTTTTGTAGTTTTTTTTTTATTATTTTTTTCTTATTTTTAATATTTTTTTTTTGTAATTTTTTTTGTTTGGTATGTTTTTTACATGTATGTATGTATGTTGTTGTTGTAATTGTGAAAAAAAACGAGGTGGTCGTGGTTTTTTGCTCATATCTCAGAAAGTTATGGGGCGATTGTGCTGAATTTCAATAGCGATTCATTCCTGGATATTTCCAAGAGATTGATACCATATACAGATCTGAGGAACATATAGTTGCTTCTAAAAGTTGATTTCAACCAACACACGGACAGACGGGCAGACGGACAGACGGATAGACGGACAGACGGACAGACGGTCATGGCTTAATCGACTCCTCTAATCATAAGCTTTCAGAAAATATATACTTTATGGGGTCGGAAATGAAAATTGTAGAAATTACAAACGGAATGACAAAGCTATATATACCCTTGTGCACCACAGGTGAAGGGTATAAAAAAGATTAAAAAAAAAAATGATAAAAAATAATAATAAAAATATAAATAATATATTAAATAAAAAATAAAAAAACAAAATTAAAAAAAAAATTAAAAAAAAAATTTTTTTGGCTCAGCTGGGATTCGATGCCACGTTTTCTCTAACCAGTATACACGTTTGTATGTATGCATGTTGTTGTTGTAATGTTGTTTTTGTGAAAAAAAATCGAGATGGTCGTGGGTTTTTGCTCATATCTCAGTTGTTTATGTACCGATGTTTCTGATTTTCAATACCGATCTACTCCCGAATATTTCTGATATTTTAATACATTACCCGGGTCCAACCTATGTCGGGGGGCTTCAAAAAGTTGATTTCAACATACACACGGACAGACGGTCAGACGGACAGACTGACAGGGCTTAATCGACTCCCCTATTCATAAGCTTTCAGAAAATATATACTTTATGGGGTCGGAAACGAAAATTGTAGAAATTTCACACGGAATGACAAACCTATATATACCCTTTTACACACGTGTGTATGTTGAAATCAACTTTTTGAAGCCCCCCGACATAGGTTGGACCCGGGTAAGGTATTAAAATATCAGAAATATTCGGGAGTAGATCGGTATTGAAAATCAGAAACATCGGTACATAAACAACTGAGATATGAGCAAAAACCCACGACCACCTCGATTTTTTTTCACAAAAACAACATAACAACAACAACATACATACATACAAACGTGTATACTGGTTAGAGAAAACGTGGCATCGAATCCCAGCTGAGCCAAAAAAAATTTTTTTTCAATTTTTTTAAAATTTTTTTTAAAATTTTTTTTAAAATTTTTTTTATTTTTTTTTTATTTTTTATTTAATATATTATTAATATTTTTATTATTATTATACCCTTCACACAGTGAAAAAGGGTATATATAGGTTTGTCATTCCGTGTAAAATTTCTACAATTTTCATTTCCGACCCCATAAAGTATATATTTTCTGAAAGCTTATGAATAGAGGAGTCGATTAAGCCCTGACCGTCTGTCCGTCTGACCGTCTGTCCGTGTGTATGTTGAAATCAACTTTTTGAAGCCCTCCGACATAGGTTGGACCCGGGTATGGTATTAAAATATCAGAAATATTCGGGAGTAGATCGGTATTGAAAATCAGAAACATCGGTACATAAACAACTGAGATATGAGCAAAAACCCACGACCACCTCGATTTTCTTTTCATAAAAACAACATTACAACAACAACATACATACATACAAACGTGTATACTGGTTAGAGAAAACGTGGCATCGAATCCCAGCTGAGGCAAAAAAATTTTTTTTTAAATTTTTTTAAATTTTTTTTTTAATTTTTTTTTTATTTTTTTTTATTTTTTATTTAATATATTATATTTATTTTTATTATTATTTTTTTTTATTTTTTTTTTTTTAATTTTTTTTTATTTTTTTTTTGTTTTATATATATTATATATGTATATAATAATTTTTTTTTTTTAATTTTTTTTTTAAATTTTTTTTTTTTAAATTTTTTTTTTATTTTTTATTTGTTTTTTTTAACATACATACGTGAATTTACTGTTATTGCATGACTACACGTTGTGAAGGGTATATAAGATTCGGCACGGCCGAATATAGCGCTTTTACTTGTTTTTTTTTAATTTTTTTTTTTAATTTTTTTTTATTTTTTTTTGTTTTATATATATTATATACATAATAATTTTTTTTTAAATTTATTTTTTAATTTTTTTTTTTTTTAATTTTTTAAAAATTTTTTTTTTAAATTTTTTTTAAAATTTTTTTTTTTTTGTTTTTTTAACATACATGGGTGAATTTATAATTTTACAATGGGACGTTTTTATATATGTATGTACGTATTTCATATGGGATGAATGGTGATACAAGCAACTGTTATTGCATGACTACACGTTGTGAAGGGTATATAAGATTCGGCATGGCCGAATATAGCACTCTTACTTGTTTTTAAATTGATTTTTTTGCTGTCCATTTTTGCCGAAATAACTATAGAAAATGAATGATTAAGAAAAGATAATATTTGACATATGTATTTATTAAAGTTAACATAATTAACAAAAAATAATTTCTTTGATCAAGGATAATTTTTGGCTTGAATAGTGTATATAAGTTTTTTTCTGACTCACTCCTTGCAAGGTAACCTTACGAAGCAGCTTGTATTTTTTGTGTAATCTGTTTGTCCAGGCTTAAAAAAAATTATTTATTATGGGGCATGACTGAACTATCGGAAGTCGTTTCTACAATTTGGCGTCACTAAAAACTAAATTTGAAGGTGTATCCAAGGCAGTACACAATACATTCCGACCGTGCTGAAGTAGTGCTATCTATATACAAACAACTAAATCAGCTGTAGCAAAAAAAAAAAAATTAATTGAAAGCAAGTGTTATGATTTCCATAATTTTGTAATTAGTTGTAACTTAAATACTACTGAATTCAAATATTAATATACCTATAAATATCAATGTTTCTAATATACTGATGTTTTCGAATATTTCTGATATTTTTATACCACACACGTGTATGAGCGATGTCAAGGGGCTTCAAAAAATTGATTTAAACATACACACGGAGACACAGACATTGCTCAATTGACTTGAGTCAATTATGACCCTAGTCATAAGAAATTTCACACTACCTACATACATAAATATATATATATATATATATATATATATATGTATATATGTATATATATCCTTACACTCCCTGTGAAGGGTATAAAAAGCTGTATATATCCTTGGCACCACAGGTGAAGTTTATTATTAACAATTTAATGTTGTTAGTGCTTTTTTTAATTCCTTCTTCTGTCTTGTCCGTATATACAATTATTTTATTTAATAATTTTTATTTGTTTTTAGAAATGACATATTATCTGGCGAAAAAAATACTCCATAATAATACAAGCAATTTAGCCTAAACAGTAAATGTGCGTAATATATTTCAGAAATATTTTTGTTTACTGTTATCATTTTTTCTGTTAATTATATATGTATGTTCCAAATCGCCTCGACGTTAAGTTAAGTTAACTGGCTCAGATAATGTAGGATATATCTAGATTATGCCCGTATTTATAACTTTATTGACATTCAGGCTAACTGGTGCTTAAACAGTATTCATTATAAATATGGAATTCCGGGTATCTCTAATCGAAATGACGTTCCACTGTTAAGCTCAGGTGGCTACCTGGCCACTTCGGAGTCTCAGGAAATCGTATTGAAGGCAGACTAGATAATTCAGGACTGGTCACTGGTCAAACAGGAAGTATACAGTACGAACGAAGGCACTTATGCAACTCCTCTTCAATGACATATGGAATGTATTTTATTTCTTTATGAATTTAAGCCTAAACCAATGCATATTTATTCATCATATAGTCTTGTTTTGTCAGCTAATTATTTTTTATTCACTTATTTTAAACTTCAGCTGTCAAAATCAATAGATACAAAAATATTTTCTCTCTCCTCTAATTTATTTAAAATTTCATACATAAAAAATATAAACAAAAAAATTCTCTCCGAAATGCGATTTACTAATAAAAAAGAATGCGTTGCCTAAAATTTTATTAATTCAAAGTTTAAAATTATTAAATTAATTTACTTTTGTATGTACATATGTATGTATATCCATACTATTTTCTTATTATGAAGCAGTGTGACTCATTTTTGTTTTGAAAAGGAAGTTTGTATATTAGTGGTTTCCTCCATCCATCTTTATATAGTTTATTAAAAGACCTTTGCCCGTACCAATCCACCACCCAAAGCAATTCTAAGTTCTCCGTCTACATAATGTTGCTGCAGATATCCTCTTCACAAGTTCGTCTGCTACTTCATTCCCAGCTATGCCAACGTGTCTCTTAACCTATATCAGCGTCACCTCTTGTAGAAGCACCCATATTAAAATTTAGAATACACACCGATTGGTATGTTATCCAAACTGCTGTGTGACAATTCAGAATTAGAAAATTATGAGAGAAAATGTATTAAATTTCAACATTAACAGCTAATGTCGAGCTAATAAATTGCTTACTTTTATGCTTTTTTTTTCGTTTACTGTGTCACCTTTTTTTTACAGCGTTGTATTTTTTCTTAATTCCTTTCATTCCCACTGGAATATAGAGCTTCAATGCAATTTCGCCATTATCTCAAGCGTTTCATTTCACTCTGTTGAATGCTCTGGTAAGACATCGTCCAATACTATGAGAAATATTATAAGTGACAGGGGACAGCCTTTACAAATACCGCAAAGGGTATTACAATTCGCATTCCAAATACAGTCTTCATTAATGTTGTCGAATGATGTGCTATCAATAATAATTGAATAAGAGTTGAAGGTCTGTTCTATATTTCACAGACTTTTCTTCAATTATTTCCAGTGTATTTATATGGTCGACGCCAGAACGGTTTGGTAGAAAACCAGCTTTTTTTCGTTTATGCAATTGAGAAAAATTGTTGACAGTAATTTTCTCGGTAACAGCGTTGACCAAGGCCTAGGCTTGACATTGATAACCTCTTTTCTTTGTTTTTTGATTGTGACTAAGATCTTCTCCATCCATTCTTCTGGCAATCTTTCTGTCCCCAATAGTTTAATACAATAGAGGTTGTAGAGTCTAGCTGTGGTGTGGAGTTTTTTAATTTTTGCTAATATGTTGTCAATTTCAATATTATTTTGTTACGGCAATTGCAAAACAAGTATCATGTGAAGTGGATCTGCTGCTCTCTTGAGGCACTTGGGTTTACGGCGGTGGTAAAGTCGGATTTTTTAAGAACTCCGAAAAGTGTTTTTTTATATCACTGTACTTGATATTAAATAGATATCAAGGCGTTCCCATCCCTGACCCGGATAGGTCGTAATTGGATTATCTTTTTTTCACGTATTTCTTCAGTTATTTCGTACAAGAGTATCATCTTGTAACTACGATTTTAGCTGCTGTTTCAGCCCTTTCAACGAAGTTATCCAACCAACATGAATTGTCTCTTTTGCACGAAATTTAAGTCTTTTAAAAAATTATTAAAACAAGTCTTACAAAATTGTTTGAAAAAATCATAATTACGAGTGGATTTAATTAATATGATTTTTTATTATGCTGAATATACATACACTAAACGAGAAATAAAAACGCTAAATTCGCACTACAAACAATTACTTGACGTCACAACTTACTGCATTTAAACTACAAAAATCTAATGTATGATTGGATGTGTTTTTGTTTTTACGTATGTATTCCTAAACGTAGCACATGCATGTGCTGTTAAATATGTAAATTGAGAAGCGTGCAAAACAAAAACAAAAGTGTCAAGTTCATTGTCCAAAAACAAACTTTTAAATACCCTCCCTCACTCCCACCCCTTTTTGAATTGAAACAAGTATCAGCAACTAACGCAAATATTCAAATAAATACATTCATATACATAGGTATATGTAAACATACACTCACACACACACATATATATATTTATATACAACATACATATGTATGTATGTATGCATGTAACATGTACATAAAATGTAGAACTGTTACTTCTAATCGTGGTTGTTCTATATACATACCTACATATGTAAATGCATTTGGCTTTTGTGTGTAGGATTGTGATGCTTATTTATCATTTCTCTCTCTCTTTTTGTTCGTTTAGCGATACAGCCAACAAGTGTTTTGTTTATTTTTTGTGTGTAAATAAGTATGTCTCTATTCCTATTTGGTCTAATTTTATTTGTTTGTTATTTATTTCTTACTATTAATCATTAAAGTTTTTTCTATTTCTATGTACCTATCGACTTCTTATAAACTCCCTGTTATAAAAAAGACTACTTAAGTCCCATAGAATTAAGCATTTACGACCACAAATATTTTGGGTTATGTACCTACCTAAGTATGTACTTACTTCGTGTAGAGAATTTTATTTGTATTCAAATAATTGACAAAAAAATTAAAGAATGTGAAAAAATATGAAATTTAAAAAATTTTATGGCCAAATAATTATTGTCAGAACATTAATATTTATTTCAGTTGTCATAGATTCTGTTTACCTTTCTTTTCAGCGAAGCAGGAATTGGTAAACGGAAAGTTGCCTGAGATTGTTTCAAAATAGAATTTCAGGTAGTTTTTTTTACACATAAAAAAGTACCTACTTCTTATAGAAGTTGGAAATTCTTGCAGAACTGCATCATGGCTCTTAAATGAGTTGTGAGTTGTTTATAATTTATGGTTTGTCAAACCCATGTACATGTACCCATGTACATACATATACATACCTACATCATTTGCAGAGAATGTTATTTGCAAACATCACAAATGCCTGGATAAGTAGATATTTATGTAAGTACATACATACATACATACATACATAAATACATATGTATGTATATAAAATTTGTGAATGCAAAATTGTGAAAAATTGTTGAATGCGTTATAGAGGTCTAGTTTTATGAGCTGCAGGGTGCATCTTGTACAACTATGTCTGTAAACTTTTTAGTAAAACAAATTTTATTACCCATGACTACATAAATATTTTTTCACACATTTTCATTCATAATTATTGGTCATTTATTGAAATCAGGTAAATATTACCTTTATATTTATGCCAGAATTAAAATTTTTGTGACTTAAGCGGTAACGTAATCGGTTTAGGGTTTGTAAACATGCAGCAATTTAGAAAAAAAAATCAATTTTCGTTAGTAAACATACTTGAACATACATATGTATGTATGTACATATACATACATATATGTATGTTCGTACCTACAAATAAATATTGTTACGTTTATACCTTTTATAAACGTTGGCTTATTTCCTTTAAATTAGGGTTGCCATCCGTCCTCTTTTCCCCGGACACCGTCCTCTTTTCTAGGGCATCCGGGGCAGTCCTACTTCTTTTTTAGCAAATGGCCGGAGTTGTCCGGCTTTTTGCACCTTCTCTGAAGTTTTTTTCTTACATTTAAACTTTAAATCACAGGTCACTAAATGTATGAAAAAAAGATTTAGGTGCTCGTACAACTAGTTTTGAAAAAGTACAATTTTAAAACTTCTCTTTGTACAAAATTAGTTTTATTATCCTTAATTGTCGCTATTAATCGAAGTGGACTATTTTAAATTGTCTTTTATTTTAAAAAAGTTCGGCAAAGGGGTCTGCTTGTCAGCTGTGTGTTTTTCATAAAGTTTGTTTTCAAGATATAGAAGAAAGTCTTGAACAAAAAATATAGTAAGGGTATATAATTTTGATATGGATTGCCTAGAGTTTTACAAATATTTGAAGAGATGCGATGGTAATATATTGGCTCAAATTGGAAGTGTTGAAAAATATATGTAAAATTTTTAAAAGTGTACATTCCCGATAATGAATGCAATGAATTTTTGTTTTTTTTTTGATTTTTCTGTTTTTATTTTCAACCATTAAATCAGAATGATATGTTCAGTTTGTATTTTTGTAAATAAAGTTTTTTCGTAAAAACAAATTTTGTTTTTGTATTTTAAATGGTGTCGTAAATTTTATCAAATTTAATTTTTTTTAATGTGTCCTCCTTTTTTGGGCAAATGTCCTACATTTTTTATGCTGGCATCCTCTTTTTTTAAATAGAAATGGCAACCCTACTTTAAATAAACCCTAAGTTCTTTTGTTGCAATCAAAAACGGTTGAAAGTAGTTATAAAATTAAGAGCACTTTATTCACTTAAACACACTCAAATATTGTTTTAAAGCACTTTACTTTAACTTCTTGTTATACACTTTTATTATCAAACTCACTTTGATACGCGCTTTACAAGCTCTACTGTTATACTGATCATGTTAGCTGTGTTGTTCGGCTATTTATAGTAACATAGTGGTGTTCGGTAACATTCGACAAAGTTCTCGTATGTACACACTAGTACATTCGAAAACCGTTACATTTAAATTAAGACGTAATGTTAATGTTAAGTAATATGCAGGAATACTAAAAGTATGCTGCACATAATAACGCACACCATGTTCGAACAACCAGCGAAATAAACTAATACAAATAAAGATACCGGTGCATAGATATCCCATCTTTCGGAATAAGACAATTAAGATTGATAATAAGGCAAATACCTAGGAATAGTACTTGATTGGAGACTATCCTGGAAGGACCACATTGAATGTAAAGTGGAAAAAGCTCAAAGAATATGGGCCCTCTGCAGAAGAGTGATTGGCTCAAAATGGGGCTTAAGCCCAAGGATGACACATTGGCTATATACGAGTGTACTGCGGCCTACAATCACGTACGCTTCGTTAGTGTGGTGGACATCCTTAGAGAAGAAGGTGAATATAAAACCTCTTCAAAAGATTCAGAGACAGTGCTGCATTAGTATTTGCGGCGCCATGAGGACCACATCGACAATGGCCATTGAGAATATATTATCCATTTGGCCAATTGAGATACAGGTAAAATATGAAGCGGCCTTAGCTGCCACAAGATTAATGGCAATAGATGAGTGGCTTATAAGAGAACATAAGACCAGATACCAAAGAATAACGGATATCTTACCGATGGGAAATATTACGGAATTAACATGTGATAAAATCCCGATGAGATACTAACTGCATCACCATAATACCGGAAGAGGGAGAATGGAATGAGATAATCAGGATGGGAAACACCCATGGAATTGATCTTTACACAGACGGTTCAAAGATTGGTGACAAAACTGGAATGGGCTTATACGACATAAGCCGAAATAGAAGCAAATACATTCGTCTACCAGATCATAACACTATTTTTCAGGCTGAGATCATGGCGATTACGGAAGGAATTAAATGGATAAAGGAAACGAATAGCGAAAACCCGATTCGTATCTTTACGGATAGCCAATCAGTGATTAAGACATTGAGAAAGAAGAAAGTTGAATCCCGGAACGTTTTGCAAAGCAAGAGTGAGATAAACTCATATGCAAATTGTGAACATCTGGAGATAATATGGATACCAAGCCATCACGGGCTGATCGGAAACGAGAAAGCCGACAAACTATCCAAAATGGGAGCTCTTCTGAGTAACTTTGGAGAACGCCAAACCCCTTAAACGTTTTAAGGATGAACTTAAACGTTGGGCGATTTGGAATACCTGGGGAACTCGAACTGGAGATCCAAAAGGCGTTACATTGAGGGGACTGGGTTCTTGGACTAGTCCGTTATTTATGGGAAATTATGTTTATGGTTTTTGTTTGGGAATTCCGTTTTCAATATGGAGCGTACAACATGCCAACTGGGCATAAGTGCATACATGTCATGAGTTTGGGCTTTTATACCCCTCCTTTTCAACCTAACCTAATACAAATAAAACTACAGTAACTTAAACTACTACAACTAAAATAAATTATAATGTAAATAAGGCTATTTAAAAATAAATCTGTAACAATATATTGACTTTGATAAGAAAGAATTCTATACAAGTTCATATAAGAATGTTTAAAAGAATAGCATTGTGATCGGTTCATAGGAATAAAAATCCTCGTATTCCGGAATTTTCGAAAATCAGTCCAAATGGATAAGCAATAAATATTATTTAAAAAAAATAAAATATCATTTTCTTGTTTCTCTTAGAAGTTAACCATAGATAATCGAAACAAAAATTCGGGAAAAAGGTATTCTATATCAATCTAAATTAATAAGAAATACATATTCCATTTAAAAACACAGTTTTACCAAAAACTTACTTAACAAAGAAAGTTTATCAAGGGTATTTAATTAAACTGGGTAGTCTCAATTTCTCAGCTGATCATCTGCTGCTACTTTGCATAATGTCACAATTGTTAAACTTTATATAAAAAAATCTATCAAAAAATCTTCTCCGAGTTGCTATGACTTTTAATAGTTACATCATGAGCTTATCTGAATTCAAGAGCATTTGTAAAAGGCATGATTTTAGGTAGTTCCAATGGTGTAATTACATAAGGTGATAGCGTAAAGCAGAGCAATTTTTGGCTTCCTTTTTATACCCTTCACCTGTGGTGCACAAGGGTATATATAGCTTTGTCATTCCGTTTGTAATTTCTACAATTTTCATTTCCGACCCCATAAAGTATATATTTTCTGAAAGCTTATGAATAGAGGAGTCGATTAAGCCCTGACCGTCTGTCCGTCTGTCCGTCTATCCGTCTGTCCGTCTGTCCGTCTGCCCGTCTGTCCGTGTGTTGGTTGAAATCAACTTTTAGAAGCAACTATATGTTCCTCAGATCTGTATATGGTATCAATCTCTTGGAAATATCCAGGAATGAATCGCTATTGAAATTCAGCACAATCGCCCCATAACTTTCTGAGATATGAGCAAAAAACCACGACCACCTCGTTTTTTTTTTAAATTACAACAACAACATACATACATACATACATGTAAAAAACATACCAAACAAAAAAAATTACAAAAAAAAAAATATTAAAAATAAGAAAAAAATAATAAAAAAAACTACAAAAAAAAAATTTTAAAAAAATTTAAAAAAAAAATTTAAAAAAATTTTTCTAAAAAAATTTTTTAAAAAAATTTAAAAAAAATTTAAAAAAAATATAAAAAAAATAATAAAATATAAATAATATCTTAAATAAAATAAAATAAAATTTTTTTGGCTCAGCTGGGATTCGATGCCACATTTAGTCTAACCAGTATATACATATGTACGTATTTTATATGGGATGAATGGTGATACAAACAATTGTTATTGCATGACTACACGTTGTGAAGGGTATATAAGATTCGGCACGGCCGAATATAGCACTGTTACTTGTTTTTATATAGAGTTTGACTATTCTTGGCACTGAAATCTCTTTTTCTTATATGGAGTTTGACAAACATTGGCACACAAAAAAAAAATCAGCTGGGCTGGCTATAAGTGTACCTGTATAAGTGTACCCTGGTAGGTCCCTTTTTTGCAATTTATAAGCGCTTAATACATATCTGCTATGAGCAGCGTTATAATGTGTTCTCTTTACTTCCTGCTGAAAAAAGAAATAGTAAATAGAAAATTAAAAAAATCTATTCAATAAAATGCAGTACTGAAGATATACATACATACATAATTCTGAGTTAATATGCCAATAATTTTAACATTTCTATGCATGCTTTAAGGCAAGCGAAATTAAAAAAAATATGTTGGGAGGAAGGATGTTTAATATCTATCTATACATGCAACAATAATTTTAATGATTTTACATAGTTTCTGCTACTTAGTTTTAACAATGTCAAACAAGTAAGTACCTAAAATTGAAAAATGCCCTCAAAATAACGTTATTTATATGTTAAGAAACGATAGTTTATTGTCAAAATAAAACTTTCATGGATGCCACTGTATCCATAAGCACATCTTTCAATATTAATTATATTATTAAATAAACCTACGCAACTTTCCATATCACTGATCCCGCGCACCGGTTTGTCTAGAATATAAAAAACGATTTTCATTTTAAATTTAAAGAATAACACCGAATCAGTTGTATTCTTTGTTTATATGTGAGTCAGTTTCTAACCAATTTTTGTATTTTTCTCAGGAATAATTTTCGAGACTGCTTTCTGCAATTTGGTGCCTTTAAAAATTAAAAAAAAAATTCTAAAATTAATTAATATCTTTGGGAACTTGATATACATACTTAGAAAAATATTTTTCTAAATTATTTTTGCCGGTTAGTGGGCGATTTGTCTAAATTTATTATTTTTAAACTAATATTTTAATTTTTAATCAGGCTTGAGTTCATATTTACATTCTTTATTTTTACAAAGAATTTTTTAATTGTGATAAACACTACGACACTAGCCGAGTGGAATGCATTTTCGAAACCAGCTACCATTTCATCATCAGCCCTCTCTGATCGGTGGTTACATGGTTATATCTATCTAACTCCCGGGACTTAAGTTAATTGAATTCGGTAACTACCTTAGTTTTTCCTTTTTCATATATTATTTATTATTTTTAAAAATAAAACCAATATCTTTAAGTTATCCGAGAACTGAGAAATGTTTTTTTTTTTAGTAAAAAATATGGGAATTATAGAAGCAGTCGTGTTTATTTGCTCATATTCATTAAAGTTATGGGGCGATTATGTTACGGCGTTATGATGGTTTTCAATTAAAATATTTAAGTTCCCTAGTTCAACGACCTTTTCTCACATAATTTACTGTTAATGAAATTTAAAAGTTCATAAGATCGACAGAATTATATGTATAAGATGACAAATTTTCGCTTATATAGCTGAGAAGCGCACTTTAACGCCCACTTCCCATATAACGCTTTATCTTAAATTCGTATTATTTCTATATGGATAAAAGTATTCGAAAAAAAAAAGAAATCTGTAATGGATTATCTAAGTTGAATTTAAACTTTAATTATATTATTTTAATAGTAGGAGTTGCCATGCCCACACAAAGCTAATTTTATTTATTTTTTAACAACCTTTGGGTACCAAATTATACTCTTCAGTTTCCGTAAAAACACAATATTGTACTAAAAAAGAGTCAGTAGCATAATTTTTAATGTAGAAATACTTAAGGACTCCTTGTAAGAATAAATTTTAAAAACATAGATAAAAATCAAATCGAGGTTACACAAAGAAAGTAAAACATATTTTAGTACTAGCTTGTGCCCGTGACTTTGCCTGCGTAGTTATCGGGATAAAATATAGACTTAGCATTAACCTAGGTTGTTATTTATATGCATGTTTGTCAAATTTAATTTAATTCCACTTAGTCATTTTTGCGTGATTGAGTTCTAGTAGATTCGCTTAGAAAATATAAATAATATCACATTTATTTAGTTCCATCCAGCCGTTATTGCGTGATTGAGTAACAAATATCCAAACATACAAATATTCACATATATTATATTGAGAATATCTATAAAGAAATTCATAAAAAATATCTTAGGCTTATTTATGGCTTGTTATACAGATGTTGTACAGAAAGTTATCAGATAAGCCTTCAATAAACATAAAATATTTAAAAACAAGTAACAGTGTTATATTCGGCCGTGTCGAATCTTATATACCCTTCACAACGTGTAGTCATGCAATAACAATTGTTTGTATCACCATTCGTCTCATATAAAATACGTACATACATGTAAAAAACATACCAAAAAAAAAAAAATAACGAAAAAAAAATATATTAAAAATAAAAAAAATACAAAAAAAATTAAAATAAAAAGTTAAAAAAAAAATTTTAAAAAAAATTTTTTAAAAAAATTAAAAAAAATATAAAAAAATAATAAAATATAAATAATATATTAAATAAAATAAAATTTTTTGGCTCAGCTGGAATTCGATGCCACGTTTACTTTAACCAGTATGTATGTAGGTTGTTGTTGTAATTTTGAAAAAACAAGTAAAAGCGCTATATTCGGCCGTGCTGAATCTTATATACCCTTCACAACGTGTAGTCATGCAATAACAGTTGCTTGTATCACCATTCATCCCATATGAAATACGTACACGTATGTACGTTAAAAAAACGAAAAAAAAAAATTTAAAAAAAAAATTTAAAAAAAAAATTTAAAAAAAAAATTAAAAAAAAAAATTAAAAAAATTATTATATATATAATATACATATATAAAACAAAAAAAAATAAAAAAAAAAAATTAAAAAAAAATTAAAAAAAAAAAATAATAATAAAAATATAAATAATATATTAAATAAAAAATAAAAAAAAAT
The DNA here is from genome assembly GCA_941918925.1 of Phyto melanocephala. Classification (NCBI taxonomy): domain Eukaryota; kingdom Metazoa; phylum Arthropoda; class Insecta; order Diptera; family Rhinophoridae; genus Phyto; species Phyto melanocephala. Next base: position 134,769,663 of record OW799234.1, on the reverse strand, counting down.
AAAAAAAAACAAGTAAAAGCGCTATATTCGGCCGTGCCGAATCTTATATACCCTTCACAACGTGTAGTCATGCAATAACAGTAAATTCACGTATGTATGTTAAAAAAAACAAAAAAAAAAATAAAAAAAAATTTAAAAAAAAATTAAAAAAAAAAAAATTATTATATACATATGTGGTGACTCAAAACAACTACCTTTTTTAACTACGCTGAGAAATGTCTTTTGTCATGATAGTAGCGTTTGATAGACACACACGTTTTTCCGGTTATAAGAACAGGGTTCACGGCACTTTGTTGCCTTATCTTTAAACGTTCGGTGATACCAACAATGCTCCGTAACCCCTTCTTGCTTACGCCGATTATTAGAACTCGATCGTGTTCGCCTTTTGTGTTCGGTGCCGCGAGTGCAAAGGCTATTTATTTGCCTTTCGATTCGCTCTAAGCGTTTTTGAAATTCAGCGTTCGTGCTGTGAGGTGTTGCTGACACACTGGCTATGTGCTGGAACTCCCCTACCTCCATAATTTTGTCCGCCAACTTTGCCAATTCAACCAGACTGACATCGGAAGCTTGCAAAATTGCGCGGACTTGTGCCGGCAAACGCTGTAACCACAGCGACTTCAAGAAGTCTGTCGTCACTTTGTCTTTTGCCAACGCACTCAACTCGTTTAGCAGCTGCGTCGGTTTTTTGTCGCCCAGGTCGATTTCTGACAACAGCTTTTGCGTCTTTTTTTGCTCACTTTCGCAGTAGCGCTCTAATATACATTTACGCAAGTGTTCGTACTTGTCGTTTTCTGGCGGATTCAAAATGGCGTCAGAAATTTGCACGAGCACGTTTGACTCGATTGCCGCTACTACCGTGTTGAATTTTGAAACGTCACTAGTAATACCTGCTACAACAAATTGCGCCTCAACTTGCGCCAGCCAAATTTCCGCATGAGCGGGCCAAAACGGTGGAACCTTCACGGCTATGCGGTTAATGGTTGTGGGTTCGTTACTTACGGCCACATTCAGCGATGGTGCAGCTTGTTCACTTTTTCTAGCGTTGCTGTCTTCAGTGTTCTGCATGTTGAAATTTTCCTCTCATGCGTCGTCGGGGTCACCACTTTATGGAGGTTTGGTTATTAAAACAGAGGGCGCTCTATTATTTAAAAATTCAATGTTTAATATTTATTAAATAAAATTTACAAATTGTTTCAAAGTAAACTTTTACGATGTGTGTTAAGCAAAGGAAAAAACGTGTGTGTCTATCAAACGCTACTATCATGACAAAAGACATTTCTCAGCGTAGTTAAAAAAGGTAGTTGTTTTGAGTCACCACACATATATAATATATATAAAACAAAAAAAAAAATAAAAAAAAAAATTAAAAAAAAAAAATAAAAAAAAATAATAATAAAAATATATATAATATATTAAATAAAAAATAAAAAAAAAATTAAAAAAAAAAATTTTTTTGCCTCAGCTGGGATTCGATGCCACGTTTTCTCTAACCAGTATACACGTTTGTATGTATGTATGTTGTTGTTGTAATGTTGTTTTTATGAAAAGAAAATCGAGGTGGTCGTGGGTTTTTGCTCATATCTCAGTTGTTTATGTACCGATGTTTCTGATTTTCAATACCGATCTACTCCCGAATATTTCTGATATTTTAATACCTTACCCGGGTCCAACCTATGTCGGGGGGCTTCAAAAAGTTGATTTCAACATACACACGGACAGACGGTCAGACGGACAGACGGTCAGGGCTTAATCGACTCCTCTATTCATAAGCTTTCAGAAAATATATACTTTATGGGGTCGGAAATGAAAATTGTAGAAATTTCACACGGAATGACAAACCTATATATACCCTTTTTCACTGTGTGAAGGGTATAAAAATTAAAAAAAATTTTTAAAAAAATTAAAAAAAATTTTTTTTTGGCTCAGTTGGGATTCGATGCCACGATTTCTCTAACCAGTATACACGTTTGTATGTATGTATGTTGTTGTTGTAATGTTGTTTTTGTGAAAAAAAATCGAGGTGGTCGTGGGTTTTTGCTCGTATCTCAGTTGTTTATGTACCGATGTTTCTGATTTTCAATAGCGATCTACTCCCGAATATTTCTGATATTTTAATACCTTACCCGGGTCCAACCTATGTCGGGGGGCTTCAAAAAGTTGATTTCAACATACACACGGACAGACGGACAGACGGACAGACTGACAGGGCTTAATCGAATCCCCTATTCATAAGCTTTCAGAAAATATATACTTTATGGGGTCGGAAATGAAAATTGTAGAAATTTCACACGGAATGACAAACCTATATATACCCTTTTTCACTGTGTGAAGGGTATAAAAACGAGGTGGTCGTGGTTTTTTGCTCATAACTCAGAAAGTTATGGGGCGATTGTGGTGAATTTCAATAGCGATTCATTCCTGGATATATCCAATAGAGATCCATATAGAGATCTGAGGAACTTATAGTTGTTTCTAAAAGTTGATTTCAACCAACACACGGACAGACGGTCAGGGCTTAATCGACTCCTCTATTCATAAGCTTTCAGAAAATATATACTTTATGGGGTTGGAAATGAAAATTGTAGAAATTACAAACGGAATGACAAAGCTACATATATATACCCTTGTGCACCACAGGTGAAGGTTATAAAAAAGCGACAGTAAATTGTTAGATAGTAATTATTATTCCTTGGATCTAAATATACATACATTTTTTAAAATTTTTAGTTTAATATTATTTTTCAACACTTATTAAGCTAATTACGTTTTGTTTGTTTAAAAATAATTAGAATTTGTACTGTTGCAGCAAATTTGAAGAAGAAAAAAATTAAATTTATTATATTTTTTGTTTTTAGTTTATAATTAAATATTTTGCTTTTTTAAGTAATAGAATATTAAAAAACAAAGAAAAAAAACAATATTTATTGCATCGAATTTTATGAACAGGAAATATTTTATTACTCGTAGCTCTAGAAAAATTTGTTAAAAAACATTTATGCATATTTATATATTTTAATAATAAATTAAAAGTTATAAAAACTGCAAAAAAAAAACAAATTTTCCTTGAAAAAAAACCAAAAAAAAAAAAATAATAATAATTACTGGCTATAATGAAAACCAACAACAACAGAAATTACAAAAAAGTTATAATGAACATTATATTTTATCACTTCTCAATACATACTAAGTATTATTAAGTTTTTAATTAAATTTTTACAATAACAACAAAAAAGTGAAACAATACAAAAAAAAAATCACCTCAATTTTATTGAAATTATTATTATTTTTAAAGCAACAGAAAAAATGAAATATTTTAACAAAAACAACTACAACAAGTAAAACATATATATAGTTCATGTACACGCACACATGTGTTTTTATTGTTGTTGGTTGGTTCTTTATTTTTTACTTTTATTTTAATAATAAAAATATGAAAAAAAAACTACAATAAAACAGAAAAAAAGTACAGAATAAATTAAACAAATTTATTTTTGTTTATAAAAAAATACACACAAAATAAAATCCCCTTGAGTATGTCATAGAAATATATTTTCTTTAAAAAAAAAAAAAAAAAAAAAAAAAAAAATACAACAAAATAAATGGAAAATAGTAATAAAAAATTAAGAATAAAAAACACAAGGCAATTATTTTAATACTGTTTTTCAAGCTGTTTGTTAGCAGCAGCAATAAAAACAATAGCGACAACAGCATAAAATAAATAATATATTAATTGAGTTTTATAAAAACTATAAAAAGTACTGTGAAAAATTAAGAAAAAAAAAAACAAAAATTTTATACCAAATACGTTTTTTTTTAATCATTTGAATGAAATATAACTGATGGCTCCTACAAAAGTTGTAACAATATCTCTTGCGGTTAAAATTTGTAATTATTTGCACTTGCTGGTTATAAGCCATATCGTTACTCCTTACAAATTTCAAGTTATTTGATTGAATAAAGTCTAGTATGCCATATTCCAATACGTCACAAGACCGAACAATTCATACAAATTGTATGATTATCCTCCCTATTGTGAATTTTTGAAATTTGCAGCCGTTGCATATGTTTAATCTGATTATTAAAATTGAAGCACTTAACAAAAGAACAACGCGTTATAAGAAAAATTTGGAAAGTTATGTTGGGACCGCTCGCAAAGTTTTAAGAAGTGCATCAATGTGTCAACCATTTGAGGAGTGGTCGAAAAATTTCAAGAAACGGGATCGGTTATAGACCGGTACCGGTCGGTATCGTTAAAACATTGCTGTTGTTGTTGCCATCGTTATCAAAAACTTTTAATTTTACGAAGAACTACTTACTTATAGAGATTTGATAAAAGACCTTTACCTTCAATTGTGCAAAATTCAGCCTACTTAGGAACTCCAAGCAGTAATGGAGCATAGTGAAGTCAATGACAATTTTTCGAATAAAAGTCATATATCCCGATGAAGCACATTTCCATCTGTTCTAGCTTCATGAATACACAAAATTGTCGAATATGCGGCCTAGACGATCCTTATCCTATCCATGAGACCCAAATGCATAAACAACAAGCAACTGTCTGGGGCGAATTTTGGTCAGGCGGCGGCATTGCCTATGAACGGCATACATTACAGTAACAAGTTGACGGGGTTCTTGTGGCCTCAATTGGATGACATGGATCTAGACGAAATGTGGTTTCAGCCAGACGAGGGCACCTGTCACATCGCGCATGAAATAATCCATCTATTGCAGCAACGATTTTCAGAATAAATTATCTCTAGAAATTCTGATGTCAGCTAGCCACTTAATCGGAATATTTCTTCTTTACAATCCAATAGAAAGAATCACAACTATCTTAAATAATATTGAATACATGTTGCATTTAGCAACAATTATATTAAGTAACAATGATCAATAGATCAACGAAACATGTTTTTCATAAAATGCATAATATGAGCGGATGCGTGGCCAGTGCGAGGGTTGAAACCTGCCTGAGCTATCGCCACGAACAAGCTAGCTGGAAACATCATTGGGCCAAAACGGTTCGTAACATAAATTTTAGAATTTTTATAAGAATTCTTAAGCCGAAAATTCTTTCTATCTGTGTGACAAATTTCATTTTTAATCCTTCAGTAGTTTATCCATGATTACTGATTACAAAATTTAAACTATCATTAACTATTCATGATAATAGGGACTAGTTAAATACAAATTAAAAATTTTTAACTTTATTCCTTAACAAAAAAAAAAAGAAATAAAAAATAATAATAATAACAAAAACGTAAGAAAGAGTTTGGCCATTATTGTTTAGTGATGATTGTAATTAACATTTTAGATTTGTTTTTAATGCTAATGCACTTTTTTTTAAGTGTAGTTATTTTTTATTACTTTTTTCTATTTTTGTTACCTTGCGGTTTCGCACAATTATTATACAAAATTAAATAAAAAAAAAACATATGTATAAAACCCCAAAAAAAAAATAAATAAATAAAATCATAATATAAAAAAAAAGAAACAAGATAAGAAACAATTTTTAAATTTATAAATAAAAATACCCATAAATATGATTCATGATATTTGTTGAAAAATGTTTTGCCACAGCCTATCTATAGTCAGCTAGTTAGTTTTGGTAAAATGACAGTCAGTTCGTTAGTCAGTCTTTTAAATAGCCCATAACAATAAGCTATTTTCACAATTAGTAATGTTTGTTATTTTTTCTAACTTTAAATTTTCAGGGTCTTTGTTATAAAATATTAATTTTTCTTAATAAGTTTTATAAATTAAAGAAAAGTTAAATAAATATTTTATAGACATATGTATAGTCTAATAAGCATAAATATATGTAAGTATATAGCTAAGCGGACTTATCTCAAACCTTTTTGTTATTTTTACTTCTATAAATGGTAGGGGTATTATGAGTTCGTGCAGATGACACTTTTACTAAAAACTAGCAGAACGTGGACAACTTTGCACACCACCAACAAAGTGTTTGGAGGTTTAAATGCAATCTGCGACCTCTTATAAGGTATGACATAATTGTCATAAAAATTATTTAATTCGTATGAAGGTATCACTTATCATTCACCGATCCTTGCCAGTGTTGTTCTCATTAGGAAGTTGTTATCAAATCCAGCTCGTGCTAAATTTAAGCCGAATCGAGATTACAGTTATTCAGAATGACACCACCAAACGTATTTTTGATATCGGAGTTGCAATTTCCCCTGTTCTGATCCTATCGACTTTGCACCCACAAAAGTAAACTAATATAAATATAATATAAATAAAACTTATATAATTATACGGAATTTAAGGCCTATAGCACTTATAGTTCTGCAGATAACTCATTAAATATATTTTCTTTGTATGGAAAGCACTACATCCTTTCATTTGACTCTATACAAACATTTACTTGAATTACACAATTTTTATTAAAGTGCCTTATACCAGGATTTAAACTTAAACGTTTAGAGTTTCTGCAATATGTCATACAATTAGTTTCTTTGCAGGAGGGTAATCACTTCCCGTGCTCCGATCCTATTGTTTGTTGACTGGAATAAGACAAATGAGATAAAAGTGAAGCACACATAAGATGATAGATGTAACAGTTTTCTAAATATCTAATGAAATGTACATATTTTATTTATATTAAAGGTGCTACGCTAACTATGATTTCTCAGCTCAGCTGTGCAAGCTATAATTGTATCTTACTCAAATTTAAAGATTTTAGATATTACAGCACTCTGGATATGAGATAAAACTTGTTGATTTCATATAGAATGTGCCACGCCCACTTCAAACAATAGGAAAAATTGTCAAAAATTCATACAGAAGATTATATTAACAAACATAACAAAAACAAGTAAGAGTGCTATATTCGGTCGTGCCGAATCTGATGATACCCTTCACCATCATGTCCATACTTAGGTATAATCCCACATCGTAGCTTAACCTTTATTTCATGTTATACGCCATTTTTCTTTATTATTTCCGACGACATCCTCGATTTTGAATTTTTACGACGTTAACTGTATTATACTGATCAAGCCCTTTCATTTGATACACATATTACATATTGATGGGGTCAAAATATTTGTTCCGCCATTTTGTTTAATACGCCATCTTGGATTTTACACTTTGTAGTGGCGGCCAACATGAATTTAAGACTCCACGAAAAGCCCCCCAATGAAATAAACCCCAAAAAATAGGAAATAACACCCAAAAACAGTAAATGAAATGGCTCCACGAAAAGCCCCCCAATGAAATAACGCCCAGGAAACAATCCCCAATGAAGTAAACCCCAAAAAATTGGAAATAACACCCAAAAACAGTGAATGAAATAATATCCAAAAATAAATGAAATAAACCCCAAAGCGAAAACGAAACAACCCCCAATATTTGGGAGTAATTTCATATGAAATAACTCCCAATGATGAAAATGAAATAATTTCCAATGAAATAAACCCCATCAGCAACAAAAATGAAATTATGCCCAAAATTCATAAAAGAGTCAGATTCATTAAGGATTTCATGAAGTCAATATGGACCAACAGCAAAATCGCAAATTTATTGATATAAATTGTGTGGAGGCCCGCAGGCGTCTTCTTCATAATAAGGATATATGCAACTTCGAAAGTGTGCCAGCATTCATAATCAATTTTTTTTGGTGAAAGAACATACAAAGCTCGTTTAATAGTGACTACTTTTGGTTTTGTAAATGGACTAAGTCCAGTGCAGTAAATTTCCCTTATACGATGGAAGCAATTTCAGATCAGCCACCAACGAGCTATCCTAAGACTTTACGAATGGCTTGAAAATCCAACTCATGGGAGACGTTATTATAGTTACAATATTGTAAAAGGCAATAATTTTCTGTAATGGAGATGTAAGGAAGTATGAACAAAGAATTGTTTAATATTTCCAATATATTTGTTTTTGAAACCCAACTACCAAAAAATTATTCTCATGTACATACATAAATAACAAACTTAATACATTATACGTAAGAAATGATAAGTTAAAACAAAATGGTTGCTCATGAAATCAAGATGGAAAAAATATACGTTGTATGTACAAATGCTGCCAGTTGGTTACACTTTATTATTATGGACCTCCTCACTGCTTGGCAAAATTGGAACCAACAACCGATTACTTTTGATTTAGGAAAAACAATCATTATTGCCGTCCGTAGACTAATTTCGTAGTCTGTCACGAAGGTCGCACCATCCAAATCCAGAACGTTATCATTTATGTATTTGAAAAGATATTGTAATATATTCACAGGCTAAAAGTTTTCTTGTAAAAGGCCTATTTTTATATAATTTATTTACAAATACCCCCAAAACCAAAAGCTTTAAAAATTAAATAACCCCCGAATATCAAATGAAATATCACCCAAATTATACAGGCTATGAAACAAGCCCCGAATTTTAAAATTTTGTTGGGTGTTATTTCATTGGAGATTATTTCATAATTTGAAAGCCCCAAATGAAAAATGAAATAATTTCCAAGAAAAATGAAAGACGGCCCAAAAAAATTGGGAGTTATTTCATATGAAATAACACCCAAAAATTTATAAAAAAAATTTGGAGAATATTTCATTTCTCGTTTGGGCGTTATTTCATTGGGGGGCTTTTCGTGGAGCCAATGAAATAACATCGAAAAATAAATGAAATAAGCCCCAAAGCGAAAACGAAACAACCTCCAATATTTGGGACCCCCATACCTAAACAAGAGCGTTGAGCGTCAAGCGTTGGAGTTTTACATGTGTTTTGTTTTTGTTACAATAACAAAATACATGCAAAATTGCAACGCTTGACGCTCAACGCTCTTGTTTAGGCATGGGCCAGAGTTATTTCTTACGAAATAACTCCTTTACGAATGGCTTGAAAATCCAACTCATGGGAGACGTTATTATAGTTACAATGTTGTAATAAAGGCAGTAATTTTCTGTAATGGAGATGTGAGGAAGTATGAACAAATAAATGTTTAATATTTCCAATATATTTATTTTTGAAACCCAACTACCAAAAAATTATTTTCATGTACATACATAAATAATAAACTTAATACATTATACGTAAGGAATGGTAAAGAAACAAAATGGTTGCTCATGAATTCAAGATGGAGAAAATAAACGTTGTATGTATAAATGCTGCCAGTTGGTTACACTTTGTTATTATGTACCTTCTCACTGCTTGGCAGAAGTGGAACCAACAACCGATTACTTTTGATTTAGGGAAAACAATCATTATTGCCGTCCGTAGACTAATTTCCAAATCGAGAACGTTATCATTTATGCATTTGAAAAAATGCTCGTAGCATTTTGTTGATTTTCTATTCGTCAATATGAACACAAATGGAAATATCTGTAAACATTCGAAAGATATTGTAATATATTCACAGGTTAAAAGTTTTCTTGTAAAAGGCCTATTTTTATATAATTTATTTACAAGCAAATACACCCCCAAAAACCATCAACTTTAAAAATGAAATAACCCCCGAGTACAAAATGAAGAAACACCCAAATTATACACGCTATGAAACAAGCCTCAAATTTTAAAAGTTTGTTGGGTGTTATTTCATTGGAGATTATTTCATAATTTGAAAACCCCAAATGAGAAATGAAATAATTTCCAAAAAAAAAAAATGAAAAACGGCCCAAAAAAATTGGGAGTTATTTCATATGAAATAACACCCAAAAATTTATAAAAAAAATTTGGAGAATATTTAATTTCTCGTTTGGGCGTTATTTCATTGGGGGGCTTTTCGTGGAGCCTGAATTTAAATTTTTTATAGTGCTAATATTGCGCTAGTCAAGTTTTTTCAAATGATACTTATATTGACTCTCTCGGTTGTCTAAAAGCTAAGAAAACTTGATTTTAGTCTGTAAATTATTGGAATATATATTTTTCAAAACAAATTTTTGCCTATAACTTTAACGATTAGAGCACGCTTTATCCAAAATTTTTCACGAATATCTCTAGAGGCATTTTATATCTACAAATAGTGGCTAAGGTATTCTATGACTGAAAAATTTTAATTTTGGTGGTAAAATTATGGGGAAAAAAACACAGGCAGTGGTGTTTATTTGCTTATATCTTAGAAAGTTATGGAGCGATTGTGCTAAATTTCAATACCGATTTATTCCTGGATATTACCTAAAGATTGTTTGAAAGATTGGTTGCTTCTAAAAGTTGATTTCAACCAACTCACGGACATGGTTAATCGACTCCTTTATTCATAAGCTTTCAGAAAATTTATACTTTATGGGGTCGGAAATGAAAATTGTAGAAATTACAAATGGAATGACAAAGCTATATATACGTTTGTGCACAACAGGTGAAGGGTTTAAAAAATTAGCAAAATCGGTGCAGCCGTTCATAAGTGATGCGATTACCAACAAACGACATTTGATTTTTATTTATATAGAAGAAGATAAGCGAATTTTGCGGTGGTCGGATTTTTTTTTAGCTCTAGCTTCCATTAAAGGCCTTATTGAGAAAATAACCAGTATTTATAATGTAATTTAAGAAAAATAAAAAAAAAACACTTGAGCTTAAATAAAAATTATTATTATAAATGGTACTAAATAATGTACATTATTAATTATTAATTTGAAAAATTTTGTTGCTGGGGCTTATCAAGTTATTAAACTTTTTTAAACTTTTTTTTATAACATTTTTGTTTTGTTTAAATTTAACAATTTTTTGCAATTAATTTAAGAGAGTAAAGGTGGAGACTCAAATGTTGCAATCACTCGTTTTTTACAATCTTCTTGTGCATGGTGTAATAACATAAGGTGATAGCGTAAAGGAGAGCAATTTTTGTCTCTCTTTTTTTATGTATGGAGTTTGACAATTTCCGGAGTTCAAATAATTTTTTTAATATGTAGTTTGACATTCTCCAGAGCACAAAAAAATAATCAGCTGAGCTGGCACCGCCACCTTGTATAATTACACCATGCTTCTTGTGTTAAAAATTTTCCCAGTTGCCAAAACCGTCAGAATAAAAATCACCTGACTTTAGTTTTTACAATTCCCAAACATTTTTGTTTTTCCTCTCATATAAACATTTTGATTGATAAGATTTCTTTAAACAATTTAGAAATGAAAGATAATATTTACTATATGTTTTGTTAATTAATCATTTGGTTTGATAATATTTTTAAATTCATATTTATTAAAGTTTCCAGTTCCCTTTTAAATTAAATTCTAAAAAATGTACATACATATACATACATACATACATACATACATACATACATACATACATACATACATACATACATACCTACATTCATATGTAGGTATGTACTATGTACTTATATAATTTTTTAATTTTATTCTAAAATTTCATCCATGGCAAAGAACATTATTTTAAAAACTAAAAAGTTCAAAAAACGAACCACTTTAAAAACAGAAAAAACTTTTTTTTATTTTTAACTCTATGGCAGAAAAAATTTGCGATAGTTGCTTGCTGGGTTTTTCTCTTTGTATCGAGTCGTATGAAGTGTAAAAATTTTTTTTAATAACTAAGATACCTTTTTTTGTTTTCATTATTATTAAAATAAGACACACAAAAAAATTCAATAGAAAAGAAAAATCACATTTATTAAGCTTGCATGCTAAATTACACTGAAAGGTAAATGTCAGTTAGCAATCTTTACACTAAACTATAACATTCGCTGTTACACGAAATCATTGGCAATAAAATGTTAAATACAATTTTGCAAAAAACAAAATTGGTTACTTAATGGTCGCAGGGATCTGATAACGTATGAAAGTCGGGTATTTATTTTAAACAGTGTTTTTAATTGAAAATCCTTTTCGCTTAAGAAGCAAGAACATGGAAACATTTTATATGATTTCATTCATATGGCAATGAGTTTAGACAATTTTCTAGAGGTCAACCGCAAAAAAGTTTAAGTAAAAATTTTGACAACTAATACATTTAAAACTGTCATTTACTAATAATATGCGATGAGTTTTGATCCATATTACGACTTTAAGATAATATATGGTTGATATAGAGGAATATCATCAATTCTTTTAGTATACTCAGGCATTGAACCTTGGTCAATATTTATTATTTGTTCAAACATCTAAATCATTTGAAATAAATTAGTAAGCAATTTTAAAATATTATGTCATTTCTTACCATTTTATTAAGGCTACTTTGAAGTATCAATTAGACTATTAATAAAAAAAATATTATCATTATCATCCCTTTATTAGTCAATTACACATTAAGGAAACTTTTTTGAGTATGACTTGAGCTTATCCCCATATATACCTATTTTTTATTATTATTTTTATAAAAAATCACTCAAAGGATAGTTTTATATTAATATTTTAATTATGTAAGTACGTATGTATGTATGTAAGTACGTATGTATATGTGTATGTATGTATGTATGTATGTATGTATATACAAATAATAATTTAACTTTGTATTTCCTTATACATATTACAAATATGTATATATAAGTACAAATTTTAATATATTAATTTAAAAAAAATACATTGGAAATAAAAAATAAAAAAAATGAAACTTGAGACAATAAAAAAACTAATGGCATAAATTTCTTATCAACCAAAAAACATTTTTTAATATATTTAATTTTTATTATTATTTAAAAAAAAAAAATCCCTATTTAATTTTGTCATAGAGATGAAAATATATATGTACATATACAATATGTATGTATATCGAAAATGAACACACTAAGCAAACAATAAAACAAAAAATAAAAAAATGAAACTGGAGAAAATAAGAAAAACCAATAAAACATAAAATTCTTATCGACCAAACCAAATCAAAAATCATCCTTATGGAAAATTACCATTGAATGAAAAATTAAAATAAAAATTCGTCGTCATTATGGGAATCGATAGAAATAAAAAACCTGTCCTCGAAATCCCAAAAATACACTTTAAGCTTAATTTTACGCTAACGTAAAAAAAATCATGGTAAAGATTTCAAAAGTTTGCATTATTAGTTTATGTATATCGGCCCAGGTTTATATCCTTCCAAGTCTACAAACATTTCGTCTTCAACTGTACAAAACACATGCACAAGTTTATACATAGTATAAAAAATAACTAAGATTTTTTAATAAAAAAAACTAATTTGAAAAAATATACACATAAATAAATTGCAGTTGTAAGCTTAAAGACAAAAAAAAATAGATTTCAAGGAAAGGCTAACGTCGCCATTAGTACTGCGGCCGATTCTATACTAGATTTTTTTTATATTATTATTTAAACAAAAAAATAAATAAAATAATAGTTGTATTGCAAACAAACAAACGAACGAAAAAACTTAACATCGTTGCTTTAGAACTAAAAACATTCAGAGGCTGAAATTCTAAAATAAAAAACCAAACTAAACTACAAAAAAGCCATAAAATATAAACACATAAACATGCACACATACATACATATAGACAACAAACACAAAAAGAAAAACTTGCTTTTGAAAAATGTGAAAAAAGGTGAGAAGAAAAAACAAACTGAAAAAAGAAAATAAAATATTACAACTTTTTTTTGTTTGCTTCTTTAGATAAGAATCGTAGAATATGGGGGATTTAAAAGGAAAGGAGCATGTTTGCCACACACATGCACACAGAGCTGAAGCAAAAAGTTTAAGCAAGTAGTAGTTAATTTTTTGTCTTCACTGTTTCTGTTTTTTAATTTTTTGTTTTGCAGAAAAATATTGTAGTTTGTTAAATGCTGTAAAAAAATCACAAAAAAGTTGGCATTTGACGTCAAGATTCTTGGCAAAAAAAAAAAAAAAAATTAAACTCACATACACTCAGTCATAAATGAAATAAATACATATAAACTTCTACAATGTGTATAAATACACAAATGAAAAATAATAACTGTTGGAAAAAAGTGTCTATTATAAAAAATAAACTAAAAAAATTGTTGTAGAAAACAAAAAAAAAAAATAGGAAAAAAAAACAAAACTGAAAAAGATCGTAATTAGAGACTATATTCGTAAATGAGGCAGGCTAATGCACTGCACAGAAATAAAAATAAAAATCAAGTCCAAGTTTTTGAAAAGACCGAGTAGAAAATTCTTCACCTTCGACGACTTAAAATGTACTACCTACATGCAAATGTATGTTTGAATGCAAATATGAAAACTTATATTTTTTTTATTTAAAAAAAGTATTTAAAAATAAATTCAAATTACCTAATAATAACTGAAGCAAGTAAGCTATAAAAAATCATACCTCGCAAACAAATTTTTTTTTCAAAATTAAGATCAGAGTAAAATGATTTTTCGAAAATTGCCAACAAAAGAGACGTATAAAATACTGAACCTTTGCACTATCTTTAGACTTCTAGTGATTGAGAATTTACAATAAGGAGGCAATTTTCAAAGCAAAACCAGTAGCTCATCATTTCTGTAACGTAGTGCTTTTTGTTTCCTATGAGATATTACAAAGAAATTAACTGCATGTTGAGGCAGTGTAAAAACTAGTTATAAAAAAATTAATAAGAGTGCTATGTTTGGCTGTGCCGAATTAGATAACACCCTTTACCATTATGTAATTACATCTAATGGTAGCATAGCCTAGACTTCATGTTATACGACATTTTACTTTTTTGTTTCCGAGGCCATCTTTGATTTGCAATTGTTTCGTCGACATCTTAGATTTTACAATTTTTCATAGTTTACTGAATTCTACTATTCAAGCCGTTTAATTTGATTCCAATATTGAGGGAGTTGAAGGGAGTACATATTTAAATAATAGATTTCACCCAAACATAAACTTGTTGTATATCATTTCGTAGCGGCGCTCATTATGGATTTGACAATTATTATGCATAATATTTTGCTAGTCCAGCCCTTTCATTTAATAAACACATTGAACCTTTCGATTGTTTGGAAGCTATGCTTATATATTTACCTAGCCAAACCCGGCGCGCGTTGCTACGCCCCTTAATGAATTGAAATGCATTCTAAATTTTAATTGAATATCAAGTGAAAAAACCTAAAAATTATTATTTTTTTGTTATGTGTGTGGCATTGCCCACTTTTCTAATCACGAAATTGTAAAGTCGTAACAGCTCAATATGTGTGCAAGGTTTCAGAAGAATCGGACCAGTGCAAATTCCTAAAATTATAATTGCTTTATTGGGCGTGGCCCTGCCCACTTTTCTTATCACGAAATTGTAAAGTCATAACAGCTCAATATGTATGCAAAGTCTCAGAATAAACGGTCCAGTGCAAGTACCTCAAAATGATACCTATTTTTTATGGGCGTGGCGCTGCCCACTTTTCTAACCACGGAATCATTTAGTCATGACAGCTCAATATGTGTGCAAAGTTTCAGAAAAATCGGTCTGGTGCAAGTACCTCAAAATTATAACCTTTTTTTATGGGCGTGGCCCTGCCCACTTTTCTAATCACAAAATTATATGGTTATGACAGCTTAGTATGTGTGCAAAGTTTCAGAAAAATCGGTCCAGTGCAAGTACCTCAAAATTAAAACTTTTTTAGGGGCGTGGCCCCGCCCACTTTTCTTATCACGGAATTATTTAGTCATGACAGCTCGATATGTGTGCAAAGTTTCAGAAAAATCGGTCAAGTGCAAGTAGCTAAAACTGATAACTAATTTTTATGGGCGTGGCCCCGCCCACTTTTTTCCACCCATAAACACTCCCTGGTATGTGTCCAACAACTTGCCAAAGTTTGAGTCCGATCGGTTTTACAGTTTCGGAGTCTATAGCTAACACACACACACACACACAGAGTTTCACTTTTATATATATAGATATGTGTTAAAGCGAATAAAATAATCCGGAATAATTTTCGGGGCTACTGTTTGCAATTAAGCATCACTATCATGTCGAAAAATTATTAAGAAGCTTGAGGAACTTTATTTATTAAAAAAATAAAATTATATTTCCAAATAAAGTTTGCCGATTAGTGATCGATTTGTCCTATCCTGGAGGTATATTATATTTATTAATAGTAACAAATGTCTCTATAAGTTATCCTAGCGCAAAACAATAAAAATAAATACATGCAATAATTTTTGTCCTAAAATGGCTTACAAAAGAAGCAGTCGAGATTATTTGCTCATAACTTGAAAAGTTATTGGGTAATTGTGCTAAAGTCAGTAGCGATTAACATACAAATCTGTTCAACATGTGGGGGCTACAAAAGATGATTTTAACCAACTCATTGACAGATAGGCACTACTCAATCGACTTCTCTATTCAAAAGCTTTCAGTAAATATATACTTTATGGGGTCTGAAATAACTATTGTAGAAACTACAAACGGAATGACAAAGCTCTATATACACTTGGCACACAGGTCAAGGAACATCATTTTCAACTGGACTTTGTAATTATTTTTAGAAAACTTTTTTTGCAAAAATCTCTTATATATAAACACAGCTTTTCAAGCAAACATTTTTATTAACACATTCACATGTATACAAAAACTCGCACTTACACAAACAAAAATTGATTACACACGTGCTGTGCTAATATTGTGCTAAAAAAAAGAGAAAAACCAACGACGTTTTTCTTAATGTAAATAAATATTGCCTAGTAAGGAACCAACAACAACAATGCGCAGGGGCGTTTGTGCGGCTGATAGGAGTTTAGACTTCAACATCAAAATGACTGTATGGGATGTTCGTGTATGAGTTGTTTAATAGCTTCTATTTTTTCTGTTTTTCATTTTAATTTATTTTTTGTTTTTTTTTTTTACCATTTTTGTACGCTAGAGTACAAGTTGTAAGTCTGTCTTTAAAATGAAAATGTAAGAGAGAAAATTGGAAAAAGCTAAGAACTTTAATTGTTTTTGTCTTCTGCAAAAAAAAAAAATTATCATAAATTTGTTGTAAATTGATGAAGAAAAAACGACTGTAACATTCTTGTCTTGCAGTTTTTCAGTTTGGTTCTTTCAATATGACAGTTCTAAATTTGCGTCAAAACGGTTACACATATATGATTGTGAAATCTATATTAAAGCTTTACCTGAATTTTAAATTTATAAACAACTTTTTACAAAATAAGCCCCATATTCGTAATAAACTTTAAATTTATCAAGTATGTGTTACAAAATAAAATTAAAAGTGTATATCGTTGGTCACAGGTAGAAAGGCGCTAACTCAATTAATTATAACTTTATAAAATTGCTTGTAATAAGAGTAATTTGTGATAGTTTTGCATTAAATTTTTGTGTTGAGGTGTGTTTGTGTGAAATCTATTGGAATCACTGAAAAACGTAATAACGCAAAAAATACGACTTGAGGCCTTTCTACATGTGAACATCGATATGCAAGACTTTCAGCAAATTTTCTTTTTATATTAGGTTTTGAATGTTGTCTTAGAAAAGTAGTCACAGCGGTGTCGTTTGCTTGCATTTCGTCGTTGCTCTAACAAATTCAGTTATGTGTTTTTACCAAGTTTTCAGGAGAGAAAACATTAATCTTTTTTGTTACTTCATAGTAATAAAGATTAATTAATATTTTAAATTTAAATAGTTTTATTGAAAAAGATACGTTTTAGGTTACATAAATATTCTTAGCTAAATATGTCATATGTATTTGATTATACATACTAGATGCTTAAGCATTTTATGTACAAAATTATTTTTTTTATACTTAATGAAAAATACATGGCAAAAATAATATTTAAAAAATGTAAAAAGTTTTTCTGAAAAAAAAATCAGAAACCTGCTTTATATGAATTCTTAACTTTTTACATCCAAGTTTAAAAAAGTATGTATGTATGTATATTCCGCTTATACATAAATATAATCATCCTGTATTAAAGTTATAACATGCATATAACCCAGTTAACGTTATGTTTTCGATATGTTTTTGAAATCAATTTTAATAAAACAAACTACAAAAATTATTTTGAAAAAAGATAAGCCCCCTAAACACCTAACCATGGAGTACGCTATAGCTGAATAGTGGCCCGGTACACTATATAACATTTAATAGTTACTGATTATCCAATAATGATAAAAATAATATTACGCATTCCGAATGTAAAAATGTTAAAGTTCTGCGCATGTACGTCACATTAGCCTCTCATTTACCAAAAGCCTGAGTGCCCCTGTGGACTAGTCGGTAAAGGACAAGTCAGTTGTTTGGGGGTTGCGGGTTCGATTCCCGCCGGAGACTCTGGAATTGTCTGCTTCTCTTTCTCTTCTATTCTTAATATATCTATTCTTCTCTCTATTAAGGCGTCACAATGGACCGTAATGGTCTCCGAGTGAAGGTGTGAGGGTAACTTTGCACCAGCCTTACCTACCTACCTACCAAAAGCAATATATAACAGTGATAGAATAAAAGTGCAAAACTTCGGAAAAAAAGTGCTAAAATGTTCTGCAGTTCAACAAAAAAGTGCTAAAATTTTGCAATATTGCTTTTTTAAAACATTAAAAATTAAGTATACTTTTTTAATATTATAATTCGCAACATATTTACATACATATTTTGTTCAATTCAATTAAATTTTGTTAATAATATATTTACACAAAAAAAGTGTCAACAATTACTCAAATGTGGTAAGAAGGTTAACAAGTTCACATTTCTTCACATACCCATTCACATCAGATGAGCCAATTTTAATCAAAACATCGTCCAATATATTGATGTTATAGCGACATACGTTATTAAGTTTTACGCTTTCCCTTATACGTATAACAGAACATAAAAGTTGTGTGTTCATTTTTGTTCTAAATTTGCTTTTTATTAAGCCCATTAAACTGAATGAATGCTCCACTTCAAAAAATGGTAAAACCAAAAGAGACAGTACAAAATCCGATGATTCCTTAAAAGGATTTTCATTAATTGAATTTCTGAATTGGTTTAATGAATCTCTGAAAACTTCGCAGTATCCATATTGGTATGCCAGATTTGTTTAGTTATATTGTTCCACTGATTTTGGATTTTTTCCATTTCAGTTATACTAAAATTCATATCTTCTAGGATACAAGTAATAGGCGCCTTAATTTGTTTGAGGGTATTATCTATTGAAAATCTTGAAATTTTTTTTTTTTAATATCAAAATATTTTTGGGAAGCCGATATTTAGTTCATTTACAAGCAATTTTAAAAACATAAAGCATATTTTTCTGATTGTGTATTCTTCTTCAGAAGATATTATATTTTTTCTTTATTCTTTTTTAATAACGTTTCGAATTCATATCCTAAATACGGATTTGGTAGCACATATTCTTCAAATATTTCTTCCTCATATCCCAAAATCATGGCAATCAGCTTTTCCTTTATATATATTTTACCAGCTATAACCTTTACAAAAAAGAAAATATCTAAAATTTACTTCTAAAAATAATTGATTGCATTTAAATTTTATATGAAAAGAGTGAACAAAATGCCGGATTATTTTTAAAAAGTGCTAAACTAGCACTTAGCACTTTTTTGAAAATCGTTTATGCTAACTTAAGGAAAAAAATGCTAATTCTAGCATAAAAAGTGCTAAAATGGCAAGCCTGTCTACCAGTCATTATCTCTCACTCAGTATTCGTTTATAATGCTCTTTCGATGTGTTGTATTATTACGGATATTGAACTGGTATTTTTTCCTTACTTATTTCGAAATTCTGATGTCAAATATTCTCTAGTTAATATCAAATGTCAAACTTCACATGTAATTAATATTTGAAAAATAATTGGCAAATCCTAATTCTGATATATGCCTTTATCGAAACAAATATTAAAACGTATGTATGTATGTAAGTATGTATGTATGTATGTATGTATGTTTTTTTTTTTTTGTTAACGAGGTGAAATCATCGAAAGACCCTGGTACTCAGGTCAACCAGGAGTGCGTGACTTTAACACGCTAAAACACCTCGGTACACTAGCCCAAAATGTATGTATGTATGTATGTATGTATGTATGTATGTATGTATGTATGTATGTATGTATGTATGTATGTATGTATGTATGTATGCTAATATAACTAAAATTTCAATTAAGAAATTTGTCATATTTAAAGTAAACGTGTTTCGAAAAAATTTCTTCAAGTCTTACTTATTCATCAGGTAATCTAGATTCTTCAGCTGATTATTTTTTTTTACTTATTTTAAACTTCAGCTCAGGGTATACTTATACAGGTGGCTAGCTGATTTTTTTTTTGTGTCCCAATGTTTGTCAAGCCCCATATATAAAAAGGAGATTTTAGTGCCAAGAATTGTCAAACTTCACATATAAAAAAAGAGAGACAAAAACGCTCCTCCTTGCGCTATCACCTTAAGTTTTTAAGTGTTTGCACAATATTGGACATCATACTATAAATTTTATGAGATGTAACCATATGATTAATACAAGGAATAATGGAAATTTAAGAATCTCTTGGTGTAGGTTTGAAACAACAAAACAGCGCGTGGAATTTATGGGTAGTCGTGAATACAATAATTTGCCTCAAATGTTAAAAAATGAAAATAGAATTTCTGTTTTTAAAAGACTTCTTAAACAATACATTTTGCAACATATAAATGAAATTTTTTTATAATTTTTTTTAATCTATTAACTGATCTCATTATTTAAATTAACTTCTTGTATATATGTATGTAAATATTTTTTTCTTATTTTGTAACATATAAATTTTAAGTAAATATGTTTTTGCCAACTCGTCTCAACAATGCCTTTTAGGCGCTGAGACAAACTGTTGTAATTGAATTATTTGCCAATAAAATTTATATAAATATAAAAAAAAAAAAAAAAAAAAAGTAATTACACCATGCTTCAGCTGTCAAAGTTAATAGATAAAAAGTAATTCTTTCTCTTCACTTATTTATTTAAAATTTAAATTATAAAGAATATAAACAAAAAATTCTTTTCAAC
This sequence comes from Phyto melanocephala, assembly GCA_941918925.1. Lineage (NCBI taxonomy): Eukaryota > Metazoa > Arthropoda > Insecta > Diptera > Rhinophoridae > Phyto > Phyto melanocephala. The sequence continues at coordinate 134,748,833 of OW799234.1, read as the reverse complement.
TGCGGTTACCTGATAAATAAATATACCTTCAATTTTCTGTTCTAAATTTTTTTTTATGTTTAAAGTTTGACGTCCCTCTTCTTAAGAGAAAGAAATCATTTTTGTTTTGACAAATTTTCACAGTCGAATTGTAAGGCTCAAAATCCACACCACGCATCCAACGCCTTTTTCAAAAAAGTTGAGTCAATGTAGTTCAAGAATTCAAGTACAGAGCACAAAGCGTAGAATGCTCTGACGCATAGAACGCAGAAAGTAGATTTACTTTCTACTTTTTTAAGTGCCATGAGCGGCGAGAGAACAACTCAACTGGCAGAAATGACAAATTATATTTTATTTTTTCGATAAATATGCTTGTATTGTGTACTTATTTGCTTATATCTTTAGACAAAAAAACTAAAAGAAGAATATGCTTTCGTAATAATGTTTGAAATTATTAGTAAAAATAAAATTTAATAATAAAAAATTGTTTGTAAACAAAATTTGCATTTTGGTTATCGATGACATTTGCATACTGAGTGCCATCTTTCAACTAGTCTTTCTTATTGTGCAAAAAGCGTGGCATGTAAATTAAAATGCACAAAGCGTTTGAGCTATAAAATGCGTTGACGCGAGAACGCGTGGTGTGGACTTTCAGCTTAAAAATCGCAAACTTGTAAAATTTACAAACATATTCATATGGCTACTTTGATCTTCTAAATACATTTTTAAAATTGATTAGTCTTGCTGCAGAAAACTTGTTATACAGTTTTATTTTTCATCTGAGGCAGGGCTCAGCCTGTTCACGGGTTGTTTCAAAAGTCTGCTTCCTTGAGAATAAAACACGAAATTTTTAGTTGGTCTTTTAAGAGAAATAAGGGAGGCCTTATATTTAGATATGAAAGAGGACGAACTACTGTTTCCAACAAACGCAAAAAAAATCGGAGGGTATTCGGCTATGGAAAAATTAGAAGTTAGTTTCTACAACAAGCAAGAAAAAAAAAGGGCCTTGTAATTGGCTACAACAACACTATAATCTTACTACAGAGTACGTATCTTGGAAACAGGATTTCGCACTGTTCGGGTCCCACTTTAAATGGCCAAGTCAAAGTACCAAATTCTACATGTATTTTGTTGTTGGAAAATGACGACTTAAATATCAAAAAGCAAATGTGTGTGTTTTTTTGGTGGTAGAATATATGTATATGTACACAATATATACACATATGTACATAAAAAAAATTTGACATTTTAGTTAAACCTTAAGGTAGAGAAAAAAATGAGCTGTTTTAGTGAGGCTACTTGATGATTGTACCATGATTTTAAACTTACTATAAACCTAATGAGAATTATATTTTATATTTTGTGTTATCATGTGTATATAAGGAAAATTTGTATTGGCACGTTACAAACTCGTAGTGAAAAAATTTTATTCTAAACACATGGAGTTCACCATCTAAAAAAACCGGAAATTTACATTGGACTATCTACATACATACATACCTAAATAAAATATGATTTAATCAGAAAATCTGATTTTTATTTCGCTGGGATAAAATATTTTTAAAATCCTCACACATCATCCATAAAAGCAGCAACAACAACTTGAACAACAAAAAGCCTATCTCAATAAAAATAAAAATTATTTGCTGATAGTTTTTTTCTGCCATCATCATTGTCGTCGTCGTCATCATCATCATCATCTCAAGTCCATTCCCCTTGATCGTTATGGAAACGTATGTTGCTAAACTACTTTTTTTCTATTTGTGTGATTTTCTACAAATGCGTTTGTCTCTTCTTCCTTTTTTTTTTTTTTTTTTTGTTTTTGAAAAATAGAAAACAATTTAAAAAAATATATATTAAAAATAATAAAAAATGTTGTTTTAAGGAAATGAAAGGAAATTGTGGATGCAAGTAAAAAAATAAATGGCTTGTGTGTGTATGTGGCGGGAGGTTTAAAAAACCATGGTAATTGTTCTACGTTTGACCAGTTTCTTTTCTTGTTCCTATTTTATTTTCTTCTTGTTTCGTTGCTTACATCTAGTAAAGATCCATCCATATTTCTTTTATATTTTTATTAAATTCGAACAAAATAAAAAATAAAAAAGCAAAACACTGATAAAAAAAAAGAAAATATCTCAAAAAACTCACCAGATAAAAATATTTAAGTGTATAAAGAATTAAGATTTTTAACAATAATTTATGGTTTTGAACAAAAAAAGTAAATTAGTTTTGTAGCAAAAAGATGATTAATTAGGGTAGGTATAATACAAATACAAATGTATATTTGTATACCCTTTATCTGTGGTGCCAAGTGTATATACAGCTTTGTCATTCCGTTTGTAATTTCTACAGTATTGATTTCCGACCCATAAGCATATGAATGGGAAAGTCTATTAAGCATTGTCCCACTGTCCATGTGTTGGACATTAGAATTACCTATTAGAAGCTCCCAAATGTTGCGCAGACCTTTAGGTGGTATCAATCTTTTAAAAATATTCGTTGATGAATTACTATTGAAGGCCAGTACAATCGCCCCATAACTTTTCAAAAATTTATATTTTTGCACCTAGAATAATTTATATTTACTATTTATCGATATTTTATACCTCTATGTTTATCCGTAAAAATCGGCATTGTTATAGGGAAAAATATATATTTTTTTAATTCATCATGTTTCTCAAGCTCCTACATAATTTTTCGAAAAGCTAATGACACCAAATTGCAAACCCTAGCCTCGAAACTTATTCTTGAGAAAAAAAAACACTAATCGGTTGGAACTAACTGAAAAACAAGTAAGAGCGCTATATTCGGCCGTGCCGAATCTTATATACCCTTCACACCGTGTAGTCATGCAACAACAGTAGTTTGTATCACCATTCCATATGATATACGTACATACATATAAAAACCATACATATATAAAAACATCCCATTGTAAAATTATAAATTTACGTATGTATGTTAAAATAAAAAAAAATTTAAAAAAAAAATTTAAAAAAAAAATTTAAAAAAAATTAAAAAAAAAAACAAATTTTAAGAAATAATTAAAATATATATAATAAATATAAAACAAAAAAAATAAAAAAAAATATTAAAAAAAAAAAATAAAAAAAAAAATAATAACAATATAAATAATATATTAAATAAAAATTAAAAAAAAAAATAAAAAATATAAAAAAATTTTTTTTTTGGCTCAGCTGGTACTCAATGCCACGTTTTCTCTAACCAGTATACACGTTTGTGTGTATGTATGTTGTTGTTGTAATGTTGTTTTTGTGAAAAAAAATCGAGGTGGTCGTGGGTTTTTGCTCATATCTCAGTTGTTTAGGTACCGATGTTTCTGATTTTCAATACCGATCTACTCCCGAATATTTCTGATATTTTAATACCTCACCCGAGTCCAAGCAATGTCAGGGGGCTTCAAAAAGTTGATTTCAACATACACACGGACAGACGGTCAGACGGACAGACTGACAGGGCTTAATCGACTCCCCTATTCATAAGCTTTCAGAAAATATATACTTTATGGGGTCGGAAATGAAAATTGTAGAAATTTCACACGGAATGACAAACCTATATATACCCTTTTTCACTGTGTGAAGGGTATAATAAGTACAAAAATACAACAGAGGGTTACTCTGTAATTCGATTCGAAAAAAAGTACAAATACCATGTGTTCAGCATGCTAATTTGAAAAAAATTAGTTTAGAACCCTCCAATTTGTTTGATTTGATGGGTATCAAATAAGAGGGCTTGACTAGCAAAATATAATTAAGTATGTATGTATGTATGTATGTATGTTTTTTTTTTTTTTTGTATATGTATGTATGTATGTATGTATGTATGTAAGTATGTATTTATGTATGTATGTATGCATGTATGTATGTATGTATGTATGTATGCATGTATGTATGTCTTTATGTATGTATGTATGCATGTATGTATGTATGTATGTATGTATGTGTAATGACTAAATTAAATAAAATTAATTTAGTTCTATGAAATACAACACAGAGGGACAAACGGATATTTAACTTAAAAATATTTTCAAGACGTTCGGTATACTAAAATGTTGGTGTGGAATTTTTTTTTTTAGCACAATAGGAATAATATTCCAACATATAGTGCGGTGTATTGAATAAAACTAAAAAAACTGAACAAATTTTTTTTTGTTTTCATTTACTTTTTTGATGAAAGCTAAACAATAATTATTTAAAGAACCAAAGATAACTAATAAACAAATAAATTGTTTTGAAATAAAACGTTCATACATACATACATGCATACATAATAAAATCAAAAATTATTAGACTTATAACAATTTAGCCGAAATGTTATTGTTAAAATAAATTTTTATCGTTTCTTTTTTTTTGCAAAAAATATTCTATATATAAAATTAATTTTCTTGTTGTTGCAGAAATAAATAAAATATGAAAAAAGAGCAACATTCTTGAAATGCCGTATACAAGAAATTTATTGATTTTTTTCGTTTCTTTTTTATTATTATTTTTTTTTTGAATTGTGAAAAGGCGGCAAATATTTATTTTTTTAATTTGAATTTTTTTCTATGTTCTTCTGTTGCTATTGTTCATATAGTTCTTGTTCCTTCTTTGGTTGTTGATTGGTTTCTACTTGTTCTTTGTAGCTGAGCTTCTTTGAATTTTATTTTTTGTTGTGAATATTTCTGTTCATTTTTTTTTATTTTTATTATTTATTTTAAATTTGGGCTTTTGAGTTTGTCTGGAATTTGTGTTTTAACTTTTTCCCAACAAAAGCAAAAAAATTCATTAAAATATGTGAACCGAAAAAGAGTTTTTTTTAAGTAAAATTTGTTTGTTAAAGCATAGATTTTTTTATTTTCTAACGTTTCTGTTAAATTATTATTGCTTGGATTTTTTAATTTTATTGGAAATTTTTTTTTAACATGCAGCCATGAACGCAAAAGTAGCAGCATTGAATAAAGCTCCCACTTTTTATAGTATTTTAAATTTCTAATTTAAAATTACAACATACTAAAAGAAAAATAAATTTATTAAAAATTTAGTTAAATTGATCATTTTACCTCCAACACAAATAGCTCCAATCAAAACATAATTGCTCTTATGCAACTGTAATATCATAAGAGAAAAAAATCTACTAAAAATTCTAAACAAATTAAATAACACAAACTTGAAAATAAATTGTTATTATATATTATTTTTTAAACACTGTTTATTTTTTAATGAAAAAAAAAAAAATAAAAATAATATTTTGAATTAAAAATTTAATCAACTGTCACGGTCTCTGGTCATAGTTTTGCACATAAGTTATTTTTGAACACATTTTATATCTTTACATTAATGTTTTTACAATTGTTTTTTCACCATTTAATTTATACGCAATTTTCAAAATTAAGAAATTTTTAACATTTTCCATGCAAGCATTAACGTATATAACGTAGAAAAAAAAAAATAATAAAAAACACGTTGTCATTTTGTTAGAAATCCTTTAGAAAATTAGTTGTCCGAAGTCTTAGCGCTGCTAATGAATTTACATAAATAAAGTACAGTTTTCAGAATTGCAGGGATGTATATTCATGCACATATGTGGTTATAAACATTCTATGAACAATGAAAGATTCTATTTTGCATACAAAAAAAAAAAACAACTTTTTAACACAATATTTTTACATAAAATTCATAATTTTAAAAATATCATGTCATTTAGAAATTTTTTTTGTGTACAAATGATAAAAATAAATATTTTTCATTTTGTTGCTTTTAAATAAATATTTTATAATCAAATTCAAGCTACATAAGTATATGCACTACATACACATATAAAAAAATTATTATTTTAATTAAACAAAATTTTTAAATATTTTTCATTTTTTGTTGTTTTTTCTTTTGGTATCGTATTTAATTTTGTTGTAAAAATGTTATTTTTCTCCATTATTACCAAATGCACTATTCATCTGAGTAAGTGTTGAAATAATAATTATGAAATTAAACAAAATTAATAGAAACAAAATCTTCGGTTAAAATTCTTTAATAATCGTTATATATAGTACATACACGCAGCGAAAATTGTGTTATCCAAAACAATTGAAGTTATTATAAATTTATTTTGTTCTGACATTTACTTCGACACGATAATGCAGTTTTTGTTTGAATTTCATTACTAAATGTTGACTTTTCATGAAAACTTCGTCCTTTAAAAATAGTCTGACTTTGAAAATTCTTATGACAAATATAGTATGATGTCGTGGCAAAACTTGAATTATATGTATTTGTAATAATTTAAAATTACAAATACAGTAGACTCGCGGTAACGTTAACTATTAAAAACCGAGCGTGTTCACGTTTGCAAAGTTGTTCATGTTGACGAAAGTGTAACTCTTTTAAATTTCTAAACAAATTAGACATGTGATTTAAATCAAGTTCATATATTTTTTTGTATTTCGAATTGTTTTGTAAATATGTTTTTTTAAGAAAAAAAGTACGTTAAAATTAATTAAAAAAATGTGTTACCTTTTTTTTGGATTATCTTTTAATTTTTAAATTTTAATTGCTGAACAAATTCTTTCTCTCAAAAAAGCTAACGGGATGACCTCTTCACAGTCTTCTTCATCTCCTAAAAATGTTCAGCCATCATTTTGCTATTGTTTTATTTTCAAGACGTTGCCAAGTTGAATTTAAATATCCAATAGCGTCCATTAATAGTTAAACCAATTTTTAAAAATGGCAGCTGTCATCCATTATGATTTGGAGCAATTGTAGTCCACAGGAGATTCAAAATTTCTAAAAGAGCGAGGATTTTTTGCCTTTCCAATCACAAAAAGTTTAACTTTAGAATTTTGGTAGTTTTTGTGATATTTTTCACGAAAAACTTTAGATTAGATCATGCTAAATCAGCAGCGCGCACTAAACTAAACCTGTGCTATCATTTACGGGGATACCCCTTTTTATGAAAACGATTTAGATAACCGACAAATTTGTTCACGTTATAAGGCTTTCTCACTGTGTTCACGCTACAGAGTAAGTAGTCAGTGTAAAAAAAATTATGTTCATCTTATCCGGTGTTCACGTAAGGCAGTGTTTTTGTTACCGCGAGTCTACTGTAATCATTAAATGTTTGGTAAATAACGGTATAGTTGCAAAGCAATTAAGCTATGATAGATTTTAATAATAATTTGTTAAAAATAGTCCTTCTTCTCGCTGAATAGTTTTTTATTAGATTAAATGTTTAAAATGTGAAAAAAATATACATACATTTTAAAAAAAATTAAAGAAATGACAACAACTTTCTTTGCGTAAAATTTCTGCAAAACAAATTCGTTCATTAAAAAAATTTTTTTTTTTGCACAAGGATTGCAAAAGATTTAATTTTTATACCCTATACATTAAGACGTGTAAAGGAAATATACTTTTAATTAAATTTAGTACGCTTTTTGCAAAAGCCAAATGTATTAGCACACAATACTTACATTATTTTTATACCCGCCACCAAAAAATGGTGGGGGTATATTCATTTTGTCATTCCGTTTGTAACACATCGAAATATCCATTTAAGATCCCATAAAGTATTTATGTATATTCCGAGTCGGGGTTTTATTTTATGACAATCTAGCTATGTCCGTCCGTCTGTTGAAAGCACGATAGAAGTCGGACCGAAACAGCTAGGGGTGTAAAATTTTGCCAGAATATTTCTTATATACAAGGTTTGTTTGGGGCTAAATCAGAATATTAGGAAGACAGTTATAGCTCGTAAAACAAAAGTAGGTAAAAAACCATGTCCTTTCAACATCGAAAGAAATACATTTTTGTCCAAACGCATTAACGTAGACTCATGAAACTTCGAATATATATATTTTCTGAGTAAAAACAATATTTTTCCCTGAAAATTGCTTAAATCTATGCATTAGGAAAGGAGTTATAGATCAAAATTTACGAAAATGTATACCGTACAGTGTATTTTTCGGTCTACTGAAAATTTAAAACGTAATAAAACTGGCAAAATTAGATGTATGATTCTGAAATTTTGCAACCATTGCTTTTTGGTCAAAGGCTTTGTACTAACGGAAAATAAATGTGACACACTTACTTTTACGCCCGCTTCCCATATAACGCTTTATCTCAAATTCATATAACTTCTCTATGAAAAAGATTTTGGAATAATAAAGGACTATATTGAAATATCTAAGTTGTATTCATTAGCAGAAACAGCTTCGATACGCCTACTATAACGCCCACTTTTCACGTTATCTACTGTAAATGAAATTTAAAAGCTCATAAAACCGACAAATGAAATTTGCTACATATATCCTTCTAGTCAATGTCATTGTTATGCCAGAAAATTTAGGTGACACGTCCACCTCCCATGTAACGGTTTATCTTGTCTATGGACAAAGTTTTTGGAAGAATAAAGGACTACGTTAAAATGTCTCAGTTTTATTTATTAGCAAAAACTATATTGACACGCCTATTTTAACGCCCACTTTCATTGAAAGACTAAATTTACGAAAACATTTTACTAGCATATCGAAGTTATACAAAGAAATTGATACATATTTTAGTATCAAGAGATTATTCCATAGCGATTACTGTTTAACAACATAATTCTGAGCTATAAAAGTACATCGAATTGGTGGTGGGGATAAAAGATTCGGCACAGCCGAATATAGTGCTCTTACTTGTTTTGTTTTGTTACATGTTCATGTATGTGGTTTGCTTATGTGTTAGTTTCTACTTTAAACGCTTACTACTCCTTAAATACTAAAAGAATATCAATATGATCTGGCAAATTTTTTTCAATTGATATATTGTTTATTTAGTTCGGAGCAGAATTACAACAAAAATGCCTTGTTTTATTAATTTTAGCTTGTACTCCAGGGATGCCACTTTACTCTGATCGGACCAAATATAGTAAATTCTTTTAATTTGCGCAAAACTTTATAGCTTCGTTGTTTTTTTTTTTTTAATTTTTTTAAGTTTTTGGTAATTTTATTTTTAGGTATATGATTATTTTTAGTTAAAATAATTTTTCATAAAAAATTTTGTTTATAATAGTTATAGGATGTAAAATTATTGTTCATTACCTCAAACGTCAGTTTTTAGAAAATTAGTTTATTTCGATCCAGACACATTTTTTTAATTATTATTAAAAATAAATCTATTTTAAAAACATTTGAACACTTTTCAGAAAAAAAAAAAATTAATTCCATTCTCTGTAAATATTTTTATTGTTGTTAAAAATGTTTCGTTTAAAAAGAAAAAAATAATTTTAAAAAAACTGATTTATTGTCAGATTTTTTAGTTTGAATTTTAGCGTTAGGTCTTAAATAAAAAATGTTTAGTTTTACAAATTTCGTTATTGAATCTGAAATTATTATTTTTTTTTTTTTTTTGTAAAATGTATAAGATATTGCAATAAAATTTACTGGGACGATTCCTATTGGTAAAATAAAACAATATTAATTTTAATATTAATAGAAATATGCTACATTAGTAGTAGTAGTAGAAGTAGTACATGGAACAGGCAATATTATTCGTATTTGTATATTTGGGAGCGTGTTTCGAATAGTTTTGTGCATTTCATTGCGAGGTTAATTAAAGGTAATGTCTTTCCTTCAAATTTATTTTAGTTGGTGGCGTATTGTCGAATAGGTTATATATAGTTGTATAGTTTCGATTGATTGCCCATACATTTTACATCTTTATATTTTAAAGTTACAATAGTTTTATTATCTATCTATGTGTGTTTAGATTTAAATGAAACTTTTCAGTTTTAGCAAAGAATATGGATTAATTTTTCACTGTAAAAATAATATAAATTTTATTAATGAAAAATATAGTTTTTAAATATAATATACTAGCCAAGCCCGGCGCGCGTTGCTACGCTTCTTAATGAAATAAAATGCATTCTGAATTTTAATTGAATATCAAGTGCAAGAAACTAAAAATTATAACTTTTTTTATGGGCGTGGAACTGTCCACTTTTCTAATCACGAAATTGTATAATCATGAGAGTTCAATAAGTGTGCAAAGTTTTAGAAAAATCGGTGAAGTGCAAGTAGCTAAAAATGGTAACTAATTTTTTATGGGCGTAGCCCCGCCCACTTTTTGCCACCCATAAACACTCCCTGGAATGTGTACAACAACTTGCCAAAGTTTGAATCCAATCGGCTTTACGGTTTTGGAGTCTATAGCTAGCACACACACACACAGACAGAGTTTCACTTTTATATATATGTATGTATATAGATTTGTGTAAAACAAATAGATTATTAAAATGCTGAAACAATATCTACGTTCAATTAAGCGTATTTAAATTTTTTTGTAATTAAGGACTGCTACCATTAAAACACGGCAAAACTTTGTTTTGCAAAATGGAAACAAATTTTTTTTGGACACAAATTACTAGCAATTTCACAAAAAACAGCCCATACAACGCTTTTAACAACTCTTCTAGATACTTTTTTTTATTTAAAACTCCCAATGGGATTCCCATAAGGATGAATTTTTATTTTATTTCTCATCTAAACTGTAATTTCCCATAAGAATGATTTTTGGATTATTATAATTTGAATTTTTCATCTGTATGACAAAATAACATGGATATTATATTTTTACTTAAATTTCAAATTTGAATTTGGTAAGCATTTTATGTTATTGGTTTGTTTATTGTCTCAAGTTTAATTTTTTAATGTTCGCTTAGTATTTTCATTCCCAATTTATATACTTTTAATTAAAATATGTTTATTTGTAATATGAGCAGAGATTATTCTATATAAAAACATAAATACGTACATAAGTACATACTTACATACTTTCATACGTATGCATATACATACATACATACATACATACATACATACATACATACATACATACATACATACATACATATAAATGTACATATGTGCGTATGTATATAAGTTTACATGTGTGTATTCAATAATTTTATTATTGAAAATCAGCAATGTAGATCCTTTAGCCGCTAAGATATAAGCAAAAAATCTCTTTTACTAAACAAAGCCAATTTCTGCAGCTCCCAGATAACTTCTGGAACATTAATGGGAAATATTGATTTATCGGTAAATTACCGAAAAAGACATTGGCAAAACTATTAACTTTTTATGGAGATTGTAACAATAAAATTTAATTAAAAAACAACAAAGAAGTAACAGGAATATCTTCGAACTATTCGCATCGAATTTATTAAAACTGTAAATGTAATCCAAAAAGAAATTGTCTATTCACAAGATGCTATTAATACACTTAAAAACAGAATTTTTTTACTGGAAGGAAAGTTGTATTCCATAAAACATGCAATGGTATTTACAATGCAATGCCACAACACAAACCACGTCCACAATGAAATGCTTTATTTGTGGGGCTACTTCAAAAGAATTCAACAATTTAAACATTAAAAATTATATAAACGAGATGCACTTTCTTTCGGATTATATACTTTGCACGCCAGAATTCGTCTATTTGAGAGCATATTACACCTGTCATATAAACTCATAGTGAAAAAGTGGCAATTAAAATCGGACGCGGACAAAGCTATTGTTAAAGGAAGAAAATAGCTATACAAGAAAAATTTAAGTGAATTAGGACTAATAGTTAATGCACCGAAAACTGGATTTGGTAACAGCAAGGTTATGGTAACACCAGCAGAAGATGTTTTTCTAATCGTGAATTAGCTGCCCAAATCACTGAAATTGAGTTTGATTTCATCTACCGAATCAAAGTTATTATTGAAGTAATAACAAGTGTTCACATAATTCATTTGCACAAGTTTGCCGATTATTGATTTGACACTGCAAGACTTTACGTTACCCTATATACCTGGCATCCTATGACACTTGCAATGCACACGATTTTAAAGCATTGCGCAACTGTTTAGAATGAGGCATTTTTGCCTATTGGGCTTTCAACAGAAGAAACGTCTGAGGCACGAAACAAACATTTCCGGCTAAACAGGCAGAGTTCCGCAAGAGAGTTTTCAAGGGTTTAGTGCAACATAGACATTTATAATATAATATAATAAATCTAAAAAAAGTCATTGCCCTTTACGAAAGAAGCAATTACTTTTATTGTTTCACCTGTACTGTAAGAGGATTCAGATTCGAAAGAGGTATTTGAAGAAACAGACGAAGAAGAACCATGGCACTCATCATTATCATCTTAATGGTATCGGGTGGATACCTCCGTTTACCCATAAACTTATTATGACAAATAAAGATGCATTTGCTTAACAAAAGAATAGCAAAACTTAAAAAAATAGCATTTTTCAGTGGTTGGATAAGTTTAAAGTTAAAAAAAAAATAAGTTTAAGGTTAAAAAATTATTGCAAGTAAAAATTTCGCTAGCCAAAAATTGCAAACATTTTTTTGTGTCTTAATCTCTTTTGACGCTCTCTTCTTGCAAACTTTTTGAGTTAATGAACACTTTCTTGTAACAATTGTTACAAATTCGTAACAATTTTTAGTAAATGAACAACCTACTGTTTTTTAGTACAAAAAAGAAATTATATCTTACAATTTGTAGTTTTTTTAACAAATAAATATTTTTGTAATTTGAAAAAAAAAAAAAAAACGTTTGTGCCTTAGGGATTAACACTTTGTCTTTATAAAGGAAAACACAATGTAAAATTACGCTTTATGTAATTATGTATGTATGTATGTATGTATGTATGTATGTATGTATGTATGTATGTATGTATGTATGTATGTATGTATGTATGTATGTATGCATGTATGTATGTATGTATGTATGTATGTATGTATGTATGTATGTATGTATGTATATGTATGCAATAAGTTTACAATAAGGAAAGCTAAGACTGTAAGTAAGTATGTGGTTGGCAAGTTCGTAGACCATTTTTTTACTTCTTCTTTATGTTTGACAATAAAATGTGTGTGCAGTTTTCAAAGAGACATATCCATACATGTATTTGTTTGTACCCTGCAGATAACGTGAGTAGTCCATACACGCATGTAAAGTGTACTCCATAATAGACTAGGACTAGTCCAAAGGTAACCGAAATGTATGGAGAAAACATGGTCGATTAAACATTACGATGTCCTATGGCTGGACCCTATAACCCATCGGAGTAGTCTAAAAACTACTTTTTGTCACTACTCGATGGAGCACCTACACGACCATTATACACGTTTTGACAACAATATATGTAATCGTCAAAACACGAACACTATCTCTTGTTTGAGAATGAAATGGTCCATGACTGCATAACATAGGACCATGTTGTAAGTAGTCCATTTAGCTAAAATGGACCACGTAGTCCAATATTATCTGTAGGGTAGATTAATACCACTACAAGTAAAATAATAGCAAAGGAAAATTTTGTTTTTTGTTAAGTTCGTTGGTTTGTTTTTTGCAATTGCATTATGTTGACATTAATTTTGTTTTTTGTTTGTGTCTACTATGTAATTTACACAAATCTATATATAAAAACCAAGCACTGAAAAAACTTAAAAAAGCAAAAAAGGGTTTTATTTTATGTTATACAGGGTGGACCAAAAGAAATCAAGGGGTGTAAAAGTTTAATAACTTTTTCGTTTATTATTTTTTTTTATTTTTTCTTTTAGATTATATAATTATATAATATAAAAAGGGAAATTTTTTTTACACATTTTCCATAACATCTTTCAAAACTTGTGGCTGTAGCGTTCGAATTTCTGCAACAATGTTTGCCTTGAGTTCAAGGATTGTCTCTGGCTTATTCACATACACTTGCTCTTTCAAATAATCCCAAAGAAAATAGTCGGGTGCTGTCAAATCTGGCGATCGCGCTGGCCAAATAATTTCCGAATTTCTGGATCAATCAAATTTTTAATAAAGTGGATTTCATTTCTGGCCAACTCTTGAAATTTAACTGCAAAATTTAGACGTTGCCGATGATCTGCGGGTTTTAATTCTTGCACCAATTGCACCTTATATGGGTATAATTGTAAATCTTTTTTTAAAATGCGCCGTAGTGACGTACGAGACATTCCTAGCTGAGCAGAACGCCTTCTGGCAGATGTTTCTGGTGCTTCGTTAACACTTGGCTGAACTCGTTCAATATTTTCCGCAGTGCGACTTAAACGTGGTCTACCGGTTCGAGGCAAATTTGTTACGCTGCCATGTTGGTGATGACGATCAACTAAGCAACGAATTATTGCTTCAGAGGCCGAAATTCTGACGTTAAAATGTCGACGATATGCTCTTTCTATTCTATATCTATATGTTCTATTGTTCTGGTTCTCTGTTCAGTTGTAAACCTCTCCATTATAAATTCTTCAAGTATTGTCTATATAATCTAAAAAAAAAAAATAAAAAAAAATTAATGAACGAAAAAGTTATTAAACTTTTACACCCCTTGGTTTCTTTTGGCCCACCGTGTACATAAAAACAAGGCAAATTTATTCATCAGGTAGTCTTGATTCGTCAGCTGATTATTTTTTTCTTAACTTATTTTAAATTTCATTTATTTCAAATGCCAAACTTCATATATAAAAAATATAAAAAAACAAATACTCTCCGAACTGCAATTACCTGATGAATTAATATGCCTTGCTTCAGCTGTGAATGTCCATAAATATTTCTTTCTCTTCTCTCATTTATTTCAAATGTCATACTTCATATATAAAGAATATAAACAAGAAAATCCTCTCCGATCTGCGATTACCTGATGAATAAATATGCCTTGACATAAAAATATTCCAAGTTATTGTGTGTTTAAAATTTTTTTTATAAATGCTATTTATAAAATAATATTTTTAAATCTGTTTTTTAAAAAATTAAAAAAAAAAAAAATTTTAACAAAAACTTATATTACTTAAAATTGGTATGAAGTACATATTTAATATTCATTTCTAACCCCATAAAGTATTTATTTTCTGAAAGCTTATGACTAGGGGAGTCGATTGCCAATACGTGTGTTGGTTGAAATCAACTTTTAGAAGATATGAGCAGCACTAGGTTAATTTATAGAGACGATGGCAGATGTTGTACAGAAATTGTATACAGGTAGCGATGCCAGTCCAGCATCCAATGCTTGTCAAAGTCCATATATAAAAAAAGATTTCCGTCCAAAAGAATTGTCAAACTCGATATATAAAAAATAGAGACAAAAAATTTTCTCTCTCTCTGCGCTATCATCTTATGTTATAACACCATGAGAGTTAGTAAGAAATAAATGCATGAATTACCAATTGATCATTATTGTCATCAGTTTGAAGTTACGAAATGCTTTAACAGGCACCATTTAAAATTACTTTACGGACGTTTTCATTAAAAAAAACATAAACAAACACTTTAAAACCATGACAAACCATGATTTAATCAGGATCAAACACTGCGATTTATTATAATATGTCCTATGAAAATATCAAAAAAATGTGTGCTATTTCCTTTCCAGTCGGTGCAAATTTTATGTTGAAACTAATCATCTCAACCGGTCTTAAGCAAACTTACATACATACATATACGTAAATATGTGCGAAACGATTTATAACGATGTATATAAAAGTATGTATGTACATACAAGTTTATTTCTGATATCGTAGAATATTTATTTAAATTAAAACAATAAGAATTATGGCAAAAATAGTTTTACTTGGTTGGTTAGTTAGTTCTTAAATATTTAGTTTATTTTTTATTTGCATTTTTAAATTGTGGCGAATTGGTAATGGGTAAACTTTTTTCAATTTTAGGCTCTAGATCTCCATCATTCGAATGTTGTCAGTGTAGTTTTCTAAACTCTTTAACATCGATATATTTTAGCACGATTTTGTATGATGAACAGATGAGGGAATATAAACATTAGTTGTTAAGAAAATATTTTTTTTTCAACATATTTAGCCTTAAGGAATTAATAGATTCCTTAAGGCTAAATGTATTCCTTGCGGGCTTAATTTTAAATTTTATTTATTTTTTTTACATGGTACACAATTTTAAAATAGGATACAAATTTAAAAGTAGAGACTTTTTCAATTCTAGTAAAAGCCGATTTTATATTCATATTTTTTAAAAATGCGTATAACATTTACATTTTCATATAGTATGTGTGTAAGTATATATAGAGTGGTAAATGTATGAGAAGAAAAAAATAATATTTTTTTCTCTAAGTAAAAAAACCCACGTTTTTTTTTGTATTAAAAAATAGTGTGCGAAAATTAATAGTACCATACACTGGTAAAAATGCTGAAATAAATTCTAGTTGGCAATATGACTAGGGATGGGCAAATGAAACAATATACATGTACATATATCGATAAATATTGTTTAAATGTTTCAATTTAAAAAGTCTCGATATACATTGATTTCGATATTTTTTTTTTTCGTAATTTTTAATACATCGAAACGATATTGTTTATATATCAATATTTTTTATCACCATCATGTACACATTGGAGTTTAGTTTAGATTTTATATTTCATTTAAATACCATTTTATTAATTATTTCAGATGCCATATTTCATTTTAAATGTTTACATAGTTAAATGCATTCTACTAGTCATACCCTTTTATTTGATACCCATATTGATAGGGTTTAAAACAACGTCATTTTGTTTCAGACGCCACCTTGGATTTAAACTTTTTCGGTGTTTACTGTATTCTATCGGCAAGTCCTTTCTTTGAGAGGGCTGAAGTGGGTATATTATTAATTACTAGATTTAATAAATTAATTGCACGGCCATCAAGGATTTTAAATTTTTTGAAATGCCCTATATTCTTCTTGTCAAGGCCTTTCTTTTGGTACCCATAACATTACTTGTCCCAAAACTGAAAAGAAATGATTTTCGTTTGAAAATTTTAGGAAAAACACCGTAGCATTTGTATTTTTGTGCTTAAATCTCAGTTAGTTTCAGTTTTTCTTGACAATAATTTTCGGTTTGTATTCTACTGTTTAAAGCATGTTCAAAACTTAATTACGAGCTCCAATAATTTGATATATTCACATTTTTTTAAATTATTTTTTGTCTATAACTTAATCGGTTAGTAACTATAAGAAGTAACAAATGTCTCATAAATTAACCTGGGACTAAAAATTTTTTTAAAAAAACAGAGGCAGTCGTGTTTGCTTTCTCATATCTTAGAAAGTTCTGGGGCGATCGAGCTGGATTTTAATAGCAATTCATTCGCGAATATTTGCAAAATATTAACATTACATACAAATCTGAGGAACATGTGGGGGCTTCTAAAAGCTTATTTAAACCAACACACGGACTGACGGATAGATGAATAGACGGACATGGCTCAATCGACTCCCCTAGACAAAAGCTTTCAGAAAATATATTTTTTGTGGGGTCGGAAATCAATATTGTCGAAATTAAAAACAGAATGACAGCGCTCTATATGTATACCCTTGGCACCACAGGTGATGGGTATAAAAAAAGATAAACAACACACAAAAAATACTTTTAAGGTCCTGTTTCAATGGGCACCTAGATTTAGATTATTTACATATCGACCCCTGTGCGCGAAATTATCGTATGTCACAAAAACAAAATTTTACAGGAGAGCGTTTTTATTTCTTTCAAATAAATAAAAACATAAATAACACTGCTACATACACAGTCTTATCTCCATAACTAAAACAGTAATCGCTATAATAATTTATCAGCAAATGAATTAAGGAATGTAGAACCAATTTGCATAAAAAAGTAGATTTCCAAAAAAACGTAACATACGATAATTTTGCGCACAGGGGTCGATTTATTGCTTGGTCTGTTAAATGGATTATATTTCCAAATAATTGCTTCAGTAATTATTTCGCAAAACACCAATTAAGCATAGCAAAATTAAAATATAAAAGTGATTTTATCGGATCAACTATTTAGTTGGTATTGTTTTAGTTTATAAGATTGTTGACAGAGATTATAAGTTTTCATACCAAATTAGGGAATTATCGAAATTTTATTTTTTTGCTCTTGGAATCGTTTTTTGCTCAAGAGACTGTTGACCAATTCCTTGTTGTTCACTTTAAATATCACTGCTGATTTTGTCCTTTGTATGCAACACACCGATCGATTCGCAAAGTGAAATAAATTATTTTCAAAACGTATGTTAATCTATTTTCTAGTGATTGACGAATAAAGTTTCGAGATTTTTTACAAACATTTAAATCAAAACTAATTATGTTAAAAGTATCGAATTCAATATATTAAGAAAAAGTTCGATACATTGAAATTAGAAGTTTTGACCATATGCATATATCAATGTGTTTTTATCAAAAATATCGATATTTCGATACATCGATATATTTTTTTCCAAACCCGAATAACTACTGTACAGAAAAATTAAAACTTTAGCTCTTAAGAGACAAAATTTAAAGAGATAATGATGTCGTAAAATTGTTCAAACAAATATCATTTGACATAATTATGTTTTATATGTATGTATGTACAAACATGCATGTATTGTATGTTTATAATAAAAAATGTTGGACCAAAAATGTATGTAAAATCTTAAAAATTAAAAAATAGGTTTTTAATACTTTGAAAAGTTAATAAAAATTTAAAAAATCTTTTTTTATTAACAAAATAAGAATTCAAAAATAAAACGAAAAACTATAAAAAACTTCCTCAAAAACCCTACCCAGGTGTTAACCAACGGTTAGCCAAATGTGTAATGGATAAGAAAAATAAAATACTTTAATAAGAAAAAAAATTTTGGTTGGGTTTTTGAGGAAGTTTTTTTATAGTTTTTCGTTTTATTTTTGAATTCTTATTTTGTTAAAAAAAATAAAACTTATAACTTTTTAAAACTTTTTCAAGAATTTGGGTAAAAGGTCTACTGATGATCTGGTATAAGCACCAGTGAAATGCATATAGACCAGCTTAAACCCAACAACCAAATAAAATATTGAAAAATTAGTTGGGAGCATATCCCGAATAATTTAAAAAATCTTTTAAAAATCTGTGTTATTTGAAATTTTTTCGATTTTGGTATATAAAATAGTATTTGTTTTTGTTAGTTTGTATGTTTGTATGTACATGCATATGTATGTGGTTTTTTTTTCAGTGTAAAATTGCTTTGTATATTAAAAAAAACGGGAACATTTTTTTCATTATTATCATGACATAAAAATCGATATTTTCACAAAAAAGGATAATATTGCAAAAATAAAACAAGGTAAAAATGATTTTTTTATTAAAAAAATACAACAAATATCTTAAAGCAAAAAAAAAAAATGAAAAAGAAAAACACAAAAATTAAAGCGAAAAAATTGTCGTTTTTTTTCTTCTTTTTGCTCTCTATAATTTTCCTTCATTCTGTCGTATACAAATATATATGTAGTTGTTGTTGCTGCTGTTATTTTTTATTATTTTTTTTTATGTTGTAATGGCATTTTTATTTTTTATAAAATTTTTTCTCGAAAACCTCTTTTACCCCACCTTCCATCTAGTCAGCGACTTCTTTCTTTATCGTCGTTCTCAGTATGTATTATTTTGCGTTTTTTTTTTATTATTATTTTTAACGAGAAATGAACAAAAAAGCCCAAACAAACCATCATCCAAGCTGTGATGGAAAAATATAAAAGAAAAATTTTTCCACGCGATTCAAAAAATTAAAAAAAAATCAAGCTTTAGATGAAAAAAATTAAAATAAAAAAATAAATAAACGGTTGAGTGGCATTTGTAGGAATATCAGCAATTTTTTTTTTCATATTTTTGTTTTTGCTAAAATCTAAAGTTTATGACTAAGGGTTTTCCTATACATACATATGTATGTATACTGTATAGTACATATGTATGTGGATATGTTTGATGGGGTTTTTTTTTAAATTTATAAATAAATATTTTTAAAAGGACGTAACCCTCCAATATATTTATTTTATTTGTTTAAAAAGGAATTTCAAAAAAAAATTCAGTAAACTTTTTTGTATTAAAAATTATCCAGTCTCCC
Source organism: Phyto melanocephala (assembly GCA_941918925.1). Lineage (NCBI taxonomy): Eukaryota > Metazoa > Arthropoda > Insecta > Diptera > Rhinophoridae > Phyto > Phyto melanocephala. The sequence continues at coordinate 134,728,953 of OW799234.1, read as the reverse complement.
TTTTTCCTTCATAAGGTTCACATATTTCTTACTAAGTAGTACATACATACATACATACCAACATACATACGTATGTATTGGTTTATTATAGCGACAAAAGCAACAACAAGTAAAACAGATATTGGGCTAAATATTGTGGGTGGTTATTTTTTTTTTATTATATTTTTTATTATTATTTTGAACCATAAAAAAGGGACATGCCTTTTTATAGCTTGAAAAAATATTTTTCCTTTTTTGGCAAGCTAAAATATCCTTTTGGTTTTTTATTCCAGTTTTCTTGTTAAAAGTAAGTTTTTTTAAGGTTTTTTTTTTCTATTTTAGCTTTGGCAGCTTTTCAAAAATACCATACAAGAACAACAAAAATGTTAAGAGAAATTTCAAACTAGAAAAAATTTCATTTTGTAAAATTTTTTTCTATCGAGTTTTCTTCTTTTTCTTCTTTTTTTAATAGTGTAAGGATAAAAGGATGTTTCAATGTGATAAAATGAAAAATTCTGACATAAAATAAAAATGAAAAATACATACATATACATGCAAACATACATATAAAAAATTATATTAAAAAATGTTCATTTATTTACGGGATTATATAAAAGTTACTTTAATGAAAAAAAGGAAAAATACAGGGTAGTTAAATGGAAAAGGATCAAATTGAAAAAGAACTAAGTAGATTTGTGTACGTAACTATATTTTATTGAAATAGGAGAAGTGATTTCAAAACTTAATTAATATCGAATAAACAATTTTCTATAATAATGTTATGAAGACAAAAGGAACCTTTTTTCATACTTTTATTCGTTAATGGAATTGAACATTTCCAAAACATTTAGAAAATTTTAATTGTTTGGGAAAAAAATAAGTACAAACCTACATACAAGTTCCAGAATTTAAAAAAACATTTTATTTTTTTTAATTTAAAAAAGTTTTAAAAACGATATTTCCATGCAATATTTGCTTTATAAACCTTTGATAAATTAAAAAATTGTTTATGAATAAGACGTTTCACATTCATTGTTTCTTTTTCACTGGATTGATTTGTATATTTCAAAAAATTTAATACAACATATCCCAAATACTACATTTTTAAATAAAATGTACAAACTTTCTAATTTTGTGTTTTTCTGAAACCACCTGTATCATGTGTTACGTTCATACATACATACATTTTCATTTTAATGCAACACATTTTTCTTTATTATTTACACAACTTTTTGCAGGTGTAGCATAATTAAAGTGAAAAAAATATACATACATACATACGAGTTTTAAAAAAATACCCTTTTTTTAAACAGAATTACTTTGATATACGACGTAGCACTGTATTTTTTCATGTTACAAAACAAAAACAACAAAAAAATCTTTAATAACGTTAAACTTTATGTTTTTTTTTTTCATTTTAAATAATGTCATTGCTTCCAGGTCCTTCACATTCAAAAGAAATAAAAAATTGTAGAAAAATCTATGAAAAAAAACAGTCATTAAAATAAATTCAAAAAAATAATTTACAGCAAAAATTAAAATAAAGGACACAAATTATGGGGAAAAATTTAACTCAACTCTTCTAACGATTTTAAAATGATTTTTTTTACTGTGTAGTGTTAGAAATAAGAAAGGGTGTAGAAAATAAGTCATATTAATACATACATACATACATACATACATACATACATACACACACATACATACACCCTGCAGATAACGCGACTAGTCCATACACGCATGTAAAGTATACTTTGTAATGGACTAGGACTAATCCAAAGATCACCTAAATGTATGGAGAAAACATGGTCGATTTAACATTACGATGTCCTAGGGCTGGACCATATAACCCATCGGAGTGGTATACTTTTTGTCACTACTCGATGGAGCACCTAAGCGACCTTTATACACGTCTTGACAACAATACATGTAATCGTTGTAACGCGAACAATTGTTGTTTAACTACAATCTCTTGTTTACAAATGATATGGTCCATAACTGCATTACATAGGACCATGTTGTAAGAAGTTCATTTAGCTTAAATGAACTACGTAGTCCAATATTATCTGCAGGGCATAAACACACATATTCATACATAGGTACTTATATAAATTTGAAAATGATGTATCATTAACAGTGTGTTTTCTAAAAAATTTGTGTGACCAGAAAGTTTTAAAACTGAATTTGAATAAACTGACATAACAATTAACATACAGAGCAATTGTAATAAAACTTGGTGTGCTTTAAGTTTATATTTTGAGCCTTTCATAGGGTTTCTTTTAAAGAAAGGATTTAAAAAAAAATACATATTTTTCTTAATACAAGTACAGTAGAAACTCGATTTTTGCACATACTTGCACACCTCGATTTTTGCGACAAGATTTTTTTTTCATTACGTACTCAGTATTTGCAACATTGGAAAATCTTAACCTTAATGGTTGGTTGGTTCTCGTTGTAGTTTGGTACACGCAAACTGACACCGTTTTAACAATACCACACCACTCGTTGGTGGGAGGTGCTGTTAAATAAACGGTCCAAAGAAAGATGGAGTACTAGACTACCCTGTTGCGTCGATGTATCTCGATAGGTAATTTAGACCAATTGCAGATATATCCTTCGCACAGAAGATGGAAAACTGAATCCTCCTTTTCCCTATTCTTACAGCTGCGACAATGATTATTAAAGGGGAGTCGGAGTACTCCACAGTCTAGCTTAGAACCGTCTGTAAAGATTCTGGCGTCATAATCGTCTCCGAGGTAACAAATACACCACTCATCCCTTGAGGGGATTATAACTTTGAATACTTTATCAAAGTAACATAATCAGATGTTTTCAACCTAAAAACTTGAAAAAACATTTTTTACATACGTTTCTCTGTAGATTTTTTGTATGTTTGTTAGTGAGAGTAAAGGTGGCTTAAGTCCTGTTGTGCGTCTGACACTCCAGATGCTTTTTAATTGTAACTATAAAACTTGAACCGAGCCCGGTTTTCATTGAAAGCCAGTATCGAGTTTTTACTGTTTATACACAGAGGGAAAAAAGACGTTCTTAAATTGTCCACGACTGGTGTCAATCTGATAACGAGTTGTGGACAACATTGTTGACAACAATCGTTGACAATTTAAGAACAATTTGTTCACGAATCGAGAACGAAAAGCATATATCATTAAACTATGAACATTCCGTTGTCAGGTTGTGAACGTCTCGTTGTCAGGTTATGAACATCCCGTTGTCAAATTAAGAACAAAGGGTACAAAAATACCATATGGTATTAAATTGAGAACGAGTCGTTGTCAAAATGACAACGCCTTGTTCTTTTAAGAACGAATGTTGTCAAAACGAGAACACCTGTTGTCTACTCGAGTTCGAGTAGATTCGCTTAGAAAATATAAATAATACCACATTTATTTAGTTCCATTTAGACATACAAACATTCACATTTATTATATTAGAAGCATTAGAAGGATTAACAGATTTGAAAATATGAAAGAAAGTTCAAAACTTACAACAACAAGTAAGAGTGATATATTCGGCCATGCCGAATCGAAAATACCCTTCATCTCAACAATATAAAATATGTAAGTACATATGCATAAAAAACATACATTTATAAAAACATCCCATTGCAAAATTATAAATTGAGCTTACGTATGTTTCCAAAAAAAAAAAAAATTACAAAAAAAAAACATAAAAAAAATATTAAAATCGAAAACAACAATAAAAAATTAAAAAAATTTAAAAAAATTAAAAAAAAAGTAATAAAAATATAAATATGTAAAATAAAAAAAATTTTTTTTTTGGCTTAACTGGGATTCGATGCCAAGTTTACTCTAACCAGTATATATGTATGTTGTTGTTGTAATTGTGAACAAAACGAGGTTGTCGTGGTTTTTTGCTCATATCTCAGAAAGTTATAGGGCACCTGTGCTGAATTTCAATAGCGATTCATTCCCGGAAATTTACAAAAGATTGATACTATACACAGATCTGAGGAACATATAGTTGCTTCTAATAGTTGATTTCAACCAACACACGGACAGACGGGCAGACAGACAGATGGTCAGGGCTTAATCGACTCCTCTATTCATAAGCTTTCAGAAACTATATACTTTATGGGGTCGGAAATACAAAATTGTAGAAATTACAAACGGAAGGGTATAAAAATATTTTAAGGCGAATTCAAAACTTTGCCATTGATAGTAGAAAGTGAAAACGATCAGCTGATCAGTTACGGTTACCTTGATTTCACTTAGCAACCAATAACATTTTAAACATTGCCTGACTTTATTGTTTCGGCTATTATTTTCACCTGCATTAGATTTTTTATTAATCATTATCTTAATGTTGTTCTTTTACATTTTAAGTTCCTCTGAAAATAGTGCAACTAAAATAAAAATAAAAAAAGAACATGATAAAAAATTAAATTATCAGTTTGAGTATTTCGTTAAAGTCGTTAAACAACTTTAATTATTTAATACTAAAAATTTAAAAAATACGAACAAAAAATTAAATAAGATGATGTCATAAAACGTCGACATTTGTTCCCTTACACCACTATGGCCACAATCTCAATGTAAAAAAAAAAAATCCTAAATTTATATTAAACATAAAAAGGAAAAATTTTAAATGAAAAACAGAAAAAGAATATAATAGTATGTCAGTTTCTATTAATGTTTGATATTTTTACAACATTTTCTTCATAATTTTTTGAAATTTTTTTTTAATATCCAACATTTTTCTACCTCGTTTTTGAAGCAAATTCAGCATCAGCACATTTGTTAAAAGGCAACCCCTTTTTAGTTTATTTCAAAAAAAAAAAAAAAAAAAAAATGAAAAAACATAAAAATTATGGGATTTTTTTAATACAACAGTTTTCTTTAACGCATTGTCATATATTTTGTGATAAGTGGGTGGTGGAGAGGATTCTGTTTGGGTTGTTCCTTTTTTTATTTGGGTTTAAATAAATGTTTGTTTGCAAGGTACGAACAACGTTCAGCATATACATATATATTTTATACGAGTACTAAGATTTTTTATTTTATATACAATATTGTACATATTTCTCACAATTTTTTTATATGTTTTTTTTTCTTCTTCAGTTTTTCAGTTTTTATTTTTTATGTTGTTTTTTTTTATAGTTATATGTATGTATATTTTATATATATTTGTTCATTCTCTTTGGTTTTATGAAAGTTTTTTTATGTCGCATTTTAATAAATATTTTTAACGAGAAGAATTTTTTTGCTTTAAAATTAAAATAAAATAAGTTAAAGAAAATAAAGGATAAAAAGATCCTGTATGAAAAAATATGTATGGTTGGTCACAGGTAGAAAGGCCCTAACAAAAACGTAATAGAAACTGTATTGCCATAATCTAACTTCTTGTGTAAAATTGCTTGTAAAATTGTTATTTCTGATACGACTGCGTTAAACACTTCGTATTTGTGTGAAATGTAGTGGAAACACTTAAAACCCCAATTGCGTAAAGAATATGAGTAGAGCCTTTTTAATTGTGACCATCGATATGAAATTTGTTTTGATGGACTTTTTTTTATCTTTAATGTTTTTCATTTTATTCCAAAAGGGGAAAGGTATTTGAGTTTTTTCAGATCATTATTTACTGTTCTTTTTTTTTTATTATTAAAATATATAGAACGGACAGTGGGAATTGTAGGGTTTAAACATTTAATGCATTTATGTATTTAAATATTTAGTTTGTGCATGTGTGCGCATACATATACATACTTATGTATTGTAAAAATTGTCATTAATTTTTTTTCTTTGTTTCTCATTTCTCATTATTTTTATTGCATATTTTTTTCAAGAATTGTTAATTCTGATGGACACATTTTACTAAAAAAAAATCCTTGCTATAGCATTAAAATTTGTTTAAAATTAAAATGTACAGTTTCATCTAAAGCATAGTTCGTACAAAATAGTAATATCGTTTTAAAGAGAATAAAGGATTTTATAGTTTTTATTTTAAAACAAAAAAGATATTCATTTTATGCTGCTTTAACGAACTTCAAAATAAAATTTTGTTTCATGGAAAGGATAAGGATAGTCTTAGCCCGAAATTCGACATTTTTTTGTATCATGAAGCCATTTAGATGGAGAGACTTTTTTAAAAAAATTTACATTGACTTCACTTTGTTCTATTATCCATTGAATGAATAGCCGGTGCTTTCCATTATCTGCTGGTTTGAGCTCCAAAATAAGCTAAATTTTTTACGCATGAAGGTGGAGGTCTTTTGTCAAAGTTCGCTGCGTAGAGCTTTGTGAAATTTATTGTTGTTGAGAACGATGCCAAATTGATGTTTTCGGATTTGCGGTAACACTCTCATTTACAACAGCAATGCTTTCAAGAGACCAACCGGTACGTTGACGTGCAGGAGCCTTACTGTCCATGACTGACCCAGTTTATGTTTTTTTGTTTAACGCCTCTTTGAAGCTTGCAAACGCTCTCAGCATAACTTTTCAAATTTTTGTAATAAGTTTTTACAATTATAACGCGTTGTTCTTTCGTAAAGCGATCTCTTATTAATAATCGGAATAAACATATGAGACACCATTTATTCCCTACATATTATCATTAATCTGTTGAATCTTTCTTATTACATGCTAGACATTTGGGCTTTTACCATCAATATATTTTTTTAAATAATACACACTTTACTTGTGTGTTACCAGCAATTTTTAAGTTTAAACAAGTAAGAGTGCTTTAATCTGCCGTGCCGACTCCCTATTCATAAGCTTTCAGAAAACATATACTTGGTAGGGTCGGAAATGAGAATTGTAGAAATTACACACGGAATGACAAACCTATATATACCCCTTTTTCACTGTGTGAAGGGTATAAAAATACTTCTCTTTTAAAGAAAAAAAATTTAAAATTTTTTGTAGAAGTTTGTAGCCAATTATGGCCTAGAGGCTTGGTTGCCGAAATTTAAATAAATAAATAAATAAATCGTTTATTATGTTTAAATTGAATTGTAAACAATCAAGAATGCTGAAAATGTATTCCGATATTAGCCTAGTGAAATGAATTTTCTAAACCTGCTACGATTTCATCATCAGCTCTCCTTGTTGGTATACTCACATCAGATTAAAACTACCAATACAATTTAATGAAATAAGAATATGGGAAGCAAAGCAATTATTTTCTTTCAATTTTCATTCGTAAACAATTCTCATATGATTCTTAAGAACGAACTTTGGGAAGACTACCATATATTTTGTTATAACGTGAAAGTACTATTGGTACTTGGGAAGGATTTCGAAAACCTACAATCGACAAATACATATACACATACAGTATATGTACATAAGTCTTTACTTCTAACAATTTAATCAATAACTAAGTAGTTATATGCACTATATGCGTACATACATACATACATATATTGACATTAATTCGTTTGTTTTATTTTTAGCTGCAAACATTGAATTTATAAATCATCATCATGTTGCCGCAACAGTATTGTTTACGATGGAAATATCATCACAGTAACTTACAGACTATGTTCTCCCAGCTATTGGATCGTGGTTGCTTTTGCGATGTAACTTTAGCTTGTGAGGGTCAATTGATACGAGCGCACAGAGTTGTTCTGTGTGCTTGCAGTACTTTTTTTGATACGGTCCTAACGAACTATGCCAGTGAACGAGATCCTATTATAATAATGAAGGATGTTACATTTGCTGATATCAAATGTTTAATTGAATTTATGTACAAAGGCGAAATAAATGTCGAACATGTAAGTACTGTTGCACAAAAATTAAATTATGATTTTGAGAAATTACATTGTTTGTATTTGTATACTGCTTTTAGGCTAATTTAGCATCTCTACTTAAAACCGCTGATGATCTCAAAATAAAAGGTCTGGCCGAGGTGACATGGCGAGATGATGAGGATTTTCCTCCACCGCCCACACCACAAACAGAATTCCATTCACCGACACAGTCACGAAATCGCGATACTCATAACTACGACAGTTATGGACGTGAAACAAAACACAGATCTCATTCTCCGGACACGGAACGTGAACAGAAAACTCCATCGCCCAGGCATTCAGCCATAGCTACTCGAATGCCAACACTAACACCCATACCAACATCAGCGGTTTCAATTGTAGCGGCTGCTAGTTCTCCCATTGATTCCTATTTGGGACCGAAACGTAAACGTGGCCGTCCGCCATTGGATGATGCATATGATGTGTTCAATGTGTAAGTATAAACAATTGTAATTACATACATATGTATATTAAATGGTTATTAATGGTCTGCAACAAATTTGAATAGTAGAAAATTGGGTCATTACCCCGATCACGGTGAAAAGAGCGCTTTCTTGGAGGGATCTCAGTACAATGATGAGCAGAACAACCTCGAAACAACGTTACAACATTCCAGACCAAATTCACCCACAGCAGCATCAGTTGTTTATCAGCAGCATATCCAACAACAGAAACAGCGTCTACGTTACCGGCCTACACGTGCCCAACAAGATAGCGACCAAATAGACGATGAAACGACCACGGAACCAGAATGGATAACAAGTTCACTGGAACCTGAAAATGAGCTAAGAGATCCTCTGGATCAAGCTGATGAAGACGACGAGGAAGTACGTGATATTAAGGAGGAAAACGATGACAATGATACTTCTAGAAGGTCATCGGAAAAACGTTCAAAAGAATCTGCCGCAGAACATTCCAAATTAAAGGCACTTAAACGTAAAAGTTCTAAGGAGGAAACATTGCTGCACAAATCTGAAAACGAAGATGACATTGAGCCAGAAAACTCGGATAATGTACCACAAACTGTGGAGGAAATTGAAAGCGGACAACAGACACCAAAAGAGAAAACGCTATCTAGTACCGCACATACATCTTCTTCTTCAACTGCAGCAATTATTTCATCAGCGCCAGCAGTAACTTCAGCATCATCACCCTCTACGAGTACAAGTCATAAATCGTCTTCTTCACATTCATCTCATCACCATCATTCTCATCACTCTCATCATTCCCACTCACATTCACATCATGCCGCTCCACCGCCACCTCTACATCATCCTCATCATTATGGCAAATACGTACCCGAAGGTTATTTGATCAATGAACATGGCATTCTAATGACTCATGATTTTATACATGCCCAAACTGCAACAATACCAACGTCATCGGCAGCGGCCTCCAATGGACATCACCCGGACGAATATGTCGACATCAAGATGGAAGAATTCAGTGAAGCCGAGTTACGTTTAACAACAGAGGAAATGTCTCAATGGCAGGATGTAATTAAAATGGACGATTATTTGGCTAAAGGCAGACGGCCCCAATTCTGGGAGGAACCCTTTACTCGAAGGGTGAGTTATAATGATATTGTTTTCCAACTTATAGTCGCATTGTGATCAAAACTCGACTGTAGATTTTTTAATAACAAATTTTAAAATTATTGTAAAAAGTTTTTATTAATGATGGCCGACACGACAAACTGGCGTACAATAAATTTATAAATAGCTCAAATTTAGTATTTTAAAATCTATCCCCTTCCAATTGGGCTTAATTAGTAAAATACAGTAAAAGCTCTGGAAAAGTGTTAAATCCAAGATGAGGTCCGAAACGAAATGTCGGATAATTCAAAAATATTCATTATCCAGTGAAAGGGTTCGACTAGAATCGTATTATTGGATTCGCACTCTTACTTTTTTCTTGTCAATTCATCAACAACATCAAAACAAAATTTAGTTTGTCTACCATGTTTGCCTGTATTGCATTTATGTCACAAAATACAAATTCAGAAAAGTAACTGATAATGATTCAGAAGGCCTTGCCCATTTTTCTCGGTCAATAAGGATAAAATATTCGAAATAGTATTTTAACTCGGGTATAAAACTGAAAAATCAAAACTCTTGCCTCAAATGTAATTGTTTTTTTTTTTTTTTTTTTGCTTTCTATTTGTACACTAACAAATAAGAGGGCCGAATCTGATAATACCCTTCACCATCATGTACATAGGTATAATCCCACATCGTAGCTTAACATATATTTTATGTTATACGGAATTTTTCTTTATTATTTCCAACCCCATCCTTCATTTTGAATTTTAACGTAGTTATCTGTATTCTACTAGTTATAAGCCCTTTCATTTGATATCCATATTGATGGGGTTAAAATATTTGTTACGCCATTTAGTTTTATACGCCATCTTGTATTTTACATTTTTCAATAATTTACTTTATACTGGTCAAGCCCTTTAATTTGATACCAATATTGAGGGGGTTTAAGAAGTTAAATTTTAAAATACCAGATTTGACCCATATATGAATTTATTGTCCGTCATTTTGTAGTGTCCGCCAATATGAATTTTAATTTTTTTGTATAGTGTTTTATATTGCGCTAGTCAAGTCCTTTCATATGATACCATTATTGACTCTCTCGGTTGTCTAGAAGCTGAAACAATTTGATTTCGTTTGTAAATTTTTGGAATATATATTTTTCAAAACAAATTTTTGCCTATAACTTTACCGTTTATAGCCCGATTTAATGAAAATTTTTCACGAATATCTCTAGAGGCATATTTTATCTACAAATAGTAGCAAAGGTACCTATAAATTATTCTATGGCTGAAAAATTTTAATTTTGGAGGTAATAATAAGGGAAAAACAGAGGCAATCGTGTTTATTTGCTCATATCTCAGAAAGTTATGGGGTCATTGTGTTGAATTTCAATAGCAATTCATTCCCGAATATTTCCAAGAGATTGATACCATACACAGATCTGAGGAACACATATATGCTTCTAAAAGCTGATTTTAACGAACAGATGGACATGGTTAATCTCTTCTACTCCTCCCCTATTCATAAGCTTTCAGAAAATATATACTTTATGGGGTTGGAAATTAAAATTGTAGAAATTTCAAACGGAATGACAAAGCTTTGTGCACCACAGGTGAAGGGTATAAAAAAGCCAATGCATTGTAATTCATCAAGTGAACGGAATGTAAATAAAATTTTTTATTAAATTTTTTAATGAAGAAAAAATTACCTAATAAATAATTGAAAAGGATAGGGTATAAATTAGGAAATAGAAATTCAGATATTAAGACCAAAAGACTAAACCAATTGTCTGAGTTTAAAAGATTTTGGTATCTTCATTTTTAAAATAGATTCATTTAAGAATTTATCCGTTTATATGTAAAATTATACTAAATTAATACCTCGTTTTTTTCCAGGTTCTTGATGCCATTAAAAATAAAAGACTTGAAATGAAGAAGGCAGCTCGTATTTTGGGTGTATCATATGGTACCCTTTACGGACGTTATCGTGAGGTATATGGTTGCTTAAAACATCCATACAGGTAACTATTATTGTTAGTTCTGAAAGCATAAAAACAAAATTAACATAGTTTTACTAATATTATTATTGATTTATAGTAGTACATCTCTAAGACCATCACAAAGCAGTGCTTTAACTGTACAACCCAGATTTGATATTGTATGGCCATCACCGAAACCAGGACAATTAGGTATGTTGCAATATTTCTAAATGGGTGCCAAACTTAAATATATGGCTTTATTTCAGACATTGGAAAATTGAGACCGAAAGATTTAAGTGAACTATGGACTCGACCGCAAATGTGAAAAAAAATTCTTCTACCACCACCGAACACTATGCACACAAAAACAAAGAAATCTGCAAACTTTTTGTAAATAATATGAATTTAAATATTATTAATTTCATTTAAGGATTCAAGTATTTAAACAATTGTAAGTTAAGTCAACCTAAAATCCCAAACTTTATACATACATAATTAAAATTAAATAATTAAACTAAAAAACAAAACATTTTTTAGAAAATTTAATAAACAATGTTTCCAATAAAAGACATTATATCTAGTGTGAGGCTAGTTTAAGCATTTTTTTTTATTCTCCTTTAATTGTAATTGTAAATGTGTGTGTTTGTTTTTGTTTAAATTACTTATATAAAAAAAGATAATTTAAATTTAAAAAGTTTCATGTTTGAGACAAAATTAAAATAATAATACATAATTTGAAAGTGTTTGTAAGTGTAAATGTTTATAAAATATGACGAAAAAACAAAATAAATCGAACTGTTATTTGTAATATAAATATGATTAGACTTAAAGGCTTCAGAGGAGTTATAAATCTAGTTGTTCAATATAAACATTGCCGCGACAAAAATTTACCACTGAAGTCGTTACCACATTATTTAAATTAATAAAATAAATTTCGTAAGAAACATTTTTACAATAAATCTATGAACTGTGCACAATTTATATATTTATTCAAATTAAATCATTTCCGTTGCCTTCTAAAATTGTCGTTTTTTAAGTTTTAGCATATTTTTAATATAGACAAGCTCGAATTATTATTTCCATATACATTTATACACATATATGTACATCTATGTATATGTATATTTGCCTTTATTTATTAATTTATAAAAAAAAGAATATTTAAAATAATAACTGTCATTGTAATACAACAAAAAACATACCATAACTATTCAGACAATTGTCGACAATTAAACATAGTTTAAATATGTAAAACAGAAAACTTTTTAAGAACACAGATTTTAAAAAATTATTTTATCAGCTAAAAAGTTCTATTTTATTTTTATAGGTAAATAATTCGAATCTTTAGTTTTGAGAAAGTTATTTAAATTTTTCAATCTCATTTGCTTGTTGACAAGACCCACATTTGAATATAAAATTAAAGTCGTAATAATAATAACAATAAATATTTAATAATTCTTAATTGATTGTTTGATTTGATAAGAAAGACCATATAATAAGAAAAAAATATTAAAGTAATTCATAAAAACATAAATATCATTAAAAATAAATGACTAAATAAAAATAATAACGTGTATATTTATTTATATATTTATCCATTGTCTATGGATTATATATCCTTACAGACTTAGGTAAAATGACGAAAGAAGTTTACAGTTTTATATAAAATAATATTCCATACAATTCACCGATTTCAATATAAAAAAAAATATTTTTTCTTACAATTTCTTGACTATCATTAAGGCCAATAAGGTGATAATAGTTATTAAAGATGTCACATATACGACGAAAAGGCACAAATGAAAAACTCATCATTGAACGACGACTTTTTAAAGTTGGTAATTTTATAAGACAGAGTCTGCTTTCGTATGAAGGTAGGAAAAACGATTCCATCCAAGTCTACGTAGACAAAATATTAAAACTTTTTTTGCACGAACTCGATACTATAAATAAGAATATTATAGTAAGAATAGGTCGGACTAGCGACGAATATAATTATTTCGTAATATAAACAATTTTTTGCACCGTTTCTTCATAAACCCAAGTACACCATTTGATTTGTTAACAGTTAAAGAAATATGGTATGGAAATTGAAAAACACACTAAGATCAAGAAAGCTCAGTACTCGCAAAATTTTAGTACTCTAATCGATATCGTTTTCCAGATATACGAATTTTAGTATTTAATTCATATGGTAGGTGGCACACCCACCTAAATGTTCATTTGGGTGTCAAAGTTGCTCTTGCAAAATTTTACTACTCTAATCGATATCGTTTTCCAAATATACGAGTTTTAGTATTTAATTCATGTGGCCACGCCTACTATTGCAAGTACGCCCATTTTTTACCCAAATGTTCGTGTGGATGTCAAAGTTTACCGTACTTAATTTGAAGACTCTAGCTGCATTAACTTTCGTGATTATTATTCTTTAATAGGGCGTGGCACCCCGCCCACTTACAATTTCAAACCAAAGTATAGCCCATAGTTCCTTCCAGACATACAGAAAGATTCTGTGAAAATTTCATGGAAATCGGTCCAGCCGTTTAACCGTCGATAAAGCACATACAAACATATAAATAAACATACAAACACACATTGATTTATATATATATAGATAAATAGATATAAAATGTTTATTACAGTAAATATTTAAACACTAAAAAACGAATTCTTATTATTCATTATCTGCCTGTTCAACGATGTCGGAAGAAAACACAAGCGAACTTTCATTCGTACAAATACGTTGAAAACAAAAACAAATTTTTAGTTTTTGTTGTTGTTTTCAATATATTTGTACGAATGAAAGTTCGCTTGTGTTTTCTTTCGACATCGTTGAACAGGCAGTATGAGTTTTTTTTTATAAGCAGCCATTTTAAAATATCTCATTATGCAATAAATCGTATGCTATTAGAATATGTTATATGGTTTGACTAAAAATTTAAATGTAACCAAACTTTTCAAGTATTAAATATCTTTTTAGCCATTTCGAAGATTAAATATTTTTGTTCAATTCACAACACCACATTCCATTTGTATCCCTTATTAAATAAAGCTTTAATTTATTAAAGTTTGGATACAATTTCTGTTTTATCGGTTGTAATCAGAAGTTCTCGTTGAAAAATATTCATTCGAAATAAAATTTTTAATTAAAAAAAATATCTTCCTTTTTTTTTTTATTCATAACATGGTCATACAATAATAATAAATGTTAATTCTTAACAAAATTAAAATATTTGTAACTATAAATTTTACATTTATGAGAACAAATACGTGTAAGCCTGTTTTAAACTAACAAGCAGAAAACTATTTATGTCAGGACTCATTTCATAAAATAGATAAAATTATATAGTAAATTAAAATAATTAATATTAGTATCAATTTTGTTATAGCTCTGACATTGTAAACGTTTGCAGATGAACTAGATAAGGATCAAAGCAAATTGATTCATCAGATAGTCTTGATTTGTCAGCAGGATATTTTGATAAAAAACAATTCTCTCTGAACTGCAATTACCCACCAAATAAATATAAGCATGTTAAAATAATGCAATTTTCGACAACGTTGGAAAAACTAGCTCACTATCTGCTTCAGTAATTTTTTAAATTGAGGCCAAAAAACCTCTCACAGTAACTATTCCTAAATTTAAAAAATATTTAATTAAATTCATGTGACAAAGCTCTCTAAATTCGTTATCTAAATTTTTAACTTTCTTATTGGTAAATAAGTTAAATACAAGTTATAATAAGAATAAACAAAATTTTTAATGTTCTTAATTCAGAAAATACAAAATTCCCGTTGTATTACTCTTAGGCCCATACCTAAACAAGAGCGTTGAGCGTCAAGCATTGTAATTTTGCATGTGTTTTGTTTTTGTTACAATAACAGTATGGGGGTTAGTTTTTTTAATTTGTGAAAAATGTTTTAAAAGCACAAATGTGTGATATAAACAAAAAGAAATTTATACATATAAAACATTGAAAATAAATAAAACATTAAAATACATAATTTTAAAAATTTTCGTTGTCACCTGATGTGAATTCGCCTTGTTTTTAATCAATTTCGAGATCACAATAACAATTTTGAAAATTAAATTTTGAAATTAAAATTGATGATCTGGCATAAGCACCAGTGAAATACATATAAACCAGCTTAAATCCAACAACCAAATAAATATAATTTCTTTTTTGTTTAATTCTCATAAACAGAATGAGAATTGTACAACCAAAATTTTTTTATTTTTTTAATCCTTTTTATATTTGACAAACCATTGGTTATCACTAAATATATTATATATCTATATATTATTAGCATGTTTTTAGGAAAGCAAAACAAGTATTCTATTTTGCAGTTTACACTAATACATACCTAGAGCTTAATTCCCGTTTTGTGAAAATGTGAAATGAAAAGCTTTTATAGGACGAAAGCTATGGACATACAAAGGCTTTTCATTTTATTTAACGAGAATTGATATCAAGATATCCTTAAACGTTTTGGTGAATAGATGTACAATAAAGTGTTATTGACCAATATACTTAGTTTTAAAATGGAGCAATAAAATATTTCAAAAATTGTCATAGACCGATCACATTGGAGCTGCGGCGATATGTTGAATCTGTCTATAACAATTTTTCTAGTGGATAAGGGACAAGGCGAATTTACATTAGGTAATCCCAATTCTACCACACTACACCAAAGCGAATTAAATTATCAGATGGTGGTAATTCTACAACGAATACAACATTAAAAAAACAACAAGGTTTTTTATTGTTGCTGTCATTTGCCGATGTGTTAAAAACTACATGATTTTTCTTTGTTTTTTTTTTTTAATAGTTGCGCGGTAAAAATTAATCTCTGTAAACATAAATAATATTTGACAACTCAGCATTTATGCAAAGATAAAAGTAGATCAGCTGCTTTGTCAACACCACCCTATAATTAAATTCTCCTTGCAAACCATGCATTTTGTGTGTAAAAGCTTACTTTAGAATGCATAAAAATATTAAAAAAATACAAAGCAAAAATAAAAACCATTAATTATTTCTTAGCAAACAAAAAATAAATATTTTCTGTATAATTAAATATAAAATATGGGTAATTTATTGTGTTGTAAAAATGATTTCTAAGAAGTAGGATAATGCATATAAAAGTTTGTTTCTTGAACGTATTATCAAAGACTATATAGTCTATAGTCTTTGGTATTATACTTGTCGGCAAAAAGTAATGTTGAGAATTTTTTCATACGCACATATTTTGGAATACGAAAAAAATTTCTTTGTTTTAATATTCTTCGTTTCTTTTTGTGTTTCTTGTACGAAGTTGTCCCCTGATTATAATTCCTCTGCTTTATTACTTAAAAATTTTATATTTAGGTAATGCAGTTCTCTATTCGCCATGGGTAATACCGTTTACCCAGTGCTACCACTACAAAATTTATAAACAAACATTTTTGATACTACAAAATTAATTTATGTAAAACTAGATTCGTTGGGCCAACGAATAATTTTATGTATAGTTTTTTAGATAATTAAAAAATATTATAACCTTCACCTTTGGTGCCGTCATTCCGTTTGTATCGAAAATGAACGAACAAACACTACAAAAAGAAAATTTGTAAAATAATATCAATAATAATACAATGGTTATAATAATAACGCTTTAATAGCAATGTTAAAGGTTTTATTTATCATTTTCAGTATAAATGATGTTTCGCCGTATATGATTTTTTATATACAGCATAAAATAACGCACTTTTTTGCTTCTTTGTTTTTAAGATATAAAATGTATAAATGCTAGGAAAAAATAATTGCAGATTGTAAGATATAAGTATTTTAATTATATGTATATTATTAATTTTTTGTTTTATAAGAATGTAAAAATAGGTCATATACCTACATACAATGATTATAAAAAATAGATTATGATATCATGTGAACATAGTCAATATAGTCTGCGAATGTTGGAACTCTGACGTCACAAACCTATGCTCCTACAGGTAAATAATTTCAAAGTGCCAGCAAATATTTATGAATTTCTTTAGCTTTTCTTGAAAACAAGAAAACAAAGAAAAAAAGATTTTTTTACCTATATGTATTTTCTAATCAAAAATTAAACTTTTTTGTGTAATTAATGGTAACAAAGTTTATTTGGTAGTAGGTAAATTCTTGAGTTATGGTAGATAACATGATAAATCTTTAAACATAAAAATAAAATAACAGAATAAAAATATATCTACAATAAAAAATATGAGCCCATCTAAGCATTGTGTTTTATTTACATATTTTGATTTAATAAATAATTTTGTTTGAATTGGTAGGCACATTTTAATAATTGTTTTAATACTTTTTATAACTTCTGAGTTGATACGAGCCATTTTATGAAAAACTTTTTCGTAAAACTGTGGTATAAAATGTTTATTTAATTATTAAGATGTTAATTTATATAATCCTATTTGTAAATTCTCATAACTCATAAATAAATAAAAAAAATATATTAAAACTAGCAATTTTCAAAACCATTAAGTTAAAAAAAAATTATGGAAAATATTTATATGTACAATAGTTATATGGGCAATTCCATGTCATCGTACGTGACATGGAAAGTGGAATAGTTTTTGCAAATGTAAGAGTAACTGAAAAAAAATTAGGTCTTTATGTTCCATTCAGAGGGTACTTTATTTAAAAAAAAAATAATTATATTCGAATAATTGTCTAAAATATCGAGCAAAATTAGAGTATATCGTACGTGACTGAAAACGGAAGTGATTTTGAGGTATATATGGAAATATGAAAAAATCTGCGAATCTTGGGAGGTATTTTTTCTTTTTTAAATTTCTAACACTAAGCCACATATTTTTCATTTAAAATCCATCATACTTAATTGAAAACAATCTTTAAATAATTTTATAATAAATATAATTTAATATCGTACGTGACATATCGTATGCGACAGATTTTTCTCTTATAATATTCTTAGGTATATATGTTAAGAAAAAAAGTTAAATTCTAAATTAGGTGCTAAGTTTTAACTGTCACCTTAGCCTACTACAAACTAGTTAAGTTTTAACTTTTTCCCTTATTGAATATGCAGTTTGAGAGACATTTATAAAGTGCTTGTCATAATATGAAAACGTATGAAGTTTTTTATCTTTGGAATGGGCTGGACATTTTACCAAGAGATAATCAGATTAAACTCTTATTATTGCTTTTAAAATTATTTAATAAGCTCTAAATACCTGCGCATAGTAAAATTTGAGTGTTTTTTTATCATTAAACTTTTATTGAGAGTTTTTGTTTTTGCAGTCGTGGTTGACATTTTCATGGAATTGCCCATATACAAAGTAACATCAAAATTTGACAATAAGAACAGCCCTGTGCGCCAATTAGACTTGCCAGAGTAAAATTTATGTTATGTTTTATTCTCTGAGAGAGATTTTAATGTTGCTCTTTGAGTTAAACTAAAAAGAATATAATTATTTAGTTCAGTGCAATAACGTAAAAAGCGGGTTTTCTTCATTATGTTTTTGGTCGTGGTACGCGCTGGTTCTGTTTTTTGGCCAATTCGGGTGCGTTAGTGTGCGTTTTTAAGTGTAAAGTAGTGTCTGTATGTAACAAACAAAAAAACAGTACCACATCAATTAATTATCTTCAATTCGTTTCGATCAAACTAAAGTGAGTTAAATAAATTTAGCTGTGTATAAATAATAGTGGTATTAATTAAAGTAATAAAGTGGAATTTTGGGCACCGCACCCTAAATCCTATAGGTACAACGTTAAATGAAAATTATGTGTAAAAAGAAAATATTCTAAAAATTGAGAAACAGTTAAAGAAAAAACAAAATACCTATTTCATAATTTATTAAATAATATATAACAACGTTTATTCATATTTATTCGTTAATAATTACGTTTTGTATTTACTTTAATTGCCAAGTGGCTGTACTAACAAAAAACAACAGAAATAAAATTAGTATATACTTACTTACAACTCTACCAACAAAAACCTCATCAATAAACAACATTATTGTCTAAATATTCTGTATATATGTTTAATGAACATCGTCATAAATTTTTTCTGAATAATAAAAAAAACAACAACAAAAATAACGTGAACTACATATGTATGTATGTATAAATAAACTCCATTAATAATTTTTTTAAACTGAGAAAAGTTAAAAATTCACATTCAACTCTAATGATTAAAGCAGTAAAATACGTTTTTTTCTTGTTGCAAATTCAACTCAAAAAGTAAAACAACATTGGACAGAGAGCAGCACTCTGTCGAAAAGGCAATTTCACACGCTCACCTGAGCGTAGCTTTATTATCACTCAACGCTTTTTAATTTTTTTTAAATAGAAAAAAACTTAAAAACACCAAGATTTACATTCATACAGACCTATATTTGTGTTATATTTTTTTTTTTAAGTAAGTTAATAAGATTGGTGAATTTTGTGAAAATAAACTAAATTGTATATACATATGTGTACATATGAACGTATTTTATAATATACATAAATTATTAACAGATGACATTTTTCTTATTAAATAACTGTAATTTCAGTTCATATGTATATACGCAGTGTGAGATACTATTTAGTGTTCATGTTGTGCAATTTTGTTGACTTATTGGTTGATATTGAGAGTGTGTTTGCCTTTGTAAAAATATAAGAATAAAAGTTGAGTGGAATGATTTACTTGTGATGTCACTTTTTTAAAAGGCATTGCCATTCATACAAATAAACATTAATAAATTTTTTGTTCGTAAAAAATTAGAAATTATGCAGTCATCTCATGATTAAATTTATTAATTTTCAGGTAAGCTTTTCTGTAATTTAAAGGAATGAATACAATTTTTATATTAAAATAAAAAGTTAAATATTTATGTATTACAAACAAATTTTGGCTTAAATCTAGTTTTCCAACGCACCTTAATTTAAGAAAAGTAAGGTACATAGGGTGATAGAAAATTAAAAAAAAGAAGAAAAATTAAAATGCTAAAAGTCTCAGAAAAGATTGCTTTTCAAGATACCTATAGACCTCTGAAATATTTATATATGTATATATCGATGGTCACAAGTAGGAAGGCTCTAGCTCTTATTTTTACGAATTTCAGTTTTTCAGTGATTTTAATAGGTATATTTCATACAAATTACCCTGGACGCAAAAATGCAACGCAGAAGCATCAAAAATAATAATTTTACAATTTAATACAGTTTCTATTACGTTTTCGCCTTCTCCTGTAAAGTTACAACAATTTTGAGTTAGGGCCTTTCTACTTGTGAACAACGATATATAACTACATTCATATGCAGGTATATGCGATTTTCTGAATGCAAATGGACAATATTGGTATTTTTTATATATCAGCTTTTGAATAAATCTCTCAGGATATGTAAAACTTTCCTTAAAAATTCTTAACCCATTAAGAAGCGTGAATTAATTTACGAAAATACAAAGGTTTTTAGTACGCATTAAAATTAATTGCTACACATTTATCTAGTGCACTTAATATTTTGTAAAAGCTGTATTAATATAATGTCGTTTGAAAGCATAAATAGTTACCTTCAATTCCTACTAGGTTTAATTTAATACAATCCTTAAAAGAACTAATGTATGTATGTACAAACAATTTGCTTTAGAATAACACAAAATTACAAAGGATAATATAGGTACAGAAAAGTAAGAATGCTTATGTCCAATACGATAAAAGCGTATATAACTCGGCATATTTAACTGCACAAACATTAGTTCTTGGTATTTATTCAATAGTAGGCTATTTTACGTTAAATTTATGAAAACTTTTTTCTTTAATTAATTGTAGCTATTTAGAAAATTTAAAGTGTGTTCTTTTTTTATTTAAGCGTCTAATGATATTTTTCACTTATTTTTTTTTGCACAATTTATATACATATAAATAAATACTAGCTAGGCCGGATCAAAAGCTGAACCTAATAAAATAACTACCTATTTCCATTTGAAAATATATTTTAATACATACATATGTATGTAAATGTAAAATATTGTATTTTTTTTATTTTCTGTTTTAAATAAGATATTATCTTAGGATAAAAGGTACCCTATATGTTAACCCAGGTTTTAAGGTACATATCTTCATTTATGAAACAAATCGTGGCAAAATTTTCGGCGGCGAATGTGAGATTGTTAATCAATGGCGACTACAAGGTTTTTAGCGAGCGGCTGCTCTTGTTAAAATATACTAATTGATTTTAAGAGGCATGTTGCAAATTTATAAAAAATTTTCGGCGATTCTATGTTTCATTTCAATAAATAAATTATAATAGAATTGGAGTTTAAAAAATGTCATATAAGAAAAGATCGGTTATTTGTTTTTTAAATTACAAAACTTAAATGAAAATAATTGAAAAAAAAAAAACATAATTATAAACCAAAAGTTAAGTTGGAAAAAAATTTACATGCATATGTACATATGTAAGTAATTTATAATATTAATGTAAAAATTTGACTTGTGTTCAATGGCATACCATAATTAGTTATAAACACATTTTTACCGAATAAATCGCCATGCATTCGCGCTTAGTGTAGATTCATACATATTTACTTACATACTTCTACAAATAAGTATGTAAGTACATACCTACATATGTATTGCAATTTGCCAACTCTGACAGGTGGTGGTATGAGAAAAATCTTAAGCAAAATTTTCCCATACAAACAAGTATTACTGTTTATTTTGTTTTTATTTCATGTTTCTTTATCATTTTCTTTCGCAATTTGTTTGTCTACCGAATTAAATTGATTGAACCAGTGTTGCCGAAATCACATTTCCATTTTACAAATCCAAAAAAATATTACTATCAAAAATTACACAAAAACTCAATTTGAGTTACTTTAACAAACAGCCAATAAAAAAGGCTTAGTAAAATATATTTCATTGAAAAAATATTGAAGATACTAGTATATGTATGTTCGTATGTACGTACAATGTACGCAACAATACGTTATTGCGCACCATAAAAAGATAGTGTAATAAAAATATCCTGCGAATACATTTCTTAATATTATTATTAATTTAAATGTATTACATTTTAAAATTCGTTTTATAGCAACACTGATTCATATAGAATTATCAGTATGCATACATTTTTTTTTGCCAAATTGACGATTTAAAAAAACCAAAATACCTTTTATAGTGGCAACAATTTTTGGGACACATTTTATTGTTTTGCTTTTTACTTTAATAAAGACAATAGTAATCGTATTGTCATATTTTAAAATTAAAAAAATACTTAACAATTTTACTTAATAAAAAGCACAATACTTTTTAACCATTAAAATTTTTGGAATATTATAAAAATAGGACATTATAGCATTTCTTTTAAATTCACCAATTATGTTAAAGTATTTTTTGATATAGATATTATAAAGTAAATGAATATTTTATAGATTAAAAAAAAAAGAATTTTTCATATTTTATTTAAAATTAACATTTTATTGTATATTTTCTTTAAGTTTTAAGTTCAGCAAATTCTCAATTAGAATGTAACAGATTTTGTTATAAAAATTTGTAATATCAAAATATACAAATTTGGGGACTTCATTTAGTTTTTCTTAGAGGACTTAGTTTATTGAAACTAAGTTCCCACCGCAAAAAATAGGAAGTACCCAGTAAATTGGAATAACTCCCTATAAAATAAATCCCAACAGAAATTAAATTTGCTCCCAAAAGAATATAAATTACAATTTAATAAAAAATGTCGAAGTCCATATAATTTCTAATCCATAAATAAAATTTTTCTAGTATAAAATAATTCCCAACGAAATGTGTTAAGGTTTTGCTTAAAAAAGTATCGCTGACAGTTGAAATAGTATTTACATTAAGACAATTCCTAATACTTGTTTAAATTAAACGGTTTGAAGTAGTTAGTTTAATTTTGATCTGCAAGGTCCAATATAAATAAGAAATACCAAAGGGCCATCAAACATTCAAAAGTGCTACAAATGGCCCTATTTTGCATCACTGATGTACATATGTATATGGAAATCACGAATGACAACAGTGATGACATCTTTTTTGGCTCAACACGCACAACTAAATTTTAATACAGCATTAAAAGCGTAACTTTGAAATAAAAAGCAGTAAAAAAGCACTAATTTACTTTTACTTGAGCATAAACAATTTACTTAAACGAGAATGATTTAAAACGTCATTAGTCCTTAAACTAAAAATATTGATAAATAAATTATAAAACAAACAATTGGTTGTCCTCAAATGCTACAAGTTAAAATTATAAGTAAAACAGCAAAGTAAAAAATTTCCTTAAACGCACCAATGAAAGATTAAAACATTACTAACTTAGTTTTTTTTCTTAGCAAAAGAGCTTAAAATTTGGCGTTTTGCAGCAACAAAAAACACTAAAAATTGTGTCAAAAATATTAAGTTGGTATCGCTGTATGGCAGATTCCTTCTCCATTATAGACACATGCACAAATCGCACAATAGAATTGAAGTTATTGAGTTTTTATAATTTTAAACAGGTTTTCTAACACATACAACTTACAACAACAACTGTTTAATGTGCTATTTACGGAACAAAAGCTTTTAAGAAGAATGACTACTTCAAATATGTTTTGTTAATGTAATAAAAATACGACACATTTCAAATTCTAACTCGAACTGATGCAAACGTATTCTGTAAACAGTACATAAGCTTGATTTTAATATTGTTTAAAAGAGAGCGAGCGTAATGTATCTCAATCTAATTCACTCTCAATTTAATCTAAGGTGGGGCAGACAGTCTATAATAATGTTATTTTATGTACATTGGGGTTGCCAGTTTTCAAATAAGATACAACGATTAAAAAAAATTATATGAAACATATACATACATACATATGTATTTGCAATTCTTGCAAAAGGTACAATTCTTTTTTTTTTATAATTATCTTACAAAGAATATTAGTACATACAGTACCGAGCAGAAGTGAGTGCATGTTCACGACACTGACTTTCGTCATCCATAAAAACAAAACCATACAAGCAAATCACAAAATTTTTTAAATTTTATAATCATTATTTTATTAGTAACAAATAAGAGTAAAGAAATAATAATAAATGCATTTAATTTAAAGAGTTTAAAAGAAAAAACGAAAAAAACCCGCATAAACTCAATTTTGCACGTTTCAAAAAAAAAAATTAAAAACTAACCCAATTTCAATATTTGGTCCTTAGATCCTTATTAGATATAACTTGATTTATGTGCTTTGGCATGCTTTCTACCAAATGTTCTATAACATCTTTTGGAATTCGATTCCATTCCGCATGTACACGATCCCAAAGGTTGCTCATGTTTGTTGGTGCTGCTTCATACTGCCCGAGCCTTCTTTTCACGATTGACCAAAGATTTTCAATCGGATTGAGGTTGGGACTTTGTGCTGGCCATTCCATCAATTGAAAATTTTGTTTCCTAATCCATTCCTTTACAATTTTTGCTGTGTGTTTTGGATCACCATCCTGTTGAAAATTATTTTCTTTTTCGGGATAAGCACATTTGTCCATAAAATTGGAAAGATGGGTTTGCAGAATCTGCAGATAGTCCTCTTTTCGCATGATACCATCTACTAAATGCAAAGCGCCAACATTCCACCATGTAAAGCATCCCCAAACCATTATATTTCCGCCGCCTTGTTTTACAGTTTGCTTCACATGGTGTCTTTGAACACGTTCTTCGGGTCTACGCCAGCAGTATTGCTTTCCATCTGACTGAAAGCGGTTAAATTTGGACCAGATAACACGTTTCCAGTCATCAATTGTGTAGTTTCTTTGCTCTCTTGCAAATTTTAAGCGCGCTTTAACCTTTTTTTTCGAACAATACAGGTTTACTTTTTTTAACAGCTGAAGTATAGTCGATATCATGGAGCGCTTTTCTTGCAGTCCACTCTCTTACAGT
Organism: Phyto melanocephala; assembly: GCA_941918925.1. Lineage (NCBI taxonomy): Eukaryota > Metazoa > Arthropoda > Insecta > Diptera > Rhinophoridae > Phyto > Phyto melanocephala. The sequence goes on along the minus strand of OW799234.1, from coordinate 134,703,741 downwards.
TTTGTTAATTGCCAGAGAAGCACCCTTTGGTGTTAGCAGCTTGTTTTTTCTCATTTTGGACATAATTAGTCTAGCGACTGAGTCCGTTAATCATTTTTTTTCGGCTTTTGATTTGCGATTTGGACGTCGCATTTTGTCTCTTTTGAGCTGCAATCACCGCCGATTGGCTTATACCAACCCTCTCGGCAATGGTACGTGAAAAACAGCCTTTCTTGGTCAGGCACACAACACTATTTTCAATTTCTGCAGATATTTTTATCATTTTTATGCAAAAACTCAACAATTTATTTTAAATATGACAATAGCTGACAAAATCTGTTTTGATTCGCAAGAAACACGTTATAAACTGCTCTACGAACAAGAAGAATAAGATAAGAACAAATATAACGGTATATTTGCATGATTTCTGTTGATAAGGGAACTGGGAGAGCAAAAATTAGTGCAGTTTTTGAAACGTGCAAAATTGAGTTTATGCGAGTTTTTTCGTTTTTTATTTTAAACTCTTTAAATTAAATGCATTTATTATTGTTTCTTTACTCTTATTTGTTACTAATAAAATAATGATTATAAAATTTAAAAAATTTTCTGATTTGCTTGTATGGTTTTGTTTTTATAGATGACGAAAGTCAGTGTCGTGAACATGCACTCACTTCTGCTCGACACTGTACGTTGGTACTTACTATTTGCATATACTATTTAGTTTTCTCAATTTTTGTAAACAAATTTTAAAACTCATCGCAAGGCTTGTATACAGATGTGTATAATTACAATATGTTTTTATAGAGCATTAATATTGATTTTTTTAATTGAGAAGTCAGTAAATTAACGGCCTTATTCATAACAAAAAGTTAGCCAGCTAAGTAGAATGCCGATTAAGCTTGGCAGCTCGTTGGCACAGAGTTTATTCATAACAAACTTTTATCCGTCTGCCAACTTTTTATAAATCAACTCTGAAATTGCAAGATATTTCTAAAAAATGCAAAAATTTTTTGTATATCATCCCTGATTGTGACATTTTTTTGTTTTTCCATACATACTACAATTTTTAAAATTTTAAAATATTTTAAAAAAATAAAGGAACAATATAATTTTTTATAAAAATGGAAAGCAAAGCAAATGATCTGTAAATTGGGAACAGGATGAAAAGGTAGGTAAAAAACTATTGCTAATGTAAAACAACAACACAGAACAGCTGTTTTTCACAAGTTCGCAAACGTTTGGCAGCTCGTTAGCAAGAGTTTAGCAAATCGTTAGCCGGAGTTTGGCATGTGTGTTATGAATAAACTTTATGCTAACCTAATGCCAACTTTTTGTTATGAATAAGGCCGTAAGTTTATAACATAAACTGAATAACTACACACTCTAATGTTTTCCATTTTTTTTTCGTTTATTTCAAAACGTTTTTCAAATACATCCTTAATAACTGAAGCACATATGTACATAAGCATGTGTGTAGATTTTTACTCATGTTAATAAATACAAATATTGCTTTCAAGAAATGGCGAATTTCGCTGTTTGCTATTTTATTGCAATTATATTTGTTTTTTTTTTAATTTTTGAACACTTAAGCAAATACATTTTTAATTACATACATTATGATTAGCAGTATACAAAGCATACACGTTGGGTAATTTACATATTTATGTATGTATATGTATATAAATTTTGGACGTTTTAACAAAAAATAGGGCACAATTGTAAAAAACCGATATGAAAATTTTCAAATACATATGCATATTTGTACATGTGTATGTACCTATGTATATGTGTTAGTTTTTCATTTACAAATTGTGGCTAAAAGCACTATTTTAACCATATGAGTTTTTTTGTTGCCGTGTTGACAACTGATTGCCCTCTAAACTTCTCTCATCTTCATCAGCAACATCATTATTATAATAATCATCTTATATGACGTCAACTTTTGAAATTTAACAAATAAAGATAGTCAGGCAACTATAAAAAAAAACAAGAGAATAAAATCAAGTAAGAATACTACACTCAGCTCCTCAGAATCTTTTTTACCCTACACCATCTGAGACAAATATTACACACAAATACATATGTATATCAAACTATCTAAAATTCAGAAATGTACATGTATTTCAGTTCTTTATGGGTCCAGTTTTGCAGAGTTCTTCAAAATATGACTGACATTTATGTATGTATATGTATGGTTAAAAAAAAAAAAAAAAAAAAACAAATGAACTGATTTGACTTGGATATAAATATTTATATATATGTATGTATGTATATATAGTATGTATGTACCCTTGTCACTCGTGGTGGAGGGTATTAAAATATGAAATGGCATTTATACAGATTTTTTCACATTCAAATGAATAGATGTGTATAACTTTGTGAACAAGTGCGTATTGTTGCGTGTTGATTTTTTGTGTGTTAAGATTTTGAGGTCGTTTATATAATTTTTATAAATACATGTACATACATACATATAAACACGATTTTATTATTTATTTATCTATATTTTTAAATTTGCAATAAATGTATCTCAAATTTCTTTTTTTATGTACCTACATAAATATGCATGTATGTATATAAAAACTTAGCTTTTTGAGTCAAAATTAATTAATAAAGATTTTTAGTTATTTTATTGTCATACGTTTTTACTATATTTCGCGCAAGAAAAATCATACAACATAAATATTTACTAAATAAGAACGTACACACATTAAGAAAAATGTGAAATTTAAAAAATAAATTAAATAGAAAATAATTTAATGAAATAATTAAAATATTCTATATATTACCGTATAACAATCCGAAAACTTGTTCAAAAACTTCATAAATATATAAGGTTTAATAACTTTTTTTGACTAGTGATATATTGGCGTGTGTCCGCGACTTCGTCTGCGATATTATCGGGATGAAACGTAGCCTATGTTTTTTAAGCCATTTTTGTGTGATTAGTAGGTTGTATAAAAATTGCGAAGTCTAAGCAGGGTAAATGAAATTCATTAAATATTTTTTAACAAAATACAACACAAAATTTAAAATTTTGTCAATTGCATACGAACGGGTAAAAATTACAATAATTTCCTAAAACTGTTTTATAATTAATGACGTCACATACACGAGAAAAAAAGAAAAATTAAGGTTTTATTATGTTGGCAATGAATTTAATGTTAAAACTATTAATTTTCTGTTGTTCATAGAGTACGAATAGAATCAACCTACAACTTGTTAAATTTGTCAATAGGGTTTAAGACTAATTAGGAAAAATGGTTGGCTTTGTTAATTTGACCACAACGTTTATATTTTTATAAATAAGCATATATTCATAATATTTGTATACCCTTCACTGGTGGTGCACAAGGGTATATATAGCTTTGTTATTCCGTTTGTTTCTACAATTTTTATTTCCGACCCCATAAAGTACATATTTTCTGAAAGCTAATGAATAGAGGAGTCGATTAAGCCCTGACCGTTTGTCCGTGTGTTGATTGAAATCAACTTTTAAAAGCAATTATATGTTTCCCAGTTCTGTGTATTGTGTCCATCTCTTGGAAATATCAGGGAATGAATCGCTATTGAAATTCAGCACAATCGCCCTATAACTTTCTGAGATATGAGCAAAAAACCACGACCACCTCGTTTTTTTACACAATTACAACAACAACATACATATATACATACATGTAAAAAACATGCCAAAAAAAAAATATATTAAAAAAAAAAATAATAAAAGAAATTAAAAAAAAATTTAAAAAAAAAATTTTTAAAAAATTTTTTTAAACAAATTTTTTAAAAAAATTTAAAAAAATATAATATAAAAATAATAAAATATAAATAATATATTAAATAAAATATAAATAATATATTAAATAAAATATAAATAATATATTAAATAAAATAAAATAAAATTTTTCTGGCTCAGCTGGGATTCGATGCCACATTTATTCTAACCAGTATATACATACAAATGTACGTATTTTATATGAGATGAATGGTGATACAAACAATTGTTATTGCAAGACTACACGTTGTGAAGGGTATATAAGATTCGGCACGGCCGAATATAGCACTGTTACTTGTTTTTAGCTCAAATGTTTTTTTTGGATTTTTTTATTTACTAAAAATTTTATTAAAATACTTTTTGCAACTATGCAGATGTAGGATTTGATCAACTTGCCATTCATGATTTTTTTATTTGCCTGACATATAATATTTGTTAACGTTTGACAATATAACATGCAATCATGCAAATTGTAAATTTTTTGAAAGGTTTTAATAAATTTGCCTTTTATTGGCAATTTTTATGTAATAAAATTAAATAAAAAAAAATATATGAGTAGTGCATTAGAGATTCGTTACAGCCAAATGTTACATTCTTGCTTTTCTTTTTCAATTAAACTGTATATAAAATTTAAAAAAAATTTCGGTGCGTTTTTGTTTATTTTTCGGTATTGTAATTGTTGTTGTATCTAAATTTAAAGCTTTTTATAACAAATTTATGGCATTTTTTATTTAATTTTGCCGTTTTTTCAGAGTTTGAATATATTTTTTTTTTGTTTTTCTTTAGTGTATTTTGTATGTGTCTCTTGTTATAGTGTATGTATCGATGGTGACAAGTAGAAAGGGCCTAACTCGTATTTTTTATGAAATTGATTTTTTTTATCGATTCCAAAACATTTCACACAAATACACCTCGAAACAAAAATTTAAAATTTAAGTTGTATGAAAAATATCAGTTTTACGAACAATTTTACAAAAAAAAAAGTTACATGATTATAACACAATTTCTATTACGTTTTTAGCTTCGCCTGTAACAACATTTGAGTTAAGGCCTTTCTACTGTGTGAACATACATATATTGCTGGTTTTACTGTTGTTGTTGTAATGAAATAATGCCTAAAATATTACGTCATGTTTTCATCGTAACAGATGACTTAGAATAAAATATGTTTTGTGCGTTTTGTTATTTTTTTTTTATTGTTACATTAACACAACACATATAAAGTTTGCATTTAAAGCTCTTGCTCGGATTGTAAAAACTTATTATAAATTTATTATAAATTTTATACATACATACGTACATTATGTATGTAAAAATTCCCAAAAAACACTAATTTTTTCAACCGTTTTGTACGTTTTTAAAAACTGGTTTTTGTTAAATATTTATTTGTTTGGCATGTTTGTATATGTAGTTTTGAACAGTTTGAAGAATAGACCTTGCTATGTATAAAACCTTATTAGAACTGTACGTAGCTAACTTTAAAAGTTGTGCAAACGCAACGAAAACTATATTCTATAAAGTGTTTTCTAAACATACATACATACATTTGTATATGAAAATACATCATAAATTAATTTTAATTATTTAATTAATTATAAAATAATACTTATGTATATAACCAAAAAATAACAGCAAGTATGTATGTATGTTGTTCAAAAAGAATATTATTTAAACTTTTTAAAATTTGTTTAAAAACGGATAAAAAACAAACTTCTTTAATGTCTAAAAAATGCACAAGCAAATTAAAAATACAATACATTCTTGGCACTATATTTATAAAAAAAATGGCAAAAATTTGATTTCTTTCGTGATTTAAATATAAATTTAAAGAGGACAAAATCTCTTTATTCACCCACTTGAGTACTACTTTTAGGAATATTATTGGATCGATTATGAATAGCAACCAAACTTCAGCTACGTTATTAACTAACAATTTCATCTTTACGACTTAATAAATTAAATAAACAGCTGTTAGTAGCCTATTGTTATGTAACATATTTTTTTTTTTTTTTTGGTCAACTAGCAATGCCATTGGAGTCGATAATCTACTATTAAATATCACAGATACTATTTTTCTCATACGGCTTATTTATCTTGTTGCTTAATTTTCATTAATTAAAGTTATATTTTTTTCATTTCCGCAATTGTTTGTTTTTGTTTTATAATTTTTTTTCCACTCAACATCACTATGTTGCCCAAGTTTTTGTCTGATATCTAAATGGTTTTCAAGGAGTCAATTATCCCATCTTTGCCTTAATCAATATATCAATAGAGTAGTTTAAAAAAATAGTATTTAACCGTATAAGTACTTATTTATTTATTCATGGATACTGGTACGTATGCATATATCTTTGATGTAAGGCAAAAAGGTCTTAAATCAGAAACTTTGTTTAATACAAAATAAAATATAAATTTTTCTCAATTATTTCCGAAGGAAGAAATTATTACGATTGGAAGCAGATGTTCTAGACTTAAGTTTTTGATATCAAACTAGAGAACAAATTTTTTGGACTAAAGACCGTTTTGCCTAACATCAAAAAAATACTATGTATGGCTAAAATATTTTTTAGTACATAGTATTGTATATAACTGGTGAATTCGGAAGGTGCCCTAAGTGTCATATAATCCATAGCGTCATAATTTTTTTGTTATTTTAATTTTTGGAATATGGCAATACGAAACTAAATATAGTCGACAATTTATTCAGTTTTCTACATATCTTTAGTCTTTTGATTAGCAATAATTAACAGAATAACGTTATTTGCTATGTGCTCTTAAATTTGTGGTTGGCTGCTATACCTTAAAGACATTAAGTTATAAAATAATATATTTACCTACATCAACAATATAAAAATATTATGTGTGTGAAGATAAATTTTAACTGCTTGTTGTACAAAAAAGGTTAATAAAGGGTCGATAACACAGATGAAAATTTTATTAAATATTGATCTATATATATAACTATTGATCTTTGATCTATATATATAAAAGTGAAACTCTGTGTGTGTGTGTGTGTTAGCTATAGACTCAGAAACTGTAAAACCGATCGGACTCAAACTTTGGCAAGTTGTTGTACACATACCAGGGAGTGTTTATGGGTGGAAAAAAGTGGGCGGGGCCACGCCCATAAAAATTAGTTATCAGTTTTAGCTACTTGCACTTGACCGATTTTCTGAAACTTTGCACACATATCGAGCTGTCATGACTAAATAATTTCGTGATAAAAAAAGTGGGCGGGGCCACGCCCCTAAAAAAGTTTTAATTTTGAGGTACTTGCACTGGACCGATTTTTCTGAAACTTTGCACACATACTAAGCTGTCATAACCATATATTTTCGTGATTATAAAAGTGGGCAGGGCTACGCCCATAAAAAAAGGTTATAAATTTGAGGTACTTGCACCAGACCGATTTTTCTGAACCTTTGCACACATATCGAGCTGTCATGGCTTAATAATTTCGTGATTAAAAAAGTGGGCAGTGCCACGCCCATAAAAAAAGGTATGATTTTGAGGTACTTGCACTGGACCGATTATTCTGAAACTTTGCACACTTATTGAGCTGTTATGACTTTACAATTTCGTGATTAGAAAAGTGGGCAATGCCACGCCTATAAAAAAAATTATAATTTTTAGGTTTTTGTACTTGATATTCAATTAAAATTCAGAATGCATTTCGATTCATTAAGGGGCGTAGCAACGCGCGCCGGGTTTGGCTAGTATTTAATAAAATAACAAACTATCAGAATTTATTGAACAGACCTTTAAAATAAAAAAAACAAATATTTCACACAATAACTTTTTTACCTTTCACTTGTGGTGGCTTTTGGCAAATCGGTCAATAATCGGTAAAGTTAAAGGCAAAAATAATTTAGGAAAAAATATATATATTTTTATATATGTACTTATATCTAGTTAGTGAAGGTCATGATTAGTTAAAAAACTTTTTAAAATTTAAGATGGCGTCTTAAGCAAAATGTCAAACATAGTAATTAGGAATTGTCCTCTTTTCTCCCCACAATATTGGTATTATATGAAAGGGCAAAATCCAAGATGTGGTCCAAAAGAAAATGACGTATAATTTTTATTTCTAAACTTTAGCAAATGAAAGTTAATTATGTAAAATTTTAAAATCAAAGATGGCATTGGAAATGATAAACTCCATCCAAAAAAAAAAAAACAAAAATGTTTAACTATGTATTTAAAACTTTAAATCAGAGATGGCGTAGGAAATAATAAAGTAAACTCGCTTATAACATTAAATCTAAAATTTACCCCCATACCTAAACAAGAGCGTTGAGCGTCAAGCGTTGGAGTTTTACATGTGTTTTGTTTTTGTTACAATAACAAAATACATGCAAAATTGCAACGCTTGACGCTCAACGCTCTTGTTTAGGTATGGGCCTTAGGCTAACCTACGATGAGGTCATTACACCAAAGTACATAATGGTAAAGGGTATTTTTAGATTCGGCACAGCCGAATATAGTACTCTTACTTATTTATATAAGGATAACACATACAAAATTATTTGAAACTATTAAGAAAATGCAGCCAGGGGAAGAATTCCAAAATTAATTTTATGAGTTTTCAAGACAATTTTTTTCTTATGAAATTTCTGTGATTCATTTTGACCGTTGTGCGATCCCTCCAAGAACTTATTTCACAATAAAAAAAATGGCACCAAATCAAATTCTAAAAACAATAAAATATTTACGAATTAAATTGAAAAAAGCATTAGTTGATTTTAATAGAATACACAGCTATTTTTGTTTTGCGCTCGGTTTAATTCATTACTGCGGTAAGATATGGTTGTATTAACCAAATCCTTTAAAGAACTCATGTACGAACGTTTTGCATTAGGACAACAAATATAATAATAAAAATGTATAAAGTTAAGCTTATTTACTGAAAAGTTATTTGTGTAGTGCGTTTGTATCCCAAATAATAATTTTAATTTTTAAGCCCACAGAAAATTTCAAAATTAGTGCAAATATGTTTATTTTCGGTATTAAAAACTTTTAACGCATGTGTACTTTAGCGTAATTTTTGCTCTGGTTGCAAAATTTAAATTAATTCTAATAAAGCTGTTAGAAATATTGAAAGCAACAAAAACATTTACGGCAAATAAATTGCATGAAAAGTCAAAACTCTTTAACAAATTTTGTATAAATTAGTCCCATTATTGGTCCTAGTTATCCAAAACATGTTGAGTTAGAAAAAATTTAAAAAAACCAACTACTGGCTTCCCTAGACGACAAACATATAAACGAATAAATAAAATAAACATATACAATACATTAATACAAAGATACATACATACATACATATGTAAGTATTTATGTGAGAATTAATTTTTTTAATCATAATTTTTATAAAGCTGTTGGGTCAAATCACACTACGGGGCCGTTCGTTTGCTACTAATTTTAATAGCATTTAAACATTTGGAATACAAAAAGTGAAGAAATTATTGGAAAATAGCAAAACTACCAAACAAACGAACATGCCCCATATTTAAATGCTTTTTACTGCTTTATATTTCACATTCAAATACTCAAAATGATGTCATTTTGACAGAAAAAAAAAACATTTATGTATTTCAATGCTAAAGTTTGTGTGTATAATTTCTGTAAATATGAATTTTTCCCTTTCAGAAACACTTGCTTAATAATACATCCTTTTTATTTATGTACATGTAGATGTGTAAATACATAAATACATATATTTATACATACCATACATATACATGTTTATATAAATATTTTTTAAGTTTTATTTAGATTTTGGCGAGTACACACGAACCGAAAAAGAGCTATAAAATAGTTAAATGAAAATGTTGCAAGAAGAAAGTTTTCGCTAGACGTTCATACTAAATAATAAATAAACAATGGAGACGAAAATAAAATCGATAACATTTTCTACACGCATTCGTTTGTAGTAGGATACACAAAATAATGTACACATTTTATATAGAAAAGTTGACGTCACTTTTCCCACTAACTGGTCTTATTAACTGTTTTAGGAGATTTATCTGTGTATGTTTTTTGGTTATTATTATTTTGAGGGTTTATTGTTTGTTTGTGCATTTTCCTTAGTATTTCGTTGTTATTGTAGTTAAAATTGTATGTTGGAAAGAGTTCAAACGAGTTTTTTTTTTTAATACGTTTCTTTGCTAAAGTCTAGGAAAAATAAAACAATTCGTTGTGAGTCATTATTTTAGCTAAAAGTTTCTCTTCTCTACTTGTGAAGTAAACTTTAACTTTTGTTTTCTACTAGAAAAAAACCAATAAAAATACCACTGTATTAAAGTATAATACGAGTATGTATAAGAAAGTTTGTACGTAGTGTGGCTGGTTGCTTCCAAATCTCTTGTCTCTTGAGGGTGATGATTGCAATGACATTGAAGAAAAGTGGTATCAATTGTCAAAATGGCCGAAACTGTTTTTGTAATAAAACAAAAAGAATAAAACTTTTTTTCAACTTTACTGCTGATTTTTCTTATATACTGTCTGTTGTAAACGATTTGATCAAATTTGTTTTTTTTGTATTGTGCGTGTGCTGCGCAAATGTGCGGGGTATTTAACTTTTGGCTGCTGCTTTTATTTATTTTGTTGGTTGGCTTTATTTTCATTGTTTCTAAGTGATAATATTTATTTGTGTTGTTTTTAATAATAAAAACTTTTCCCAAAAATTAATATTTATTTAAACACAACCATTCGAACATCTAATATTAGAAAATACAGCAACTAAACCTGAGGGGAGATCTACAAAAAAAAATTGTGGAAGAACTTGTGTTGCACGAGTATCGGACATCAAATATATTATTTACTGGCTGAAGTTGTGAAATGTCGTATGTATGTGTGTAAATAGAATTTTACTTAAATTTAAATTTATTTTTTAGCGGACATATTTTTTTTATTAACTTTCCGCAAGCAATCGAAAGTTGTCTATTAACATTTTTGATAAATTTTTCAATGCGTTTACCTAGAGTACTTACATGTGTGCAGTAGACCGTACCGAAAAAAGTTTTCCGTTTAAACAGAAGTTTAAAAAAAAGTTTGGCAAACGCATTGGTCGTTTTTTTAATTTTTCGTTTTACATATCTTTGGTATTTACAATTGGGTCTTAAATTCTGATTTGTCGATTGCTCTAAAAGGGTCTAGACATTATATATACCCTTTTTATACCCTTCACACAGTGAAAAAGGGTATATATAGGTTTGTCATTCCGTGTGAAATTTCTACAATTTTCATTTCCGACCCCATAAAGTATATATTTTCTGAAAGCTTATGAATAGGGGAGTCGATTAAGCCCTGTCAGTCTGTCCGTCTGACCGTCTGTCCGTGTATATGTTGAAATCAACTTTTTAAAGCCCCCCGACATAGGTTGGACCCGGGTAAGGTATTAAAATATCAGAAATATTCGGGAGTAGATCGGTATTGAAAATCAGAAACATCGGAACATAAACAACTGAGATATGAGCAAAAACCCACGACCACCTTGATTTTTTTTTCACAAAAACAACATTACAACAACAACATACATACATACAAACGTGTATACTGGTTAGGGAAAACGTGGCATCGAATCCCAGCTGAGCCAAAAAAAAATTTTTTTTAATTTTTTAAAATTTTTTTTTTTAATTTTTTTTTATTTTTTTTTTATTTTTTATTTAATATATTATTTATATTTTTATTATTATTTTTTTTTAATTTTTTTTTATTTTTTTTTTGTTTTATATATATTATAATTATAATAATTTTTTTAAATATTTTTTTTTTAAATTTTTTTTTTATTTTTTTTTTTTTTGTTTTTTTTTTTTTTTTTCAACATACATACGTGAATTTATAATTTTACAATGGGACGTTTTTATATATGTATGTTTTTATATGTATGTACGTATTTCATATGGGATGAATGGTGACACACACTACTGTTATTGCATGACTACACGTTGTGAAGTGTATATAAGATTCGGCATGGCCGAATATAGCGCTCTTACTTGTTCACTGTGTGAAGGGTATAAAAAGGGTATATATAGGTTTGTCATTCCGTGTGAAATTTCTACAATTTTCATTTCCGACCCCATAAAGTATATATTTTCTGAAAGCTTATGAATAGGGGAATCGATTAAGCTCTGTCAGTCTGTCCGTGTGTATGTTGAAATCAACTTTTTGAGGCCCCCCGATATCGCATGGACCCGGGTGACGTAGTAAAATATCAGAAATATTCGGGAGTAGATCGGTATTGAAAATCAGAAGCATCGCTACATAAACAACTGAGATATGAGCAGAAACCCACTACCACCTCGATTTTTTTTTCACAAAAACAACATTACAACAACAACATACATACATACATACAAACGTGTATACTGGTTAGAGAAAACGTGGCATCGAATCCCAGCTGAGCCAAAAAAATTTTTTTTATATATTTTTATTTATTATATTTATATTTTTATTATTTTTTATTTTTTTTTTTTAAATTTTTTTTTTTTTTATTTTTTTTTGTCTTATATTATATAGATTTTAATAATTTTTTTTTAATATTTTTTTTAATTTTTTTTTTTAATTTTTTCTTTTAACATACATACGTAAAGTTATAATTTTACAATGGGATGTTTTTATATATGTATGTTTTTTATATGTATGTACGTATTTCATATGGGATGAATGGTGATACAAACTACTGTTATTGCATGACTACACGTTGTGAAGGGTATATAAGATTCGGCACCGCCGAATATAGCGCTCTTACTTGTTTAACTTAATACCGTCATTATAATAGTGTTATGAGTAATAATATTGAAACTGTTTTAATATACTAATGAACAGTTCCATTGCAAAGGGTGGTACATTCTTTAAATATTTTAACAGTTTAAATATTTGTATTTTGCATTATCCTAACGTGTAGATAAATGTTTATTGTAAGTTTTGCTGTTAAAGGAATAAATGAAGTATAATTTTTATGATTATAATTTTTTATGTTGAAAAGAAGGACGGTTCGGACATCAAATGGACGAACTTGTCTGAGTTAATAAGTATAATTTGAAAATTTAGACAACCTACACGTCTTTTCTGCAGTAACTTTTTCATATAATGTTTATGAATTTGTATTTATTAGTACTTATTACGTATGTAGTTATTTACGTTAAAGTTGGCTTAAGGTTTGGCCAAAAGTGTCACATATTTAAATCAAATTTTATTGTAATTAAAAAATGCGTCTTGTAGCATATCTTTCGTTATCATTTCGCCTTTCACAAATTGCTTAATATTTTAATAAACTATTGTTTTTATTAGTTTAAAATCTTTTTTTACATAATTCTTTCGTTACATTCAATTTAAATCCAATAAAATGAAAATATTTTAAAAAGTAAAAACGATGGAGAGCATGTTAAATAATTGATTGTGTATTGATTAATTTTTTATTTCTTTATATTTAAGTTCTTCTATTAACCAACTTCAGGTGGTTTTCCTCGAGGTTGTTTGTCTTTAGTTTATTTTGATTTTTTTTAAATGAGCTAAATGATTTTATTTACATTTTTTATTCATAATAATGCTAAGAAATATATAAATATATACACACATACATACAAACATTTGTACCTTATTAAACATAAATACATATTTTACTTGCAATTGAGACTGTGTTTATACTTTTGAGGTTATTGCACCAAAAAAAGTATCCATGTATGTACGAATGTACGAGTTAGTTTTATTTAGTTGGCTAAAACTTTAGTTTTTTATCATGAAATACATTTTTCCTCGGTTATTTTGTTGTATCTAGAGTCGGTTTTTATGTTTTTCTTTTTTAGTTTTTACACATGTATTTACAATTTACACTATTACATTTACACCACATTGCTACTAAACGTACACAGTCATTCATTGTACATTCAGTAGTCGTTTCAGTACATTCATAAAACAAACTATGTTTTCCTAAAAAAAAACTATCTAAAAGTGGAAAAACATAGGAGCATGAATGAATTGTTAGTTAATGTAAAGACAAGACACCTTTATGATTTAGAAAAAATTTTTAATGGAAAAAAATCAGGTTAATTGCTTTGCCTACTAAATAGATGCTAAAAAAAATAATATTTTTGTTTTAGTAAAAACTGTTTACCTAAGTTGAGAGGTCCAATAGAAAAAGCAAACGTTAAATAAAAAGTTTCACGTCTCTTACTTAATATTATGTTTATAGCTATTTTTTTTTATTTTGCTTTTTGAACAATAGTACTTTTTCATTAAATATGAATATGCTTTACTATTGCATTTACTTACAGCCGTATGAATAAAAATGATTTAAGGTTTATTAGAGGTTTATAAATGTAATTTTTAAAAGAAAATCTGTTAAATAAACTCTCAATAAAACTTTTATATTTTATATGTATGTATACGGTAGTTACCCTACAAGAACAGTGACGATCATTTGACCGGTTATATGACTGGTATTAGTGACTGATATATCGGTTAAAGTTTCTATTAGTTTCTTAAGGGCAATGTGAAAAAAATGACTGAAACTTTTGTGTACATGTGATTTTGCGTCTTTCTCTTACTTATTAGTTCTGACGACTGCAAAGCATATATCTGGACTACTTACACTACAGCTATTTCAAATCAAAAATAATATAAATAGTAGTCACACTTAACGTATATATCGGTCAAAGCTAACCAGGTATATATTTTACTCGTACAATAAAACAAAATTTATTATCTTTCATATTATTTATTATTATATATTTCATTACATTTAATTTATTATTATTATTAATACGTAATGCCACTGCTTCCTGGATGGGCTCAATTTAATCCTTTTCCATGGTATCAGCGTCATTGGTATTATGGCTGGAATTGTTAAAAATAAAAATTATGAGAATATGCAAAGGCATATACATACATATTTATGTTTGGCTGTTACCTTTCGTACTTACCTTTTATTTCGTAAGTATTTTATAAAAAACCTCATCGAAAGAACGGCAAATTTTTTAATAAAAATTACTTTTTGTTACACTGAATTAAAATTTTTTCACAATAATTTTCCAATTTTAAACGTCAAAAAATCAACACACATTTTGTCTCACTCTTGCATACCCATTATTTTTCCTGTCGAATGAATTATATATTAAATTGCTACAATAGTGTTAGTACAAACATTTTGTATGTGTTAGTTTCAGTCATTCATTTCTTGTAGGGTAGTGTGTGGTTGCACTTCTATACTTTAGCAAAAGTAGACCAAACAATTATTAAAGGTATTCACGTTATTGATTTTAGTCATTTTATTTTAGTAAGCGTAAGCATTTAACAAAAAGAGTTTGTTAACTATGCAAAAAATTTTGTTTTTTTTGTTTGCTTCTGAATATGAATTTTTGTTGTTAACGATGTAAACGTGTACTGATTTTCTTATTATACCCTTCACACAGTGAAAAAGGGTATATGTATATAGGTTTGTCATTCCGTGTGAAATTTCTACAATTTTCATTTCCGACCCCATAAAGTATATATTTTCTGAAAGCTTATGAATAGGGGAGTCGATTAAGCTCTGTCAGTCTGTCCGTCTGTCCGTGTGCATGTTGAAATCAACTTTTTGAAGCCCCCCGACATCGCTTGGACCCGGGTGAGGTATTAAAATATCAGGGAGTAGATCGGTATTGAAAATCAGAAACATCGGTACATTAACAACTTAGATATTAGCAAAAACCACGACCACCTCGATTTTTTTCACAAAAACAATATTTCAACAACATACATACATACAAACGTGCATACTGGTTAGAGTAAACGTGGCATCGAATCCCAGCTGAGCCAAAAAAAAAATTTTTTATATATTTTTTTAAATTTTTTTTATATATTTTTTTATTTTTTATTTAATATATTATTTATATTTTTATTTTTTTTTTATAATTTATTTTTTATTTTTTTTGTTTTTATTTATTATTTATATTTTAATTATTTATTTAAAAAAATTTTTTTTTTAATTTTTTTTAAATTTTATTTTTATTGTTTTTTGAAACACATACGTAAACTTAATTTATAATTTTACAATGGGATGTTTTTATATATGTATGTTTTTTATATATGTATGCATGTAACTACTGTTATTGCATGACTACACGTTGTGAAGGGTATATAAGATTCGGCACGGCCGAATAAAGCACTTTTACTTGTTTTTTTTATATGTATATTTAGCATACCCCCTCTAGAGGGCTAAACAGCAAGTGAAATGTGTCTCGCTATACCTCCACAAATAAATTTTAAGAAAATAAAATTACAAAACAAAATTTAGCTTAATTTAATTTTTGTGCTTTTAAATACCCTAAAAACGTTTACGAACGCATTATTTTATTAGATATTGATTTGAAAAATAATTAATGAATCCACATTTAATGCTTTAACCATCATATTTAAACTTTTAATTAATTCACACACACACACACACACAGACATACTTAAAAACCAAAGACCGTGATGTCATTTTTTAAGAAATTCGATTTAACTCACAATTTTCAAACTTGTGTTTAATGAATCGTTTAAAACTAAAATTACATAAATCGGTTGAAATGTTTTGAAACATTTATACTTACAAAATAACTTTTTGATAAATAAATTTTTACTTAATCACGTTTTTTTTAAATGATTCACCACCATGCACATGAACTCATTGAAATTGCAACACAACACTGTTTTTCAAAACGGGAAGAAAGTAAAATTAACTGTTTGAATGAAAATTGAAAATTAAGTTTTAAGACCAGACCTTAATTGCTGCGCATTCTGAAAACTTGTTTGTTGTTTAACCGCCAAAGAGTTTTTAAACAAAAATGTTCTTATTGGAATGCAGAATTTGTTTTTTGGAATTATTTTAATTAAATTAATTGTTTATTGAAATTTGCTAAAATTTTTAAAAATCCTTATCAAAAATTGGACAAATACTAGACTAATTTGACCTTTACTTTTTATGCAGCATTAATATATCGATTGTAATCGAAATATCAGTCATAGCTTCGAGTCTTTTGCTGTCAAGTCTGGTATTCTGTTTTCTATTTTATTCGAACTGTTGTCAAACTCCATATAAAAAAAAAAAAAAATCGTAAGAAATACTTGTGGAATAATGTTGCCTAATCAGTTCTCTGGTTATGACATAAAAAACATATGAAATGTTTCTGGCAACATTCAAGCAACATTTTATTTCGTATGAAATAATAAAAGCAACAGTTATTTCGTACGAAATTCAAAACAAGAGTTGATAATTTATCGCCAAAATCGGTCTTCAAACTGTTGATATACATTTTACAACTGGTAGAATTATCTTTGCGTTGTATAAAGATTATTGAAAGAATTCACGTTTTCGCGTAATTTCGCGTAATTTGTCACCTAATTGTTAATTGTGGTAAGTTATTATTGCAAGCAAAAATATGTGAGTTAGTGAAGGTTAGAAGTAAAAATTATAACGAAACAAATTATTTTTTTTTAACAAAAATAAGGAGATAAGCATTATTTTTATGTCGTGAACTGTAAATGTGCTAAATGCTAGAAATTATTATGTTTAAAAAGGCAACAATAATAACTTGTTGACCTTTTAAGAGGTTGCTATTTGTTTATTATATTTGTGTGGTGTAGTATCGTTGTATCTTTTAGATACATTCGTCATCTATAACAACACTCATTTTATACTTAATGTTTGACTCTTAAAAAAAAGAAACATCCAAACATTTTTATATTACAGACATCTACTTAGTTTTAGTTTTCTTTCCATTATTTCGAACACAAAGTTCAAGACTTTAAAGTCTGTCTTATTTTTATTTTACTTTTTGTATGCATACTAGAAGTGTATTAAGCTTTTGTATCTGTGAATTGTACTTAATATTTAGAACGAGTCATTTAGAGACACAAGACCCACCCAAAAACAATTGCCATTACTAATCAGTTATAGCAGTTATTGTAACTGTATTTATAAATCCATGAACAGCATGTTAGAATAAATGATTGAGAACAGTAATAAACATTAATTAAATACTGCATCGAGTTTTTTTTTTTAATTCAAAGTTGACTACCGTTAATATAGGTGAAAAAATATAAAGAAAATATGATGAGAAAAATATTTCCCATCTTAATGAAATTGTTAAATAAATAAACTATTTATGTTTGTATTTTGATCAACCGTAAATACAATTAATCAAAAAGAGCACTGTAAACTTATAGTCGAAAAGATATAAGAAAAATAAGTTTAACGCAATTAGTAAAACTTTATTATACATTTTTATGGGTGCACCGATGGACCATGCTTCAATTTTTGGGACTGTGGGTTTAGTTTCCTCCATAGACTGGTCTCCTTTATCATAGGAGGGAAAACGTCTTCGTTATTCCCATTGGTTAGTTCAATGTTTAGTTTTTTATTTTATAAAATAACTAGAAAAGTCCGGCGCGCGTTGCTACGTCCCTTAATGAATAGAAATGCATTCTGAATTCAAATTGAATATCAAGTGCAAAAAGCCAAAAATTATAACTTTTTTTATGGGCGTGGCCCTACCTACTTTTCTAATCACAAAATTAGATAGTCATGACAGCTCAATATGTGTGCAAAGTTTCAGAAAAATCGGTGAAGTTCAAGTAGCTAAAACTGATATTTAATTTTTTATGGGCGTGGTCCCGCCCACTTTTTGCCACCCATAAACACTCTCTGGAATGTGTACAACAACTTGCCAGAGTTTGAGTCTGATCGGTTGTACAGTTTCGGAGTCTATAGCTAACACACACACACACAGAGTTTCACTTTTATATATATAGATATAGATTCTGGAACTACATTGTGTAATAGAGTTTTTTTTTAATGGGTATATTACGCTACTTAGGGTATGTTTGCATTAAGAAAATTTTTTACGAAATATACTTATTACTAAAATATGTTCATATCCCCCGTAAATAAATATTTAAGTATATTATTAAAAATGATCTTGATTTTATCAAGAACCCCAGTTACTCCAAATTCGGCATAGTATCCACTGTAAAATTCTAGCGTCTAATATGCCTAAACGCAGGACAATGACAGAGATAGTGTATCAAAGTCTCATCCTCTTCCTCGCATGCTCTGCATGTCGTCTCCTCAGAAAATTTCATGCGAGCTAGATGAGTTCTCAACTCCGTATGACCTGTAATCACACTGGTTAGTCTCCTAAGTGCTGGTCTACTAAGTCTCAGAATTTCCCTTGATTTCCCAAGATTTGGGTCACCCCATAGTATTTTTGTCACTTTACCGACGTCAGTGCCGTGTCTTAATCACTGATTGGCTATCCGTAAAGATACGAATCAGGGCTTCTAAATATTATTTATATTTTTATTTTTTTATATATACATATATATTTTTTTTTAATTTTTAAAATTTTTTTTTTATTTTTTTTTTAATATTTTTTGTATTATTTTTTCATTGTTTTTTTTTTTGTTTGTAATACATTTTTTTTTAATAATTTTTTTTGTAATTTTTTTTTTGAAACATACATACATATATACGTATACTCAATTTATAATTCTGCAATAGGATGTTTTTTTATGCATTTACACTTATCTTAATGAAATTTTCTAATATTGTTTCCTTTATTTTGTTCTATTTTTAGGTAAGAGCCAGTAAATCTTGACATTTAAATATATAACTTATTACAATAAAGTAAGTAAAAACACTTTATATTCCATAGAAGTCTAAATATGTATTCTACAATGAATTTGCAGTAAAAAGCCTAGGAACTGTGATTAGATTTATGGCATCATAATTAAAGACCAGAAAAATCCTTACAATTTCTTACTTACTTTTTATAAACCCTCTAGAAATCTGTTACCTAGCCCATTACATTGTAGTATTCTCTTAGACATCTGCAATGTTCATTATTGCGTAAGTAGATTTTAAATTTAAGAATACATTTCAATACTTCTTACAACGAACGCTAATTACTGTATCTAAATGACAAATGACAAGCACTTAGTTTTATAAGTGGTTTGTTTTTATCCAGTAAAAAAACTAAATAAATAAAAAAGCTGTGCAACAAGGAAAAAATTAGTTTACATGTATCATTAAAACAATTTCTTAAAAAAGGACAAGTGCAGTTTAGTTGTAGAATAATAATGTAAGTATGTACTTGAAGTTATTGAGGATCATCTATATAATTGACAAATTGCATTCGTAGCATTGTACTGGCATTTAAATTTCAAATGCAACCCTAAAATCACGTGGCTTTGAAAGATCAATTTATAGTAATATTGTTAAAGTAACTTGTCTGTACGTGAAACCTTTTTTTCTGTCTCCAGTCGATTCGCTTTAAAACTACTAATAGGATTTGGATAAAATTTGGCATGAAGATACTTTGATACCTAGGTAAAAATATGAATAACATAATGTGCAAAAAGGCACTAATAACAATATTTTAATGATTTTAATGGTACTAGAAAGTTAGTAAGAAATTAGTACAAGCACAGACATAACACGCATATACATAGTATTCAATAAAACATTCGCTACGAGATTTGGCTATCAAAGAGTACCAAGAGTTTATAAATACATATGCATGCATGTTTGTTAATGTATGTATAAGTATAACCATTTAAGAAGATTAAAACATTTCAAACTTAAGTATTAACAAAAAATCCACAAAACTTGAGAGTCAGTTTAGAGGGATTAATATTTATACCAACAACCAGAATGAATACAAGGATGAGAAGGAATTGCATACGTTTGGTATTTTATATTATGAAATATAAGTATTAAGAGTGGGTGAGTGGGTTGGTTCGTTGTTGTTAAATTCAACAAAGCCTTTGTCAGCAATTCGTTACAGTTTTTTTTTTTTTTTTTGAATATAATTTGTTTTGTTGCTGTCGGTATTACTGCACTTAAAATTGTGCGAAACAATATATCTATAAGTACAATATCAATTACCTCAATTTAATGGTCTACCCTACTCCAGTTCTCTCCTTTGAAAATTCACTCGTCCATCTGTGTTTTTTTTCACTAAAAAAATTGTTTTGTCAGCGACTGAATGATTTTAAAGTGCTTTTCATTTGTAATTTAAAAAAAAATTAATGAATGTTAATAAAAAAATTGAGTAAAACCTAAACAAAAACTCAAATTGCCTTAGACCTCAAATTTTTATCTTATAAATTTTAATGACAATTTGGAAACAAAAAAATGTCTCAATTTGCATGAAAAAATTATTATCGCAACTTATTTCTGAATAACTCCTAGACACTTGAAAATAAAAAAAACGTTATATAGCTGACTCAAAGGAAATTATATTGTTAACCATTTAATGGTATTTTGATAAAAATTTAGACTAATCGTTCTCATGTTATAACGAAATGTATCAGCATAACAGCGTTATTTCAGGGGCAAAATATTAGTCATGTCCATAAAAAAAATCTGATCCGGATAGAAAAAAACTGAAAGCGGATTTGAATTAACGCATTAAAATCTTCTTAGTCCATTAAATGGTGGAAAAAGTATGCCAAAATAAGAGCTGACGAATGGCAGGCATTCATTTATCGCCCCAAATAAATATTTCATCTACTTTTGCAAATTTTTGTTTTTTCATTTATTTATTTTTTATTTTACAAGGTAATGAATAACATGATGTATTAGTTTAATTGAAATTTTGCTAATATTCAATGAATAGTTTTACACAATTACGTACGCAATATATCGATCGATCTTTATGCGGACTTTAAGGTAGATAGGAAAAGGGGAATGCAGGAAGCAGGATCTGCCTCCAAAACCCACACACGGAGACCAATATGGTATATTGTGTTTCCCATATACGGACTTTAAACTCGCAGGCGAATTGTGAACGTCTAAAGATAATATCACGGCATAATCGAAAACTTAGGTAAAGTGATATAAATATATTGGTTTGTTATCCAAATCTTAAAAAAAATCATAGGAGTTTCCAAAACTGAGTAAGCCAACACCTAGCAGTAATAACAGGTCGCATGGAGTTGAGAACTTATCTGGCTCGCATGAAACTGTCGAATAAAACGATATGTAGAGCATGCGATGAAGAGGATGAAACTTTGAAACACTACCTTTGCCAATGTCCTGCATTTGGGTGTATAAGACACCAGAACTTTAACGTAGACACTATAATGAACTTAGAATACACAATCAAATTGTAAATCCGTAAAGAATTACATTGAAGGGACTATGCTCTTGACTTAGTCAAATATAATATAAGCTGAGTTTTAGATTATGGTTCTGTAGAGGGATTTATAGAAGAAGCTTATAGAACGTCTGAAGAACTGCAATATCAGATCTCACCAAATTTGTTCTAAGTACATATTTCTATTACGAGGGTTTGCTTGTTATATTTCGGGATAAGAGCCAATCGAGTCGAAAATCGCTTTATTGCTATTCAAAATATTCTCCATCAAGATTAATACACTTTTAAATACGTGTGATTTTTTTTCGAAGCATTTTGAGCACAACGATTGGACAGGTCCAGTTTTTCCAAATAAACTGGCGACCATTTGCTTCGAAGTTCTGCCGGCCCGAATGACTTTTATAGGGTTTTGCTCGTCTGGGAAGACCCATGCAGTCGACTGCTGTTTACTTTTCGGCTCATACGCGTAGATTCACAATTAGTCCCTTGTCACGATGTCTAAAGCATTTTTTGCGACTAATTGACACGAGCCTTTTTTCAAGCGATTGTCAAATTTTGGAATCCAAAGCGAACAAATCTTACAGCCAAATCTTCATGCAATATTGAATGGATGCTGGTCGCACTAATATTAAAGCTTGCCTCAATCTTACGATAAGTTACATGACAATTTTGCAGTTTTATTTCATGTACAGCATAAATGTTTTTCGTAACAATGAACGATTTTGGATGCATTTAAGGGGAAAAAAATTTATAAAATATATTGCATAACATTTAAATATAAATCTAATATCAACATCATCTAGAAATCTAAAAACATTTTCCCTTGTAAGAAACAGCGAAGTATTTTGGTGCAATTTCTAGTATTTGATAAGATTAATAATTTGTGTCTTTTCAATTATGATTTAAAAACCTTGACCTAAAAATGATAATACATATCTGGTTGATGTTGCGGCATAGCATGTATCCTTGACAACAAGGTTTATCCATTGTTGCATCAGTATTTTTCTGACCTTTTGTGTTTTGGCACGAGTGACATTCTTTGTCTTTGTTCATTTAAATAAAAAAAAAATCTTTTTGGCTTATTTCATTGAAGGCATCGGAAAACTCAACCACCATAACGTCTACTGTAATGCATGGTGCATCATTGTTGTTGTTATGTTTGCTTCTTTTTAGCCTTGTTCATCCCTATCACCATCATCATTGTTATCGCCATTATCTCTATCAGACAATCATAAAATCAATGAGTTCTTTTTATTTCGCTCCTTAGTGTACACACTCGTTATTTATTCAGTATTAATTTTTGTTCTTTTGCATTTTGATTTTTATGGGAAATAAAAAAAAATATTTTTCAGATGATCATTCATTTAGTTGCTTTTTGACCCTTATAATTTAATTTTATTACTTATAATTTAAAATAAAAAGAAATTCTGAATTTTCTAAATGTATAAAGTGTATTAACGAGAAGTCACATACTACGTAGATGGTTAGAAGGCCCCCATAGTAAACAATTTATATTACAATGATGTGAACTTTTTGCTTCTTATTATTTTTGTAGTATTTACAACATCTTGATGTGTAATTTGTTTAACAAATTTATTTTCAATAGTTGGGTCACAAAATTGACTCGACAGATTTTTTTTTAATATTTTTATTGTTGCATGTTTGTACTTTTTGATACTTTTTTTTACATACATATATGTATGTACATGTATCGTTGGTTTGTAAATCATTTTTTCTACTGTTCATATTTGTTTGCTTAACTCATTTAAATTATAGTATATACAAACATACATACATTGTACCTACACAAAAGTAGTTCTTTTTTAAATAACATACATACATATATACATACAATTTACATAGTTTTTTTTTCATTTTAAGGGCGTTATTTCTTGTCACATGATTTTGAATTGGAAAGAAAAAGAAGCGATGATGATATACACATTTGTACTTCGTTAATGTATGAATGAAAAACCATTCAGTTAAATATGTTTTATTTTTTCTACTAGGATTACAGGATCGTTTGTTTGTGTAAATTTTGCATTGTTTCTGTTGGTCGCAGTTAAAATATATATTTATTATTATACCCTACCCAACAGTTTAAAAGGGTACAAATAGGTTTGCCATTCCGTGTGAAATTTCTACAAAGTATATATTTTCTGAAGGCTTATGAAAAGAGGAGTCGATTAAGTATTATCCGTCTGTCTGTGTGTATGTTAAAATCAACTTTTTCATAGACAAACAATATTTTTTTAAGTACATGTATCAAAATTTTTTAAACTTCTAAATAATTTTTGAACACGCTTAAGATACCAAATTATAAGTCGTAATCTCAGAAATTATTTTTAAGAAAAACTAACAAATCGGTTTGAAATCAACTGAGATATAAGCACCAAAGAACAACTGCTTCGGTATTTTTCCTAAAATTTACAAAAGAAAATAGATATTTTTTAGTTTCTATACAACCTAGAGAGCTTATATGGGGATCAAATGAAAGGGCTTGATTATTAAAATATAGTTAGGTATGAAAAGAAAAAAATTCAAGATGACGTCCATGATTTAATAGCGAATATATGAATTATCTATATATATAAAAGTGAAACTCTGTGTGTGTGTGTGTGTGTTAGCTATAGACTCTGAAACTGTAAAACCGATCGGGCTCAAACTTTGGTAAGTTGTTGTACACATACCGGGGAGTGTTTATGGATGAAAAAAAGTGGGCGGGGCCACGCCCATAAAAAATTAGTTATCAGTTTTAGCTACTTGCACTTGACCGATTTTTCTGAAACTTTGCACACATATCAAGCTGTCATGACTAAATAATTTCGTGATAAGAAAAGTGGGCGGGGCCACGCCCCTAAAAAAGTTTTAACTTTGAGGTACTTGCACTGGACCGATTTTTCTGAAACTTTGCACACATATTAAGCTGTCGTGACTTTATAACTTCGTGATTAAAAAAGTGGGCGGGGCCACGCCCATAAAAAAAGGCTATAATTTTGAGGTACTTGCATCAGACCGATTTTTCTGAAACTTTGCACACGTATTGAGCTGTCATGACTAAATAATTTCAAGATTAAAAAAGTGGGCAGTGCCACGCCCATAAAAAAAAGGTATCATTTTGAGGTACTTGCACTGGACCGATTATTCTGAAACTTTGCACACGTATTGGACTGTTATGACTTTACAATTTCATGATTAGAAAAGTGGGCAGGGCCACGCCCATGAAAAAAAGTTATAATTTTGAGGTACTTGCACTGGTCCGATTCTTCTGAAACTTTGCACACATATTGAGCTGTTATGACTTTACAATTTCGTGATTAGAAAAGTGGGCAATGCCACGCCCATAAAAAATTATAATTTTTAGGTTTTTGCACTTGATATTCAATTAAAATTCAGAATGCATTTCGATTCATTAAGGGGCGTAGCAACGTGCGCCGGGTTTGGCTAGTATATAATAATTACGACTTTGTCCCCTTTAACTCCCACATTAATAGTACCAAAAAAAAAAGCGCTCGACCAGTACAATGGTGTCAACTACAGAAAAGTGTGAAATATAAAATGCCGTCTGAAAATGGAGTAGCGAATTTTTTCAACCCCAACAAAATGGGTATCAAATGTAAGAGCTTGACTAGTAGAATACAGTAACTATGTAAAAATTCAAAATCAAAGATGGCGTCGAAAATAATAAAGGAAATAGCGTATTGATACGATGTGGTTATTATACCTATGTACATGACGGTGAGGGGTATTATTAGATTCGGCATGCCCGAATATAGCCCTCTTACTTGTTTTTTTTTTTATTTCTAAATAATTGCGTGTTGCAATTTTTTTTTCGTCTCATGTGTCGTGCTTAGTTTGAGTTATGCCCTGGATTATGTTAAGTTTAGAAGAAATTGGTTAAATAAATTTCTATTTTTTTTAAAGATGAATATGTACATGTCATTAATATTTGAAAATGATTTCGGTCGTATTGCCACCGCGTCTGTTTGTTGTGAGCAATTCCTATAAAAAGTGATGTTCGATGGTATCATTTTGAACGAAGAATCCTGGACCCCGTGAATAAAAAGGTTAGGACTTCTCGGATGTCGATGAGACGCATGAGTTGACTAAAAGTGGTGAAAAGGCGTGCCTGGATATTATCTTTACTGATGGGTTTTTCATGAACGGAAGGACATGTGCTGGTATAGAGCTGTTTTGTTTCCTACATTCGTTGGATTACCTATTGGTATGTCGAATGCAAGGGAAGAGAATTCTTATTGCACTTGATAACCAGATTAAGGGACACGTGGACACAGCTGGAATAAAACAGCAGACAAACACGCGAACAGGGAATATGCATCGACATTCGATGGACCAGAGCTCAGAATTTCCCTAGTTGATAGGTTGGGGCGGGGTAAAGGTCTTTTAATGGGTAAACTCTCTAATATAAACCTACAAAAGTGAATGGAGGGAACGACTTGTAGACAGGCTCGTGAAATCGTTTTCTAGTCTAGAGGAAACGCTGGTTAAGGTAAGAGACTCAGTAAAGACTCAGAGGGATACCGATTGGTAACCTTGAAATCACTAAGAAGCGATGGGGCCACTGAGGTACCCGACATAGTAATAACCTGCTTCGATATTCCCCTACACATACATATATAATAATTAAATTTCAACTCCTTATAGTAACACATATTGTACATACAATACATAATTGTGAAGAATTTTTGTATTCGCATGCTTACACATGATGAAATATGTAAACTAAAAACCACAAATACACATTACAATGGCTTCAATTATATTAATTGTATTAAGAATTAGGAGAAGGCAAAGACTTCATCTAAACAGCACGACCACACATACCTAGGAAATACTTATAATTGTTTAGGAGTAGATAAATATGCTGTTTTTGCAATCGAAGCCATCGCTTTAAGTAAACAAAACTCAAAGCGGTCGTTTGGATTCTAAAAACAGCACATAAGAGTGAGATAGGGGACAGAGAAAGGATTTAGCTAAAATTTGCTGCATCAAATACAATTTAAACGTCTTAAACTTTAAAATGTAGAGATTTTTGCTTTGAACAAAGAAGTTTAGAATTTTGTTTGTAGTTTTAATGAAAAATTATTTTAACGTTTTTTAGGGAGTGTTGATTCAATTAGTAGTTACGCTTGTCCTAACGACTGCAATTATAACACGATCGACATCACAAGGAAACGGATATAACACCCTTTTAAGCTAATAATACAATGTTCTTTTTATATTTTTAGATGCATTCTAAGAAGAGTGTAGTTAAGGAAGGATCCACACGGTTTTATTTAATTTTTTTAGTAATAATTTAATTATTTTAAAACAACAAATCCACCCCTCTTAACACTTTATACATACAGTATGAATCAAAAGTGAGTCAGTATTTTAAACAAAGATCAGTATTTCATTGTGTTTGTTAAGGTTCGTTCACATTTCAAATATTTGCTCAAGTAAGCGTGACCACTATTTCGGTAAATAATTATTAAATCTTATGTAATTGTTGTTACACCAAATATTGTCAAAAACTTATAACAATTAAAAAAAAACAATTTGATTAAATCAAGAAAATATTTTATTAAATAAACATTGAGAAATCAATACATTTTAGTGGTTACGTCTATTATATCAAGTATTTGGCCAATGTAAACGTGCCCTTAAAGATAAACTAAACAAAAATGTTGATTCGAATAAAATGATAAATCCACCATAAGAACTAAAAATGTTTATAAAATATATTTTTATATCCTCGTTTAAGTACCAAATCAATTAAATATAGTGTTTTTTATATTGTATTTTATTTATTTATATTTTTTATGACGCAAATTTGACTGACCCATTTTTAGATTTCGCAGATTTTCGAAACGTTACTAATACTTTATGTTTTTTTTTACAATAAAACGAAGTTATTATATCAGTTTAAGCTCTTTTATTACAATATGAATATTGACACAATTTGTAATTAGAGCATTAAAAATAACAATACTTGTAGTAATGAATTTTTTAAAATTAGGAAAAAATAAAATCTCTTAATATCTAAGGAAATTTATGTTAAAGTATTTGGTTTTCGGAAATTTTACTAAATAAACAAAACTTGGTATCCTTTAAAATAATCCATGATAATTTTACTTAAATAGATGGTGACACACGGTCTCACGTACCGTACCGTTAATAAAAAAATACACATCATGTGTTCGCTTAGCAGTTTCGACGTGAATTAATGTTGGGGGGACGTGCAATGATGGCAGCCACTCGAAATTACAACCAAAAACAATAACGAATAATAAAGTTATTCGAATTTTTTTAACACACTGGCTCTCACAGGCCAGCAGGTCACTATTGGTGGGTAAAAGAAGGTAAACCACACTTTTGCACAGCACTGTCCGTATGTTGTTAACCCTGAAATGCTCAACACATACATAGTTGGCTTGGGTGCCTGCCCGCTATATGATTAATTATGGCTTTTAATAAAACAAGACTAAAATAAACAACTAAGAAACCTAAGGGTGTTTTACGCAAGCGTAAATTTTATTGGTACGTTACAACATAAATTTTGTAACGTACCAGCTGACACACGCTAAATATTTCAAGTTATACCAGTAAATGATTCAGTAAGGGTGTGTTTCTGTTTTATTTATTTTTTTTTTCATCATTTAAATTTCTTTATTCCATTACATCACACATGCTTTATGGTTCGATGTGAATGAAATGAGTTCATTGATATATCCTGTGTTAGCAAGCAATTAGGGAAATAGCCTGCCTGCTGTTTATTTAGTTTGAATTTCACAGCTCCATAGGGAGTATAAAGTTGTAAAAGACTCATGAAAGAAAGGCAGTTGAATAAATACGTCCCGCTAGAGTTGAGTATTTGTTTGGCCATAATTTCTAAATGTTTTATTATTTGATTAAAATATTTTAATTATTTAATTAATTAAAAACAGTTAAAATCTTAAATCTCCTTTTGAATATTTTCAAAAATATTTTTCAATATAAAAACTTGAAATCAGGTTAGTTAAAATTTGTATATATGTATGTGAAGATAAATTTTAAGGGTCTAGTTCATAAAAACTAAAACAGCTTTATAAGAGGTTTGTAAATAAAAATTCCACTAGAAATCTGTTAGGGCACTTAACAGTATGTAGTAATGTAAATTCTTTAATATATGTTTTTATTATAATTTTAAGATATTTTTATCGGAATAGCAAAAAATTAAAATTTCTAAAATTTTTTTTTGTATGTTACTATCACACTGTGGAAATAGAGTTCTTGAATATCTTTTGTGAGGTTTTTGAAAAATACTTGGAAATTATTTTCACATATCAAAATTTGTGAGGTGTTTTGACCATAAATATTGGAAAAATATTAATATCACTATATGGAAAACATATCCTATAGAGCTAACTACTTATCATGTTACGGAAATATAATCCTGGAATTCAAACTCTTAATATAACACAAATTCTAAAAAATGTTTTACATTTTTCTACAGGATCTTACAAAGAAACATCAATAAAATTCACATTTGGTTAAATATACTGTGTACATTAGTATTCCTTCTATATTAGTTAAAATCGAATGATTTTGATTTTTTCGAACAAGTTGTTTATACGTCTGTTTCTATTCAATAATATCTATTTGGTTGTTGTGTTTCATTCAGCTGGTCTATAAATACTGTTTTTAGTATTATTTTTAAATCCCCATAAACCAAACGAAAAAATTGTAAATTCGGTAATATTTTTTTTTCAATTTTTTTATTCAAACTTCCCTAATGCAAAATATTTCCTTCTTTTTTAATCGGTTATACAATAATACTGCTCTTTATAACCATGTAAAATAATTCTTACTTTTGTGTACATATGTACGTAAAAAAGCATGGTAAAAGAATCAGAACTTATACGAAGTATGTATGTAAATATTTGTTATTATAAAAAAAAAAAAATTGGTAAACAGTAAATGATAACTCGTACCATCACAAAAAACAACACATGCAATTATGTGTTGGCGTTTCAAATTTACTCCAATTTTCATAAGGGTTGCAAAAGGGGCATCGATACTAACGGGGTTGTTAGATTTTTTTAGTCTCCATCGCCAAAACGTTTATCAAAAATCACCAACATCAAAATATTATTATTTTAAAAAAATCGTTAAAAATCTCCAAATTTGCATGATTTTAATAATTTTGTGTAAAATTTTAGTTGTTAAGTATTCATTAAACTTATTAAATAAAAGGATATATTTTTGTACATAATTATGTATAAATTAAGAAAAACTTTTAATGTGAACCATCTTTTATTTTGGCTTAAGTTCATTTGTTTATTTATTTAATTTTATAATTCAAATTAAATTAAATTGTAACCATTTTAGGAATATTCTTTCTAAAAATTATTTCCGATATTAGCCGAGTGGAATGCATTTTCGAAATCAGCTACGATTTCATCATCAGCACTCTTTATCGGTATACTACTATGTAACTTAAAATTCCTATTTATGTTACAATTGAATGAAATTTGAATTAGTGAATCTTAGTATTATTTTTCATATTTTGTTGAATATTTAATTTCACCTATCAAATGACAATTCATAATTCAACATGTTCATATTCTTCTATATTCGTAATACATTTTCGTTATGCTTTCAATATCCATCCTTTGGCTGGAATTATTGAAAACAAGGTTGTATTTACATTTTCATTTATATAAGTCCATCTAGGTGATAGACACTGAACAATGAATTCTTGAATGTCATTAACACCGTGCCATGTGTGTTATAATTATATATTTATATTTTATTCGAACTTTTTTCTATATATTAAATTTTAATGTGAACCATCTTTTATTTTGGCTTAAGTTCATTTGTTTATTTATTTAATTTTATAATTCAAATTAAATTAAATTGTAACCATTTTAGGAATATTCTTTCTAAAAATTATTTCCGATATTAGCCGAGTGGAATGCATTTTCGAAATCAGCTACGATTTCATCATCAGCACTCTTTATCGGTATACTACTATGTAACTTAAAATTCCTATTTATGTTACAATTGAATGAAATTTGAATTAGTGAATCTTAGTATTATTTTTCATATTTTGTTGAATATTTAATTTCACCTATCAAATGACAATTCATAATTCAACATGTTCATATTCTTCTATATTCGTAATACATTTTCGTTATGCTTTCAATATCCATCCTTTGGCTGGAATTATTGAAAACAAGGTTGTATTTACATTTTCATTTATATAAGTCCATCTAGGTGATAGACACTGAACAATGAATTCTTGAATGTCATTAACACCGTGCCATGTGTGTTATAATTATATATTTATATTTTATTCGAACTTTTTTCTATATATTAAATTTTAATGTGAACCATCTTTTATTTTGGCTTAAGTTCATTTGTTTATTTATTTAATTTTATAATTCAAATTAAATTAAATTGTAACCATTTTAGGAATATTCTTTCTAAAAATTATTTCCGATATTAGCCGAGTGGAATGCATTTTCGAAATCAGCTACGATTTCATCATCAGCACTCTTTATCGGTATACTACTATGTAACTTAAAATTCCTATTTATGTTACAATTGAATGAAATTTGAATTAGTGAATCTTAGTATTATTTTTCATATTTTGTTGAATATTTAATTTCACCTATCAAATGACAATTCATAATTCAACATGTTCATATTCTTCTATATTCGTAATACATTTTCGTTATGCTTTCAATATCCATCCTTTGGCTGGAATTATTGAAAACAAGGTTGTATTTACATTTTCATTTATATAAGTCCATCTAGGTGATAGACACTGAACAATGAATTCTTGAATGTCATTAACACCGTGCCATGTGTGTTATAATTATATATTTATATTTTATTCGAACTTTTTTCTATATATTAAATTTTAATGTGAACCATCTTTTATTTTGGCTTAAGTTCATTTGTTTATTTATTTAATTTTATAATTCAAATTAAATTAAATTGTAACCATTTTAGGAATATTCTTTCTAAAAATTATTTCCGATATTAGCCGAGTGGAATGCATTTTCGAAATCAGCTACGATTTCATCATCAGCACTCTTTATCGGTATACTACTATGTAACTTAAAATTCCTATTTATGTTACAATTGAATGAAATTTGAATTAGTGAATCTTAGTATTATTTTTCATATTTTGTTGAATATTTAATTTCACCTATCAAATGACAATTCATAATTCAACATGTTCATATTCTTCTATATTCGTAATACATTTTCGTTAGAAAAAAGTTCGAATAAAATATAAATATATAATTATAACACACATGGCACGGTGTTAATGACATTCAAGAATTCATTGTTCAGTGTCTATCACCTAGATGGACTTATATAAATGAAAATGTAAATACAACCTTGTTTTCAATAATTCCAGCCAAAGGATGGATATTGAAAGCATAACGAAAATGTATTACGAATATAGAAGAATATGAACATGTTGAATTATGAATTGTCATTTGATAGGTGAAATTAAATATTCAACAAAATATGAAAAATAATACTAAGATTCACTAATTCAAATTTCATTCAATTGTAACATAAATAGGAATTTTAAGTTACATAGTAGTATACCGATAAAGAGTGCTGATGATGAAATCGTAGCTGATTTCGAAAATGCATTCCACTCGGCTAATATCGGAAATAATTTTTAGAAAGAATATTCCTAAAATGGTTACAATTTAATTTAATTTGAATTATAAAATTAAATAAATAAACAAATGAACTTAAGCCAAAATAAAAGATGGTTCACATTAAAATTTAATATATAGAAAAAAGTTCGAATAAAATATAAATATATAATTATAACACACATGGCACGGTGTTAATGACATTCAAGAATTCATTGTTCAGTGTCTATCACCTAGATGGACTTATATAAATGAAAATGTAAATACAACCTTGTTTTCAATAATTCCAGCCAAAGGATGGATATTGAAAGCATAACGAAAATGTATTACGAATATAGAAGAATATGAACATGTTGAATTATGAATTGTCATTTGATAGGTGAAATTAAATATTCAACAAAATATGAAAAATAATACTAAGATTCACTAATTCAAATTTCATTCAATTGTAACATAAATAGGAATTTTAAGTTACATAGTAGTATACCGATAAAGAGTGCTGATGATGAAATCGTAGCTGATTTCGAAAATGCATTCCACTCGGCTAATATCGGAAATAATTTTTAGAAAGAATATTCCTAAAATGGTTACAATTTAATTTAATTTGAATTATAAAATTAAATAAATAAACAAATGAACTTAAGCCAAAATAAAAGATGGTTCACATTAAAATTTAATATATAGAAAAAAGTTCGAATAAAATATAAATATATAATTAAGAAAAACAAAAATATTTAGGTATTGTTTAAATAAAAATAAAATTACTGAATTTTTGAACTCAATTTTGTGTTAAAAAACTTACTTCTGGCTCTCTTTTACTTAGACCGTTTCATTTGTTAAGTATTTTTTGGTAAAATATTTGCTGGTTTAGAAAAGGGGCATCTAAACGAATTTTAAAATTATTGTTACTGCTATTGTTGTTATTTAAAATTATCTATTAATTTATAAATTAATAATATTCTGTTTATTAAATTCTTTACTTTGAAAAAATTATATTTTTATGAAAAATTATGGAACTATGAAAACAAATTCATTGACTCTACGTAAAGGGTCTGCCAAATAACTTTTATTTCTTAAATTGCTATAAAAAAAAGTGTAGCTTCGGCCGTCCTGTTAAAACCAAATGTTGCCAATATCCTACTCTTAAATTTTTGTGAACAAAAATTTGTTCAACATGGCCCGATAACGATCGAAGAAAAATGGCCCAATTATGCCTCTGGACCAAAATCCGCACCAAACAGTGACTCGTTTTGGGTTTTCTGTGCCCCAAATGCGACAATTTTGCTTGTTTACATACCCGCCAAGATCAAAATGAGCTTTATCTGAAAAGATGTTTTTTTTTTTTTGGCAAAATCGGCCAAAGTAATGTCACAATATTCCTCAGCGTTGTTCAAGCGTATACACAACCATATTCGTTCAGCGGAAGGATAAAACTAATAATCTGTCAAATCAGACATGAGCTAAGTGTTACCATTCACAAAATAATCACTAGTTGAAAAAAAAAAACGTTAGATGACGAACCCTTTATATCAAATTCTTCAATATCTTCTTTAAATAGAAGTTCTAATTAAATATCTATACATAATTTCCATTTTGTTAAAGCATTATTCTGGCAACACTGTTTGTGGTTAACAATGAGTAAGTGTAATTCTCTTTTACTTTAATATCCATTTTCCATTCACTGAATGCAGCTATTTACTTAATAATTTTTCTCTGTTTTCCACCCATTTTTATGCATGTATTGGTGTATGTACATAAGTATGTATGTATTAACTTTCTCATATATTGTGCTACAGAACACGTCTATGCAGACAGAAATAAGTAAATGCACCGGCACAATATAATCGAGTGTTGCAACTACTAAAATTGACATGGAATTTTTGGTTTTTTAACTTATGGGAATTTTGAGTGCAATATTTTAATATTTGCCATGTTGCCAATTTTCAATAACGACAAGAACATCGGCTAGATATCTATCACCAAACTGTAAAAGTATGGCAAATTAGGTTTGTTTACAAGTCAGTATATAAAAAAAGAAAAAAAAGAGAGAAAAAAAATGATAAACACATTCCGTCAACATAAAAAAGTGGTTGACTTTGGCACATCAAAAAGAATAGGCAAAACTATGCATTAGAAAAAACTGAGGCAAAGTGGTAAATTTGAAAACAATATAAAAGATACATATAAGTAGGTACTCATTAATATATTGAAGTGCATATATATGTTTAGGTGAGATGAGAAGTGGGAGGCAAAATAAAGAAAAATCTAAAGTTACAATTATCGCGCTGTACCTACAATACCTTGCATATTAAATAATACTGTTTTCTGATTATCTATTTTATACCTACTAATTTTGTCAATTCTTTCTTTTTTCACAATCTCTTTAAAAATCTTTACTATGCTAAAAAGAAACTATGTATGTATTTCTTAATTTTTTTTAAAATGATTTAGATCAACAGTTAGTATATTCGTGGTCTATATACATATATTTAAAAATTCAAATAATATGAAGCGGTAACATTATTTATTTCTCTAGTTTAATTAAGGTCCTTATGTACTTATGTACACATTTCTAATATGAATAATATATATACATACATATGTATATACTTACATATATACTTATATTATTATCCTTTTATGGAATACCTAAAACTATACTGTTTTAAATAATTGCAATAATAATTGCGGTTTTAATTTACAAATATGTATGTAAGCATTTAAAAATTTATTAAATTCAAAGTTTAATATTACAAGTTCACACAATTTTACAATTCGACGACATAACGATTACTGCTATTTGAACTGATCGAATAGTAACTGTTTTCTGCAATAGATAAAAATCCATAAATTAAAAGATGGGATAATTATAAAAAATGTATCACACTTACCTTCGTCACTATCGAAAGAATAGAAATGTTCATCGTCTCGTGCCATACTGCGACGATTACGCCGTGCACCAAGATGTTCGGAATCTTTTCGATTTGTTAACGGCGTGACCTCTGTGGACCCAACTAGACTTGATGGATATGGTAGAGGAGATCCGTATATAGAACTCGGTTGGCTGAAATTCGAATTGACATCCAGAGAACTCGGAGATATGGAAATGCTGGGTATCGGCGTAACACTTTCATAATTATCCATTATAATATTTGAGGTGGTTTTGTGTGATAATGATGTGTGAATTCCCTGATTCGATGCTGTTGTGTAGTTATTATTCGGAATATCTATCGAATTGATTGAAAATGATTTCTGCATTTTTGGTTGATTGGTCGGTGTCGTATCTTTGGTTTTCTCCGTCTGTTTAATTAAATACTCGTCATCGCTGTATTCTTCCGATTCGTTTGTTATAAATTGTTTTTTTGGTACAATTTTGGGTCTTTGCTTGGGACCTTCAGGTTCGAAGCGTGATATTAGTTTGTTGACTTTGCCGACATCTTCAGGATTTACTTGTTCACTGTACGCCAGACGTAGTGAAGCAGTTTTTACTAACGGTTTTGAGTTTCGTGTTGCTGAAGGATTTCGATCTGGTAGTTTTGGTGGCGGAGGTGTTGGTCTGTTAGGTGGAATGGGTGGTTTTGTCAGAGGTAGCGGTGGAGGGGGTACTGATGGGCAATCAAGTTCTAATGATGACTGGTTAAGAGTAGATATTGTAATCGAAGCTTTTCTTTGCGGTAAAGGCGGTGGTGATGCCGTTGTAGATGGTGGTGGAGAGGGAGTTTTTGATGGTGGACAATCAAATTTATCTTCTTTATTGTTATCTTTGCAGTGCTTATTATTACCATCTTCATCATCACTATCTTCGTCATCATCTTCCGCACCACTATCAATAGCATCTTTATCGTCTAAATTTCCTGTTAGGCTTTCTCGACTATTTCCGTAAGGTTGGGACTTTAATGCTGTTTCCACTCTAGTCTTTTCAATTTGTTTTGTCTGCTGTGTGTGAACAGATATTTTTGTAACCCTTGATGAATTATCATCGTCAGGATTTTCTAGTTCCTCACTACTTTCACGATCAAAGCTATCTGCATTTTGTCGTATATTTAAATAGTTAGTTTTTTTTCTTTCTTCATTGTCGAAAATATTATTGTCACTTTCTATTTTGACTACGGGACTATTTTTTAGTTCATCATCAAAATCTGCGAAAGCAGATAAAGCTCCACCATGTTTCTTTTGCATTTCGAATAAGTCAATGCTTTTTGTTTTGTAAAGTTTATCATCCATATTTCTTTTTTGGATCTTCCAAGGTTCATCATTTTCATGTACACTGTTAAACACAGCAATTGATGGACCTCTAGGTATATCTTTAATCCAAGAGTCGTCCGAACTGGAGTCGATGGAAAGTTGTCGCGAGTGTACTCGAGAATTAGTTGTGACATTTGAATCTTTTGAAAGTTTTCGCTGTGAGGGAGGCGTCATTTCCAAGAAGGTTGCTACCATGTCTTGGTTTGGTATCCAATTATCTGGTTTTGTATCTGGTGTAGATTCCTCAGCCGAATCTGGTGGCAATTCAGTAATTATAGGTGTTGTTGCACGAGAAATGGGACGTGTTACAGCTATTATTAGAGTAGATTCAAAAACATCAGAATTATCTTGATGAAGCAGAACTCTAGGTGACTCTTCGTCATCGGTTGTATCATCTAATAATATTGGTTTCGTAGTCCAAACAGCTGTTGCAGCTGGTACTGCTATTAGCTTAGATTCGGCTACAGATTTCGTAATAAATTTCTGATTATCTTCATCATCATCTTCCTCAGAACTGCTCCTGAAGAATGGTCGAGGAATTGGGGGAGGGGGCCTTGAAGGTATGCTTTTGACAACCAGTTTTGGAGAGATCTTTACTTGATCATCTATTTCCAAATCTTCTGCGTCATATGGAGGATTCTCTGTTTTATTTTTGATTTCATTTTCTTGCTTTTTCTTAAAGTATTTTTTAGTGTCCGATATTTTCTTCATAGTTTTCTGCGGCATTAGGCTAGCGGCTGCTACGCCTTTCTCTAATTGCAGCTTAGCTCTGGCCTTTAAACTTTCTTTATAAGTATCCCCACCTTCTTCGTCATCGTCGGGATCATCAGTACTATCATGTTTACGTGATCTAATATGCTTGAGTTTTTTCATTAGAGCTCCAACAGGTTGTTTATTTGGAGAATTTGACATATCTACGTCGTCATTGTCATTGCTATTAGAATCGACTTTTTTCTTAATGCTATTTTTCCATTCTTGTAACTTAATTGCAATTCTGTGAATGGGAGACTCGTTAGGCTCATCTTCAGGATTCTTATCAACATTGTCGGTGGAACGAAACCGTTTAAGACGTTCTGTAAACTGTTGTGTTTTTGAAAATTTTATCCTATTCGAATTGGGTTCATCATTTTCTAAATCAGCTCCTGACTGCCTTGACATTTGTGGCGGCAGTTTAATAGACTTTTGTATTCGTTTGAAATTTTGTTTTATGGTTTCGAGTGGTTTTTCAGACTTTGCTGAAGAACCAGCCTCATTATCCTCGGACTGTTGTGGACTTAAGGGAGCTTGACGTTTTTTCTCGGAAACGACCTTATTTTCATCACCTTCCGATTTTTGTTTAATTAAACGACCCACACGTTCTCTAATGCTCTTTGAATTTCTGGTGCTTTGTTGGGAATCAGAAGATATTTGGGAAGATTTCTGTTTCTTACTGCCATACAGAGAACTTTTATTCGGTTTAATTTTTGGTGAGGCCACATCTTCCACATTAAGTTCAATGTTGTTATCAATACTATCATCGTCGTCGTTACTATCTTCCTCTAGTGTCATGTTTTGAGAATTTTTACGTTCTCTTGAAATTGAAACACTCCCTTTTGTAAAGTTTTGAGAACATTGTAGGGAATCGATTGAGTTTTCAGAAGAGTATTTTTCTTTTATGTGATAAAGAGAACTTTTTGGTTTTTGTTTTTGAGTGCCTATATCAACCTCAGTTAATTCTACGCTCTCGTTTATACCCTCGCCGTAATCATTATCTTCCTCTAGGGACATATTTAGAGGCGTATGACGTACTCTAGCGAATCTAGTTGCGGCTATACCTGGTCTTCGAGCTGGTGGAGATAATTCCATACCACTCTCATCACCACTTAGTTCACTTAAATTTTTTCGATTTTTTTTAGGCTCGATGTTTTGCCTTTGAAGAGAGCTTGATGGACTATCATCGATACAAGATTCTTCAGATTTTTGCCTGGAATCATTAAATTGAAATCTATAGTTATCAGCTATGTCGCGATCCAGTTTTTTTTGAATTCTTTCATCCTGCCTACGGTCTTCATCGTAGCGATGAATATATTCGTTGATTTCGATTTTATCGGTATGCACTACAGTTTTTTTGGCAAATAGATGTTTAAATTTTAATTCTCTTACATCCTTGTAGCTCTTTTGCATCTTTTCGCCGAATGACATTTTAATATTTTGCTCAGATTGAGCCTGAATTTCCTGAGCGATAGGTGGAGCCCTCACTGGACTAATTGGCCGCGATAAACGCTGTTCGAAACGATGGGGAGATGGATAATAGTCGTCTATACCTCCTGCATTGCGATAAGAATTTACATTGCCTTCTTCATAATTTTGTGACTTACACTTTTTTGAGCCCACACTAACGCCACCTTTTTGCTTCATTAACGAGGATATCGTTGAAATTCGAGTAGGTGTTCGATTTATAAACCCTGAAGGCGGAAAGCTGTACGGCGGTCCCACAGGCAGCGGTGTATTTTCAGAATTAGCTGGTATGCGTTTCGAAGAACCACTACGTGAAACCGAATTAATATCTTCTCGCGAACTGCGAAATATTTTACGTGACTTGAGTTTTGACACTGACTTTGGTAATTTAATTTGTGGCAAAGGTGGAATTTTAGCTGAAATAGCAAAATCCACAATTAAAATTACACTCTGCGTTTGTTAATTAATTAATTACAAGTAAATAAACAGCATTTATTTGAATGGTTTCTTTAAACGTGACATTAAAAAAAATATAAAAAAAAAACGCACAAACTTTTAATGAACATTGATTTTTACACTCGTTTACCTCTAATTGCATCCATATTTAGTTTCGAACATAAGTTACGCAAATCCATTCTAATGCTTATTTTCTTCGTTTCTTAGAATGTGTGTATTTAAACTCTATTTTTTCAACTGATTTTTTCACTTTATTTCATCTTATCGAGTTTTGATAAGGTTTTTAATTAACATTAAAATATTTAAAATTATTAATAATGCCAAAATTATACCGATTGTATTACCACTACCGTTCTGTAACGAATCTAATAACATTTTACAAGTTGTTTGAAGAGCAAAACAGCACAATACGAGCAGTATTGTGCACCTCGTATGTTTTTCAAATGCATTTTTTGGACTTCCACTTTCGGCATCTAATACTAATTGAATTAACATGTTTGTTTTTTTATTATCTGCTCTGTATTTCCCATTATATCTATCGCATTTTCTATTTAAAATTTCTTTCGTTTCTTTTGTATGCTGCTTTTTTTTCGCTTTATAGCGCATTTCCAATCTGTGTTTTTTTTTTCTTTTTCAGTTTCACACAAATATGTGAGAAATAAGAAGAAATAAAATTGATGGACGGATGGACGAAGAGGTTGTCTGAATTCAATTCAAATTACATATTACGTTACATTACTTACTCGTTTTATATTATTCGTGCGTATACTTCCAACAATAGTTGTACTCGTAGTTGAAGGGAAATTTTTTTTTTGTTTGATTTTAAAAATTTATCAACTTCTAATTTAAAATAAAATTGTTGTACATATGTATGTCCTAGCATCTCATTTTCTAACTATAGTAAAAGTAAGTTTCGCTTTTTTTTTATTAATAATGTTTTGTCTTAAAGTATAGCTTTGAACATTTGAAAGAAATTCATGTCTTTGAATAAACTAATTTACAGCATTGAATTCTATAAAGAATAACAAAATCTCATGTCATTCTTGTTCAACAACAGTCAACGAGTAAAAAGCATAAAATTGAACTTGGTTACTTTGACGTTTTTCTTAAGACGCCAAGTCAAAACACCACCCACTTCTAGCCACCACAATCACATTTGAGTACAAAAAGGCAGGCCCCCTGCATCGGTCACATTGTCGATGAAATAAACATTTAAAGAGTTAGAAATTACATACATACATATTTAAATAGTTAGAAATTACATACATACATATTTAAATAGTTAGAAATTACATACATACATATTTAAATAGTTTTTCCGCTTAAGATTAATTTACTGAAACACATTCACCCACATTTACAACTTTTAAGTTAATAATTTTACTTTTGTTGTCTTTTCAGAATCAACTTTCAACCGTAGCCGTACGTTTTTCATTATTCTTAATTTTTTTTCAGATTTTCAGATAAAAGTTTTGGCCAAAAATAAATAAAAAATTAAAGTGAAAGAAAAATTCAACAAAAACGACATTCCTATAACTTTTAAGCCCCCTCTCATTGAAGAAAGGGGTCTAGTTTAAAATCCTCTGCATTTAAGGAACGCAGTTCTTTTACACATCTAAACACATATACAATTTCGACAAAATGGAGCGGCAGTCGTCTAGTACGCTGGCCGTTATCCTGCTGCTGGTTACCGTTTTACGTACCACAACAGCTACAAGTAAGTACTTCTCTATTTTTATTTTGATTAATTTGTTTATTTTAAATTACTTTTAAATTATGTATATATAAATGCAAGTCACGTCCCTGTCTGCTGCGTAAAATCGTTAATGTACTTCCAATTGACCTTTGATCACAAACAAATATTTACAATTCTGTGCACATGAAAAGTAAATCTACATCCTCTCGCAGCTTACAATCCTTAAGAAAAAAGTATTTGAAAATGTGTTCAATATAATTTATGAACAGGAATAATTTTTACATTTTTTAGTAAAAACAGTTCACGAGCTAAAGCAACTTTAGATAAAAAAAAAAACAAGTAAGAGCGCTATATTCGGCCGTGCCGAATCTTATATACCCTTCACAACGTGTAGTCATGCAATAATAGTAGTTTGTATCACCATTCATCCCATATGAAATACGTACAAACATATAGAAAACATACATATATAAAAACATCCCATTGTAAAATTATAAATTTACGTATGTATGTTTAAAAAAAAAATAAAAACAAATTAAAAAAAACAAGTAAGAGCGCTATATTCTGCCGTGCCGAATCTTATATACCCTTCACAACGTGTAGTCATGCAATAACAGTAGTTTGTATCACCATTCCATATGATATACGTACATACATATAAAAAACATACATATAAAAAAACATCCCATTGTAAAATTATAAATTTACGTATGTATGTTAAAAAAAAAAATAAAAAAAAAAAATTAAAAAAAAAAAATTTTAAAAAAAATTAAAAAAAAAAAAAATTTAAAAAAATAATTAAAATATATATAATAAATATAAAACAAAAAAAAATAAAAAAAAATATTTAAAAAAAAATTAAAAAAAAAATAATAAAAATATAAATAATATATTAAATAAAAAATAAAAAAAAAAATATAAAAAAAATAAAAAATAAAAAAAAAATATAAAAAAAAATTTTTTTTTGGCTCAGCTGGGATTCGATGCCATCTTACTCTAAGCACTATACATGTTTGTATGTATGTATGTTGTTGTTGTAATGTTGTTTTTGTGAGGTGGTCGTGAATTTTTGCTCATATCTCAGTTGTTTATGTACCGATGTTTCTGTTTTTTAATACCGATCTACTCCCGAATATTTCTGATATTTTAATACCTCACCCGAGTCCAAGTGATGGCTGGGGGCTTCAAAAAGTTGATTTCAACATACACACGGACAGACGGTCAGACGGACAGACTGACAGGGCTTAATCGACTCCCCTATTCATAAGCTTTCAGAAAATATATACTTTATGGGGTCGGAAATGAAAATTGTAGAAATTTCACACGGAATGACAAACCTATATATACCCTTTTTCACTGTGTGAAGGGTATAAAAAAAAATTTAAAAAAAAAATTAAAAAAAAATTTTTTAAAAAAAAAAAATAATTAAAATATATATATATAACAAAAATATAAAACAAAAAAAAAAAATAAAAAAAAAAATTTAAAAAAAAATAAAAAAAATAATAATAATATAAATAATATATTAAATAAAAATTAAAAAAAAAAAAAAACTTTTTTTTTTGGCTCAGCTGGGATTCGATGCCACGTTTACTCTAACCAGTATATATGCATGTTGTTGTTGTAACTGTGAAAAAAAAAACGAGGTGGTCGTGGTTTTTTGCTCATATCTCAGAAAGTTATGGGGCGATTGTGCTGAATTTAAATAGCGATTCATTCCTGGATATTTCCAAGAGATTGATACCATATGGAGATCTAAAGAACATATGGTTGCTTCTAAAAGTTAATTTCAACCAACACACAAGCAGACGTGCAGACGGACAGACAGTCAAGGCATAATCGACTCCTCTATTCATAAGCTTTCAGAAAATATATAATTTATGTGGTCGGAAATGAAAAATGTAGAAATTACAAGCGGAATGACAAAGCTATATATACCCTTTTTCACTGTGGGAAGGGTATAATAAATTATTGAAAATCTATATATTTGTAAATCTTGGTATAATTTGGAATAAATAGTTTCAATTAAATCAAATAATCAAAATATACCCACTATCGTTAATAGTTTTCCCCTCGAAATATTTTCGTTTCCCTATAGGCCTGTTCGTTAATGGTTAGAAGGCGAAATGCTGCGAATACAGCTCTGTCTTATATTAAAGTTTCTAATTACAGTGCACCCGCGCTAACGTGAACTAACTAAAATCAAATCAATTCATGTTAGTGAAATTGTCTACGTTAGCGATTGTTGAATTTAATGAGAGAAATTCCTTTTTGCAAACTATCTATCAAGACTGCCTTTTCTTTTAACTCCAAACATTAAGATTTTTTAACACTCATGATGACTGATGACTCACTGCTTCGCATAAGAAAAAGACTTCAAATTTCGATGCCATACATACCAAAAAAGTTTAGAGTATACACATAGGGAATTCCCTAAATTTTAAAAATCGAAATTACCATATTTCAATAATGTCTACATGCTTAAAAAACATATGGAGTGAAAAAAAGTTGTTCAAGTTATTGAGCTTTCTCACTCACGTTACCACGAGTGCACTGTTTTAAATTAGTATTTGATGCAATATTACATTGG
The DNA here is from genome assembly GCA_941918925.1 of Phyto melanocephala. Classification (NCBI taxonomy): domain Eukaryota; kingdom Metazoa; phylum Arthropoda; class Insecta; order Diptera; family Rhinophoridae; genus Phyto; species Phyto melanocephala. The sequence goes on along the minus strand of OW799234.1, from coordinate 134,659,994 downwards.
CCGATTTTATATTAAATTAGCTGAAAAAATTTCTAGGGATTGCATATTAAATGTAAATAGTTAATTTTTTTTTAAATTCTTCAAAACTTGTCTGGGGGGATATTGCATCCCCATAATGTTCTAGTTACGTCCATGATAATATTATTTATTCTTTTAACTGATCTCAAGCAATAAAGCCGTTATTACTATATAAAGCCAAAATCTGTGTTTAAATTCCCATATTAATACATCACCACACTGAAAAATTGCATTTAGAGTTAAAAAAATTTAATGTTCGCTGGGTTATAAAAAAAATCAGGCCAAATCTATTCATTAGGTAGTCTTGTTACATCAGATGATTATTTTTTCTTCACGTATTTTAAACTTAAGCTGTCACAGACCATTATTAAAAAAACAAATTTCTCTCTTTTCTCATCTATTTCAAATGTCAAACTTAATATATAAAAAACATAAACAAAACAATTTCTCTCCAAACTGCGATTACCTGATTGATGATGACTTGTGAATAACTACCAAAATATACATTCAAATTAGAACTGTCTCAATAAATAATAAAATTTCACAAGTTTTATTTATCGGGCAGATTATTTGTTTTCTTTTTTTAAAATACATATGTATGCACATATTTTTAAAAAAGACATGTTTCTTTATTAAATGTTGTCTATGATGATATAAATATATAGATAAATGGAATTAACGTATAATAAAAAACTGCCTATGTGTAGGTTACACATGTTAATACAAATTTAGATCGTCTAAAAATACACAACCACTTTTTTCTCCCTTTGCTCCAATTAATTGAAGCAAAATAAACTCTTTCGGACTTGAACGGCTGTTGTTGCATTTTGATTTTCTATATTTGTTGTTTTTCTGAGTTGTGCAACAAAATATGAAATTGGATTTATAGTCGCGGCATTAGCTGCTGAGGCGACCGCTAAACATCTCCAACCAACTCGTTGTCGTCACCGACAACATCTCTTCATCTTTGGCTATAACCATTGTATATTTGCCCCACTCATGGGTGTATGCATGTATGTAAAGGGTGTTTTTTTAAGCCCGATAGAACTTGAAATTGTAAAAAATAACACAAAAAATTAAATTGTAATCAAAAATTTTTTTTTATTCGAAAGATCAATACGTGACATTAACATTTGAAAATGATTTCGGGCATATGGGCACCGCGGCTGTTCTTGACGAAGCGCATTCTGGACGTCCGTTGTTTTATCGCAAAATTGTGTTCAGCGATGAGGCGCATTTTTGGCTTAACGGGTTTGTTAATAAGCAAAATTGCCGCATATGGAGCGAGACCAATCCACAAGAGACCCTACAGACTCCATTACATCCAGAAAAATGCACCGTTTGGTGCGGTTTTCACGCTGGTGGCATCATCGGACCTTATTTCTTCAAAAATGAGGCCGGAGCTCGCGTTACGGTCAATGGAGATCGTTACCGCACCATGATCAATGATTTTTTGTTTGAAAATATGGATGACATTGATCCGGAGGAGATGTGGTTTCAACAGGATGGCGCTACGTGCCATACGGCGAACGCAACCATCGACTTATTGAAATCAAAATTTGGCGATAAGTTGATTTCGAGAAATGGACCTGTCAATTGGCCTCCAAGGTCGTGCGATTTGACACCTCTCGATTATTTCCTGTGGGGCTACGTGAAGTCACTGGTTTATGCTGATAAACCAGCAACAATTGACGCCTTGGAGGCCAGCATTGTTCGTGTTATTCGTGACATACGGCCAGCAGTGCTCGAAAAAGTGGCCCAAAATTGGACGTCCAGAATGCGCTTCGTCAAGAACAGCCGCGGTGCCCATATGTCCGAAATCATTTTCAAATGTTAATGTCACGTATTGATCTTTCGAATAAAAAAAAAAATTTTGATTACAATTTAATTTTTTGTGTTTTTTTTTACAATTTCAAGTTCTATCGGGCTTAAAAAAACACCCTATATAAGTTCATATGCTGTGTTGTTTGATAATACGTCTGTCCATTTTTTTGTTATCTATGTATTTCTAGTTTCTCATCGAATTGTATAGATTGCGTTGTACTTTAGAAAATTAGTCTATTGTGCATTGTATGTACAGGTATCGTCGTCTGTCTTGTTTTTTTTTAAGTTTATAGTTTAATATTATACAGAGATAGTTAGAGTATTTGGATGTCAAATCTTTTCAAATCCTCATCTATGATAACAAAAAATAAAAAAAGAAAGGGTTGCCAAACGAAGTGTAGAATATGTGAGTATGTTTTTCATAGAGAAATAATAAATTTATTTATGTAATTCTTCAATTATGTATTTACCTTAAACCATGTTCACATAATTGTTATTTAAGAAATTATCACAAGTACTTAAATTGGTATCTATTGTTGTTATTTTCTTACAACAATAAAATAAATTTATATAAAAAAGAAAAATCGAATATATCAGTTAACGACGTAAAATTTGTGGGAAAATAATTTCATTATGCAGTAAATATTTTGTTGCTAAAACTTAACGTTGAGGGAACCACTCTTGAGTATATTTTGTTGCATTTTTATTTAAGCTTGAGTTAATTTACAATAGTTTTCTGCCTACAAAGGAATTAAATTGTGAATTTCGAATACTAGTCAATAAGAAATGCTTTTTTACAATTAGCTGCATTTTTATCATTAGGATTCTTTAGTTGTTTTTAAAGTTTAAATGTAAATTGCTTTTATTGTAATTTGCTTTCCTAGCACGATTTGAGTTAGACCAAATTTTACTTAAAAAAAATCTTGTTCGGTTAATACGCTTTACCTCAGGTGGCGAATACATATACGCATGTAGTTTTGTCAATTATTTACAATCCCAGAAAGTATATATTTTCTAAAGCCTTATAAATAGGGAAGTAAATTTAACTATAGTCCTAAAAATTAAATCGCAATAAGTTGCTCACACCTGTATGTGGTATTAAACTTTTCAAAATATTCGTAAAAAATTTGGAACCGATCGGTTTGAAAAATAAATCAAGTTCCTTAAGATATTGTTTATCTTTAAAACTTGATGGTATTAGTAATAGGCACAATGAATTTTACCAGTAAAATTAAAAATTGCTTTGAAACTGACTGAGATGAAGGTCCAAGATACAACTGCCTCAATATTTCTTCTAAAGTTTACCAAAATATTTTTTATTTAGCTTCAAATCTGATAGACTCAATATCAAAAATCAAATAAAACTACTTGTCGAGTAAAATACAGTACACAAAGAACATACTCAAGTTAGCATCTGAAATAAGAATATTTAAACTCATTCAATAAAAAAGGCTTGTTTGGTAAAATACACAAGACCTTGAAAAAAGTTTTAGATTCAAGATAGCACTTCAAAAAATTCTCTTGAAAAATACAAATAAAAATACAAATTTTCTGCGCATGTTGCGCCAGTGACATCACTCAAGCTGTTTTTTATGAGCTAGTTATATAAAAGTCTATTGATTTAAATGACAGGGTTTGCAAGCTTTCAGATAATACATAAATTGTTCGCAGAACAAACTGGCTACCCATGTTGTTATTCAAACTGCACACAACCTGTGTTCCTATTTCCAGGACATTTTGTCATTTTCCTTTATTTTTTTTTCCCCATTTTTGTTCGTGTTTCACATTATTTCACTCAACTCAACGTCCATTTAGTAGCTTGATATTTGAATTAAACACCACGCGATAGTAAATGTCTGTCTGCCTTATAATTGTTAATTTAAGAAAGTTTAGGCAAGTTCCAAAGAAATTTGAAAAAAATAATAATAATAGATTGTCTTCTGTGTGTAGGTGTTATTTTTATTTTTTGTAAGATTGAATTACTTATTTTAAAAATTTTTTTTTAATAAAATTTCAGTCAATTCACCGCCTCGCATTATCAAACAACCGCCCACAGATGAACTTTTATTTAAAGTTGCTCAACAAAATAAAGAAAGTGATAAACCCTTCATCATCGAATGTGAAGCTGAAGGAGAACCAGATCCATCGTAAGTAGAAAAATTAAACATAGTATCAGCGTATCAAAAAAGTAAAATATGTATGTTTTTTTGAGTAATTGTATATATGTATATCTTCTTGTAGTAATTTGGGATAAATTATTATGAAAAATTTTAATAAGGCTTAAAATGTTACTTTATACAGTAATTTCCACTTAATTGATTTTCTAAAAATGCACAGGTTTTGTTGCCGATACCGATACTCTTTTAATTGATTCAGTGGCTCAATTAAAAGAACTCCGCATAATTGCGCAGTGGTATATCCCACTGCGCAATTATGCAGTAAAATATTTATATACTTACATATATGTATGTATAATAAGATTTAAACTTGTGTGTTTTCTGGAACTCATTTCTCACTCTGATAAGATTTTAATTCACTGGCGTTTTTTTTTAACTTTGTACAAAATAAACAAAACATATGATTTGAAGGGCTGCCACATAATTTTGTAAACATATGCCATCACGAAAACCAAAAGTCGACTAAGTGACTTTTTCAACAAAAAGATAATTTTTAAATGTCAAGCGGCATGTTTGTATGCTATTTACAGAAATAGTTTTTATTTTATGATTCAATTAAGCGGGTAACGCAATAAAGCGGGACTCTTTTAAACGGGAATTATTCTATAAAACTTATATTGAATATTTTTAGTGCAATTCTTTTGGATCAAATAAGCGGGTAAATAAATTAAGCGGGAATCCATTAAGCGGAAACTACTGTAATACCGATAGTGTTGCGAAAGTGTCGAATGCGTACATTGACGTACGAATTGGCAGCAGTTATTGAAAATATTTTTTTACACAACTTATTCAACAATCGGTTTGATTTTGGTTTGTGGTTGTAAAAAATTGGGTAAGACTTGGCGTTTGCAAATATAAAAAATGCAAAATTATTATTTATACAATAAAATTTTTTAATGCTAGAATCAAATAAAAATTCCCAATCCGAATATGTATAAATAATGGCATTAAATACTTACGGCCGTATGCAAAAAAAAACTTAATACAGCTTTACAAACTATTGTTAAGCAAAAATCCTTACTGTGATATGCAAAAACTCAAAAAGCTCAACATACCTTTATCATCTTTACAAAATTTAAAGTAGAGGTATACCTACATGAAACCTACAGTCAAAAGTTGTGAAAATTATTAATAGAAACAACAAATGGTGTTAATATGTTGAACTAAAAATTTATATGTATATTAATTTTAATTAAAAGAATTCGTAAAATACAGAATAATTAATAAATTAACGAAAGAATGTGAAATTAATTGCGTTTTTGTGAGTTGTGTTTCAATCGAAAAAATATCGTTATTCGAAACCATTTCTGAAAAATAGTCTTGTTGCTTTTTTTTAATTAATTAGTTTTTTGTTTTACTAAATATAAAAGAATTATTATATATGATTGAAAAAAAAAAACTTAAGCAACAATTTTTAAACTAAATTTTTTCATGTACAAAAAAAAATAATCTTTTTAAAGACGTCTTCACGAATGAATTTATATTCGTTTTTCTGTGTCGTTAACAACAAAAAGGCAAAAGAAGTTAATGGTATTGCCAGTATAAAAACGACTATATTTCTTAACAATAATTCAAGTTTAAATAATGTTTTCGGATACGGATTTTCAATAAAGGCATGTTAGTCTTAATACGTCAACTAACTTATAGCTATTTCAAATCTACATTAGAAATTTTTTGCATACGGCCGTTATACTCTTGTTTCCTAGTTTAACAACAACTGAACAAAACTACAGTGTTTTCTTTTTGAGTCACGCCCCAAGGCTTGTTTTCCGAAATAAAACAAAAATGTGTTTTCAAGTAAATCGTTATGTGTGAGATCATATTCACAAGACCTTATAGAAAAATTTTGTATCTTATAAAAAATGTCCACAATATTTCAAATATTTTACCGAGACTTTAGAAAAATTTAATTGAAACAAAATTTTTAAAATTAAATCAACTTAATTTTTCCTTAAAGTTTTCCTTATTTAAGTTTTTATTTAACTGACACATCTGCTGCACAACATTAATTTATATTTGTTTGCTTGTTTTTTATACTTGTTTGTGATGCAACATTCTTCTTTGCGCTCGTCTACGGGTCGGCGGGTTTATTCTGTCTGCACGATGGTGTGAATGTTGTAACATTTCCTTGGCTTAATGATGTTGAATTTAGTATCACATTACTTATTTATATATATTATACATTCATACATACATATATACATACATATCTTTATGCAATAGCATCTCTAGCTATCCAATTTTTCTCATACATAAAACACTGAAAAAAATTTTTTTGGAATATTTTTCTCATTTTAATATGTATTAAGAATCAAAAATTAATTGAATTAAATATGCTAAAATCAGACCAAAAAGAGTCTGTTATTTATTTAAGATTTATTAAGGACTACAATTCTCGAATAGAACTTAAATGTTTTTAAGTGTATTTTAGTTTATATGGCAACGTTCTCTCCGCAAAGTACATTTGCAGAAAATCAAGTGGCGGATCTAAAACTGATTATTATTTTATTGTGTGTGTTTAAGTCAAATGGAAGTAAAACATGTCTGTTTGGGGAAAGTATAACAAGTGGCATTTCGATTGACAATATCTGACAGACGGACCTTCAAACCAGACAAAAACAAACTTAAATTTGTACAATGACAATGACACATACAACATACGATTCTCAAGTGTTTCAAAATTAACTATGAATATTTTAATAATAAACGAATTATTGCAACAAAAAAAATTGTTGTGAGAATAAATTGTGTGCTAACGTAAACAAATATTTTTTTTTTCATTTAATGCCATTTAATACATATGTAAATACATACATACATATTGTTACCTTAATTTAGAACGGCCCCAACTAACGTTTTGCTTACTTTTCAAAATTTAATAAAATTTATTGAGTTGCAGCATCTAATTTATTTAAATGGTGTTTTATATTAAATTATTTAAACGATTTAATGATATGAATTTTTTTTAAATTTTTAGTTTTTTTTATTGCGGTAGGTAGTGCTTTTTGTAAGTAATTTTTTTTAAAGTTAGTGCAAGTTAGGGTTTTTTATTACAACTAAATAATAAGAAAAAATAAAAAGACAATATCAAAGAAGTTTTTCATCTTAAACGTCTTTTTTTAAATGAAAACAATAAAAATAAGAATAAATGAAATATAAGTAGCGGAATAAAAAGAAGTATTACAACCTGTGACATTAATTATCATACAAATTAAAACAATTGAAAGAGATATTGTAAGTGTTCCCATTTTTTTTATTATATTAGCATCTTGGAGCAATGCCTTTAATATTTTTCTTTAACCTCTGTATGAAAAGCTCATACTCTCCACTTTGTTTTCCATATTGTTTTATAATCATATCCTTACCCTACGTTGCCACAAGCAAGTATTTACTTGCAAGTAGTGTATACGTATTACTAACGAAAATCAGGAGAAATGCCAAAAAAAAACACAACAATTTTTTGAGTGGCTACACAGGACAGTGCAAGTTCATTTTTAAAATGTCGTCAACAAATAAACTTCAAACAAATTTAAAACAAATCGCGCTGCTTCAATTCGTAATTAAGTGTTGTCAATATCCACTATTTAACGTTACCTTTAGGCATATAACTTTTTAATATATTTTTTTTTATTAAAAATTGATATTTATATTAAAACCTTTATTTTAAATGAATATTTATAATTTTTCTTAATATTCTTCATACACATATATACATATTTATTCAAAAAATTAGCTGAATTATTTACCACAATAGTATGATATATTAGTGAGTTAACAAAAAACTCATTATAAGACAACACTGTTTTTCGGCTTGTCACTTTACTTGCCGTAACTGTAAAAATTTACTTGCTTAAAAATTTCTTCGCAAGCTGAGTCGCAGGTTGCCAAAATGTGGTTGTGTTAGTAAAAAAGTGTTAGTGTATTGGTTTTTCTTCACTTGCACTTGCATGTGGCAACGGTAGGTTAGGCGCGCAGAATATTTACTGTTGGATCACTACTGCTTCTTCCTACAAATTTTATTTACTTACATAAAAATCTTAACAAATTTAGTACCTGTTCGAAAGTACAATCATTAAATATTTCGACCATAATGACAATGTTAATAAAATCGCGGCATTCAATTATAAATTCTATTTGTTCGCACAATATAAAGCATATATTATAAAGTAAAATAAATCAACGCCTACTATTGTGTTAGTATATGTCACATCATTCAAGCCATGCATGTTAAATAAAAATAATTTAGGTCTTTTTTATACGAAATGGCTGCACTTTTTTTAACTGTTAATATTTTTGTTATTTTCAGTCGGGGCGCTTTAATTTTTTTTAACAGTGGTGTATTAGAGGATCATCTATCGAAATATGCAAAACTATCGATTTAAAAAAAAATACGACTTAGGTCCTTTTTATATTAAGGCTAACGATTAAAAGAAAAACATTTTTAAGTTTTCATTTATTCCTTTCAAAATACTTTAGAAAGAAAAACTCTTAATGTGATTGTAAAGTTTCATGGTCATGATAATTTTTTGATTTTTGTTTATTTAAAAAAAGAAGAGAGAAAAAAACCAAGCAATTGAAAAAATGCATACATACATACACATGTATTTAATTTAAAAATTGAGAAAAACAAAATAACCGAACTAATTTTTGTTTATTTTTAAATGTGTGTGCAAGGGTTTAAGAACCACGATTTAAATCCGGGGTTCGATTTTAAAATTATAAATAAAAACTGATTGTTTGTGTTCTTTAATTTTGTTGTTGTTGTAAAAAAAATGTTAACTTGACTTACTTTTCAAGTTTGAGATCAGTTTTTTTTATAAAAATTTTTTATTTTTAATCCGATATTTCGCTATAAAAAATATAAAAATAATTAAATTTTTCTTTAAACCCAATGTGGTAGCGAAATATTAAAAATATATAATCAAAAAAAAAAAAAAAAAAAAACTGATCTCAAACTTGAAAAATTAGACAACATGTCGATAACAAAAAAGACATTTACACAATATTTAAAAAATTTTTATTTACAAAAATCAAGTGCACTTATCGATAAAAAAAAAATCCAGGCAGGGATCGTAATAAATATGACTTTTAAAAAATATATCTTATTTTATTTCTAAAAATATTTTAATTCATTTTTAAAAAACTATTGTTGTTTTATGTTATACTATATAAATAAAAAATTTCTTTTACACATATTAAAACTGAGAAGAGGGCGTGTCTATACAAAAAATATTTTTGTACATACTTACAAATCTGCAAGAAAAAAAAAATAAATTAATTACAATGTCATAAAAAACGAACAATAAACTGGTAAAAATGAAGTCAGACTATTACGATTACGTAAGTGAACAAAAGTCTTTAGAATTAATAATAAATTATGCCATATATGACAACATACAAAAGAATTGAAAATGAATTTATTTCTTTTTATTCTCATCTTTGTTTAATTCCTTAGTAATTATGTTTAAAATAATAAAAAAAATTAAATATATATTTTTAATTCTTTTAAAAATATTTCTCAACAAAAATACATAAACATACATATGCATTAATTTACATAAAGAGTGAGTCAGAAAAAATTGTTACTTGTAATAAGTTAAATAAAACTAAAACCGTTTAATATTAAAATATTGTAGAAATTCATTAAACATTGGAAATTACTTGGTGTTTATAAATTTATCAACTTTTTCCGGAAATCCCCCATTAAAGATTTTTTAGTGGCTTCCGTTACCTTTTCTGACGAGGTAGTTCACTTACTCTTAAAATCGCACGTATCTTGGGATAATTTTCCAGTGTTCTTCAATCATTTAACAAGATCCCAATAACTCTCCATAGGTCCGAAGCACTGAACAGTTGGGTGGATTTGCCTCCCCTAGTACAAAATTGACAAAACGCCACTCAAGTCCTTTGGTCCATAGTGGCGTGTTGCCAAATTGGGTCCGATATACGAAGACAATCTGTGTTGTTTTACAAAAGGTACAATCCGTTTTTAGACACTTTGTAATATATACTAATTTTTGTGTTTATCATGTTTGATGTCACAAATGCTTAGTTTCTCTCAACTGCAAATAACTTGCCACACAAAGAACTTTTTGGGGAATTTTGTTTGTTTTTTGTCCGGTATTTACTTGAATATTAACTCGTCAATCAGCCATATAAAAATTTTGACCCCGAAGTTGTCAAAAGCCTACCAGAATTTTAACTCATTTCTTCGCTCCTTCCTTTGCTTCTAAATTCTTTATCGCATTGCGATCTGGAACTTTGTACGATTTCAACCCAGTATTAGCTTTGTTTCTGTGCACGCAACAATCAGAGCATATAACTTTACGAGCTGTTTTTCTGATAAAAGTGTTTGGTGGTTTTCGAAAGAGTTGTTTGACTTTTTTTGCCTTACCAATCAATATCTGTTAGAACTTTTTTCTTTGTAGTCAAGGTTTTCTTTAAATGCTCAACTGTTTAATGGCTTTTAAAACAGTGTGACGATGAACCCTCAAATCTTTTGCTATTTTTTTTTTCAAAAGCCATATTGGATTTTTAGAAGAGTCTTTATATTTATTTCAGCTACTTTTTTTTCGCTGTCTATTTTGACTGAAATAACAGTTGCAAATAAATGACATAGAAGAGGTAATATTTCACATCATTTTAGAGGCTAACGTGATTAGAAAAATAATTGTTGTATCAAAGATTAGTTTTGGCTGCAATAGCGTGTGTAAGTTTTTGTTTTTTTTTTGACTCACTCTTTATCTATGTGCGTAACCATTTGTGATAGCAAACAATGTTCAATTTCATATTGCCTTTAATAAATTTAATTGTTACTTTTTTACGACATAAACATATGACCTGTCTCTTTTGCGACTCATGTATGTATGTGTTTTTGTATGTTTCGTCAAAATTGTCATTTTACAAATGGTTTATATATTTTAATTTAACACGTACATGTGTAATTACGTTTGTTAGTTTACAACAGCTGATGTCAGAAGTTTTATTAGATCAAATTAGAGTATGATCTTATTGAATTTTTTACATGACTTTTACAAATATATTTAACACAAGCGATATATTAAACATTTATCTATTTTGCAGTGGGAAATTTACTTTTAATCGTTTCCAAATAATTTAAATTACATACACACAATCCATAAAATTTATTAGGTTAGAAATAATTATGCAATCTTTTAACAAATTTATAAAAACGTTATTTTTTTTTTATTTAAACTATGCTCTTTTTTTTTTTTTATTAATTTAAGTTAAATTTACATATATTGTATCCATAGACTGTAATTAGAAATTTTGTAAATTTTTTCTCCATTAATATCTCTTCCTATATCCGTTTTACTGTTTTTTTTTTTTTTTTTCATTTAACGATGTCTTGTCTATTATAACATCCGCTGACTTGATTTTTATGTTTGCAAGATTGTTGTTATTGTTTTTCGTAAAATTTTCTTTGAAAATCATTTGTATCAATTACAATTTACATCAAACAACCATTATTCAATATCAAATGTTAATGTATCGTTATAAGAAAATTAATAATTTGTTTTAATTTGTATCACATAAACTTGTTTGTATCTTTTTTTTAAATAAAACACGTCACTATGTGTAGTGTATAAAGTCTAAAAGTTTATTAAAATTTTAAGGCAATCTGTAATACGAGTATAATAAATATAAGCTGTCGATATTGCTTATTTATTGTTGGAGCAATTTCACATTAGGAAATTTACTTGTGCAAGTCTCTTGCTCAATTCTTGCGTTTATAGATGCAGAGGTCGGGTTAAAAGAAAGACATTTTTTCATATTTGAGTACAGGCTTGCTTGTACTCGGCAAGATGTTTTGTATTCTTATTCTTCTTCATTGTTGTGCAGAATTTTGCAATAAGTTTTGTTGGGTTTTGTGAGACAAAATACTAAACTTGCACAGATAAAATTGCTGTCTGAACGGAAACTGCTCTTACAATCACATTTATTTATGAGGAAAATTGTGGCGATTGTTAAGCTTAATTTCCTGATTTAGGTTTTTCTCTTAATAACGTTTTTCTTGTTTTGTTCTGTTCTGTTTCGTTTTGTTTATTTTACTGTCTTTTGTTAATTTACAAAATATGGATCTTTGGATTAAAATAAAAAGGGATGTGTTACACAGATACTTTATTTGCTAGAGTGCATATTAGCAAAAAAAAAAACACTAAAATAAAAAATTATTAAAATTTCGCTATAAAGGTAAAATGCTTATGGAATATTAACAAACAACTAAAAGTTTCTCATTATTCTATGCATTGCTAAATATTTTATTTTTCAATTTGGAAAACTGATATTAGTATCGTGAATACCGTTACTAAGATTGGTTACTTGAATTAATTTTAATTATTAATGATTTTATATGTGCCTACACTTAGTAGTTTAAATATGTTTGTATCTTTGTAAAGAAGACTGCTTTAATTTGTCTCATAAATGTTCACTTTAATTGTGGTTTATGCAAAAAATTGAAATAAATTAAAAGAATAATATTAAAGTTAATTGTTTGAATTTAAAAAGAAATATATATATTCATATGTACATGCATACATATATACATACATGCATACATACACAGTAATATTCAGGACCGTGTTGGCCTATTTGTGCATTCTTTTAATCTGTTACTTTAACATTTCTTTTCTACAGTTACTTTTGAATTTTTAATGCAATAATTTTTATTTTTAAAGCTATTTAAGAAAATAATTCCTTAAGTTATAAAGAAAAAAATTTACTTTTTGTAAAATTGTAATTAAATTATGCTATTTTTCTGAAATGCATTGAATTAAAATTTCATATAAAAATTAGTTTTACTCTGTTTATATGTCAAATTTTATCAAATACTCATTAGACAGTTCGCACGTGCACAAATTAAAGTTTGCCATCTCTTAAGTTTTGAGGTGAGAGAGTAAAAGTAAGCGGAGCTGTCTTACTCTTATTATTAAATGTCATGTCACTTTTAGATATTGATTTTTTTTATTAATTATTATTATGGCTTATAATAACAGTTATTTAAAAAAAAGTTATTTTTGGCAGCCATAAAACTAACAATTAATATTTTTTAATAAAAACTTCAAACCAGTTAAACTATTTCCGGTATTTTTATAACGAATGTTAGAAATACCTTTTTTCTAGCCATGAGTACTTATACTAGTACTAGTCAATGTACAATGTGTATTTTCTTTTAATAATTCAATGCTACGTGTTAACATTTTTATATAATTTAATTTTAAACTAGTTAAAATCCTTTTGTAACATTAACTATCCCGATTGTAATGTAACTTGAATCTTAAAAGCATTTTCATATTATTAATAAACTAAATTTGTTAAGAGTGCTGTACCTATTTTAAGTATTTAATGTAAGTTTATGCATTCAAAGAAAGTATGAGGGATAAAAAGGATTCATATATTGTTTACCGCAAAGAAATCCCCAACCTCCAACATTACTTAATGCATTAGATTAAACAGAAATATTAAAAAACAACTTTATGACAATTGCAGTTGCATAGATTTTCATTTAACAACATAAAATAGATTGTAGTAAAAAAAAATATAAAAAAAATTAGACTTGTTTTTATCCTTGTTTTCTTCTATGGATTAAAAAATAGGCATCAGCAGTGTTTTGCAGTACATTGCTCTTGGGAGTCTCGGTTGCAGTATGCTCTGAAACAAATTGAAACACTAAACATTTTTTTGTATTTATTCCTGTAACTGAATCCAGTGGTGAAGACACATACAGCTATAATCAGGATAATATTACAAAATGAAATCTGTGTGTTGTAATTTTCTTTACATAAACTGACAGTTTTAGTTTTTCTCTTACAACGGCGTTTTTTCAGTGTCTTTCACCCGTACAATTGTAATACAATATTAAATAGATATTTCTATAAATGTTTAAGTGTTTTTAATAAATTTAAGACATTTTACTGTATAAAGAATGAACCGTAAATGTGTCTGTTAAGAGGGTGTGAAGAGTCATTATAGTAAAAAATATTTAGTATTGTTTATAATTAGGGCAAGTTGAAAGTAGGATATGCAATATAGACTATCAGATCATTACTAATTATTCTTATTTAAAAAGGTATTTACGTCACTAATCTGAGTCCTACAAAATTGCGAAAATGTGTAAGTTTTTTGTATAAAACCATTTTTTAAAAATATATGTTTAACAGTATTAACAAGAGTAAAATTTTCGGTTGTCTTGTCAAAAGCCAAAATGTTGTGAATTCGAGATCTTTCTTCTTTTATAATTTATTTTTCAGTGTATTAATTTTTATAAATCTGTTCAACTTTAATTTGTAGTTGTGAAAAAAAAGAACAAAAAACTGGGTTTTAGCTTTACGGTTTTGGTAATCATAATCGAAGAGCAACATACTATGATTGAATTATATGATTGTGGTTAAAACATACAATGGTTGTCAGTTATCATTATTATTTTTAATTAAAGTATTACATTATTACTGCAAATGAAATGGACAATCTTTGCTTGTTTCCAAAACACATGATTTTTGTTTTACTGTTGTCATATATAGGTACTCACTCACCTTTATAATCAAAATTTTTTCACCAATATTGTTGTTTTACATTATATCTTTTATTATTATTATTTCTTTAATTTTTTTTTAAATGTTTGTGTATTTTTTACATGTCCAACTTTCAAAACAGTAAAATTAATCGACAAGAATAACAACAGTTGAAAACAAATTATTATTAAAAAAAATCATAGCTTTATTGCTTTTTTAATCATACTGTTGTTTCAACAAGCACTTAATGGTTATTTGTAATTTTAAATACTTTTGAATATAATGTTATTTTTGCAAAGACAACATACGATTTCCGTAATAATTTTGTTTATCATAACTATTTTTAAAGGACAACCATATCGAAGTTTTCAAGAAAACAAAATATTAAATGATTTAATTCAAACAAATGCTCGTGACAAAATATATTATTAAACAATATAAAAACAACTATTACTTGATTTCGACTACCAAATATTGTTATAGAAACTCAGAAATAGAAAATACATTTTTTGAAAATTATTTTAAGAATATTTTGTGTGAAAAATTTTATCAATCAATTTGAAAGTCATTTTAAGTTTTAAACAAGTAAGAGTGCTATATTCGGCCATGGCGAATCTGATAATACCCTTCACCATCATTTGCACAGGTATAATCCCACTTCGTATCTTAACCTATATTTCATGTTATACGCCATTTTTCTTTATTATTTCCGACGCCATCGCCGATTTTTATTTTTCACTTAGTTAACTATATTCTACTAATGAAGCCCTTTAATTTGATACCCATATTGATATGGTTAAACAAATTTTATCCACCATTTTGTTTTAGACGCCATATTGGATATTGCATTTTTTAATAATTTACTGTATTGTACTGGTCAAACCCTTTCATTTGACACCAATATTGATGGGGGTTTAAAAAGTTACATTTTAAAATACCAGATTTGGCTCATATATAAATTTATTGTCCGCCATTTTGTAGTGTCGGGCAACATGAATTTACATTTTTTATAGTATAGTATAGTATATTGCGCTAGTCAAGTCCTTTCAGATGATACTAATATTGACTCTCTCGGTTGTCTAGTTTTAAATTTTTGGAATATATATTTTTCAAAACAAATTTTTGCCTATAAATTTACCGATTAGAGCACGTTTTATCCAAAATTTTTCACGAATATCTCTAGAGGCATATTATATCTACAAATAGTGACAAAGGTACCTATAAATTATTCTATGGCTGAAAAATTTTAATTTTGGTGGTAAAAAATATCGGAAAAAATAGAGGAGTCAGTCGTGTTTATTTGCTCATATCTCAGAAATTTATGGGGCGATTGTGCTGAATTTCAACAGCGATTCATTCCCGGATATTTCCAAAAGATTGATACCATACTCAGATCTCAGTTGATTTCAACCAACACACGGACTTAATCGACTTCTCTATTCATAAGCTTTCAGAAAATATAGGGTCGGAAATGAAGATTGTAGAATTTACAAACGGAATGACAAAGCTACATATACAAGGTGGCGCAAAAGAAATCCTCCTTTCAGAAAATGCTACAAATTTTGCAATTGGCCCCTAATGTCAGTTCTGTTTTGACATTTGTGTAGTAAACACATGCAAAATACACGTTAATAAACAACCCACGAAGAGCCATTACACCCGCTCAAAGTTACTGTATGGTGTGCTGTTTTCGCTGGAGGAGTCATCGGACCTTTTTTCTTCGAAGACGTCGCGGGCCAAACGGTTACTGTGAATGGTGAGCGCTACAGAGCAATGATCAACGAGTTCTTTTTGCCGCAACTTGATGAATTGGGATTGGAAAACATGTGGTTCCAACAGGACGGTGCAACAGCACACACTGCACATGCCACAACCGATATGCTGAAGGATGCACTTCCCGGGCGCCTAATCTCCCGTTTTGGCGATTTGAACTGGCCAGCAAGATCGCCTGATTTGACCGCTCCAGACTTCTTTTTGTGGGGCTTTTTGAAGTCGCGGGTTTATGTCAACAAGCCTCAGACTCTTGCAGCTCTTAAAGACAATATCCGTCAAGAATGTGAGGACCTATCGCCGGAAGTTTTGGCCAAAGCGATGGAAAATGCCATAAAAAGGGCTCAAATGACAATCAACTGTGGCGGCGGCCATTTACATGACATCATATTCTCGACTTGATGTAAAAAAATTTAAAAGACCAAATAAAAATACTCCACAAGAAGAATCAAAGTTTTTAATTTTTTTTTAAAATTACAGCCAAAAAACATCGGAAGGTTATTTTTGCGCCACCTTGTATATACTCTTGTGCACCACAGGTGAAGGATATAAAAAATATATGGAGATTAGTTTTTAAAGGGTTTTATTTGCTTTTTTATTTTACTAGACTTTTGCTATATTTGGTACTTTTTCAAGTAATCATTTTGTTTTCAAATATTATAACTGTTGAGAAATTGTTCATTTTCGCAAAAATTTATGACATACATACATAAATTTTTTATATTATACATCTTAATATGTGCATTTTATGTACATAGTACTATTTCTAAGTAATTAGTTTAATTGATGTCAAGTTCTTTTTGAATTTTTAATAATGATTCATCATTCAAATATTTCCTTTTAAAGATGCTTTTCATTTCGGTTTGACTTCACATATTGAACATGTTTAGTATAAAATATGTTGCAGAATTATATTATATTCTTTTGGGCATATGATTCACATTCAGAATATACAAACATATGTATGTATATATATATGTATATATATAAAGATAATAAAAATCTCATTCAATAAATCTGTGGTCAAAAGGAATAACTGCTTAAGTCGACATAAGCTAAAGTTATGATAATAACACTATTACAATCCCGCAATTATAGTTACTCTCAACTATTTTGAATAACTTTACAGGAAGTTATAGCGCAAAAAGTGTTTGCTTATATAATAATATTAAATATAACAATATAATTTGAAGTAATAAATTATTTTAACTTTTAGTTTAATTAAATATATGAGGCCAATTTATAAAAATCAACTAAAAAATTTAAAAACGTTTTCCTGAAAAAAAAAAAACTATAAAAACAGATATAATCAGTTTTCCTTATTGTCACAGAAATGTATACGTATTTATGATACAAACAAATATTGAAAATGTCCATAATTGTTGTGCTTAAAAAATCATACTCGTTTATTAATAGAAAATATTTCATCGTATTAAATTAGAAGCAACCTTGTTTTAAGATTTTCTATATTTATTTGTTTTGTATTGAGTAAATTTAAAATAAATAAACAACTAACACTATTATTTGTACTAAATTAAATAATTTGCAGCAGTTTTCTAATATAATTGATACTATCATAATGAGTTGCTGTTGAGATCTGTGAATGTTCAAAAATAAATTACTTACTCAAATACAATTATATTTGGCAATAAAATACGTATGTGTGTGTAAATATTAAAAATAAAATTTCAAAAAGAGTAATACCATTTGGCGTTGGTTCACACTTAAAAGAACAATAGATGCGAATGTTTTTTTAATATATGTAAAACATTTTTAATACAACAAATAAATTTGTTAGACAATACAATAAATACAAATATCCTTAATGCATTAAAAATATGTTTGTTGACTAAAAATGTTTATCTCTGTTTAAAAATCACTACAAACCACTTCAACGATTACGAATTTCCTATTTGCTATTTAATTTATAAAAACAATTAATTTTTAAGAAACATTTTATTTGCATTTTAAATCAAATTTGTTAAACTTGTTTTTATTTAATAAGTTGGATCATTATTATTCTAACTGCAAACATATTATAGAATTAAATTAAGAAAAGTTAAATGCATTCTTAAAGATCGAAAATATAAAAAAAAATAAAAAAAGATTGATAAAAATCTAAAGTATTCGACAATATGTATTTGTGGTTATGAGAATTAAAGAAAACAACAAAAATTAAACAAATACAAGTATAAAAAAAAAACAATTTTCTTTAAAAAAATAAACAAAAAGATCTCTTACCGGCAAATAGATTTAAGTAAATTAAATAAACATTTAATTTTATGAGACTAGAGAGGAAATATAAAAAAGTAATATGCTAACAACAATTTTTTTTCCAGGCACAAACACTAATACGACAAATATTATTTAATGACATCATCAGCTTTTTGTTTATTGTATTTTTTTTTTAAATTTAAAACAATATAATTAACGGTCATATTCATAATCAATTTTTAAATTTGTCAAAGGTTTATAAAACGGGTTTTTATATGCAGCTTTTGCTCAATAAACTTATGGTAAAATTAAAAATTAGTTATGAATACGATGTTAGAATATAAAACTAAAATATGAGCAACATTAATCAATTTTATGAATGTTTTAACAAATTTATATTTTACAATTTATAGTGTTTTTATAAAAATTCAAAAACATCATACTTTTTTCGTTATCAAGGCCTTAAACTAAAAACCTTGGCAATTATATGTGTTAGATACTTATAGATTGAGTATTATTCAAATACTCGTTTTTAAACATGCACTCATGGTTAAAAATTGAAGAATACAAAGCTGGGAGCTTGTTTTTAGTTTTGTTGTGTGCAAATTTCCACAAAACGTGTTTTATTTATTTTACTAGATTATTTTTATGCCTCTAAACACATTTTTATTTTTCACGTATTAATTTCAAATTTAAACAGTTTCTTAGTTTTTTTTTTAACTGATTTTATATTAGAATTTGTAGAATTATTTGATTTATTTAACCTTCAATTTCAGCTTCTCAATGTATCTAGTAGATACACAAATTTATATACTACATGTTTGTATGACTAATGTATGTGTGTGTAGTTGTATACATACATATGTATATGGGGTGTGCTTTTTAGAGGCAAAAAATTATTTTAAAACAAAACATAACAAATTCAATGGAATGACCAAAGTTTTGGCTTTTTAGCTTACAAACTGAATAGCATTTAAAATTAAAAAATATATTCTGCCATATGGCCTCCGCTACAGCGTCTTATGAACGCAATCCTGTAGTTCCAATTTTGCACCACTTTTTCAAGCATACTCAGTCTTATTTCGTCAATAGCGCGTGAAATGTTTAATTCTAAATGACCAATCGTTGCTGGTTTATAAGCATAGAGCAGAGATCGGGCATACCACCACAAAAAGTAGTCTATAGGTGTCAAATCACGGAAACAAATAGGTCGATTTCTTCAGATAATTCGGTCACCAAACGTTTTGCAATAACATGATTTTCCATTAAGGCCAATGACGCCTTCCGAATGTAAACCGCATAAAACAGTGATTTTTTCGGAATGTATTGGAATCGCATTCGAATTTTTGCCCTCTAAAAACGACAATTCTGCTTGTTTACATATTCCTTAAGACAGAAATGAAAGATAATTTGACGATAAAAATCTTGCTTAACTTCCAGTTAATACTCAGTCCACTCACCGATTACACAAATTAAATAAGGGTCCAATTGTTGCACCAGTTGGACCTTATATGGATGTAGGCCAATATCTTTCCTCAAAATTCGGCAGCTATAGAACGAGTTGCTGAAACCGACGTCGGCCTGATAAATTGAAACCCCTTTTTTACACTCACCTCACGTCTACAGCAGCGAAGGATTTTTTTTTGTACGCACAGTGCGGGTTTGGATGAATACTATCCAAAAGGTTAAATTTGGTTATGAATCGATCCATAGTATTGCGTATTACCCGCTCAGATGGACGATAGACTGGCCGAAATGCTCTGTGATTTGTAAACGTTGTTGTACAGAAAAAACAAGTCGAACACGCTCTATTCTTTAGTATGCTAGTTCTACTCTTTAGTATGCTAGTTCTACGTCTATATCTTTGTGTACTTATGACAAGGTAAAATTTAGATTTTAAATTGCAAACATGACCAGCGAGTTTGTGTTTTACGTTTTTTTTTACATACT
Source organism: Phyto melanocephala (assembly GCA_941918925.1). Classification (NCBI taxonomy): domain Eukaryota; kingdom Metazoa; phylum Arthropoda; class Insecta; order Diptera; family Rhinophoridae; genus Phyto; species Phyto melanocephala. The sequence goes on along the minus strand of OW799234.1, from coordinate 134,639,509 downwards.
TGAAAAACAAAATAATAAATGAACCTATAAGCAATATTTTCATCTTTTATTTGTATTTTTTTTCTTTCTTTCTTTCTGTTTTGCTTTTTTATTTATGATTATAATAATCTATTCTTAATTAAAAAGTTCAAACAGTTACCGGTTTATTGAAACATATGTAAATCTATACATCTGTGTGTTCAGATTTAATAATGCAGCTAAACAAATAAGATGATAGAGTAAAATTCTAAGCAGATTATTGTGTAGTTTACGTTAGCGAGCGCTTTGAGTGAAAATTTTGCATATATGTACATACGTATGTTGTTACTGTTACAATAACAAAATAACTCAGGTCTTTAAAATGACTCTATTACTAACATGCGTAGCTTCACATGAACAGTGGGTGCGGCACCCCAATATAAATAGTACAAATTATGTAAAAGTAAAGGGGGAATATCGAACCAGACTTCTAGCATTTCGGGTCTCTTTAAACACTTTAGGTGTTCCTGCCTGTGAATCTTATTATTTCGATGTGCAGAACATTTTCATACCACATGCACTGATGTCTTAGCATCCTCCAGGCACATTTTACAAAGATCATCATCTTCAATCTAAAAACATCATTATCCTTAATCAACATCTTCTGGTTATATTTGAAGTTTCCATATAGTGTAAGAAACGCAGTTATCCAGCTGATCGTACCTTTGCTGCAACGTCATCATCACAAATTTTTCTTTAAACCAAAGAAGAAAACACATTTGGTTCTGCACGATTTTATTTAAAATCAAATCATTTTCACACAATAACATTAAAAAATTGGGTCAACGTTCTTATAAAACACATAGTGTCGTTATTATTTTAAATGTTTACACTGAAAAAAAAACACAATTAGAAATTATAAACAGACGGAAGATGCTAAATGATATATTGCTGTTTTAAGAATCTAAACGATCGCTTTGAGTGAAAATCTTGCATGTGTTTCTTTCTATTGTAACAAAAACAAAATACACGCAAAACTTCCACTCAAAGCGATCACTTACTTGGATTGTAAATACAGTACATAAAAGTGAACAGAATGTTAAAGAATTATTTCTACATCAGTATTAACAGCAAATTTTTGATACATATTTTATTTCCTTATCTGCGACAACATTATACAATTTCTTATGGCCTTTTGATATAATGGTTTTTAGAATGTGGTATACGTACGTATATAAACAAACATACATATCTACAATAAATTGTATTCAGTGAAATTTTTGAATGTATAATTGACATTTTAATCATGGAATAGTATAGCGTTTACTTATTGTAAACGTTTTATCTAAAATTAATGTATACAATCAAGGAACGTCATGTATTTTACATCTGACTTGACAAATTTCACACTGATAAATACGAACATGTCGTGTCTTACCTTTAAAACATTACTTCTGTAAAAAACATGTATTGAGACATCTGACAAAATTTCAATTAGAGCGCGCACTATTTTCTTCTGTCAAAACATGTGACATCAGCCGTTGGCAGAAATCTCTGCTGCTGCAAAGTAGTCAGCAACGGTTACCTGTAAAAGTATAATTTTGACAGACATGTAGATTTACATATGTCTCACAAATTTTAAAGTCAGATGTAAAAAACATGCCGTGTATTATTGCCTTAATTTTAAACCAAACAGAGCTAAAATTTTTCCAAAAATTACATTGAATGTGTTTTTTTGTTTAGGTGGTTTTATCACGTCCCGTAAGAAACAGTAAACTATTTAATATTAGACTGAACTTAAAGCCTACAACAATTATAGCTATGCAAATATGCCATAACATATATTTTCTTTGTACGGGAGGTTCCACGCCTCCTCATTTGGTCGTATGTATGTATGTAATTGTTGTAATAAATTGTAAAATTTTTATTAAAATATCTAATACCAGTATTGAAAACACTAACATTTATTTTTCTTAAATATAAATCATGATTTTTTTTGTAAGGCGGGTATCACTTTCCCTGTTCCGATCGTATCGATTTTTGATTAGAACAACGCAAATGAGGTAAAAATGAAACATACAAAGTTTTAAGATTACAGATGTAATAGTTTTCTCAATAGCTTATCAAATGTATTTTCTTTATATTAAAGGTGCCACGCAAGCTATATTAATATACCCGACACGAATTTTGAAGGCTTTAGGTATCTATATGCTGTAATAGCTATAGATCTTTTTTGGGAAGTGTGTGTCACGCCCATTTAAAATTTTATGGAACAATTTGCGTAAGCACCATTGTTGAGCTTTAAAGATTATTAAAAAAAATAGAGCGGTCCAACCGTTATCCGATTTTAGACAAATTAAACAAAGTTGGCGTGGTCAATTTTTCCCCATAGAAATCTAAGTTAGGTTATGACAAACATTTTAAAAAAAGTAGCGAAAGCGGTTCAGCCGTTTTTAAGTGATGCTAACGTCATTTTATTTCTATTTATATAAATGTGTGTATATTTATACTTCTTACCTATGAATGAATATCTTGTGAAAAAAATGGCACTGCAAATTTGTCTCGTTCCTTAATCATAAATCGTTTGTCTATGTAAAACAAAAATGACAGCATTTTATTTTAAATGAAAATCATTTATATGCCTTACTTATTCAGCCGTGAATGCCAAGCCGGCACATATGACACAATTTTTTTCATTATTATTTCAAGTTTCTTTTTAAAATCCTATTTTGTCTTATTATTATTTTTAAACATTTTATGAATGTTTGAAAGTGTGAGTTTTTATTTAAAATTAAAAAAATAAAAACAAATAAAATAAACTTAGAAGAGCAAAGAAAAAAAGAAAAAAAAAATATGCATTGCTTGCCGTAAGAATAAATGAATAAAATTCTACTTATAATTTTAAAGCGAGCGAATACATATGTATGTATGTATGTATGTATGTATAACCAATAGTAAATTGACTTGTGTGTGCACCACACATGCAAGTGTACACTTGCAAGTGTTTTTTGTGAATATGTGTAAATTTGTTGAAATTAGAATTTTAATTAAATGTGAAATCAACATTGTTTTAAAAATAACATTTTATTGACATCATGACATACATTTAGTTAAGTATATTTTCTTGTAAACTTATTGACTACTACCTCCGTCTGTTTGATTTTTTTTTCATTTTGTAAGCACCCAAATTATTTTTACTTGTGTAAAAAATTATTTTAAGATGCATGGTTAGGTGGAAGGCACGGTGTTTTATCGTGTAACTTTTCATTTTTACTACATCATTTTTCATTGAAGCTGATAAAATTCCAAATGAAATTGAGAAAATTCCAATTGAAATTAAAAATTTCAATTTGGAATTGAGAAAATTTTAAATGAAAAAAATGAGACTTTCAAATTGTAATTGCAAAAATTCAAAATGAAATTAAGAAAATTTCAAATGAAATTGAGAAAATGAGAAAATATAATTAAATATAAAAATTTTATTTAATTTTTGATAACACATTATACATTATAATAATATTGTGTAGTAAAAAACAAAAAAGAACCAATGCAGACTCGTGAAACGTTGTAGTGTGCTGTATATCTCTACTGCAATCTCCGGTAGTAATACATGTTTATATATATGTTCCCGTCGTTCCTATAAGGAGCATAGGGCCTCGCCCTATTAATAACCTCTTCTAAAAAGGCAAGCCTCTGCTCTCCTACATTTGGGGGACTTACGTTCGGTACATTCATCTTTGCTTTAACATTACTTTTGATTTTGGATCAAATACTTTCAATTGGGTTAAGCATTGGTGAGTAAGGGCTCAATCGTTTAAGTATGGCTGGAGTGTTTTCAAAGATAAATTGTAGGCGATTGTGGCAGGCAGCATTGTCAATACAATACAAGCTCCGATAACTCAATCTCCAACTCTTCCCACCTATCAAGACCAACTCATTTGCGCTGTCAGCTCTAAACGAACCTCGACGAATGTCCATTAGAATAACACCGGATAAACATTACATATATTTTTCATATGTATTTATAAAAAAAAGTTTATTGATTTTTAAATACATACTTATGTATATATTTTTTCTCAATTTCATTTGGAAATTTCTCAATTTCATTTAAAATTTTCTCAATTTCAATTTGAAATTCTCATTTTCATTTGGAACTTTCGCAATTACAATTTGAAATTCTCATTTTCATTTGAAATTTTATCAATTTCAATGAAAAATGGTGTAATCCAAAACTGTCAGCTGTCAAATTGTTTTTTTTCTAAAGCAGCCAACATTTCCTGCACAAATGGCGACCAATTCTAATCTAACATTCATTTAAGGATACCCCTTCTGTTATGAATAATACCAGCGATTTTTTTTAATTTCATTTTTAAAATAATCATTATTTTAAAAATTACATACTAATTAGTAATCGCTAGCAACACCATTATCTTAAAACACAGAAAAAATGGCATGTTGATAATGACCTTAGTCAATAATTAATAATATGATAACTTTGAAAAACAAAATAATTTTTAAAATTCATACGTTTTGTTAATAAATTAATATAAAAAGAATAATACTTTGCTCCTCTTATTTTTAGTGATAAAGTCCTTTATAATTTAAGTTTATTGAAAATCTTTAGGTTAAAATAATTAATAAATTTAAATTTAAATCGCTTCAGTTTAACTACATGTTAACTTAAAAAAATTACATATAGGACTACGAGTTAATTTTTACTCGCCTTATTTTTACTTTCACCAAAAAAAGCCACAATTTATCAAAATGTTCATTTAAACCCTCAAATGTAAATAAATACACAACTTTAACAAAAAAAAAAAAAAAAAAAAATAAAAAGTAACACCCCCTTTTGAAAAATTTTGAAATGCTAACGTAGACAGAAATTTTAAATATATATACATTCCGCGCTTCAAGCTTAATTTCTTATTAAAGTGTAAGAAATAACTGGGTTCAATTATTAAGAAAATTTGCATTTATTCAAAAACACACCCTTAAAGTTTTAGTTAATTGATTGCATGCGTATATAGCCACTGTTAAGGGTGGCTAAAGTAACTAAAGTTTTCAGATATTTACACAATAATAAATATGTATGTACATGTATGGACATATTTTATACGTTTCTTAGAAATAAAAATGAAATTAGAACTTCTTAACATTAATGTTTAAGTTTTTATTTTTTTCGCTTTACTAACTACTCAATTACTGTATTCACAAGGTGTGCTAAAGTTCAAATGTTCTGAAATAAAAAAAGATTTATGACTGTATTATAGAAGGCTCGGATTAACAGATTCTTAGCTGACCTCCGAAGGTATCTGGATCAGCATAATAAACATACCACCCAAGTTTATTAGTCAAGTTTTTACTTGAAAAGCAACAACAATTTTGTTAAACTATTGTGCAATCCTATAAGATTATGACAATATGACATGTTAGGACACTTTGTGAATACAGCAAATATTATTGGAATTTCAGACAGACAAAAGCAAATAAAAACAAACACGATCGACAAAAACAGCTAAATCGATTTCAGTGCTAAATTAACAAATTAATTTGTATGTATAACATCCGTTCGGAAATGATAGAACGCTTTTGGAGAAAGAGGCAAATACAAACACCAAAATCAGTGTTTCCGTCTTTCCCTCACTTCATTCAAAATACTTGTAACCTATTTGTGTTGTTATGTTTTATTTTGTTTGATTCCTTTTTTGTATTTTTTCGCCCTTTCAATAAGCGTGTTTAAGTGTCAATGAACACCTGTCTGCTACATTGCGAGCACGTTTCTGGACAAAACATGTCATTTGATTTTAATATCTTTTTTTTAGCTCTTGTATTTTATTTAAAACTTTACAATAATCGATATTTAATCAATATATGAGTATTTTTTTCTATTTCCTTTAAAATTATAGCTTTATAATATATCGTTGCCTAAAGCGCAAAAGGCCCTAACTAACATTTTTATTATTTAACAGTAGAAGTGAGAAAACGTAAATATTATGGTTTTAAATGCTAATTTTTTTGAATAAAATTATGAAAAAAAAATCAATATTTTTGTCAAAAGTTTGATTTTTTGTATTTTGATAAAATACTTCATAATTAATAAGAAATCAAATTCACTCACATCCTAGCACAAATATCACAAATTTCCAACAGAGAGAATGACCTAAAATACAAACAGATGTGTGTATGTATGTTAGTAAGAAAAGAGTACTAAAGGTTTTTACGTCAGCAACACTAGTTCTTTAAAAGTTTATAATTTTATTTATATTAAGCAAAAAGATGTTTTCCACGAAATTACAGACAATTTGTTCATTGAAGTCGATGTCTCGTTTATTTCGAAGAAAGAAGAAGAAGAAGGCAGCAACTTTAAATACTCACATTTTATTGTTTGATTTTCTATTGTTTTTATTTTGATTTTCGCTTTAACTGCAAAATTATGGGTCTCTTTACAAAATGTTTAAACTTTTATGAATATTTGTTAAGAGAGTGATTATTTAAAAAAAAAACATAGAAACAACGATCCCAAAATAAAATAGATTTCTTCTCACGTCTGAATTCTGAGACGTATCATCAAAAATCTACATATAAAGTCACAGGTAACTTTACAGGAGAAGATCAAAACGCAGTAGAAACTGTATTCTAATGTATTTGTAAAATTGCTTGTAAAACTCTAATTTTTAATGTTATTGCATTACATTTTTATGTCAAGATATATTTATTTGAAACGTATTCAAATCACTAAAAAAGTTAATTTTGTAAAAAATAGGAGTTACACACTTTCTACCTGTGAACGGCGGCCATCGATATAAACTATAAAGAATTTTAAATATGTATTTTATAGTTAAGTTCTTGTAAGAAAAATGTTTATTTTATTTATATTTGTTTTATTTTTTCACATAATGATACGTATATTTAGAACATTCTTTTTAACTTGAGTGCATAGAATAAAAGTTTATGCGAATTATTCATTCGCAAGGTTAAAATTGACGACGTGGATATCTCTAACACAATTTTAATTTTTATGCAATCTCTTGTGAAAAAAATAAATTAATTAATTATAAATAAATGTTTTCTATTTTCCTTCTTCTTAATTGCGGCGCAGAGTTGTTGTTGGTTTTTGTAAGAAAAAGACGCAAGTAAAATTGCTCTGGTTAAACGTGAAAGCAAGTTAAAAATAAAATGAAAAACACACCTGCGCAAGTGAATTGCCTTTTGTGAAACCGCTCTAAATTACCTTTTTAACAAATTGTATTGCCTTTTTTTGACAAGCTTACCATTTACATTTTATAGTTACCATTTTCCCAAACTTTGAACTTGTCGCCTTTATCCTTACTTGTCCGACTTTTAAATTTATTTTATTACCTGCCCTAAAAAAAGTTTGGAGGTATATTCATATATACCATATATCGCTTTATCTCAAATTCATATTATTTCTCTATGGACAAAGATTTTGGAAGAAAAAAGGACTCTATAATGAAATATTAAGGTTGATTTTATCATCATTTCTAATGTAGAAATACATACATACAGTATGACTTAATTTAAGAAAATAAATTAATAGCAACTCTAAGTTACACAAAGAAAGTAATACATATTTTGGTAATTAGAGATTATTCCATACGATTACTGTTAATAACAAAATAATAAATTTTGTGCTTTAAAGGTACACAAAATTGGTGGTGGGTATCTTACTTGTTTTAACTAAATTTTGACACTAAATCCTAAGCCAAAAATTGTAACTCATTTACAGACAACACACCAGCTTTCAATTATAATATATGTAACACCAATTTTGCATTACCAAAATTAAAAAAAAATTATATTTGACAACAAAACAGCATTAATTTGATGAAATGCCTAAAAAGTGTAATGTCAAAAACTGGTGATGAAAATGTTAAAGAAGATTATGAACATGCAGCATAAAATGTTGTAGACAAATAGACAAGAAGCTCTAGGTATGAGAATAATTAATAAAGCTTAAATAAAGGGTTAAGTGCAGGGTCAAATCATCCAAGCAAGTGCAAATAATGAGTGCAAAAATACTAAACATACATGCTCGTACATACTTATTTACTGGCTTTTTGTAGTAACAAACATAAACATTACACAATTTTCTATTTTATTTTACCTTTTAAACATAAGTTCCACTTACTTACTGTTCTGCTGCGGTGTAAAGTAAATGTTTTTGTATGTATGCATGTGTGTATGTAGTTAAAAAAGCTAAACCGAATTGGTTGGTTTTAAATGACTTGAACTTTTAAGTAAACATTTGAAGTGAAAAGCTAAAACTAGTAATTTGCACCGATTAATTATATTACAAACAACAATTACATTACATTGAGGGAAGAAAAGAATAAGAAATCAGTGTTTGCTTCCTTGTTTGTTTTAAGACAGAAAATGTTTTAAAAAATTAAAAATTTTGCAAAACCACAACAACGACTTTATTTAAGTCGTTTTGAAGTCAACATAATGGGGCAGATATCATCATTAGCATAACCGACATGCTTTAAATTCCCTGCTTAGGAAACAGAATAAATAATTTTAAACCTGATGTTTTGATTAAGAGTTATGCGGAGATCCAGACATTAAGGTTTAATTATGAATTAATTTATGTATTATTCACACATATATAGGCAATCTGGGGTTTGGCTGGTTTTCGCTGTTTCTGTTGACTTTTGAGCTTTAGTGAGTTTTGACAAACATATGTAGTTGAATTTAATTGCAACATTTTTGTAGAACATTTCATTGCCTCCCACCCTTTTTATACCCGCCACCAAAAAAATGGTGGGGGTATATTCATTTTGTCATTCCGTTTGTAACACATCGAAATATCCATTTTAGACCCCATAAAGTATATATATTCTGAATCAGGGTTTGATTTGATGACGATCTAGCTATGTCCGTCCGTCTGTCCGTCTGTTGAAAGCACGATAGAGGTCGCACCGAAAAAGCTAGGGGGCTCAAATTTTGCCAGAATCTTTCTTATAGACAAGGTTTGTTTGGTATTGAAAATGGGCTAAATCGGAATATTAGGAAGAGAGTTATAGCTCGAAAAGCAAGACTAGGTCGAAAAAACTGTGTCCTTCAAACATCGAATAAAACGGAATTGTGTCCAAATGCATTAACGTAGACTCATGAAACTTCGAATATATATTTCCTGAGTAAAAATAATATTGTCCCCCGAAAATCATCTAAATCTATGTATTAGGAGGGGAGTTATCGATCAAAATGTACGAAAATTTATACCGCACAGTGTATTTTCCGGTATATTTAAAAACAAAAACGTCATAAAAGCAACAAAATTTGATGTACGACTCTGAAATTTTGCACACTTTGGTTTTTGGTGAGACGCTTTTTTGTAACGGAAAATCAATGTGCCACGCCCACTTTTACGCCCACCTCCCATACAACGTTTTACCTAAAATTCATATAATTTCTCTACTAATAAAGATTTTGGAATAATAAAGGGCTATATTGAAACATCTAAGTTGTCGAAAAAATAACTTTGACACGCCTACTATAACGCCCACTTTTCACGTTATCTAACCTTAATGAAATTTAAAAGCTCATAAAACCGCCAAAATTAGAGGTATGATGATAAAATTTGCTACGTATATCCCTCTGGGCAATATCATTACTGTGCCAGAAAATTAAGGTGCCACGCCCACTTTTACGCCCACCTGCCATATAACGTTTTACCAAAAATTCATATAATTTCTTTATTAATATAGATTTTGGAATAATAAAGGGCTATATTGAAACACCTAAGTTGTACTCATTCGCAAAAATAACTTTGACACGCCTACTATAACGCCCACTTTTCACGTTATCTACCGTTAATGAAATTTAAAAGCTCATAAAACCGTTAAAATTAGAGGTATGATGATAAAATTTGCTACGTATATCCTTCTAATAAATGTAATTGTTGTGCCAAAAAGTTAAGCTGACACGCCCACTTTAACGCCTACCTCCCATATAACGGTTTATCTTAAATTCATGTAATTTCTCTATTGACAAAGTTTTTGGGAAAATAAAACACTATATTGAAATATTTAAGTTGTATTTATTAGCAGAAACTTTATTGACACGCCTACTTTAACGCCCACTTTCATTGAAAGACTACATTGACAAAAGCATTTTAGTAGCATATCGAAGTTATAAAGGGTGGTTAAATTTTAAGGGCTGATGTTGTTTTTAAATAAAACACAAATTATTTAAGAAATTATTACCATTTCTTTTTATAATGATAATATTTGTATGGTTCAATTATGCATTTAACAAAATATCGGCCAAATGGCCCCCCATCCTTGGCGCCACTCCTCTATCTGATAGTCCAAATTTTCAATGACAATGTTGATGATCAATTGTTGGGCATGATGATGAGTAGAGGTTGACTGCTATTTTGCCACACTATCGCAAAAACCAGTAGTGGTTCCCATTCAATGAACTAAGAAGGCATTCACAGACTTTCTAAAATTGGCCCTTACAATTAAGCCACCCTCTACAAAGAAAGTGATACATATTTTTATATTATTATCACACGGTAATTCAAAATATACATTCTCAGCATTTTGCTAAAACGGGAAATTTATTAGTAAGATTTTGATTTTTAAACTTCTATAACGTTTTGCTTTTAAAAGATTTTCAAACGAAATAAGTTTTGTATAATTTTAAAATTTGTTAGCCATTTGTACATAAAAATAAATTGTTTATAATGTTTAGAGATAATTTTTTTTTTTTACTTATGTCAAAATTTTCCTAAATTCCCATTTTTAATAGAGCATAACTTCAGGAGAACATAAGATAACAAATATAAATTAGCACTATTTCGTAGATAAAACTCTCCTCTTAAATTCATGTAAATTCTCTATGAATAAAGATTTTGAAATACTAAAGGACTATATTGAAATATCTAAGTTATGTTTTTTAGCAGAAACTTTATTGACGCGCGTATTTTAACGGCCTCTTTCATTGAAAGATTAAATTTACGAAAACATTTTTCTAGAATACCGAAGTTTTGAAAAAAATTATTATGAAATTATTATCATTTATTTTTATAACGATAATATTTGTATGCTTCAATTATGTATGGAACAAAATATCGGCCAAATGGCCCCCCCAACCTAGGCGGCACACCTCGATCCGATAGTCCATATTTTCAATGACACTGTTGATGCTCAATTGTTGGGCACGATGATGAGTCGAGGTTGCTTGCTCTTTTGCCACGTTATCGTGAAAAACAGCAATGTTTCCCATTCAACGAACTAAGATGGCATTCACAGATGTTTTCACACTTCATACAGACCTGCTTTGCAGACATTTGTATATTTTTTACAATTCTCACGATTGTGGACGAATTCGAACGATTTTGTTGACCAAAATAATCACGAAGTGCACAAAATGTATTTTAATTTGAACGCCCATTTTTATAAAAATCTTTAATATTTAAAAGCGTCTCTCATTGCGTATCTTTCCACGGTTCAAATTGAGTTAGTCTGAGATTGAGAAATGTCAAATGAAATGCAAGAAAAAAGTTGAAGTTTAGGTGTAGTTCACCTTCAACATGGGCCCTTAAAATTTAACCACCCTCTACAAAGAAAGTGATACATATTTTATTATAAAGAGATTATTCTATAGCGATTAACAAAATAATAAATATTGTGCTTTAAATGTACACAAAATTGGTGGTGGGTATAAAAGATTCGGCACAGCCGAATATAGTGCTCTTACTTGTTTATTAGTGTTTTCATTAGAATATAGCCAAAAATTACATGTGAAGAAGTAAGAAGATTAATATTTTCAACAAATATATTTGCCCTTAAATGTTCTGTAAAATTGTTAACCATAACCTACACCTCAGATGCAAAGAACACATAGTTTCATTAGGAGATATGCTGCCCGAACAGGACAAAAATGGAAACTTCCTTTAATCACCCTAAAATAAAATTCCAATGTGATCCTTTAAAACACCGAAAAAACTTTTCCCTTATTCTGGAAAAAAATTATAAATATTGCAGTGTTACCTACAGTGGCGCCTATCCGATTACGACTATTTTTGTGTGAGTTTTGAAATTTTGCAGATAGACAAAAATTTACATATTGTTGCGCTTAAAATTCGTAACTCTACCGTTTTTATACCCTTCACCTGTAGTACACAAGGGTATATATAGCTTTGTCATTCCGTTTGTAAATTCTACAATTTTCATTTCCGACCCCATAAAGTATATATTTTCTGAAAGCTTATCAATACAGCAGTCGATTAGGCCTTAACTGTCTGTCCGTCTGCACGTCTGTTTGTGTGTTGGTTGAAATTAGCTTTTAGAATCAACCATATGCTCCTCAAATTTGGGTATGGTATCAATCTCTTGGAAATATCTGGGAATGAATCGCTATTGAAATTCAGCACAATCACCCCATAACTTTCTGAGATATGACCAAATAAACACGAATGCTTCTGTTTTTTTCCATATTTTCAACACAAAAATTAAAATTTTCAGCCATAGATTATAGATTATTTATAGGTACCTTTGCCTCTAGAGATATTCGTGAAAAATTTTTGATAAATCGGCGCTAATAGGTAAAGTTATGGGCAAAAATTTTGTTTCAAAATATATATATTCCAAAAATTTACAAACGAAAACCAATTTTTTTCAGCTTCTAGACAAGCGAGGGAGTCAATATTGGTATTATCTGAAAGGACTTGACTAGTCACAGTAAAAAAAAAAATAAAATTCATGATGGCCGCTACTCCGATAATTAATATTTAGTGTGCAAATAGTATATCCAAAAATGTAAATACTTTTAGTTAAACGCTGGGAAAATTTGCAAAACATCAGTTCATAAAACTTATCTTTTATCAACATTTGATATTATAAAACTGTTTTATTTTTTATTTTTATGAATTACATCATTCGTAAATATAAATTGGAATAGATTACAATGAACTAAACTCAATACAACTAAGGGACAATAAGGTAACAATCTTCAATTATTTACACAGATGTAACATACAAAAATGTAAATTAACTGTTTACTGTTGTTACAATTTCATTCAGCTAAGTATCTAACTGCAGGTAATGGAAATAGCCGTTGTGTATAGATGTACATTGTAAACTTATAAACTTCAGAATTGTTACGATATTAAAACGTTCGGAATCATATGATTCAACTACATAAAAACAAACATTATTAACCACAACAAAAAAAAATGCTTTAGGTAAGGAAAGGTTAGGTTTGGCTGCGGCACACAAGCTCATATTCGTCAGTTTTGTGAGATGGAGAAAAACAATTTTCTGAAAACTGTTAATACTGGCAGTTGCAGACGAATGAGTCATATTTGTGGCGCATACAAAATCTTCATATCTTTTTTATTTCATTGCAGCATACCCTTAAAGGACAAGGACGTTAGTATTTTGTTGTAGAATTGAAAAGAGCGCATTGAAAAAACTCGCCGTTTGCTTGTTTTATTGACAAAATTGTTGAGAATTGTTGTTCGTTGTCTGGCTTTTTTTTAAACTCATTTCCTAATGATGGGGGGTGGCTGTTGGATGAATATGTGTTTGTATTCTGTGTGTATTCTTTTTATTTTTATTTGTATTTATTTTCTTTCGTTTGTTTTTTTTTCATATAAAATTCCTTAACAATGCCGTCAAAAGAGTAATACTCATAGAACTGGGAGTTTATGCAGCAACATGCTGGTTGTTGTTAAGTGCTTTTCTCTGTTTCATTTTTTTTTTTTTGCATTAGATATACATACATACATATGTGCATGCAAATGTGTGTACATCAATATTTACTTTGTATTTGTGTGACTCCTTTGAAGAAAATGTTTTTACATGCTTGTTTAAAGTGTTTTAAATATGAATGAATGTTTGCAATTCACATCCCATAAATGGATAAAATATACATACATACATATGTATTTCTGTACGTATGTATATATGTGCATATGTATGTGGCATTTTCTACGCTTCCAAAACATAAAATGTGAAAAACCAAGCATTTGATTAGGCTTAAAAAAGTAATGTAAAATGGCTACAAATTGTTTGCTTATGTTTTGCCAAACCAAAATTGTTCTAAAAATCGATAAATCTTGTTTGTGCTTAAAATGTTATTTAAAGGAATTTTATTAATTGAAACGGAGTTTGTGTTGGTATTTTAACTCATTACTGTTCAATGGGTTTCTTCAGCGCATCCATGCTGGCATATTTTTTAGTGCTCACCTTGTTTTCTCCAAAATGCCCCTAATGAAATAGTAAATCGAATTTGCATCTGCCGAATTCGAAAGCATTTGTGTGGAGGAAGTGAATGAATTGGAACATGGTTTGTAAAGCATTCTTTATGAAATCTTTATGAAACGGTGCCGAGTCTTGTTAGAATGTCCATAATCTATGACCGCAATGTTTGCATGGCCACGGGTCTAAAGCAGCTTTCAAAACATTTTCCCAAAAATAAGTCGCATTGACTTTAAAAACTAGGCTAGATTGGCGTTCACAGCTGCCCATTTCAATTTTTGAGATCGAAATTTACTTTTGGTTGGCCATTCGTAGGCTTAAATTTTCGTCCATGCATACAGTTAAGTAAACACGATTATTTTGACAGCTTAGCAATTGCTCAATAGAAAAACTACTTTCATCAGGAGAATATAAAGTTTAGAAAATTACCACGTTCGTCACGCATGCAACTCAATTTTTAAACCCTTTAAACGTCATATTCATAAAAGGGTTATGAAAAGGCGTCACCAGAAAAGTTTTGTTTTTAAATTGAAGCTTTTAACATTGTTGTCCTTCTTAACATTTTAACACATTTTACTGACGTATGCATTATTATTTATCTGACTTTTTTTTCTATAATGGTATCATTAATGCTTTACATAAATTAAATAAACTCATTCTTTACATCAGTACCAGCATTTAATTTGGCTTTTGATTTTGTATTTCTTTTGTTGTACTCGTCTATAGTGCGTAATAATTTAATTAGTCCCATTTATTATTTGAACAAAATTTGTTGAACGAGATGTCAGACTTAAATAAATTTGTTAATTACATATTGAAACTACCCCTATTTTGGTTTGTTAGGTTTTATCGCATCTTTTTGTATTGCGTATAATTGAAATAAGTTAGCTTTAAGCTCTTTTAACTTTAAGTCTTAAATAAAAGTACTGTATAGCTAATTCCAATTTAACTATAAAAAAACTTAATTGATTTTTATTTTCTTCTTTTTCTTTTCATGCATTTAAAGGTAAGTTTTCATATTCCTTATATGGTATGCAAAATACAAGATGTAAAATAAAAACCTATTATTATATTAACGATTGTCACAGCAGGTATTGCCACTTGTAAATTCGTAATGCGTAAAACCGAATTTCATTTTAAGTAATACTATTCGTGCTGTTTTTTAATTTAACGAGTTTGTGTGTGTAATACACTTCCGTTTCGGGTTTTTTTTCCTTTACAGGTCTTACGTGTATGTGTACAAATTGTGTATTTAAAAGGTACCGCAAACCGAAAAATAAAACAATTGCATAATAAAACTCTTAATAACTTAAAAAACAGTCACTTAAGGAAATATACGAGTTTAATATCTGTTTTAAAAAGAACAAACGAGCCACCAAACCAAAAAAAAAAATATAAATTAATAAACCAGCGGATGTTGAATAAAACTTTAAGTTTGTATTACTTGATGACTTTATATAAGTAGACCGGGCGGCACAAAAAAAACTTTATGCATTTAATTGTTTACTTGTATATAGATTTTTTATTTTTTTATGCAGTAACTTTATAGATTTTTTATGCCTTTGAATATTGTTTTGCATTATACTAACTTTTTGAAAATTTTTTGTTTGATTTTTTCAATGTCTCACAATAAGTTATTTAAAGCTGTGAATTCCAATAAACATCTCAAAAAATATTCATAACTAGAAAAGCCCGACGCGTTGCTACGCCCCTTAATGAATTTCTGAATTTTAAAGCTAAAAATTATAAATTTTTTTTAATGGGCGTGGCACTGCCCACTTTTATAATCAAGAAATTATATAGTCATGACAGCTCAATATGTTTGTGCAAAGTTTCAGAAAAATCGATCTAGTGAAAGTAGCTAAAAATGATAACTTATTTCTTATGGGCGTGGCACTGCCCACTTTTTTAAGCACGAAATTGTATAATCATAAGAGCTCAATATGTGTGCGAAATTTCAGAAAAATCGGTCAAAAGCAAGTAGCTAAAAATGATAACTTTTTTTTATGGGCGTAGCCCTGCCCACTTTTCTAATCACGAAATTGTATAGTCATGACAGCTCATTATGTGTGCAAAGTTTCAGAAAAATCGGTCTAGTGCAAGTACCTCAAAACTATAACTTTTTTTTGGGCGTGGCCCCGCCCACTTTTTGCCATCCATAAACACTCCCTAGAATGTGTACAACAACTTGCCAAAGTTTGAGTTCGATCGGCTTTACACACACACAGAGTTTCACTTTTATATATATAGATTATTGAAAACATCTTGTTGAAACCACTTTGTTAGATTATTCTAGAGTCTGGCCCAAGGCATATTTATTTAAATATTAGGTAAACGCAGTTTTGAGAGAATTTCTTTGTTACATATATATGAAATAAAAGGGAGAAGAGAGGAAATAGTTTTTTTTTATATGTACATATATTGAGTTTGGTAGCTGAAGTTAAAAAAAAAGAGAAAAAAAATATCAGCTGACGTATTAAGATGATGGCCATGCTTGTTTACAATATTCAGGAATATTTTTTTAAAGTTGAAAGAAGCTCTTCTAACAACAGCCACATCAAACAAAATGACTTACACATTCGTTGTTTATTTACAAACGGATATTTCATTGTTGCAAAATTTATATTTCTAACAATTCCATGAGGATTTTTAAACGATTGGTGGCTGGCTACTAATTTATTGCTGTTTAATTGAAACGATAAATTAATTATCAACGATTGTTTGTAATAGTAATGACATTAGATTTTTGTAAATTTTTTAATATGTTCTATAATTATTTTCAATTCCCTGACCAGTTCAATCTGTTGTTAAGAAATGTAAATGGGTTAAAGTTCATTTTTTTACGTATTTAATTTGATTGTTTTTAATTGCAAAATAAATGTATGTATATGAATTAGACACATATTTTTGTTGTAACTGGTATTAAAAATTGCAATAAACATTAAATTAAATATTACAAAAAAGTTTTTTAATTTAAAATGGCCTTAAATTTTATTTGATTTCGCTTCAATCAACTTTTTATTAAAATGTCTTATTTTTTTTTTAATAAATCTTTGTTCCATGAAATGTTTGTTCTCTTCATTGAACATCCGTTTAGGAAAAGTAAGCTATTTATGTATGTATATTAAAAATAAATAAGAAAATAATAATAGACATCTTTGGGGTGTTTATTCACTATTGGTATTAAAGGCAAAGGCAAAATATTTCGGAAGGTGAAAAATATTTATTCACGATATGGGTGATAAATAAAATATTTATTTTTAGAATTAATATTTATTAACCCAGTTTAAAAAAAATATTCAAAAATATTTGTGTTTTAAAATTACAATAACTTTTACAATTAAATTTTAAAAATTTATCAATTTTCAATCGAATCTATAAAGTGATTCATACAAGTTAAAAACTTAAGGTATAGAGGAACCACATCCATTGATAGCATCTTTTAAAATTACGCCAACATATTAAATTGAGATTCACTTATAAGTATGCTGCAGAATATGTGTTTTTTTAAAATTCATTTTTTAAAGATAAAATCAAGTGATTTTATTCCCGACTACTCATAAATTAAACGCGCTGGCTTTTAATTTCCAACTTGAACCGGTCGATTCTTTTCTTTTCATTATTTCTTGTACTTATACACAGAAAGAAAAGTGAAGTTCTTAATCTTAGAATCAAATTCTTAAGTTTAACCAAAATCGTGCTTAAAAATTCAAATACGATTTATTCCTGGTTTTCTTAAAACAAATACAAAACGGTCTTGTTATACAAAATAAAGTACAAGACTATAAGAATCTGTATATGGTATCAATCTCTTGGAAATATCCAGGAATGAATCGCTATTGAAATTCAGGACAATCGCCCCATAACTTTCTGAGATATGAGCAAAAAACCACGACCACCTCGTTTTTTTCACAATTACAACAACAACATACATATATACATACATGTAAAAAACATACCAAACAAAAAAAAATTACAAAAAAAAAAAATATTAAAAATAAGAAAAAAATAATAAAAAAAACTAAAAAAAAAAATTTTAAAACAATTTTTTAAAAATTTTTCTAAAAAAATTTTTTAAAGAAATTAAAAAAAAATATAAAAAAATAATAAAATATAAATAATATATTAAATAAAATAAAATAAAAATTTTTTGGCTCAGCTGGGATTCGATGCCACATTTATTCTAACGTGTACGTATGCACGTATTTTATATGGGATAAATGGTGATACAAACAATTGTTATTGCATGACTACACGTTGTGAAGGGTATATAAGATTCGGCACGGCCGAATATAGCACTGTTACTTGTTTATAATTGCATTTTGTTTATCATACTTTGCTATAAGTAAACATTTTTGCAATAACGCTGTGAAAGTTCACCGAGTCAACATGTCAATTCAATCTCGTTCATACTAAATCACGATAATAATTCTTAAAATCAAACTTAAACGGTTCAACTATTCCCAAAACTAAGGAATTCGTACTTGACTCATTAATTCTTAAATCAATCATTTTTTACTTGGTTAAGGTAGATTCGTACTAGGGTTTTTCCCGGGAATTCCCGGGACGGGAAATTTGAGTTATTTAATCTTCCTGTTTTCCCGGGATAATTTTTCGAGATCCCGGGAAATGAAAAAAGTGGCTAGGACTCGAAAGCATATGTTTTTATTGTGATATTTCTTCTTTATAAAAATATTTTCTTCAAGGTTTTTTTTAACTTTATGTATGTTTAGAAATATATTTACAAATAATTTGATAAACTTTTTGAGGTTAATTTTATAAACTTCTCTTCTTCAATATTAAAAGAAACGAAACTGTTTTAGATGGAAAGTATTTTTGTTTTTTGTGCTCATATTTGATCTCGTATCTAGATAATAATATATTTTTTTCAATTTGAAATATTTTTACTCAATTTATATTTTTAATTTAAGTTTCTTTATTATTTTTTATAGTTTTGAAGTGTTTCTTTTACATTAAAGACTATTTTATGATTTTTAATAAAAAATAAAATTAAAAAATAAATCTCGCATTCCCGGGAAACGAAAAAGTCTGGGAAAAAACCCTAATTCGTACGTACAGTACTTCTGACACCGCTACGGTTTAATTTAAGTACAAATTACTTGATTTGTTTTTTTAGTGCACCCAGAAAACAGAAAATCACATTCATTGCCAATCGAATGGTTTAGTTCCTGCAATCGAACTTTTCATTTGTGATTATAAAATTTCTATTGCAAGAATCATAATTTGTTAGTGCTGACTACATAATTATATTCCGAAACAAAATTCTGTAGATATAACCGTTAAATTCTACTATCACAACTAATCTATACGATTGGCAACAATTGCGGATCTCACAACCGATACTGTTTTCTCTACGTATGTAGTATTAAGAATATTTTGTCTTCATAAAAATGTAAATAAAAGTTTTATATAAATATATGGATAGAAATAAAAATGTAGTTAAGACGTGATAAAATGTTATTTGACTAAATTTATAACAATCTTTTTTAGATTTAAATTCCATGCAAAATTAAAAGAAGAGCGTCGACAAACGAACATTCAACTCAAAATTAAAAAAAAAAACTATTATTTTTATCCAAACATACATACATATTCACATATATTGTTATTAATAAAGCCTTACCTTACCTTGTTTCATTACAAAATATCTGTGGCAAAAAGGAAAAACTGTTTAAGTCGGCATAAGCCTAAATTGAGATTACTACAGTATTGCGATCCCTGAATTCAAAACTACACCTTCAATTATTTTACACAACTTTACCAGAAATTATCGTAAAAACTTATTGCTTATAATTTTTCAAAGACCAATATCATTTTGAATAAGTTATTATTTTAAGCTAAATATACGAAAATATATGCTCTTTAATTTATGTATTTAGGGCAGAATTCATATAATACAGCCTTGTAAAATATTTAAAAATACTTTCCTAAAAAACCATAAAAACAGACATATGCAGTTTTGCCTTATTGCCACAGATATACATATAAACTAAAATCCCTACAAATAAAATATAAAAGTAAACATATACATACATACTTAAAAACATACAAAGAAAAGTTTCTTAACCTCTGTAAATATGTATTTCTAAATGTGTGTGTTAAATAAAATGGCATAATTTTTAATTTTCCGGTTGCGTGTTTCTTAAAAATATATTCGTTTTTTTTTTTAGACGGAGTTAAACAATTTTATAAATAACAAAATTAATATTTTTAAGGCTTATGAGAATTTAGGGAACCGCGATATTTTTCAGCGATAACAAACACAACAGTAATAATTACAATAAAGGATGTGCTTTTTAGAATTGGGTGTAACATGATTATGTAAAAAAAAAAGAAATAAGAATTCTATATTCGTCCATGCCGAATCTAGAAATACCCTTTATCATCATGTTCATCGTAGCGTTGCTTAAATTTTAGTTTTAATGTTGTATGACATTTTGCTTTATTATTTTCGACACTTCTCAGCAAAAAAGTCATGCAAAAGAAATAGTGAATGCATGAGTTCAACACATAATAAAGTGGTTCAATTTAGGTGAAACGTACACAATTTTTTTATTAACGTGTCATTGGAGAGCACTCATTCTAATAAGTGTATAGAAAAAGAAGCCCATGTTTCATGAGTTAATAATGTTTGTATAAGTTGTTTAAGAATTTTCTCATGCATTTGCATATATTTCGAAGCACATCATTAACTAACTATTCTGGTTTTGCGAAAGGCATTTCTTATGCCTCCTCTTGCACTTATGAATTAGAAGTTATAAAAATTTTATTCGCATTGTACTAGTGGAAAAATTTTTTTGCTGGGTATATTTGATTTTAATTTTTAAAATTTTTAACTATATTTTTACTAGTCAAGCCCCTTCATTTTTTACCCATATCGCTTCTCTCTGTTGTCCAGAAGCTGAAAAAATCGATTTTCGTTTGTAAATTTAGGGAAAACTACAAACTACATGTTTGTATTTTTGTCAGTTTTTCCCAGAAATAATTTTCGAGATTACAACTTGTAACAACAGTACCTTTTAAGGCCATAACTGACTATCCTACAAATTCGTGCGATTATGTCAAATAAAAATCTGATAGTTTTCTGTCCTACATGAAAAAATCGCAACAAAATGTGTTATTGGATGCCACACTGTCATACTTGCTTAGTAAAAGCAACTCTGATCGCACAGACTCTATTATTTTATGAAAATTTTCAAAAGATTATCAAATCGGACACACATGTCAAAAAATCTGTCACACATGTGCACTTTGTGTCCACACTATCACACTTTCTGAACACACATACAATTTTTGACATATCGAACGACTAAATCTGATAGTCAGTCATGGCCTTTAGGCGCTAAGACAAACTATTGTAATTGAATTATTTGTCAATAAAATTTATATAAATAAAAAAAGAGTTTGTGTCTTTAGCGCGTCCAAAAATAATTTAGAGTCTTTAGTAACTTGATGTTTAAAATTAACTTGATATAACCAAATTATTTTTGTTTGTAACTTTACCGATTAGTAACCGATTTGGCATATCTTATCTATAAGTAGTGTCTATATACTATCTGAAAAATTTTAACTTTTTTTTGGTAAAAATATGGAAGTAAACAAGGAAGTCGTGTTTTTTGATCATATTTTAGAAAGTTTTGGGGGCGGTGTCAGTAGATATTTATTCCTAAATATTTAAAATAGATTGATATCCATAGAGGTCTGTGCAATATGGGGTGGCTTTTAAAAGTGGATCGACTTCCCTAATCATGGAGACGAACATGAATATTGTAAAAATTTCAAATGGATTGACTAATCTAAATATACATGTCCTTGGCACTACAAAAAAATAGCATTTAACGTAAAACTACAATAATACAGGTTGGCTTGTGCTGTCTTATATTTTTTCACGAATTTACATACACCAAATATGTATGGTATACGAATTAACCCAGGAGTAAAAAGTAGGGGTAAGCAGGCCTTATAAAAGGCCTTATTAAGATTCATTTAGCAGACACAAGGACTCTTGTTCCAATTACATACTTATTTTTTAATTACACGCGTTGTAATTATTTCTGATGAACTTATCTTGGAACCCTTTGTTTGAAGAACTGTTAAAAGGAATTGTGATTTTTAAATTGCAACAAAATTTTTTTTTGTTTTATTATTAAAAGTTTTATACATTTATACATATGTATTTTTATTTTTTTCCCTGCGTTTTCCACTCTTTTGATTTTAGCACTGTTAAACTCTCGCTTTAGAAGCTTGAAATGCAAATAAATGAATTCTGGTTTGTTCTTAAATTTTATTTTTTATTCCTTTCTATTTTATCTTGTTTTAGTAATGGTTTCAAAATTTTTTGGTGTCGCTAAAAATTTAAAAATTAAAATACAAACTATAATGTTCACCGTTCCTTCTTAAAGAAGGTAAGTTAGAAAGAATATCGGATCTTTAGAAAGGAGTTCTGGGGCCTTCTAAAAGGCATTTAAGGGCAGGAAGGATAGAAAGAGATTAAACATCTAAAGGCCTAAAAGGTAAAAGGCCCTGTTGACTTTACCCGCTGAGAAGTAAATATGTATGTAAATGCACATAACCCAGTTAGCTAAGGTGGTATTGCCTGTTCATACCACAAGGATATGAATAAATATACCCTTGTCTTTCTTAACGTCTTTAATTTTGTTCGTCTCTTCACCACATCTTACATAAATAAGGGAGAAATCACATGTTATCGTGTCATTACCCTTTCAGTTTACAGTGTGTTTATTTATTTAAATGTATTTTCGTGGCTACATGTAATATCCTCATAAAAATAGGGGCAAAAGAGAACTCCTTTAACCACCTGACATTTGAACTGAATAACTCAGTATTTTTTTTTTTTTGTCTTAAAGTTTTTTGCTAAACATGGAAATGTTTTAGATATTTAAATTTGTATATAAAAATGCATGTGTGTATATATATGTTTTTAAATAGAATACATAAATATAAAGTTAATATGCATGTTTGTATATAAAACAAATGACAATATTGCTATGTGAGTGTTGGTCTATTATTTTGTAACTAAGCACGTCAGTTCCTGTTATGTTAGTTTTGCTCTTATTCATTTTGTATTTTCTATTTACCAAATATAAGTATGTATGTGTAAGAAATTTCACTGGCATAATAAAAATTGCCCCATAAGAAATTTTAATTGCGTGTATTTAATATTTATGTTATAGCAAGTTAAATGTTGTTAACGAGCTAATTTACCTGTCCTGCATTATCTTTAGGCACACACATATTTTTGTAATAACGGAACTTCAATGTATTTAGTATTATTTTTGCGATAGTTCTTTTATTCCTATAAACAATGGCAGTTAAAAAACTACTTGGGTAAATACACTAGCATTTTGCAATTTGTCTGCCGCCCTGCAATTTGATTTGTGTGTTTTAAATCACATATTTTTCTGAATCTGCTCACTTGTTCATAACTGCATATACATACATTATATGTGTTGGAACAGTTTATGTTTAATTTTAGGGATTATGGATTGTAACTAAGAATTTTTATTTGGGGAATTTCAATGTATTTGTAATTTACAATTCTTGTAATAAAAATTTTACGACCAGAAAAGAAAAATTCAATTCCAACAGCTGTATCATTCGACTGACAAAAATTCGTTTGCAAGACCGAATATGTATATCTTCTGAGTGACTTGATGAATATCTTATTTGAAAATAAATATTGCAAATGTGAATTAACATCAAAAGCAATAGCTTTGAAATGGTTTTACGATGTGTGATTATACCTATGTACATGATGGTGAAGGGTATTATCAGATTCGGCACGGCAGAATATAACACTCTTACTTGTTATAGCACAAAATGATCTATTAATGTCATAAGCTTCTATATATTGTTACCTGATTTCGACAAAAGATTTGTTAAATTTTCTTATTTCGTTGAGAATTATTCTGCGCCATACTTTTTTTTGACCGGCATGCGCGTCTGCAGACATTTATTAATAAAGGCTTATAGTCTTAGGACTATACTTCCTGCCATTAGCTAGGTTTCGCTGCCGAATAGCGGCATTTTACTCAAGCATTGAAAATATGTTATTCTGCCTTTTGGGATATTTGTGATGATTGCCACGTTTTACTTAAACGACTAAATGCAGACCTCTCTTTTTTGAGTCCATTTATGATATCTTACGCTACAACCACCATGAAAAAATATCATGCATTCTAGATAACAAAAGTGATTAACGTATTTTATATCCTGGTTTTAAGTTACAAAATCGCTTTCAATGACGTTTTCATTGCGCACTGCATGCATGTGCTTGTTCTAGGTTTATTTCTAAACCGACGGTCCTCGCCAGATTATAAACACATACACTCTGCATCTTGTATAGAAGTTGTTGGAAATAAAACCAAAAAACTTAAATTTAATACATTTGAAAAGTTTAAAACACTTAAATTAATGAATTAATTTAATTAATTATTCGTAAAAATTATCACAGTTTTATAAAACTGATTTTGTAAAAAAATTTTATTGATAATTTTTATGAGGAAGGCCTTAAATAAATATTTAAGATTCAATATAAAGATACATATATCAGCTGGTTATATAAAACTCATACGATTGCTAAAGTTAATAAATATGGACTTGTAAACAGTGTCTCAGAAAGAATACAATTTTTTAATTGTCATTTTTTCAAGTGGCAACTCTGAAATTTGGCAGCTGTCACATGTGTTAATTCAGATTGTTAAAATCTGAAACATGATAACGGAGTACCTGTGGTTTTAACTGGATGGTATGAATCTAAACGAAATTTTGTTTCGGCGGCACCTACCACAACGTGAATAGAGCCATCCATATATTGCAGTATTTCCAGAACAAATTATATCAAGTAATTCTAATGTCAACTAAACCAACATCCAATTTAACGCCGTGCTTTATTTTTCTTTGAGTTTTTCTGAAATCTCCGACATATGTGAATAATAAACCAGTAACAATTAAATCCGTATCCAACGTGTCATTGGTAAGATACAGCACATCTCTGTAAAAAAGCCACGAAAAAGAGTAATGGACTGTAATCAGTGCCGTTGGGCCCATTTGAAGGATATTTTATTTAATACTTAATTGTAACATGACTTCTTTACAATCCAATAAAAAAAATCACAACTATCTTAAAAAACACGTGTTCATTTTGAAATGAAAAAATTTATTTTTACTGAGACACCCTTTACCTTTACAATATTCTTATGCATGTATTATATGTAGTTAAGATCATTATGTACATACATTTTTAAATTAGGATAACTTTGCGCTTCTTTTCTTTCTTTCTGTGATTCAAGTGTTTGTTTTTGATAATAATTTCCATTATTCTTCTCTCAGCTGAATAACGTTAAAGTTCAATTTCACATTAAATAAGCTTAGATGCTTAAAGGACGCATTTAATGTGAATTGTAAACATTTTATTGTTGTTATCTTTACATTTTTGTTTCTATTATAATTTATATTGTGAACGAATTGTTGAGTTGTACAATCGAACAACGTTCTGACACGTGGCACTAAGACGTGGCTTGTTGTATGTAGTAATATTAAACGTGTCAAAATTGAGTTGAAACAACATTTTTATATAACAAAAAACTAACGTTTATATGCAAAAAGATAAAATACATATTGTAATAACTTTAATTGCAATTAAGACATACATTCGTATAAACGGGATATATGATGCTCAATTTTAGTGAAACTTTCATAATTTAGGTCTAAAAATGTTTAGATTTTATCGTAAATTAATTTATTTGAATCAAGTTTTAATATTTTAAAATTTTATGTTTCTAAAACGGATTACATCATGAAACAGTAAATAAAATATCAATAGTAAAATCTGAAATATCTTATGAAACATTTGAAACAATAAAATACCATGAACATAAAGTCAAACACAATTGCTCGATTCACAACCTGTCGTAGAAGTCGTAGGTTGTAAAATAATTCCCTTCTCTATAATGAAGAAAAAAGACAATAGAACTTACTCAAGGCATATCCATAAGGTATATGCAACGGCGAATTGATACAACAAAGCAACTTTTCATGTGATGTTTTATGTCAAGGCCAATTCGTATATCAGGGATGGAAAAGGTGTTTTTACATATTAAATATAATAAAATTTGATTAAAAAAAGGATATAATTGTTTGAAACACATTATTAATGACGCAAAAGCTACAAATATACATAAATTTAGCACATTTTTTATCAAAAATGTACATGTAAGTTAATTGTTTAATACAGAATTTAAAATCACATTTCCCTTCCCTGCATTAATAAGGCAAATTCAACCAATTTTGACAAAATGTTTCACAATCAGCTGGGCTGATAATTTCACCTGTATGAATTCGCCTTGGAACTTACTTTTCCAGTTATGATATATTTATATGACATTCTATAAACATGGGTAAAATTGTTGTAAGTGTTGTATAAAAAACTATAAAACAAAATGTGTACAACTAATACGACGTACAACTTCCTACGATAGATTGTGAATTGAGCCAATATGTGTTACGAATACAATATAAATTCGTAAATGTATCGCCAATTCTTTGGCAATAAGGAAAAACTTTGTATGTCTTATTTTATAATTTTTCAGGAAAGCATTTTAATTCTTTTACCTTTTTTTATAAATTGGTTTTCAATTTAATAAAAATTATTCTATGCGGTCCGAAATGCATAATTTAAAGAACTCATCGGTGTTCGTATATTTAGTTAAATTATAACAAGTAAGAGCACTATATTCGGCTGTGCCGAATCTTTTATACCCACCACTAATTTTGTGTACATTTAAAGCACAATATTTATTATTTTGTTAATCATTTTAGAATAATCTCTTTATAATAAAATATGTATCACTTTCTTTGTAGAGGGTGGTTAAATTTTAAGGGCCCATGTTGAAGGTGAACTACACCTAGTCTTTAAAATTTTTTTTGTTAAATACATAATTGAACCATACAAATATTATAATTACAAAAAGATATAATAATAATATCCTAAATAATTTGTGTTTTATTTAAATTCAACATAAAATTTAACCACCCTTTATAACTGCGATATGCTACTAAAATGCTTTTGTAAGTGTAGTCTTTCAATGAAAGTGGGCGTTAAAGTAGGCGTGTCAATAAAGTTTCTGCTAATAAATACAACTTAGGTGTTTCAACATAGCCCTTTATTATTCCAAAATCTTTATTAATAGAGAAATTACATGAATTTAAGATAAACCGTTATATGGGAAGTAGGGGTTAAAGTGGGCGTGTCACCGAAACTTTTTGGCGCAACAATTACATTGATTAGAATGATATACGTAGCAAATTTGATCATCATACCTCTAATTTTGGCGGTTTTATGAGCTTTTTAATTTCATTAACGGTAGATAACGTGAAAAGTGGGCGTTATAGTAGGCGTGTCAAAGTTGTTTTTGCGAATGGGTACAACTTAGGTGTTTCAATATAGCCCTTTATTATTCCAAAATCTTTATTAATAGAGAAATTATATGAATTTTAGGTTAAACGTTATATGGGAGGTGGGCGTGGCACATTGATTTTCCGTTACAAAAGAGTGTCTCACCAAAAAGCAAAGTGTGCAAAATTTCAGAGTCGTACATCCAATTTTGTTGCTTTTATGACGTTTTTGTTTTTAAATATACCGAAAAATACACTGTGCGGTATAAATTTTCGTACATTTTGATCGATAACTCCTCTCCTAATGCATAGATTTAGATAATTTTCAAGGAAAAATATTGTTTTTACTCAGGAAATATATATTCGAAGTTTCATGAGTCTACGTTGATGCGTTTGGACACAATTCCATTTTATTCGATGTTCGAAGGACACGGTTTTTTCGACCTACTCTTGCTTTTCGAGCTATAACTCTGTTCCTAATATTCCGATTTAGCCCATTTTCAATACCAAACAAACCTTGTCTATAAGATTCTGGCAAAATTTGAGCCCCCTAGCTTTTTCGGTGCGACCTCTATCGTGCTTTCAACAGACCGACAGACGGACGGACATAGCTAGATCGTCATCAAATCAAACCCTGATTCAGAATATATATACTTTATGGGGTCTAAAATGGATATTTCGATGTGTTACAAACGGAATGACAAAATGAATATACCCCCACCATTTTTTTGGTGGCGGGTATAAAAAAAGTTATATTTACATTTTATGAACTTTTCTATTTTGTATATTAAATTTTAAATTTAGGCTATAAGTTCAATGCGATAAATGACAGTGAAAATTTTCCCAATATAAATAAAAAATCGCTTGGGGGTAAATTTAAATTGCAAAACTAATATCTGAATTATCTGAATGTCAATCTTTCTAGATGGTATTAAATCTTAAAATTTTATTGAATTTATAAAAAAAAAGTTAATACCTCAGGTCGTGTACTTTATTTTTTTTTTAAAGCAAATTACTGCTCCTTTATTGATTTATTTTTTTTTTTTTTAATTACTCGTTTGTTACAGAATGTAAGAAATAGTATAGGATTGTGTGGTATATTAAAGCGTTAGCTTTAAATAATTGAATGTGTTGGAGAATTGCTTTAATGCATACAAATGTGCATATTTATAATGCAGAACACATCGGCCACTATAAATACTCTTAAATAAAGTATTTAATTCAAATGTACAATAAAACTCAAACAGCAGCTGAAATCTTTATAATATTATATAATTGAAAAAATAACTCGTACCTACTTATTTGTATGGGTTAAGAATGCATGATTATAAACGAAATTTAAATATTTATTGTTTCTTGTTTTAACATAACTTTATCAATACATTTTATACTTACACATACATATCGTTAGCTAAAACGCAAACGGCCCTATCTAACATTTTAAAAACTGGTTTAACCTAATGGCTTAGTTTCGATCAGCATGATTTCCACCAGTATTATAAAAAAAGTTGTGAGAAATTGAATTCTTGCTAAATAAGATAAAATTTTAAAATATTTAAAAAGCCTTGTTAGTTAGGTCCTTTGGTACTCTAATTTTATGAAATTAAAGGCTGTATCTACACATTAATACAAAGTAGATTAATTGTATTTTTTTTTATTTATTAGAAAAACGCTGTTTAATAAATTTAATTATATGTACACGCTTTTTATTTATTTTTAATAAACATTAATATTATGTGCAAATTGGTTAAATTTATGTGATGTGAATTCATGTAAATTCATGTGATGTGATGTGATGGAATATTAACATCACAAAAAATAAAAAAAATAAATAATTCATAAAAATTAAACAAAGAGTTTAAAGAATTGAAATAAAGAAGAGAGAATTTAGAAAGTATTAATTAATTTTTAAAGAGTATCCTATCATAGAAATAATGTAATCTTTTGGAAGTAGTGCTTTTAAATTCTGCAGATGATGGTACCACTTCTTTTTAGAAACTTTCTCTCTTTCTTTTTCTTTCTTTTTAACTCAGATAAAACCGCTCTTAAGATGAAATTAATATATTTTATTTAAAAATTTCATTAATCTGTTACAAATTTATTTCTTTATTTTATTTTCTTCTTTAAATTGAATAATTTCAAAAATTAACTTATTTATGCTGTTTTAATAATAAATTTACCAAATTTATGTATATTTGTTGCTTTTGCATCATTTATAATGTGCTTCACAAACACATCCTTTTTTTAATAAAATTTTATTGAATTAAACATATAAAAACCATTTTTCTATCCCTGTTATACGAATTGGCCTTGACAGAAAAAATCCCCTAAAAAGTTGCTTTGTTGTATCAATTCGCTGCTGCAAATACCTTTATGAATAACGCTTATAAAATGTATATAAAAAAAAAACAGTCAGCTGATTGGAGACGAGTACCTTATGGATATGCCTTGGTCAAATCCATCAATTTTTTTTGTCAACTTACAATGTTGTCTATAAAAATAATCAGTTAAGTCTTTTTGCGTTTATAAAATAAATGATTTTGTAGATAGAGCCGTTTGTTTTTGTCAATTAAATTGGTAATTTTAGTCAGATAAGTCAAAATTTTTTTGTGGATGTGTATTTTGATGCTATGCATCAGAATCAATATTTTTAATAGACTTTTTGTTAGTTAGGGCCGTTTGCGTTTCAGCTAACGATATGCATGTTCGTAAATTCCCAAAGCAAAAACAATGAAAAATGTTTATTTAATAATGGAAATTAAATCAACAACATACGATAGATATTCCCACACCAAATGGACACATACACGGTGATCACTGACTGCTCAAACAAATATTTATTTAAATAGAATAAGTTGTAATAGGATCATTCATCAGCAAATGTAAATATTAAAGATTAATGCTTAAATTGCATACGTACATGTGTATATGTATGTATGTACTTTTGCATACTTACATACGTACGCAACTAATTTCCAAAATTATGTCAGAGATGTCTCAAATTCTACCTACGACTCCAACTAGACTGTGAATGGGAATATTGAAGTCATGAAGTAAAAACGAATTTAATTATCAATGATGCATTAAACCGCAAAATAGTTATTGTAAACAGACGTTAAAGTTTATACTTTGAAATTTGATAAATTTAATCTTCGTTGTGGTTTATTATTAAAAACAAATAAATAATACTTTAATTGCAAGTACTACGCAATCATGTATCCTTTGTAGAAGAGTCCATGATTTCAATAGACATTTGATTATTGAAAAAGTTGCTTTTTTAACATTTGTTTAATAATCATTAACATTTTAATTTCTTTAAACTAATAGCAATACTTATTTTATTTAAGATAAGAATTACTTATCCTATACCCACTAAAAAGCGCTTCTTAAATCGCTTACTTAGGGCTTACGTGCTTCCAAAAGCGCTTTTAGAATTCATGATTTTTTATTTCAGCCTTACCAAGAATAGCTTAATATGGTCTTACCTTTTCTCACTGCTAACAAAAGGTAGCAAAGGTAGAAAGTAAGAGGGAAATATAAAAAATGCTATTTAAACACAATTTTCTTCATTTTTCACTGATGAATATATACTTTGTTACAATTTTAGCATTTTTATGTATGCAATACGATAAGCAAAAGAAGTCGCAATGTTTACAAAACTTAAAAAAAATACATTAGGGGTATCCTATACATTAGGGGTATCCTTAACTATATGGACTTTCTTATTTTACACTTAAAATGTTACTGAACTGGTTACTAGAATAGCTCTAGAATTCTAATTACAAGTTGATTTTCAAAAGTAGACCTTTCAATTGGCTCCAAGGTAGTGCGATTTTGAACCTCTCGATTGTTAGGTCTCGTGAAGTCATTGACTTATGCTGATAAACCAGCTACAATTGATACCTTGCAGGCTAACACTATACGTGTTAAACGCAGCATACGGTCAGCAATAAAAGAAAAGTTAGCCCAAAATTGCAGTTCCACAATGGGCTTTGTCAAGAACCATAACCTTGAAAATGTCATGTATGTATTAGTCTTTCGAATAAACAAAAATAAATAAATAAATAAACAGGCAGTTATACTTTGTTTTGCTGCTTTTTTACTTTGAATTGCTGCTTCATATAAAAAATAAAATTATAAAATTGGTCAAATTGAAATTGTAAAAATTTGCACAATTCTAGATTGATTTTTCTTTTCGGAAAAGTGCTCGTTTTATTGATTATAATTTTAGAAGTTATTAAATTTAATAATATTAAACACCTTTTTTTAAGTTTTTTTAAGTTCCAATATACAAAATAGCCATCACTTTTTCAAATATTTGTAGACAGGATTTCACCTTATAAAAAGAAGAAGAAAAAAACAATTTTCAATTGTGCCATTATTGCAGCTGGAGCCTGGTATGTTTCATATATTTGGTTTCTTGACTCATTTTTATTGTTTGTTTGGCACTAAACTGACTGACGACCGTTGACCATCATTAAAATGGTATTTTCTTTTGTTTTATGTGTGTAGAGAAATTTCCATAAACACAACTGAACACGCGACATTACGGTCGATCGCTTTTTTAAGCCCTTTTTATACGGTTGTATTCAAAAGCAGTACAAACAAACGTATTAAATGTTATTTTCTAAAGGGGATGTGGTTTTTGTTTTATTTAAATTAAACACTTTTTGTTTTTAGTTTGATGAGCTCATTTTTTTTAGATTAAAAATTTCGTATTTGAATTTTCGTTTGTGTTGTAATGAAAACGTTGAATAAATCAAACCTTAATGATTTATGAATTAAATGATGTATGTATCTTTGTATGTACATATCAAGATAATGAAATGATAGTAAAAAGAAAATGTATATTTATTTGTATGTATGTATGTATGTATGTACACATACGTACGTATCTAAAAAGGTAATATGTATTTTTGAAATAACAAGACTTGGGTTACACTTAAATGTGGTTTTGAACTTTTTCTTGCTTTTTTTTTTATAATGAAAGTGTTAAAAAAAAGAACTTTATATTTTAGTGATATGAAGTGTTCAAAACGTAATACAATATTTTTGTATTAACCTAATACGACACACTTTACAATACAAACATGCATTGCATATGCACTTACTTATAAATAGTTACTAACAATATTGTTAATAGTACTCTGACATTGAATGTTGTTTTCAGTAAAGAAAAATTCTAATATAAATATTTGGAAAATCTATAACTGTTGAAGTCTACCAAAATTAGAAGAGTGCAGATAATAATAGTTTTCTTGGCGTTTGAGGATTCTTAATTGCTTTAAATTAATCTATATATATAAAAGTGAAACTCTGTGTGTGTGTGTGTGTGTTAGCTATAGATTCCGAAACTGTAAAACCGATCGGGCTCAAACTTTGGTAAGTTGTTGTACACATACCAGGGAGTGTTTATGGGTGGAAAAAAGTGGGCGGGCCACGCCCATAAAAAATTAAAGATCATTTTAAGCTACTAGCACATGACCGATTTTTGTGAAAATTTGCACACATATTGTGCTCTCATGACTAAATAATTTCGTGATAAGAAAAGTGGGCGGGGCCACCCCCCTACAAAAGTTTTAATTTAGAGGTACTTGCACTTGACTGATTTTTCTGAAACTTTGCACACATATTGAGCTGTCATGACTTTATAATTTCGTGATTAGAAAAGTGGGCAGGGCCACGCCCATAAAAAAGTTATAATTTTGAGGTACTTCCACTGGACCGATTTTTCTGAAACTTTGCACACATATTATACTCTCATGAGTATATAATTTCGTGATATGAAAAGTGGGCAGGGCCACCCCCATAAAAAAAGTTTTAATTTTGAGGTACTTGAACTTCACCGATTTTTCTGAAACTTTGCACGCACATATTAAGCTTTCATCATAATAAAATATCGTGATTAGAAAAGTAGGAAGTGCCACGCCCATAAAAAAAAGTTATAACATTAAGCTTCTTGCACTTGACCGATTTTTCTGCAACTTTGCACACATATTGAACTCTCATGAGTTTATAATTTCGAGATTAAAAAAGTATGCGGGGCCACGCCCATAAAAAAATTATAATTTTGAGGTACTTGCTCTGGAGCGATTTTGGTGATTACTATACAGTTTCGTAATTAGAAAAGTGGGCAGTGCCATTCCCACTTGATATTTAATTTAAATTCAGAATGCATTTTTATTCATTAAGGGGCGTAGCAACGCGCGCCGGGCTTTTCTAGTATAAAATAATAACCAACCCTGGGAAAAAAGGCATCTTAAAGAAGTGGTAAAATCAACTTTTTTTTAATATACATGAAAAACTCAGTACTTACAACCATTATTAAATGTAGTAAAACTACGTACTCAGTTTTTTTTTAATTTCTTGTCGTTTGTCGCTTTAATAAATTTAAGGAAACAAAAAAACAAGAAAAATATGGAAACAAAATATAATTAATTTTTTTTTTATAAAAATTTGCGATATCTTAAACCGACTTTTATAAAAGTATGTAAATACATACCATTTGAAAGCAATGTTTCTTCCAGGTACGTAGAATCAATTTCATATTTAAATCGGTTTAGTATTTTAGGAGCTAGAAGCGTTTAAAGTACCTACTAACATATAAGCAAACCACATGTTTTCATTTATATGACAAAACGAAAAATAAACCAAGTAATGCAAGAACAGGGAGATTGTAACAATAAAAACTCCCGTTTTTTCGGTTAAAAATTTGTTCACAGTTTGTTGAGTTTAGTTTTAAATTATAGGTGCCCACTTCACCAAACAATTGTTTGTAAGTCCTACAACTTTTTTTATGCTCTGTGCGGCTGTGTTGATATTTTGTGCGTAAAAAAATTATGGAATTAGGAAAATACAGTGGAACCTCACTTAACGCATCTAATAGAAATTTTGGTCGTTGCGATAACCGAGTCTTAATTTTTTAGGGCACAAATTCTCTTTTATGGTTTAATATGGCTTCATAAATCACTTGTACCAGTCCTTTTCGATTTTTGGAAATTCACAAGCTCTTATTGTAACACGCTTGCCTGGTCCAAATTCAGCATTTCTTTAATTCTGGAAGTTGTTGATTTGAGCACTTTATATTCAACGCAAATCAGTTGAAAGTTAAACAAATTTTCTAATCACCGGCATTTTATTCAATACAAATAGAACAACCTTTTACGAAAAAAGATTCTTTCAACTGAGTGCATATCTACAAAAAAACAAGTGCAACACGCATATTTCAGTATTCTTGGAAGAGCGGTAAATCTAAAGCTAAAAAATCTAAAGAAAAAATATGTAAAAAAAAATTGACAAATTGATCATTTTGGGAGAATAACTGCGATAACTGAATTTTTTTTAAGTTGCATTAACTGAGTCAACAATGCAAACAATTTACGAGTTGCAATAGTTGCGCTTATCGAGGGTTTCGTTAAGCGAGGTGGCACTGTATTTTATTTTTTAAAAGTAAAATTTTTAAATTGAAAACAGTAAAATGTAAAAAATAATAAATTTAGTAATTACTGCATTATTATTAATTCTTTACGGAATTATGGAAATCTTTACGCTTTCCTTTTCTTTCAACTAAAAACATAGCAAATTCAGTGTGAACTTATACATTTTTTTATATTCTTATACATACATTTTGTACAACTAAAACATTTTTACGTGATTAAATTTTAATGAAAATCTGTGCGCTTACTTTTTCACGTCGCGACTTTACATTGAAATTTACTAATACGGCTACAAAACAGATTCAGCGATTTTAGGGAATAACATTAAACTTTGTGGGTACGAGAAAAGCGGTCCTTTAAAATTTGCATGGGTGTCACAAAAAAATTAATACGAAAAATATGTGA
Organism: Phyto melanocephala; assembly: GCA_941918925.1. NCBI lineage: Eukaryota > Metazoa > Arthropoda > Insecta > Diptera > Rhinophoridae > Phyto > Phyto melanocephala. The sequence continues at coordinate 134,604,042 of OW799234.1, read as the reverse complement.
ATTGATATTATTAGAACTGAACAAATAATGCGACTTATTAAAAATAGGAACTGTCGCTGAATTATCAAAGCACACCTTTTCCATTTTGGGGTTCTTTTCGATCCCTTTTCTTCACTAAGTTTCGCACCACCACCGGCGTTTGCTCTAGACTAGCAAAACGATTTTACACTGAGAACCAGTGATTGTTGAATGAAAAGTCCTTTGTAATCGCCAGCATTTCCTAACTGAGAACACCTATTACATCAATACTTTATGTGTGCCTACCTGTGATTCTTAATCTGCTTTTCTATTAATGCAGCCCAGAATTTATGTAATGGTCTTTATTTTAAAGGGAATCAATTTATAAAAATTAACTCAAAAATTTTAAAATGCTTTTCTAAAAAGCCATAAAATTCAATAAGCAGATTTTCCTTATTGCCACAGATATATTTTTCAACAAGCATTCATATGTATTTACAAATATGTACATAATAATTTAAAAGTCTGATGGCTAGTGACTTGAATATGTTTTGCTACAGTTCATTGTGGACCTGCGTTACTAAGCTCATAACGTACTTAATTGTAAATATGCTAATGTTGAAAATCTTAATTTTGGATAAAAGTTCAGTTAATATTAATTACTATGTTTATTTTAGTTACTACGTAGTCTTCTAGCACAACTATGACTAATAAATAGCTCATTTATGTGTTTGCTTTTTTATTCTCTTTCGCCACACATACATTTTCCGAAACATTCCCATATGCGTTTTTACGTGTTTTGTGAACATAATTATTTATATACGTTTGGTTGAGTATGCTTGCTACCTAACTAATTTCCTCCGTCTCTCTTTTGACCTACTTACTTAAACCCATGCTTGTCTGAAAGCTTCAAATCAAAAGCGATGTCAGCCAGTAGTAAATCACCATTGAATTTTATTATTTCTATGTATGTTTGGTTCGTACGAAAATACAAATTTACATACCTAACTATAAAAGTACAAAATATACATACATACATACTTACATGCACATACATACATTCATACTTTATAAAGGTACATAAATTTGTTTGTAATGCTCAAGGCTAAATTGGGGTCGACATGGATTGGTGGCGGCAAAAACTCTATTTTTATTTTGCCATTGAATTATTCTATTGTCTGTATTTCTTAATTTGAATGTTCTACACTGACCAGAAAAATAGAGTTCAAGTAGTTACTAAAATAAAATAAAATAGTTTTATTAATATACATGGTATATTATAAAACTAGCCTGTGGCCGCGACTAGTTATCGGGATAAAAAGTTGCCTATATGTTAATCTAGGTTGTTATATATCTGTGTGCCTAATCAGTGTTGCCGCCGACCAAATTTTTTTTGGCAGTGAAATCGACAGAAAAAACGCAGTGAAGCGCAGTGAAGAGAAATAAAAAGATGTCGTTTTCGTTTGAACAAAAAAAAGGAAATTTTTTTCACTGTTTTAACACTTTTTTGCCCTTTTTTAAGAATTACTTGTTTTTTAATTTTTTTAGTTAATTTTATCTCAACTACTCAACTGAAATAGAAAAAAAATATTATTTTTGATTGTCAACAACAGTCCAATACATATTTTTAACTTTAGTTTTTATTTTATTTATCAGAACAAAAACAATTCATTTTATAACTAAAAGTTACATATATAATATTATATACATATTTTAATAAAAAAAGTAACTCATTTATCAGTCATATATCTCTTTGTATGACCCTCGGTATTTGAATGACGTTCAAAATGTGTGTAATTATTGTCCAAGTATTTGCAGCATAACTTACAGAAAGCTTTTTTGTCTTTGCAATCTAGCCAATTATATTTTTCTTTCCAAGATGGTAGGAATAGTTGTCGAAATGGCGTTTTCTTTGAATTAGCTTGATTAGAAAAGGATGATGACGGCTCGTTGTCATCTAAAATTTCAATTCCCTCTGTACTAGTACAAGCCGTATCATCTGCTTCTTTTTCACAATTAGGATTGATAATTATTTCGCCTTGTTTTTCCAAAACATGTCTTTGAGGTAAATCATGTTAAGGCGTTGTTGATAAAAAAAAGAGGAAAACTATCAAAAACTGAAAAACGCAGTGATATTAAAGAAAACGCAGTTACGCAGTGACGACGGGCAAATCGCAGTGAAAAACTGCGATCGCAGTGAAAACGGCAACACTGTGCCTAATTTACTTCATTTACTTCCGTTCAGCCGTTTTTGGGTGATTCAAACATACAAACATTCAAACATACAAGCATTGATTACACTGCTCTGCAAAAAATAATTTTTTGTCTTCCCATTTAATAAAACTATGTGGACTATATGGATTTTGACGCGCTGAACTCAAATCCGTTGTCGGTTTTTTTCCATCAGATCGGGATTTTTTTTATGGGCGTGGCAAATGTTTCCCCCTAAATAAGTCAGGTACGGAGACTTATTTCCCTCTAACTCGAGAACCACTCATCCGATTTTCAAAAATAAAACACCAAAAAATGTGTAACAAAATTTTATTTATTTTAGTGGAATAAAATTTTTCTCTATCTCTTATCGTTTTGGAGTTATTTAGAAATTAATGGAGAAAAAAAAAATTTTCGAGCAAAATTCGTAATATTTTTTAATTTAAAAATGGATTTAAAAAATAAAGCAAATATTTAACATTTAAAACTTTTTTCTTAGAGCTACTTGTCTTGGTTAAAAAGTGTGGATTTTATTGTAAATTTACCGCAGGTACCCAATATTGACCAAATATGTGTAATGCAGCAAACAAGGTCAGAGTGGGCGCACTAAAGCGCCTTGTAGCATAAATGAATGACAACTTTTTACTTCTATCTATTTTCGTACAACAAAAACAAATACAAGCAAAAAAATGTTCCAAATTGTAATTTTGTAGCAACGCCTCGCTTAAAGCACCCACCCTGTCGTCACCCGTAGATAACTTCAAATTACAATAGAAAATCAAAATATTTACAGACTATTTTATTTAAAATAACACAAAATTTTTGTTAATAATTATTAATTTTTATTTAGGAGACATTGTTCAAATAAAAAAAGTAGCTTAAGCTGTCATGCTCTTTCTTCCACATCATTCAATTTCGTTCTAAAGACCTCGTCCTTCATCAGCTGTCGTATTTGTGCACCTACAAATATGCCTTCTTTTACTTTAGCATCTATAATTCTAGGAAATTCGCTCTTAATGTATAGAAAGCCTTCACCGTCTTTGTTCATTGCTTTAACAAAATTTTTCATTAGGCCTAGCTTTATATGAAGAGAAGAGTTTGTTCCTTCTGTTTTCAAGGCTCTTCTGCTACTTTTTTTTCCTGGAATAAAATTTACTCTTTTCGGTCAAATTTTAACATTGTAGTGTTTTTCTTTTCCACGGCTATCCCATTTACATAAAAAGCAATAAAACTTAGTATATCCACTTTGCAATCCATTTAAAATTGCTACGACTTTTAAATCTGCAGATTCCATGAATATTTAATTTTTTGTAGTATCATCTTCATGCTACAATAGTTTTCTTTCATATTTCTTGCATACGCGAGTGGGACCGATGGAAATTTGTTGCCATTGCGAAGTAAAACGGCTTTCAAACTTGTCTTGGATGAATTAATAACAAGCCACCAATCCTCAGATTTATGACTGAAACATAGTTGTCGCAAAAGTCCATCAGCATTATCGCAAAATATCAAACCTTCCTCTTTGCTGAAATAACTAAAAAAAGGTTGTTCTTTATTTCGAAAGTAAGAGACGTTAACGTCTTGCACCAAACTCCATTCTTTTCATTGGGATGCAAGAAGCTCAGACTTGGTTTTTTTAAAGCCTTGATTTACAAACTAAGTTATTCATATCAGTTTAATTCGGAAAATAAGGTGTATTCGTTGGACTTCCAAATGAATGCGAAGAAACACCCATGCTGGCGTAAGTGGATTCAGTTGCTGCAGAAAGCTCATCTTCTTCATCGTCTGTAGGAGGCAATGGAGGTAAAAATTTACTTGTAAATTGGAAAACTGGTCGTTTGACGCAAAAAGTATTTGGATATGTAACTTTATTTTTTGTTTTTTTCGTAAACCCACGTGTTTTAGTATGGCAAAAGTAGCAATCATTTCGATGATTTTGTGGTTCACTCCAAATCGCTGGCTTCATAAACGGCAAAGACTTATGACTTCCTTTTAACCAACCTCTTAAAGACTTACCACAGCTACTACAAGATATTTTCGGCAGCCAATTTTTAGCTCTATCATCGATAGGAAACCCAAAATAACGGCAATAAGCATCTTTAAGCCTGGAAGATATTGTCTCCCGTTGAGAACTTAAAGTTAGATCGCCACATACGTAACAAAATAAATTTAGAGATTTGTTACAAATCCTTGACATTTTGTAATATGAAAGCGTTTGTGGATTCTTTAATTGCTTTATTTCTTTACAAAATAACAAAGTACACTATAAGATCTATTTACTGTTGCCGATTTTAACCGCACGATATTCAAATTAAAAGTGACTTACTTATGGCCCATTAGCTTCTATATATACAATAAATACCAGAATCTACCCTAATTTTCTTAATTTGAAATCACAGGTAATTGAAAAATACTGTTATAAATATTAATAAATTAAAATAATAAATATTAATTCCAAGAACTATGTAAAATACCGTTGTATTTTAGTTCCATTACCTGCTCACCTAACGAAATGTTACGTATACCATATGTAAGGCTGGTTACATTACAATATTGGGTACCTGCGGTAAATTGACAATAAAATCTACATTTTTTAACCGATTTTTATGGTTTATGGCTTTTTTTATTTCCAAGATAAGTCAGAAAAAGCTTAAAATGTTGAATATTTGCCTTAAATTTTTTTTAATTCCATTTTTAATTTGAAAAATATTACGAATTTTGCACGAAAAAAAATTTTTTCCTCCATTAATTTCTAAATAACTCCAAAACGATAAGAGATAGAAAAACATTTTATTCCATAAATACAATTTTGTTACACATTTTTTGGTGTTTTATTTTTGAAAATCGGATGAGTGGTTCTCGAGTTAGAGGGAAATAAGTCTCCCTACCTGACTTATTTAGGGGGAAAAATTTGCCACGCCCATAAAAAAAATCCCGATCTGATGGAAAAAAACCGACAACGGATTTGAGTTTAGCGCGTCAAAATCCATATAGTCCACATAGTTTGATTAAATGGAGGATTTTGCTGCAGAGCAGTGTTATTAGTAGGTTTATACTGCTTGAATGTTGTTAATGTATAAATTAAAATATAATAACTGTATTTTTAAATAACCGTAATATGTTCAACGATTAAATATATTTACATGAGCATGTATTTTTTTTTCTCATTTACAGATATCGATGGGTAAAAAATGGTAAAAAGTTCGATTGGCAAGCTTACGATAATCGTATGCTACAGCAACCTGGACGTGGTACCTTAGTTATTACTTCACCAAAAGATGAAGATTTGGGTCAGTACCAATGTTTTGCTGAAAACGAATTCGGTATTGCGACATCGAATTCTGTGTTCGTCCGTAAGGCTGAATTGAATGCATTCAAAGATGAAGCTGCCAAAACCGTCGAAGCCAATGAAGGTGAACCCTTCTCACTGCAATGCGAAGCCCCTGACGGATGGCCAAAACCCACGGTCAATTGGTTGATACAGCAGTCTATCGATGGTAATATAAAGTCTATAAACAATTCTCGCATGACTTTGGATCCCGAAGGCACCTTGTGGTTCTCTAATGTAACACGTGAAGATGCAAGTGACGACTTCTACTATGCCTGTTCTGCGACTTCGGTGTTCCGTAGTGAGTACAAGATCGGTAATCGTGTCCTTTTGGATGTTAAGCAGACTGGCATTAGTGCTTCTCAAAACAAATTCCCACCCAAGAGACAGTATGTTACACGTAAGAATGAAGTTGCTCTAAGAGGTAAACGCACAGAGCTCTTCTGTATATTCGGAGGAACGCCTCTGCCGCAGACAGTGTGGAGAAAGAATGGCGGGCCAATTGAATGGAGCGATCGAATAACGCAGGGTCATTATGGTAAATCGCTAGTAATTCGTCATGTTAATTTTGATGATAATGGTACATATACGTGTGACGTATCCAACGGTGTGGGAAACGCTCAATCTTACTCGATAAATTTACAAATCAATGCCATTCCTTACTTTACCGTAGAGCCTGAAATGCAAAATGCTGCCGAAGATGAGACTGTCGAATTCCGTTGTGAAGCTGCTGGATCCCCTGAGCCCACAATTCAATGGATTCATAATGGTAAACCCATAAGTCAAGCTCCTCCTAATGCCAGACGTATTGTGGAAACCAATCGTATTATTTTACGTGACTTGCTTAAATCGGATACTGGTAACTACGGGTGTAACGCTACCAACTCTTTGGGCTATGTTTACAAAGATGTCTACTTGAATGTCTTGGCCTTGCCACCAGAGATCGAGGAGCCTCCTCGTAAAGAAGCCACTGTTGACGGTAAAAATGTGACTATGCGTTGTCGTGTATTTGGTGCTCCCAAGCCTCAAGTTAAATGGATTCGTAATGGTCTCGAATTGACTGGTGGTCGTTACACAGTATTGCCATCAGGAGATTTACAAATCCAGCAAGTTAGTTTCAATGATGCCGGTCAATATACCTGTCATGCAAAAAACAAATTTGGCGAGAAGACTGCAAATGGTTCTTTAATTGTTAAGGAACATACACGTATCACCCAAGAACCACAAAATTATGAAGTAGCAGCTGGGCAGTCGGCCACTTTTCGCTGTAATGAAGCTCACGATGATACTCTTAACTTAACAATTGAATGGTGGAAGGATTCCCAGCAAATCGATTTCGAAGCCGAAGCTCGTTTTGTTAAAACCAATGACAACTCTCTCACAATTCCCAAAACTATTGAATTAGATTCTGGTGAATACACATGTGTAGCCAGAACCGAGTTGGACGAAGCCTCGGCAAAGGCGAATCTTATTGTACAAGATGTTCCCAACGCGCCCCTTTTGTCTGGAGTCAAGTGTACAGAACGTCATGCTGAAGTTAACTGGGAACCTCAGGGCGACAATCGATCTCCGATTTTACATTATACTATACAATACAACACCTCCTTTACTCCAGCTTCCTGGGATGTGGCTTTTGAAAAGGTTCCCTCGACTGATTTCTCATTCACGGTAGATATGTCACCTTGGACGAATTACACTTTCCGTGTAATCGCCTTTAACAAAATTGGTGCCTCACCTCCATCTGGTCATAGTGAAACTTGCACAACACAACCCGATGTTCCCTACAAAAATCCCGACAATGTCGCTGGTCAGGGTACAGAACCTACCAATTTAGTAATTACTTGGACTCCCATGCCTGAACTAGAACACAATGCTCCCAATTTCCAATATCGTGTGTCATGGAAACGTGACATTTCGGCAGCTCCTTGGGAAAACAAGGATATTTATGATTGGAAACAAAATAGTTTGGTAATAACTGATCAACCCACATTTGTGCGTTATCGAATTAAAGTTGTTGCCATTAATGAACGGGGTGAAGCTAATGTTGCAGCTGAGACTATTACTGGTTATTCTGGAGAAGACCGTAAGTTAATTTTAACATATTTTTTTTTTTAAATTATATTGTTGTTTTTTTATTATTAGGTCCTTTGGAAGCTCCCACTAACTTCAGTATGATTCAAGTAACTGGAGCTACTTCAGCAATCTTAGGTTGGAACCCTGTCAGTGCCGAATCCATACGTGGTCACTTTAAGGGATACAAAATCCAAACCTGGACTGAAAAGGAGGGCGAAGAGGGTTTACGTGAAATCCACGTTAAGGGCGATTCAAACCAAGCCTTAGTTACGCAATTTAAACCGGATTCTAAGAATTTTGCTCGTGTTTTGGCCTACAATGGACGATTTAATGGACCTGCTAGTGCTATTATTGATTTTGATACACCCGAAGGCGTTCCATCTCCCGTAGAATCATTAGAAGCCTATCCTTTGGGCTCCTCAGCATTCTATTTGATCTGGAAAAAACCCTTAAATCCAAACGGCAAGCTAACTGGATACAAAATCTACTATGAGGAGGTAAAAGGCAGCTATGTTGGTGAAAGACGTGAATATGATCCTCATATTACTGATCCCAACGTGACAAGCATGAAAATGGCCGGTTTGAAACCAAATACCAAATATCGCATTTCCATTGCTGCGACCACAAAAGTTGGAGAAGGTTCAGAGTAAGTTTTTATATACAGAAGAGAAAACTTTGAAAATACATATAATTAATAAAACCGACGTCTTTGCTTTTTTGACAGACATTTTATTGAGAAGCGTACATTGTCAGAGGACTCTCAAGCACCTGCAGTTCCCTTCTTCGAATATCAGCAGCTGCCCTCTGACAATGGCTTGGCTAAATTTCGAGTAAATTGGAAACCTAATACCGAAGGTCATGCTGGTACCCACTTTTTCACTGAATACAGGTTTGAACTGCAATTCTAATTATCGAAGCTTTAAAGCATTATTTACTTATTTTTTTTAGAATTAAGGGTGAAACCGAATGGAATAAGGCACCTGAAGAGAAAAATCGTGATTACCAGGAAATAGCTGGCTTAGATCCCGATACCGTTTACGAATTCCGCGTGGTTGCTGTCGACGGTCACTTCATGACTGAAAGTGCCACACAAGAGGTTGACACCAATGGCGTCGATGGCCCTATTAAAGTTCCCAATGAAAATCTTGCAAATGCCGGCTGGTTTATCGGCATGATGTTGGCGTTAGCCATTATTATCATTCTGTTTATTATTATTTGCATTATTCGTCGTAACCGAGGCGGCAAGTACGATGTTCACGATCGTGAATTGGCCAATGGCAGACGAGACTATCCAGACGAGGGTGGTTTCCATGAATACTCACAGCCGTAAGTTAACAAGCATTTAGTAATAAGACGACAGTTCTGTATGCTTCCTTTTTTGAAGATAGTATTCGTTAAATTAAATTTAACAACTCTTTAGTTACTTGATATAATCAATTTTACTAAAAAAATTTAATTTTGTTTTGTTTATTAAAATAGTTTGGACAATAAGAGTGCTGGTCGTCAATCTGTTAGTTCAGCAAAGCCTGGCTTGGAAAGTGATACAGATTCAATGGCTGAATACGGTGATGGTGATACAGGTTTGTTTTCCAAAATATAAGTTCATATAATATCTGCATATATATAGTTCATACATTTATTTCCTATACATACGCACATACATTCAAAAACTTGCATATGTTATATTTGTAGTTTTTTTCAATTTTATTTTAATTTTTTATTCATAAATATATTTTTCTTTAATTTTTCTCTTATTTGCATTTATGTTGAAAATGAGCTCAGCAGGTGCACGTAAAGTTAATCAAACTTTACCCACTTTATCAGAACATATAGATGAGGCTTCATCGTATGGTGTTAAAAAATAATTAATTTTTTAAATTTTGTAAACATTGTAAGGTAAACTATTGGTTAAACATTTTGTTTGCATGTTAAGAAATTGTTAAAGTTCAGTTACGGCTTTACAAAAATAAAATAACACACATTTTTTGCTCTATTTTTAACTAACAGATTTGCAAATAATGAACTTCAGTTGAATTGTTGCTTACAGTTATTATCGGTTTATTTCAAAACATACATGCATACATATGTATGTATCAATCACTCAGTACAAGGATTCTCACAATAGTATCGTTTTTTGATGTTCTTAAGATATGTGTATATGTATATTAATATTTTTACTACTTTTGATATTTTTTAATCGTTTAACTTTAAGTTGAAAAAAAAAAAACATATATGAAAGCTCAACTATGTATGTTAATCACATCAATAAATCACAGTATTAATTTATATTAATATTCGTTTTAAAGTACATAGTTTTTAAAAATGCATTCCTTATGTGTTCAGCATTGTTGTACAACAAATAAACTTTTTACAAACAAAAACATTAGATAATATTTAACACTAATTGAATATACATAATTGTATACACTAATGCAGAGAATACTTTAAAAAAAAAATTGTTTGATTTCACAAAAAGGCCAATTTCTCGTCTCTATTTTGAATAAAATACAACATTAGTAAAACATATGAAATTAAAATTGTATTGTTTTACAAAATTTTTTTGTTTGAAATTACCAACAACAGTCATACAATACTGTAAACTGTGGCAATAATGCTAATGCAATAGAATATTACACGGGAGTTGTTAATTTAACAAATACATATGTATGTATGTACATATATTTTTTTATCGAGTATAAATACAATTTGAATAAAACTTAAAAAAAACAACTAATTCGGTTTGATAATTAATCTTTATGACAAACCAAAAATTTAATTTCTCCATTTAAAACTGTTCATTTATTGTCTGGCTTTGTCAGTTTATTTTCAGTCTTAAATAAATAATTTAAATAACACCTTTGCTTCGAAGCAGCATCATTGCACACACGCATTTAAATCATTAAAATGTCACTTTATATTTGCAATGTTTTTTTTTTATTATTTTAATAAACCAGCTCATTTTCATCATCATGCAAAAGAGTTCAAGCATTTTTGTTTTTACGCATTTAATTAATTAATTAATTGATTGTTTTTATTATTTTTTTTATGTTTTTCAATTATGTTTCTTGTGTTTAACATTCAACCACCTAAAAACCAATCAACCTTCACCAACCAACCAACCAACCAACCAACCAATTTAAATGTACAACACAACATGTTAAACCATCACAAAAAATAAAACTGCAACTATTTTGTGTCGCCGCATTTGTGTAACAAATATAGGATTGAATGAAGATGGTTCTTTTATAGGCCAATATGGACGTAAAGGACTTTGATTTAGTTTAAAATTTATTTAATAAAAATTCATTTTAAGAAAAACCACCAGGACCCGACCCCCTTTAAAAACAAACAGCAACACATACACGAGAAATGAATTATTAAACCACAATCATCACTCTCAAAATTAAATTATCATAATTATTATTAAAAGAAGAAAAAACTACTGCCAGCAGCTACATTTTTGTTTATGTTTAATTAATATACAACTCGAAATTTATATAAGAAACGAATAATCAATCATTGGATGTTGTAACGTCATATGTTTTATTACTCTTTGCAAATAATTGACGTATGTAATAATTGAATCTTAATTTTTACAACTTCATTTTTATTTTTTTATTATATTTTATTTTTATTATATTTTATTTTTATTATTTTTTTTTTTAATATGATTTTTCTGTTTATTTATATTTTCATTGTATAAGCGTTAAGTGTAACTATCATTTTTTGTTTTGTTCTTCCCTCCTTCCTTCATTAATGTAATGACGCTCTCTTATTTTATTTTTTATGTAATAAATATATAGTTTTTTTTTATAATAAAGCTTAACATTAATAATATTTTTTAGTTATTTAATGTAATGAAATACATATTTAAAAAAAAAATTAAACAAAAATATTTTGTAATGTTTTTTTTTTTTTTGTAAATTTAACTTAGTTAAGTTAAATTTGTACCTCTTTTCGTATTGAAGAATTAAAATATAAATAAAAAACACAAAACAAACAAAAATCGCTAAAACCAAAAATTTATTTCTTTTTTTAAGTAGTGCACTAGGCGAATTTATACAGGTGAAAGTATCAGTCCAGCTGATGGGGAAGCATTTCGTCTTGATTTAATTTATTTATGAAGGGATGGAAAATAAGATTTTGGTTTCAGTATTAAACAATTAACTTGAACGTAGTTTTTTAATAATAAATTACTGTTGCTTTTGCACCATTTATAATGTGTTTCACAAATATACATCCCTTTTTTAATTAAATTTTATTAAATTAAACATATCACAACAACTTTTCCATCCCTGATATACGAATTGCATTTGACAGAAAACATCCCCCAACAAGTTGCTTTGTCGTATCAATTCGCCGTTGCATATACCTGTATGAATATGCCTTGGTAGTGTAGTTTTGTTTGAAGAACATTTGAACTTTATTTTTTCTTAGCATTGCTTGTCGCTTCTTATTCAGGTAGTTATTTCTTTTTTATTTATATATTTTTTCACCTGTTTTATTCTTAATAAATATATATCATATATCATCTATATACATAAAAACATTTTAGGTGAATTTGAAAATCTAAATACATCATGATAAACAAATTATGTAAAAAAAAATGTGTTAACCTTGTCTTTCTTTAAATTTTGTTCAACTATTGTAGAAGAAAACTAGTTTTTGAGTTACTACCATTTTTTGAAACCAAAAATTATGTTAACAGAAATTTTTGCCAAGAAAACAAAGTACAACAACTCTAAAATAAAACAACTTAATAATTGTTTAATTAAACAAAAGCTCAAGTCGAAATAATCCTGTATAAAATTATAATGTATAAAAGATGCAAATATTTGTGTTGGGTTTTTGAAAATCTTTAAAACACTTAAAATAATAACCTTTTATTGACCGTCACAAAAATGAACACAACGTAATTATTTAAATGAAAGAGTACACGGTGTTAAGTGAATTTTTTGCAGTGAATACATATTGTTGTTAATTAATTTTTCGCAAAAAGTTAATATTGTCTTGTTGCTCTTGTTCAGTTAGTTGTCCTTCAAAGCAGAAAATGTCTAAATAAATTTTAAACATAAACACAGTATTTATAACCCCTTTTCCCTGACGTTGAGCATAGTCCTGGAAACCAGTTTGCCATAATATCCTATATTAAGTAGTCTTCCCAATTTCGATTTACCTATCCTAAATAAGCTGCTTGCCGCTATTTTCTTCACCCAATACTCTATTGGTATAGTGTCAGGCGCCCACTGAGGTGTACATCTCTTGGCGCTTGTGACACCAAGTGAAGCAAGTATAATTGACACGAAAGCCACTTTTCACCCTCTCCTGTGTATTTTCCTACCAAAAAACTAACTGTTTTGGACTACACCTAGATTTTAAGACTTACTAGGTAATTATAACTAACCCATTATGTATCGATCTTATAAACTCCTAGATCTTATATCTTCTGGCTAAGATAAAAAGATAATCAGGTGTGTGATGGACAACGATTGTTTTCAAAACGATCTTTCTGAAAAAGTGTAATGAATTTGATAGATTTTGAGAAACATTTTTAAAGCAATCTCATACTATTGTCTAAAAAACATGCTAATAGTGTCTCCCTAGTCGCTATTTTGCTCATATGACATCATTCAGCTCTAATCGCCTCTTATTTCAATGTTGTTTAAGACTCCCTCTACATCTGAGAACGCCACTAACGTATATTCTCTATCATGCAAGCTTTGTTCTATAAAATCTGCCACATCATGCAGCGCACTCCAATAAATCTACATTTAAGATAAGTATGATAATCCCTATTGATGACATGGAAATAAATATTTCTCAGTTTCTCTATGATCTTAACCAAAAAATACCACAAACTTATAAGTCTAAAATCCTTTGGCTTCGAGTTTCTTTCCTTATTGACCTTGGTTATACAAACTACTCTAACCTCCATTTCTTAGGTATTTATCTTCCAAGGAAATAGGCATCAGTAAGAGAAAATAATACGAAACGTTTTCAAGCATGGCTGGAATAATCTCATCCGAACCCAGGGATTTGTAGGCCTTAAACGTATTAACGGCTCATGCCACTTTATCCATCCCATATAGTGACCCAAAGCTGAACTCTATTAAGAGTACATCTCTAACATCCTCACAACCCATAAGCAATTCCAGAATTAGACTCTGTTATTTAAATACATCCAGGTACTTTAGGGTCTTCGGATAAAATCTTTCGTAGTTACAGACTAAACGTACTCGCAATACACCGCCCACAGGCACTTTTGTATTTTTTAAGATTCCCCTATACCTTTTGAAGCACACTCTGTAACTCTTCCGGTCGTCAGACTTTCCATAGCGACGGAGGGGAACTGTTTGTGACTAGTTCCTAAATTACTAGTTGGTAATTAAGATCGTCCACAATTGTACCAACCACTTTGACCATTGAAGTATTCCCCTTTTTTTGGACTACGGGAACCCATGGAATTCTAGGGCTATGTACAATATAATTTATAGAATCAGTCTGGCCCGTTGAGACCCCACATCTTAGACTAAGCCATATTCACATACGGGGACGTGCCCCATAGGAGAACTCTGAGCAAAGGCTCAACATTGACAGAATAAAAGAGTATTTTTAATTTCATAATGTTAACATCATTTCCAAATGTTTTTTACCTACAGCCAGAGTACAGAAATGCTCACATAGATCAGTCATATATGTACTGCGTGCGTTTTTTTTTTTACTGCCCCAACACATATGCATGTGTGGGCGACTATAAATAATTTTATGAGAATTTAAATTTTGAGCGTTTTTCATGAATGACATGAAAAATTTCTTTTATTTTTTTTACAGCACACTGTATTTGATGAAAAAATTTCCACTTTTTTCGGGAGTAGTATATCTATTTTTGGTGGTCATTCATATGTGTAAATTTTAAATCTCATACATGAGAAATAACAAGAATGTTTATATTTTACAGCTCATACATGAAAATTTTTTAACACTGGGCCAATTCAAAGTAGACTCTCATATTGTACTATGTCATATAATTCATATTAATATGACTAGTGACTTTGAACACCTTTTGTTAACAAATTATGTATTTAATATAAGAAAGAAGACAACGAGATGACGCTGTTAAAAATTGTATGTATACAGGAAAGAAAAAAATAGAAAATATTCTCTCTGAGAGGTGAGAAGCGAAGAAATTCTCTCTGAGAGACAGTATGGTTAAAAGTATAACATAAACAATTTCTTATACATAGGAAACAAATGTGTAAAGTCATATTATTTTTTTTGTATGGAAGTTACTAACAAAAATTTTATGCATGCATAAAATAATATGAAATAGTACAAATATGACTGATATGCAACACTTTGAATTGGCCCACTGTCTACAGATGATACCGTAAAAACTTAAAATTAATAAAAAAAAAAGAGTTTATTAAATCTATTTCGTGGAAAGCTTACACTCCAGAAATGAATAATTATCATTTTTATATCGATCGATATTTCTTTTCGCTGAATTTTCCTTTTCGTGAGAAACCAATAAGGTTTTAATTAATGTTGTTAACAGTACTGGAAGTAGTGAAAAAAATCAAAAATAATTCAAAAGAGTCTGTTTTAAAATTAAAAATTGAAAAAAGTCAACAAGTTTATAACTTCAAATTCAAATAATTAAACTTTTGAAAAATGTAGTCCGTTAATCCCACTATAGACGTATTTAAAAAACAGCTGAATTGTTTCTTTCATCACTTAACTTTACCTATGCATGTACATATGTATATAAAAAATAGTCTTTTTTCCTCCGCGAATGTTAAGTGTCAAACTTCGCTAAATACATACATACATATATTTAATTTAAACAGATAAATTCTCTCCGAACTGCGATTATATAAAATATTTACGTTTTATCAAAATACATTCTTAAATATGTACAAATGAATGTAATTATAATAAGATATTTGTTATTTTCTTTATAAAGGTCAATTTACTGAAGATGGCTCTTTTATTGGACAATATGTGCCAGGTAAATTACAGCCTCCTGTTAGTCCACAACCAATAAATAGTACTCCAGCAGCACATACACCTACAGTGCCACCAGCTCCAATACAACATAATGCCGCAGCCAATACTCCAAATACTACAGCAGCAGTTGCCACATACGTCTAAATGTAATTCCTAAAATTGTTTCTTTTATATTATAAGAAATAAACCTACAAAACAATGCGCAATTTCACCAATAATAATTCAAAATACAATTTTTATTTAAACAAACACTAATATGCTTTCAAAGTAAGCTTAAATATAATTTTTAATTTTCTCAAATATGTATACTTATTTGGCAATTTTTTTTTCGAAATAACGAGCTTTTTTAAGATATTTTATTAAAAAAAAAAAAGAAAGTGTATACATGCATAAATACAAAATATTCTAAATTTTTAGTGTGTAAATCTTTCCAAAAGCCTTTAACGAAATTTATTAAAAAAATAATAATAAAAATAATAAAAATAAAATGTATAAAACAAATATATAAGTAATTAAAATTAAGTTTATAAGAGTACGTACATATTACCACAAATGCGTGTGTGTTTCAAATTCTGTCTATAAGTGTATTGATAACAAGTGGCTAAAGTGCATAAATATATTTATTTTTATAATATCTTTAAGCACAAAAAATAATCTCAATATGTTTTTGCAATGTCTACTACCTTTGATCTTTAGTTTTACGTTTGATCTATGTAATTATTTTTTATGTGTAAGAAATATTTGAATAAATGTATGTATATTGTATATGTAAGTTGATTAATAAACATTAACATATTGTATAAAATACATAATATGTTTATAATCTTAAAAGAATATACTTTATAAAATAAAGAGTCCGATTCAGAAATAAGGGCGAAACATTAATTTTGATATTTTGTATAAAAAGAAAGCATTTAAAAAAAACAAAATGTCAAAAAATAATAATATTTTGTCCGTTTTTTCTCAATTACGCCTTACGTATGGAATAATTTATAGTGTTCAATTGATTTTTATTTTTGACAAAAATATTACAATTACAATTACTTGATATTTTATATTGTCTCTATGAATTTATTTTAAGTACGTAGGTATGTATGTATTTTGTGTTCATTTCTCAATATTTGTTAAAAAGAAGAAATCCTTCAATATATTAAACGACTAGTTTGGACGTCTACTTACGAAAACACAAATTTTTTAAATTCTAAAAATATATAAACTTTTTTGTATGCATACATATGTTTTTAGAAAACCAAATTAGATAATTTTTCAATTAAACTAAGTATATGAAAGATCACTGCATTAATTGTATACACATATAAATATGAAAAACAACGTTTTTATAAAGAGAAAATCAAAAGAGCTAAAATTAAATACTTAAATATCGACTCCTGTGCGCGAAATTATCGAATGTTACAAAAACAAAATTTTACAGGAGAGCGTTTTTACATATTACTTTTAAATAAAGAAAAACGTAAATAACACTGCTACATACGATAAAATGTAGACAGTGTGATCTCCATAACTAAAACAGTTATCGCTATAATATTTTATCAGCAGATGGATTAAAAAATTCGATTTCTAAAAAAAACGTAACATACGCACAGGGTTCGATATTATTTAACAAATAATTCTCCCTTTGTATTGCATTTGACCTAATATTATTTTATGCAACTTTTTTTTTTTTTTTACTTACATCAGAATAATTTCGTTTCTGTGAAACTAAAGAGCTGTCGATGTCTCAATAAAAATAATAAAATAACTTCAATTTAATTTATTTGAAAAGATTCGTTTATTAAAAATTAAATATAAAAACAAACTTAACTTGGATCCTAAGAAAACAGCGGCCTTTAGTTATAAAACTTGTTTTATTCACACTTAATTATTTAAAATATATTTTATTCACTCCACCAATTAATCAAATAATGAGGCCTGGTCGTCAATTCTTGTTCTGTGAAACTATGAAACGTAATTGTAATGTAATAATGGTGTCACTACAACTTTTACTTACTTTTCATATGATAGTTTTATAGAACGAAAACTAAGCCACTGTTCGTAAGTTCAAAACTGCGTTGCATGCATCACTACTGTAAATTCAAAACAGAAAATAATATAATCAACTACATAAGATTTATACTAATTTGCTTTCTTCCAACTTTTAGCATACAACTGTTTTTAATGGACAAAAGTGCTGTATACTTTTACAAAGTGCAAATATTATGATACAGTTCTGTAATGCATTTACGAACAGGGCCATTTTAACTTATAGTTGTTACCACAGTTCAGATCAGCGACTCAATTCTGTTTTGTGAAATGAAAAGTTTTTACGTATGGTGCCAACATATCTTTTGCTGTATGAAAACTTTATAAGAGGGAATTTTTAAAAGATTCCTAATTTTAAAAGTAAGAAGAATTTCTTAAACATTCTTATACTAGTTCGTTGATATAAAAACAAGAAAATTAACCCCGTGTATGTTTACCCGATTTTATTGTACACTTCCTTAAGTGTAACTGTTTGTATTCAAGGAACAAATTTATTTAAAATCGAATATTTTACTTGAATTCGGAATACAGAACAGAAAAGATTGGCAACTCATTTAAAATACAATTATCTATATTTAGGATCACATGAAAAAGTTATATATATTTAATTGTTAATTTATGGCAGCTTTTGAGTTTTTAATTATTTTTTTTTTTAATTTTATGATATTTTATAATTCGTCCAGTAGTATAATTAAGCAAAACACAAGCAAATAAATGAAAAATACAGTTTTATAATTTGTTATTTTACTTTAACAATGCATAATTAAAAAATAAGTTAAAGAAAACACACACACACAAATCAATTTATTAAGAAAAATAATGTTAATGTACAAGTTAAATAAAAACAAATAAATTTTACTAAAAAAAAATAAAATTAATTATTAATTTTTTTTTATAAATTTTCTGTTGCCAGTTTGCAATTTGTTTTTATATAAATTTGTTTTGTTATTAAACTTAAACGAAAATAAATTATTTAGCGTGTTTGCTTTATTATAGATTCAAATTAATTAATTACAGGGTTGCTTAGTAAAAATTTATGTAGACTTTATTGAAAATATAAAACTAATAAACACCATTGATTGTTTTTGTCTTATTTTCCAGTAGAATTTGACTTACATATATTTAACACACATAATTACTTAACAAAAACAATTTATACGAAAGTAAAATGTAATGAAATAAAAAAAAAACTATTTTGCTAAAAAAAAACTCAAAATCAACCTTAATATCCTTCTTTCCTTCCACATATAATAAACAACCTGCACGCATATCCCAACGAATGAATATACATACATAAAAATGAGAATAAAAAAAAGAGGGACGTATTCAAATTCAAAATTTACTACGATTTATAAAGAAAATATAACCAATATAATTATTACAGAATAAATAAACACTTTGATTCAGAAACAATTAATTAAATGTTAGTAAATCAAAAATCTATTTATTAGAGATGGGTAATTTATTGAAATAAAAACTATTCATGTCATATTCATCTATTGCTCTTATTAAATAACTTTAGCTTAAATGTGTAAAGAAACAACGATACAAATGTGAAAGTAAAAAAAATTAAAAAATAGTTAAACAAATGTTTGTGATTTGTCAAAAATAGTCAATGAAGGATGAATATTTTAGCAGAAAAACCCCAAAGTTTAATAAACAATTTTAAACTAAATTTTAAATAAATGTATGAACAACATGTCTTAACGAATATAACACAAACTATCACAATTTTCACTGCCATAAATTTTTGATATACTTCACACACAAACAATTAGGGAATTAAATTGTTAATTTCAAAACATTAGAACATTTCATGTATGGACATGTAAGAACTCTTAATCTAACAGTTACATCCCTTTTAATTACACTAAAATTTCATAGTAGGTACATATTTAAATGTCAAGATAACCGGGATTTTATCCACTTTTTTGTTTCGTATGTAATATTAATTTTTTTACTTATAAAAATATTATAAACATAATATTGTATTGGGAAATATTTAATGAAAATGTTTTTTAGCAAAAAAAAAGAAAACAAAAGTATTTATATAATATTTTAACACTATTTACGAAAATAGTAAATAAATACATTAAAACACACAAAATGAAAAAGTGTACGAATAACAGTGATTAACAAAAGTTTAAAAGTATATATTCTAATAAATAAAGCTAATAAAAATATAATGAAAACAAATTGTGTACCTTTTTTCAAGTTAATGTACGTTGCGCTTCTCTATTTAGTTTTTTACCTAAAAAAATATAAATTTTTTAATATTTTTTTAGATTTCTATTAAATGTTGCATTACTTATTACTCATACCTACAATCATACCTGTCGTAAATAGTTTTTTATACGAAAAGTTCTCTCGTTTCCTAAAATATCGTAAATAAAATCCTCAAAAAATGTTGACGCCAACAAATACCCTTATCGTAAATGATTTTTCCCCTCGAAATTTTTCCTTGAAGGCATTCAATTTTCTAAATAGCAGTGTTTAATACTGTTATAAAACTCACTACACAGCATACACCAAATGAAGTAAGTAATTGGAATAGAGTAAAACGTCATTAAATAATCTTGCATTCAATTATACATACATATATGATTATTTTTTTACACTACACAGCATAGCAATAGAAATAAAAGGCTGTTCACTAATTTGAAATCGATTTAAAGAAAATTAAATTCATTTATTAAGTGTTTTTATATTAATACATTTGATTAAGATGAATTGATTATACCGATAAAGAGTACTGATGATGAAATCGTTGCTGATTTCGAAAATGCATTCCACTCGGCTAATCGGAAATAATTTAGAAAGAATATTCCTAAAAATGGTTGCAATTTAATTAAATTTGAATTATAAAATTAAATAAAAAAAGAATAAATGAACTTAAGCCAAAATAAAAATGATTCACATTGAAAATTTAATATAAATATTATTTATTAAATACATACATATGTATGTATTTTTTTTTTAGAATGAGAAACAAATGGACAGTCGGACATAGCTACATCTTCATAAAATGAAACCCCGATTCAGAATATATAAATACCTTATGGGGTATTAAATGGATATTTCTATGTATTGCAAACGTAATGATAAAATGAATACACTCCCACTATTTTTTTGGTGGTGGGTACAAAAAAAAAGAGAGTTAAATTTATCTTTCGTGTGCAGCCGTCTGATTAAATCCACCCTGAATATGTAGGATGTTATTAATTTTGAACTAAGGCTTTCAGAAAGGTGATTTTGTGTCATTGTTGCAGTTTTTAGGAGTATTTACAACAGGGAGAAAAAGCATTTATTTCTGTTTAATTAAAAATATATTTATTCAAAAGTAAGTAAAATTATATTTTTATAATTTTTTGAAAAAGTGCCAAAATTTTATTGAGCGTGCCATGGTGCCATTTAACAACCAATAGTGCAAAGTCGATTGTGCAACTTTTTTTTTTTTTTTTTTTTTAAATATTTATTTACAATTATTCAAAATATATGGCCTCAGCGACAAAGGGCATTGATGAGGCAAGCTGGCAAAAGGAATACCACAAATAACTTTCATTATATTTTAAACAATTTTTAGTATGTATAATAATAATAATATAACATAGAGCAGAAAAAAAGTGTAAAGCGAGAGCATGGTGATAGCGTAAAGGAGAGTATTTTTTGTCTCTCTTTTTTATATATGGAGTTCGACAAAAATTTTAATTTAAATTGCAAGGTTTTAAAACCATAAGGCCAGGGTATCCCACGATTGTTCAGTATCCGTAAGTCGACCTATACCTTCATATAGGAAGTCGGAGCTGAACGCTAAAAATATTATTCTTAAAAGTTTTGCAGAGGTTAATTGAGACTCCGGGTAACTGTACATCGGTACTGCTAACTGACGCCACGCAATTAAACAATACGAGAGTGAGACGCAAAACTCTCGAAGTCAGATGGAAAGATACGGCCTGATTGTCTTGATTCTACAACGACAATGACGCGCGATCTCTTGGAAAAAAATAATCAGCTGGGCTGGCACCGCCACCTGTATAAGTGTACCCTGAGCGAAAGTAGACTGCAAAATAAGAAATTAGTATTGAATGGAATATTTTTTTAGCGATTCCACTTAGTGCGATAGAGTTTTTACATTAGTTGGTTGGGTTATATTATTTTCTGAAAGCTTATAAATAGAGAAGTTGATTAAGCCCTGTCCGTCTGCCCGTGTGTTGGTAGAAGTCTAATTTTAGAATCATAGAATACAGATAACTACGTAAAAATTTAAAATCGAGGATGGCGTCGGAAATAATAAAGAAAAATATCGTATAACATGAAATTTAGGTTAAGCTACGATGTGGGATTATACCTATGCAAATGATGGTGAAGGGTATTATCAGATTCCCACTGGCCGAATATAGCACTCTTACTTTTTTTAATTGGATACAGTTTTCAATATATAAAATTACCAAAAATTAAGAAACCCAGGCAGAAAAACGAGACTGTGACACAAAATTTTAACTCTTTCTTAAACTAAGTTCATAAAGGCCATTGTAAAAACTTGACATTAGTTTAAGGTAGGAATTTCTATGACAGGTAAACAGTTATCCATTATTGCAACTTCACTTTAATCTAAAATTGCGGTAACTTAAAGTCAATTTACGGACTTATTTTTCGAGTGCTTTGCTGATGTTGAAAGTATATACATCATCTGGCATCTCTGCCTCAAACCGTGAACATCGTGTTTATTTTTTACTCCAAATTGTTAAACCAATTTTATATATTAAAAAGTCAATTAAAATAAAATTTTAAGTGATTGTGTATTTCTGACAATGTTGTCGCAAAAAAGAAAGAAACTCTGGGGTAATAACCCAAAATTTAAAGTGCCAAAAATATCCGACGTAAATAGCAGCAGTGCAAATAGATTTCATCTACTTGCAAATGAAGAAGAAGAAGAACATGATACCCACAAGGAGAAAATACCACCAATTGTAGTGGACTCTGTCCATAGTTTTTCATCAGTTTTTGGACTAATTGGAGACAGGTATATGTTTAAAAGAATGTCCATTGGAACAAAAATAATATCAAGCTCAAGGATACTGTATAACGAGGCCTTAAATGTACTAAGAACTAAGAAGTACCAATTTTACACGCATGAAATAAAAGATGCAAAAACGTTTAAATTAGTGTTGTTTGGTCTTATTCAAATGGATACTAAGATAATTTGTGATGAATTTAACAACTCACACAATATAAATCCGGTAAGTGTAAAGGAAATCACCACGAAAAGATCAACCGCAGATGATACGCTATATCTTATTGAATTCGATCGTCAACAAGTGTCGAAGAGGGATATACTTAAAATAAGATATTTTAGTAATATTGCCGTTTACTGGAGAAGACCACTCAAGGGTAGCAAAGGCCCTACTCAATGCACCAAATGCTCTATGTATGGTCACGGTTCTAGGAACTGTAACAGAGTAGTAGTGTGTGCAGCCTGTGCGGGTAATCACGAATTTGCAGATTGTCAATTAAATAAAGCCGCTAATAGTGAGAACATTATCTACAAATGTTACAACTGTGCTAGGAGGAATTTTAAAAATGTAAAGCACAGAGCGGACGACCCGAAATGCCCGTGTCGTCAGGAATACCTGGAGATTCGTCAACGCACCACATCCAGAAATAAAGTACCACAAAGAACTAATATGCTGAACTTTAACTCCGATGAAGTTAATTTTCCCCAACTGCCTGGTAAGGAACATCAAAATTATACACGTGACTCTGGTGCTAAAAGTAATGTACTGTACTCTGATGTAACAAGAAGTAAGACCCTTGTTAACAGAAATGAAGATGATATTTCTAATGAGAAATTGATGCAAATATTTTTTGATGCTGTCGATGCACTTCAAAGGTGCCAAAACAAGTACGACAAGCTACGAGTGCTGGGGATGATGCTTCAACATGCAATATAAATCAACAGTTAGTCACAATGTTCATGTTATGCACTGGAATGCTCAAGGCATAACGACTGAGTCAGCAGCTTCACAGCTGGAAAAATTTTTATTTGACAAGGAAGTCGATATTCTCCTTGTCAATGAGACATTTTTGAAACCCCACCATAAATTTAAACTTGGAGGCTACAAAATTTATAGAGAGGATCGACCAACTCATGGTGGCGGTGTACTCATCGCAGTAAAATACAATGTTGAACATGAAATATTACCAACTATAAATACAAGTGTGGCTGAAAATATTTCGGTTCGAGTAATAATAAATAGGCGCCCTGTGATTTTTACATCTGCGTACAATCCGGTTCATACTATAAATTTTAAAACTGATATGGATGCTTTAACTAGACGGTCAAATGACTTCTTTTTATTTGGTGATTTAAACGCACAACATACGCACTGGAATTGTTTTTCAAACAATATTGCTGGTAATGAGCTTTATAGCCATAGTCTTCAATCAAACTACTACATTTATTACTCAAATGCATTTACTCGCTTTGGACAAAATATTAATCCAGTACAGCCCTCTACAGTAGACATCCTTTTAACTAACTCTTGTCTTCCTTTTTCAACCTTGGAAACACATCCAAATATGTTGCAGTCGGACCATGTACCACTATCTTGCGTCATTTATGGAGAGGTACAAAATAGCATTTTGATGCTACCCTTGTATAATCGAGCCGATTGGTCATCAATAAAAAACTTCGTTGAAAGTGAAATAATATTACAAGAGATTGATCAAAATATTACAAACACAGGTAATCTAGATTTAGCATTAAGTAAACTAATATCCATTGTAAAAGAAGCTACTAATAAAATACCAGTTGGTCATAGAAACCCCTTCCAACGTGAAATTTCAGAAATTAGTAAAATGCTTATTTCACAGAGAAACAAATATAGACGTAAATTTCAAAGATGTAGGGATAGTAATTTTAAAATGCAATTAAACTGTATCTTAAGGCAGCTAAATAGGCTTATTGACTATCACCTAAATAAAGACAGAAATGATTCTTGGTCGAAATTCATATCAAATCTGCCTACCGGCTCTAAAAAGTTTTGGAAATTAACAAAAACTTTTAAAGGAAAAAACTCCACATTGTCTAAACTTCATCTAAATGGAACAATTTTAAATTCTGACGTCGAAAAGGCAAATGCAATAGCTGACGTATTTGCCAGTTCACATACTATTACTTTTAACAATCCATCCCCCATGGAATCGGTTGTATCAAGATACATTAATGACCTTAATCAAACTCTTACCGATGATACAAGTATTGAACTTACAAATTTGTCTGAAGTCAAATCGTTTGTCCATTTGTTAAAAAATAATAAATCCCCTGGTTTAGATGGGATTAACAGCATAGTTCTTAAAAATATGCCCGATTACTTTTTTGAAATTTTAAGTAAATTATTTAACTTTTGTTTAAGCAATGGGTACTTCCCACTCGTTTTTAAAATGGCTAAGGTAATTCCAATCCACAAATCTGGAAAGGATCCTAAATTACCCTCCAGCTATAGACCAATTAGTATTCTAAGCCTATTAGATAAGGTGTTCGAGAAAATTATTCACACCAGGATTTTAGATTTTTCAAATTACAATAATATTATAAATCAAGAACAATTTGGCTTTCGAAAAGAGCACTCCACTGTACATCAACTTAATAGAGTTGTAAACTTTATTGAATGTAATAAAAGTAATCGGAAAAGTACTGGAGTCGTTTTTCTTGATATCGAAAAAGCTTTTGACTCAATCTGGCATGATGGACTAGTGTATAAATTAAATACGTTGCATTTTCCAAATTATCTACAAAAACTTATCAAAAGCTTTTTAGATAAACGTACGTTTGTTGTATCTGTCAATAACAAATTTTCTAGTGAAAGGCAAATACCTGCGGGCTTGCCACAAGGATCAGTATTATCCCCTACACTATACTCGATATATACATCCGATGTTACTTTAAGAAGAGACCATGATGCGGCTTTTTACGCGGATGATAGCGCCTTTATTTGTTGCGGTAAAGTGTCGAATGCGATAATTAGGAGAATGGAAAATAATCTTAAATTAATTCGTAAATACTATGACAAATGGAAAATAAAAGTCAATGACGATAAAACTCAAGCAATTATATTTCCATTCAACAAATCGCGAAAACGCTTTCCTACTAGATATTTATCGTCTAGGGGAACAATAATTCCATTGAGCAACGAAATTAAATATTTAGGAGTTATCCTTGACAAAAAACTTTTATTTAAACAGCATGTTAATTACATTTGTGAGAAGGCAATTAAGTGTAGCCGTGCCTTATACCCCTTAATTAGCCGAAGATCTAAACTTAATATAAAGAACAAGGTACTTATTTACAAAATGTGTATTCGACCGATTATGACCTATGGTTGTCAAATCTGGTCACAAAAGGCTGCTAAAACGCATACAAAAAAATTGCAAATCATTCAAAATAAAAACTTAAAAATAATACACAATCTACCTTTTAGATATCCAACTTATCTTCTACACAGAAACTTTAACTTTAAAATGTTTAATTCATTGACAAGGGAACTGACGCTGTCATTTAATGAAAAATGCAGAAGGTCAAATTTTGAAATAATAAGAAATTTGCTGAACAACCACTGAGGGTCTTTTGTTTAAAAGACACATTTCAGTGATTGTTCTAAAATCTCTTATGACTTTTAAGTTGATACGAGGTTTTTTATGAACAACTTTTCCTTTAAACTGTGATATTAGTAGTTTCTTTATTTAATTAATCAGATGTTAATTGTTGTAATACTATATGTAAATTCTCATAACTCTGTTAACGATATTGATAAAATTAATAAGTTTTAATAAATAAATATAAAAAAAAAAAAAAAAAAAAAAAAAAAGTATATACATATATGTATGTATTTTAAAAAAACTTTATGAATGAATTATGTTTAGCAAAGACTCCAACAACTCATAATGGCAAGGATAAGAACCAGTACACGATCATATGGAGGCGTTGTGTTGTTGTTCCTATGCAATAACAGATGGCATCCTATCATTCTGTATATTTGTTTTGTCTTTTACTGCCTTCGTAGTTCTTCAACTTTTATATAGTGGTATATGTACATATGTATTTTTAAGTAATATATAAATATGTATATAAAATTTCACAAACAAGCTTATTGCGGATGAACTAGCAAAAATAAAACTCTTTAATTTTGAAGACTACTCCAGAAGTTGTAATAACGTGGAGGAAGTTAAGTCGCTATAAAATCTTCTGTCACTGTCTCGCTATAGTAGAGGTTGGAATCTTTTGTCTAGGCGTAAGCTTCGACCACGACTTTGCAAGTTTATCTCACTAGGATGTTAGAAGCATACATTTATTTCTCCGTTCAATTGATAGTTTTTAGTGAAACCCCGTTATAAGGTGTGTTATGTGCACGAGACATCCCACGTTTAAAGTAGCAAAGAGTGAATAACTATGGACCTAAATAAAATGTTTTTTGCGGCCATCTGCCTGTTTAACCAAACAAAATTTGTTTTGCTATGTAGGTACATATCGATAATCACAAGTACAAAGGCATTAACTTTAACGAAATTAAGCTTTTCAGTGTTTCCAATACACAATAAATACACCTCGACACAAAAATTTAACAAACATTTAGTGAATTCACAAATTTTCCTATTTGTCGTTCTCTTAAAATTTAAAAAAAGAACAATACAATATTTTTCAAAAATTATTAATTTTTATAAATTATGTCTTTTACTTGTAGCAAGGCATATTTATTCAAATAAATATGCCTTGACTTGTAGTTAAAAAAATTAAAAGTGGTTAAATAAAACATTTTGGTTTCATAAATTGTCATTTAAGGATGAAATTAAATATTTAATTTTAATAACAGCATGTTATTTGCAAGAAGAAAATTAATTAAGTGTAGCAGCGACCTATACCGATTGATTAGCTTAAGATTTAATCTTAATATAAGGAACAAGGTAAAAAAGTGTTTTCGCCCAACTATGAGCTATGGTTGTCAGGCATAGAAAAAATTGCAAAATATTAAAAATTTGAAAATAACACACAATCTTCCTTTTAACTTCTACATAGAAACTTTAACTTCAAAATGTTTAATTCATTGACTAGGGAACTGACTTTGTAATTTAAGGAGAAACGCAGAACGTACAATTTTTAAATAAAAATAGTTTTGCTGAACAACTACTAAGCGTCTTTTGTTTAAGACTGATTCTAGTGATTGTTTTAAAATCTAAGATGATACAAGGTTTTTTGTGACCAAATTTTCCTTAAAATTGTGATATTAGTAGTTTCTTTATTAAATTAATAAGATGTTAAGATATATGGTTGTAACTAAACATAATATTAGACATTACTCCATTAAAACCACATTACATTTTAATTCTTTTTAAAAAGGAATGTTTGAAAACATTTAATATATTATATAGATATATATATTTGCACAATATCTTAGATTTTTTACATAACTACAATACAATTTACTAACAATATGTTTACAATTTATAGAATATGATGATATTAATAGTGTATTATTTAATTACCGATGACAACGAAAACTTACAATACCAAATCGTGGTTTCATCTAAAAAATTTTAAATCAATTAAGAAATAAACATAACAAAATACTTAAATAAATATTTTTAATATTATGAATTTAAAAAATTGGGATATAGTTGTCAATTTTTGCGCGATGTTTTTGTGCAACACACTCAGCAATCCATACAATGTTGCGGCATTCTTGTTCCTTTAATTTAAGATAGGCATAGAATACACCAAAGTGAAATTGTTGCAAAAAAGCATAAACATTTAATTTAACTTCATGTTCGAAAAATTTATCTTCCAAAGTTTTATCCCCGGGATTAGTGCCAGAGCCATCGAACAAGGCAGCATATTCCGCATAATATTCAGCTACAGTTTTTACTTGTTCATAGTCATCTGCACGTGCTAAAGCGGCTAAACCATCTGGGTTCATTTTACCGCAACGAGGATACAATTTAGCACGATCGTCTTTAGACAATTCAGTGCCAAAAGAATTAATAGTTATGATAATAGCACGACGGTCCGCTTCAAACTAAAAATTTCAGTATTGAAATTAAAAAATTTGTCACTAAAAACAGACCCGTATTACTTACTGCCAAAATTTCACACATAACGTCAGCTGTGGAGCCACCCATTTTCTGACAGAAATCGTAAAATGCTTCTAAGTAAGCCTTGTACAAAGTGTTGCGAATAATTTCAATGTTCATTTCATCCAAATCTTGTTCAGAAATGCAATCAACGAAGAAGGGAGCCAATGGGGTATCAACTAAAACCGCATTGTATAATTCAGCTGGAGTAGCAGCTACATGAATAGCTTCCATTTGTTCAAAACTACCCAAGGGGTGACATTTAGGAATAAGTTCCGATATGGGACGTTGATGTAGGGTACCGGTTATCAACAAAATAATATTGTCAATCATATAACCATAGGTGATAAAATCCAAGAAGCTAGCCAAAGGTTCGACTGCGTGATTTCGCATATGTTGAAACTCAATGACCAACTTTTCACGTAACTTATCATCAATGACGGACACCGACAAAGGTGATGGTTCATTGGCTAAGAAACTTCCATAATCAGTACCTTGTAAATGTAATTTTAAATCTAAAAAAAAATAATTTGTAATATTGTAAAAACAAAATAATGTGAAAATCACAAGACTAAAATTTTAATAAATATACTATAAGTATTTTCTTCTCTTTTACTCTCATCAAAAATATGTACACATTCAACTTCTTTTAGCAAAACGTATATCACATGACGACCTTGTAGTTTTTTTTTTAAATAACAATCCTTCCAAGATTTAGAATTATATTTGTTTTTTAGTCTTAACTTACCTTCCAATGTTTCACATTGCACCAGATTTAAGTAGTCGGATTGTTTTAAAATACCACATTTGAAGCCACGACACAAACCTTCCAAGTATCCACCATCAATGTTGAACATGAATCCTGATCCAGTCATTTTGTTTTCTTTTTAGATTTTTTAAAATCACCAAAATTTATTTAGGTTTTATACTTTAATTAAAAAAAGTAGCAGTTTTGAATATATGAAAGATTACTTTCCTTTCAAACTTGGAATATTGCGAGAAAAATCAAATTCCTTAATTCTTTTCTTTTATCGATCTGTCATATGACTGATTGCCTTCCTCTTTTCTCATAGTATTCACAATAACACAAAAGTGCTTTCAAGTTCACGTTTTATTTTAATTACCAATAATGCCAGGTTGATTAAAATAATTATTTTTATAAGTTTTGACCAAGGGCTCAATTCTCGTTCTGCGAAACTAAAATTTTTGTATAGCAAAGGGTATGGTGACACCATATGAAATGACAAACAATTTTTATTTCACAGTTTCACAGAACGAGAATTGATCCCTTACTGGCTTTTCATATCAAAGTTCCATTTAACAAAAACTGGCAGTCTAGTTCTATGGAACTGTGAAATGAACTCTTTTTGTATATCATATCATATGGTGTCACTGTACATTTTACTGTACAAAAACTTTTATTTTCATAGTAAATGGTATAGTGGCCCATTTAATATGACACATAAAAACATTTCATCATCATATCACAGTTTCACAGAACGAGAACTGAGCGCCTGGAAGAACAATTTTTGCTTGATGAAACTGTGATATGAAAAGTTTTTGTTTGTCATGTCATATGGTGTCGCAAAACCTTTTATTGTATTAATAATTTTTATTTCACAGAACAAATATTAATCCCCAGGTATAGTTTGGATTTAGCATATATGACACCCTAAAAAATTACACAGTTTTACACAAGAAGGATTGGTTCACAGTATGCAGTTCTGACTAAATTTCAAAAATCAGATTTGAAAAATGTTCAAGAAACTTTTCGTTTGCTAGGTTGTAGCTGAAAAGATATGTTAATAGAATTTAAACATTTCTATCTTACTATACTAATTGGAAACTTAAACTTTACAGATTAATATTCTGACAATTGATTGGACATGAAATTTTTGAAATATCGTCTTTTATTTAATATTCGTTATTTTAAAATTATTTTGTAAATTTTGCTTTGTTCTTAGCGATTGTTTTTTCAAGTAGATATAAATGAAAAGTGTTGTGCATAACTAAAATAACTAAAAAATCAATTTTTGTTATAAGTGGTTTTATTTGATGAAAATGTTAAAAAATGGAATTAAAAGTTCCAGACTATTTTTAATATAGAGTAGACTAATAATTACTATATTTTTGGGAAATGCTCCTATAATTTTTCAAAAATACTTATTAATTTGAATGAAGGTTAACTGATGATCTGAGATAATCAGAGCCTTATTGGCTCGATTGTTTATTTGGTTCCCAATAAATAATTCAATATAAAATGCTTTTTGTTAAAAGATGTAACCTTAACCACTTCATACATTAAAAACGAAATAAAAATTGTGTTATTTTTCTATGAGACTTGATACAGTTGTGTATTATATCAAATTAGAATTTAAAGAAATATTTGTTCTTAAATTTATGAAGCTGGTAACCTCTTTTTAAATAAAACTTGGCACACTTTTTAATTTAAAAACAGATATGTTGTTTCTATTAATCTTCATAAACAGCTGTCAAGTTAGAAGGAAACAGAGTTTAATATCTCTCATTTGAAATATGAAAGAATAAGTGAACTGGCCATACAAACTATATTCCTCATTAAAATTACATATTTAACTTGATTTGTCATTTCAACGAACAACGAGAAGAAAAACGGAATTTCTAATCGTGTGAAATATAAATAAATTCTTTTACAAATATAATATAAACTCATTAAAATAATAATAATAGTATACAAAAATGAATTAGCCTCCAAGTTATAACGTTGAAAAAAGGGAGAAAAAATAATAGAAATAAAAGCTCAGCAAATGAACAAAAAGCAGTTGTGATTACGCATTTGGTCAAAAATAAATAAAACCACAAAGAGAAAGAAAAAAAAAGAAACGAAAACTCCCAATTGGACTTGAAAAACACCAAAAACAGATTAGAAGAAGGAAGAAAACGGTTGAAACACAAAAAGGCAGTAATAGCGGTAGTATAACCAAATTTATTAATTGGGGAACGTAGCGGCTAAATATAAAATAATTTTCACCAACTTTAGTCATCTCCATATAAAAGATTGTAGTACGAAACAAAAATACTTTAAAAATTGTGTAAACATTTTAGATAAAAAGATATAAGACTAGAAAAACACATAAGTTAAGGCGTTAAGTTAAAACTGAAGAAAAATTGTTTGTGCAAAAAAAAAAAAAATTGTGTAAAATTAAACTTGCTGCAATAAACAGCATTCTTCCAACTATCCAACATCCATTATCGCCGTCTTTAATTGTTGAAGATGGCGTTGGACATGGGAATACAAGTAAATGGCAGCAATGCGCTGACATCATCCTTCACGGCTAAGAAAAAGGATGCTGGTAATGCTGATAAAGAAAATCTTTGGTAAGTAGCGTTAAGGAACTAATGTTAAAAACAAATGTCAAAAGTATAATTTATAGGGAAAGCAGATATGATTATTAATATTAGTAAGAATAAATATAATTAATTTCGTAAATGTGGGTGTATATAGATTCATTTCTACCTGAAAAAAATCTTACACTTAAAACTTTTTTCGACTATTATATTTTCCTCTCTAAAAAATATATATTCTTACTATTGTTGTTTTCTTTAATATTATTTTACTAATTTACTTTTTATTTACTCGCAATATATTTAACTGCTACTGCCCAATTCATAATGATGTTTGTTGCGATGTGTCATCATCAAATTTGCTATATACATATACTTAGCGCAGTTTTTAGTTGGCAGACGTTTTTACTACTTTTAGTTTGCAAAATATTTTCTCTTATTTGTAGGTAGGTATATAGATTGTTTTATTTTAAATTAATTTTTTCTTCTGTGTGGCCATGGGAAAGGTTTTTTTTGTTGTTGAATTTTTTACATTTTTTGCACAATATTTTGGTAGGTACCTCAATAAATTTAAAAATATATATGTAGGTACATACATAGGTACTCCGTTCAGTTTAAAAGAAAAAAAATCTGCTAGAAAATCTGTATCGTGATCCAATAATGATAACATTTACAATACAATGCGTTTTTTTATTATTTAAAATCTGCTAATTCTTATGTTTTGGTTTTAACAAAATTTTTTTAATTCCTTAGAAACTTTTATGCTAGATTATTCAAATTTATTAGATAGAACTGCGGGCTTGCATCCAAGACCGGTACTCTTCCCTATACTATTAAATATACATACATACACATATGTACATCTCATATTATTCTAACCTCTCAAACGCAATAATTAGACGAATAGAAAATAACCTTTAATTAGTTTGTAAATACTATGATTTAATGGAACGAACATTTGGTTGGATTAGCTCAGACGAGACTAACTTTTTGTTTTAAAATTAGATTATAAACTATTATAAATAAGTTAGAGTATGTGCGAGTATGTGCATATTTTCACATAATTAACGAGTATATTACCACACGACAAATGGAAAATAAAAGTATTTAACAAAAAACATCATGTCATATTTCCATTGAACACATCACGAAAACGCATTCCTACTATAAGTTTATGCTCTATGTTTACTATTATCCCATTAAAATACCAAATTAAATATTTAGTAGTAATCTTTGACCAAATTTTTTTATTCAAACAGCATATTAATTACACTTGCGAGAAGACAATTTAGTTTATCTATATCGCTTAAATGGTCGAAGACCTTAACAATATATAATGAACAAGGTATTTATTTACAAAATGTATATTCGTTTGATTATGGCCTATGGTTGTCAAGACTGGCCCCAAAAGATTGCTTAAAATAATAAAAAAATAATGCAAATTTCTTTAATAAAAATTTGAAAATAATACACAATCTTCCTTTTAGATATCCCACGTATCTTCTACAAAGGAATTTTGACTTCAAAATGTTTAATTCATTAACATGGGAACTGACTCTGTCTTTTAGTAATGATTACTAATCGTAATAATTAGTAAATAGATTTTATTTCAAAGTTGAAGTATTTGCGAATCTGAAGTATTATTTTCAGATTCGCACGATTACTAATTAATTACGATTACAGATAATCCAAAAATAATCATGATTAATAATGACGAGAAAGTAATCAAAAATAATAAAAAGTAATTAAAAATAATAAAAAGTAATTAAAAATAATTCGACTACTTTCAAGGATTATTTTCGATTATTTTTTTTTTATTTGGCGAAATTATGGAAATACTGTCACAAATACATTTTTCTACATAAAATTCTACCATTATTTAATTAGTTGTTGTTTTTTTAATTTTTTTGTCATCATTATTGTTGGCAAAAATATGATTTACTAATGTATGCATTTATTTTTTTTAACACGCCCTTAACGTCTTCAGCTCCAGTTCAACGACTGTTTTCTTTTGCCGGGATCGTCAATAGTCCAAGGCGGCAACCATTGTCTGATGTTTCTTTTAAAAAATTAGTTGTAATGAAGGCCAATTGTAAATATGTGCAAATTATAAAACATATATAATAGTTTTTTAAGCTTAAGGTCCTTTTAATAATATACAACCTTTTTGTTTTGTTTTATATTATTTGATCAAGAAAAGCATAAATAAAATAATAAAAAAAAAGTTATTGTAGACTTCGTTCTAATCATCTTATCCCTAATACTCTTGAATCTGTTGATTAAAGATCTAATTTGATTGTTCTTCTTGAAATCATTAAAAAACATTCTTGAATTTTATTTTCTTTTCGTGCTCACTTTTTAGTAATAATTATTAGTTTTTTGACCTTTTATAATAATATATACTAGTTTTTTAAGCTTAAGGTCCTTTTAATAATAAAAAATCTTTTTGTTTTGTTTTATATTATTTGATCAATATTTCGCTACTTCTTTGTGTAGCATCATCAAATTCAACAAAGAATGTTCCCGGAATTTATAAAAAATAACAAATATAAAGACACAAATCCAACAAAAAACTAAAATATAATAAAAACTTGTATCCTGATGATGCTACACAAGGAAGTAGCGAAATATTGATCAAATAATTGATCTTATTGATTACTAATCGTAATCCAAATTTAACAGCTCTGGATAAAATCAGTGAAAAAGAATAAGTTTTGATAAAATGTGATAAAATTAATAAGTTGTTTTCAGAATCCCAACGAATGCTTTGAACAAAAATTTTAAATGTGCTTTGTTATGATAAAGACAAAAAAAAATTTCTCTTGCAATGCTCAACTGGATTCTAAAAAGCACAAAAATTTATCTATTATACATTTTATATATTATATTATATTATATAATACTAATTCAATCGGCTGATTTAAAAGATATTTAAATTATTATCAGTTTGAAAGTTTAAAATTATCTTGTTATTAATCTATTACTACCTAAGCTTAAATGATTCATAATTTAACCAATGACATGAGCAAACAAACAAAATTTATATGCTTACTCTCACGAGAGTCGCCCGGTCAGTCAATAAGTCCATTACTATTCAACCAATGAAATTAAATAACTATAAATATTTTAGTAAAGTACCAACAAACATACGCACAATTGTATAAAGCAGAAATGAAAACGTAACCAGTAAATGTTGTCATATTTATGATATTGAAGTAATAGAAGCTGTTGAAATACATAATACCTACATATATAAAAGTATTATCAAAACGATTTAATTATTTTATGGTACATAATGTAATAAATTAAAGAGTTGTTAAAGAAACTGATAATTTTAAATTTTATTAAGTCAATACTAGTTACACTTTCTTTAAATTATTTGTTTTACATTTTATCTATATATACATCATCCTCATCATTTTCAAAATCACTCGCCCCCATTGACACAATGTTACTAGTTTGTTGATCGTAGTTTGATTGCAAACGTTCCAGTAAGTCAGTTGAAACAATTGCAAATTCTTCCCACATTTGTGGCAATGATTCTTTGTTGGTATTCTTTACAATTTTATCTTCATCTAGGTATTCAGCCAATATATCGCTTAATTCATCTAAAGTCGCCTCTGAACAGACATCTTCAATGTGGGGAGTATCTATGAATAAATTCCAGAACGCTTGAGTTATAATAGTGGCTAAAAACCAATCTGCGTGCTCCTGTAAGGAATGACGCAATAATTCTAGTAAAATTTCAGGGCCCTTTAGTTCTATTAAAGGAAGGCGATTTTCCATATCACCTAAAAGATTAACCAATATGCCAATTGTGCAAGCTTTAAGATCATACAAATTACTTGGTGCAGCATTCCTCAGTATTTCAACTATAATCTTAAGTCCTTTCATTTTACAAAACGATTTTCTAGCTCGTTCGTTTCTAGTTAAATTTCCCAAAACACGAGTTATTTCGGTTTTTGTGATATCGTCACGACTTGTTTTTAATATCAAACATAATTGAGCAGCTAATTCAGGCAAAATAGATTGAAGACTGCCTTTGGATTCAATGACATTTGCTGGAATTAGCGTGACGTTGTCTTGATAAAAGCAAAGATTATGTAATGCTCCCAAAGTGGCATGAGTAAGTTCTTGTAATTCTCGTTTCTATAAAAATTTTAATAAACATAAGAATTATAAACTACATACCTGTATACAATAAATGCCAACGGAACTTACCATCTTAATACTTTTAATTTGTTGCGATGCCTTAAGTAATAGCATTAATATGTTACCCAATGAATGTGTATTGCCTAATCCAAAACCGACTTCTGAATTAACACTAATATTGGCCAGTACTCTGATCATTTTTATTAAAACTTCAACTACAGTATCGCCTAATGAATTTTGTAATGTTAAGGGTTCTTTAGAGTAAAGTTCTAGAACATTTAATAAATACTCCATTGCCACATCGTTGTAATAGAACTATGAAAATTTATAAAATATTTTTAAAGTAGTTTTATCAAATCATCTATTAATTGAATCAAACTCAAATACATATTTTTTTTTTGCATTTACCTGTATTCTAGCAGTGTCATATTTAGCCATTATATTACCCAAAACAAAACCCAGACGACTTATCAACGATAGAAGTTTCTCAGACTGATTACTTTTAAAACTAGCACAGCAAGGCCCCAAAAGCATACCAATACGACCAGCAAATTTGGTTAAAGCATGACAACAGTCTGCATCTTCTGAAAGTACACTAAACATAAACTACTATTATGTCTACTACTTTATACTCGTATCTAATTGAAATGGCTAAATAAAAACATACATTACAATTTTAAAAAGGTAATTTTATATGTACATCGTCACGAAACAAGTTAGTAAATTACCTTAATGTTCTAACAATGTTGGCTTGAACTTCTATTTCGCCTATGGTTACTTCGGCAGCTTTAACTAAATGTGGACAAGCTAATTCCAGTTGTATATTTTTTTTACTAAAATTTTGATTAAGCGTTTGCAACCGTTCGAATGATGAATAAATTTGCCTAACATCGGCCAAAGCTCTTAAGGCAGCAGATAGTTGATATAAAGTATTCAAAGGTTGTCCAGTTAACCTTTGTGTTGCTCCAGCTTCGTTTAACATTTGCAAATGTAATATCATTAATTGAACAGCACCGTAATGTGACAAACGCAATACGAGAGCATCTTGTTTAGACAATTTTTCTACAAATTCTTTATGTTGATGGTCGTTCTGTATGTTTTGAGCTTCACCCAAATTAGGAGCAGTACTTGGTTTTCGTTGCATTTCATATTGTTCAGACCAGTTACGATTGAAATCTTTTATGGTTGTAAGCTCGGCTCTTTCTTGTACCGTGCTGCAGGTAAGGAAACGTATTGAACCGTAACCATAAATACAGGCCTCTGGATCTTCTAACGGACTTGCACGTCCCAGACCATCAATGAGTAATTCTAATATATCACTGTCGTAAAACAAATAATCGTTTTGTTCATTACGGGCAACTTTAAAAATTAGTTTGCATGCTCCTGTTAAATTACTGCCCGAAACACGTAACTGTTAAAATTTTAATTTATTTAGAATAAATATCAAATGTGTTTTTTTTTTTATATGTAATAAATATTTATAATTTAAGCTATACCGCAAGTACAACACTAGCCACGGCAAGTAAAATTTTGGCTGATGATGACTCCACTAAACCATAAAGTCCACCCAATATGAAACCTTTCTTAAAATTCTTTTCATTTTTGCGCACCCGACTATATAGTTCTGTTAAAATCTACAATGTTAAAAAAAAAAAGTTAAGATTTTATGCGAAAATTTTTCGAAAATGTAATATTACTGAATTAATGTGACTGGCAGTCTCCTCAGTGCATTCTTTAAGACCTGCATGCTCTTTTAACATATCTATAAGTTTTTCCGTGGATGATTGTCCCAACAGATCATTGCTACGTGTTAAAATTTTTCTTGTTGCCAAAATGGAAACTGAACATTCGTTTTTCGCATTTTTACCCATTAAGTTTAATGACTCATTTGGTTTTGATGGGTTTGTATTGTAAGCTGTTTTTGCTCTTTCTTCATTTTCTAAATTGTTGTTATTAATCAAATTAAAAAGCTTATCCATATTATGTACATACATAGAACTAAAAATATACCTTTTGCATTCACAGGGACTCCTTTAATTTCTAGAGCGGGCAATTTACGTACAAATTGTGATTTTGTTTGCATTTTAAGTGAATTAATTGGTTTACCGTTCAATTCATTATCATTGTTATTGCTTTCGTAGCATTCAAATCGCGATTCAAGAGATATAGATAAAGTAGAAGTATTCGGTTCATTCCCACCATGACTACCAATCTCTTTGTTTAACGATGATTGCTTTTCTCTTTCTTCAGTTGATGGCAACGGCTCTAATGAAGTAATTTTAGGTGTTGAACCGCGTGAATCAACATTTTGCAAATAACGCAAACTATAATAATGAATAAATTATATAGTAAAATGATAAATATCGTAATTAATAAATTTCATACGAAAAAGCACTGGGTGGTCTTCCAGGTAAAGCAACTTTTCCATATAAAACTCTGCCCGATTCTCTTGGTGTTATGGGGCGTCTTGTGCTAACAACTCTAACACCACCAACTATATGAATATAACAGAAATATGTCGAATTTTCAAAATGTTCAATCAAAAGGGCAAACAACATTGTTTAAATTTTCATACCACTTGATGATGCTTGATTGAAATTTGTATTTGTTGAAGTAGCTACATCACTTAGAAAACTTTTTGCTTCACTTATCATTTCGGCCGAAGTTCTACGTCTACATAAACCCACTAATGAATTGTCCAACTGTGGGAGTTGTATATTTTTATTGTTCTTAAATTTTTCTGTATTTTTCGATTGCATTTTTTAAGTTTTGTAAATCTTAACGTTATTATTGAATTTTTAAAACTTTATTGATTGTATTTTATTTTTATATTTGCGATTTAGCTCTTATTTAAGATCTTTTCACTTTGATAACTAATATAATAATAATTTAAGGCAACATAGGAAATTAACATTCAAGTTTTTTAGTTTGGCTTATATTGACACCATAACAACCGCTCTTTTTGTAAACTAAAAAGAGGAAATAAAAAACTCACTTATATGGTCGACAGGATAACAATACATACTTTATGTATCTACATTTTTGTACACAATTGAAAAATATTAAAGGAATTCACGTCACCAATATTAAACAGCGAAATTTTGAAATCTTCATTTATTTTTTTTATATATTTTTATTCAAATAGTTAATTTTTACAGACATTTTTGTTTATTATTTGTGTAAAATAAGGAAACAACAATTTTATGTACATATTTACAAAGAGCAAAATTTTTTTATTTTATTTATTTTGGAACTGTCAAAACTAAAAACTTTTATCTACAAAATAATTGAATATCACATTTAAATATCTTCATATGTACATATGCAAAGTAAATTTAAAAGAAGGGGGCCAATCAATTTTGCGTTTTATATAAATGTTAATAAAACTGCTAACTTTGCTATATATTTACATACATACATATATACATATACTATGTATACTCATTTATACTTTTTAACTTTATTTTAGCTCGAAAGAAAGCACGAGGAATAAATTTTTAATATACCCACATAACTTGTGTTTACCCTCAGCTATTGGTTCGCTTTATGTAAATAGTAGTAGTAAAGTCTCTACAACTCTTACTTTATTTACCAAATAACAATGTCTTTCAAAAGAAACTTATTATAAAACAATTCTTTGCCCAGAAAGGGCGAGTAGTGGTCAAATAATGATCTTTTTTTAATTGTAAATAAAAATTGCAATTAGTCGAATTAAAGTTAATTGTGTATTTTTTATATGATTTTTAATGGCAAACATCAAAAGTTTACCATTTTTCATGTTCTGTGTGGAAAATAAAGATATTCAATTGCAATAACTACAATCTTAGTGGCTTTGAGAAATAAAATGTTTTCAATTAGTGCGCACGAAAATGGTTAAATTGAAAATATTACAAAAACAACAGCAAAGAGTTTCTCAAACTTATTCGTAAGTAGAATCATTAAAAAAGTATGTATAAATTTTCTTAAAAGCTCTGTAAGCACACTTTAATGATTGTAAATTGAAAAGTAATAAATTATTTATGCTTCCCAGGGCATAAACAATAACTAAGGACGTGCAAATATTTAAATATACTATTGTGTAAATAAATAATATTATGTTTGACCATTCTGACATTTTTTATACGCTGATGATATTCACTTAGTTTTCTTTGGTGAAGGCCAATTTCTTGATGCTTTAAATGAACATATAAATTGTTCTTTGGATATTACTATTTCATGGATGGGTCAGAATTTCTTGCGTATCAATGTGAATAAAACTAAAGCTATGTGTTGCGGAATATGTGATAACTCTAACTTAGACCTGAGGATGTGTAACAGTCAAATTGATATTGTTGATAATATGAGTTGCTTTGGTATAATCTTAAATGATAAATTAATTTTTGTTAAACATATTAATTGCGTAAAATCAAATGTATGTTTTGTGTTAAGGCGTTTGTATAGTTTAGATGGCTATCTTCTAATTAGAATAAGAGCTTTGGTTGCTAACTAACTCACTACTCCTTTCAATTGTTACCTATGTCTTTAGCTTTTTTTTGGATTTTGTATGTTTTTAAACTTTTCGCACCAAATAGTCCGTGCTGCTTTTATACCAGATGTTGTGAAAGCAATTTTTAATATGCTTTCAATTTTCTTGGCCTTTCCAATACCATATACACCTTTTTTCTTCCCGAATCAGGATTCCTATCAGCGATCAAATTCTCCTGATACTGTTTAATAACATTGGCAGCAATTTAACGGAAGACTTTTAATTCTTTAACCTATTTTTTGTAGGATCAATTTTAAATTTTAGCTAATGACTAAAAGTCTTGAAAAAGTTGTTATAACATTTTTAATATAAAAAAAATTGATTAAAAAAAGGATATACATTTTTGAAACACATTATTTATGACGCAAAAGTAAAAAATATACATAAATTTAGTACATTTATTATCAAGTGTGAGTACACTTAAGTTAATTGTTTAATACCGAAGCCAAAATCACATTTTCCTTACCTGCATTAATAAATAAAATCACGAAAAATTCAATTAACTTCGACAAAAAATTCCCCCATCAGCTGGGCTGATAATTTCACCTGTATGAATTCGCCTTGGTTTTCATATAATGTATTTTTTTATACCCTTCACACAGTGAAAA
Source organism: Phyto melanocephala (assembly GCA_941918925.1). Classification (NCBI taxonomy): domain Eukaryota; kingdom Metazoa; phylum Arthropoda; class Insecta; order Diptera; family Rhinophoridae; genus Phyto; species Phyto melanocephala. The sequence continues at coordinate 134,562,692 of OW799234.1, read as the reverse complement.
AGGGTATATATAGGTTTGTCATTCCGTGTGAAATTTCTACAATTTTCATTTCCGACCCCATAAAGTATATATTTTCTGAAAGCTTATGAAGAGGGGAGTCGATTAAGCTCTGTCAGTCTGTCCGTCTGACCGTCTGTCCGTGTGTATGTTGAAATCAACTTTTTGAAGCCCCCCGACTTCCCTTGGACCCTTGGGTGTGGTATTAAAATGTCAGAAATATTCGGGTGTAGAACGGTATTGAAATTCAGAAACATCGGTTCATAAACAACTGAGATATGAGCAAAAACCCACGACCACCTCGATTTTGTATACTGGTTAGAGAAAACGTGGCATCGAATCCCAGCTGAGCCAAAAAATTTTTTTTTTTAATTTATTTTAAATTTTTTTTTAAGTTTTTTTTTAATTTTTTTTTTATTTTTTATTTAATATATTATTTATATTTTTATTATTTATATTTTTATTTTTTTTTATTTTTTTTTTGTTTTATATATATTATATTTATAATAATTTTTTTTTAATTTTTTTTTTTATATTTTTTTTAAATTTTTTTTTTATTTTTTTTTTTAATTTTTTTTTTTTTTTTTTGTTTTTTTAACATACATACGTGAATTTATAATTTTACAATGGGATGTTTTTATATATGTATGTTTTTATATGTATGTACGTATTTCATATGGGATGAATGGTGACACAAACTACTGTTATTGCATGACTACACGTTGTGAAGGGTATATAAGATTCGGCACGGCCGAATATAGCGCTCTAACTTGTTTGGCTTAAGTTTATTTAAATTTTTATACCTCAGTTACATTTAATTGTAAGTAGAAGAATTAATGTATGTATACTGAAAAAACACCGTTAATAGTTTTAGCAAGTATAATAATATGTATTAAAAAAATTAACTTTAGCCAAAAATAACAAACTAGATAAAAAATTTTGTATATTGCTTTTTTTTACTTTTTTATATATATTTTTTTAGTTTGTTTTAGTTCTTATTTTTTGTAGGCCTTAGTTTTTTAAAATTTGTACTAAACGTTAGTATGCTTGTCACGCTTTTAGAAAGTTAAGATGACGTAATTAGAAAGAAATTAAAAGCAGATTTAACAACTTAACTCCGTGATTTTTCTCCTTTATAATTTCATAGGTTAAAAAATGTGTTTTTTAAATTTTTAAAACTATGTTTTAGAGTAATTTTGTAATTTACTGACGGCTTAGTGCTTCGTTATATAAAATGTTTATGGTTTTATTATTTTTGGTAATAAAATAAACTGGTTTTCCCGATTTCCAACTCTTGAAACTTGGAAAGGTAAAGGTAAGTCTATAGGAATCATCTTCTGCATGTTTGCAAACTGGCCGATTGCAGGCCTGTGTAACGATTTGTTGTAATTTATCTATTTTACATAATAGGAGGATTTAAATTTCTTAAAATCATGACCACAATACCAACTTTAAAAAAGAGATATTTCATGACATAGCATGCCAAAAGAATTAAGTGAATTTAAAAATTCTTGTGGGTAATGGACTGCATCCTCGATATTAATGATAGTGTCAATCGACTTTTCAAGGGACTTTTTATATAGTAAGGATGTTAATTTATTCGACAAAGTCAATAAATGGCGATATTCTTACTCTTGATTACAACCAATGAAAATCTATTTTAGTAAATTTTCTAGGCCAGGTAGACTGCATCTATAAGACGTTGTAAACTTTAAGTCTAATAATCTACAATCTGTCTATAACCGTTCGGAGGATAGACCTAGAGCATTGGTGAACAAACTCTAAAAATTGGATAAGTTTTAAGTATAGATAACTACTTTTCATTTATAATATTATATGAATTTCGTATAAAAATAGCTAGATGCATAGTAGGTACAATAAATAATTAAATTCGAAAACAGTCCAAGTTCATCACATCTTTTCAAAATGATTTGACTTAAAAAAATGAACGGTTTCCATCACATACCTAAATACATACAGAGTATATAAATTTTTGTTTTTTTTTTTAATTTAAGGTCTTCAATATTGGGTGAAGTACAAAAGCAAGGCAGCACAAAACTTCCTTCAAATAAATCTGTATTAGTTTTGGGTGATAATGCCACCGGTAAAACGACATTGGTGGCTAAATTGCAGGGTGTTGAAAACCCCAAAAAGGGTTCAGGTCTTGAATACGCTTACATAGATGTGAAAGATGAATACAGAGATGGTTAGTGAATAATAAACATGTATAATTTAATAAATTTAAAATTTAAAAATATTCTTATTGCAGATATGACGCGTTTAAGTGTTTGGGTTTTAGATGGTGATCCAGGCCACAAAAATCTTTTACATTTCGCTTTAAATGAAACAAATTATTCACACACATTGGTTATACTCACAGTGTCTATGACTCAACCATGGTTTTGGTTAGAACAACTCAATCATTGGATAAAGGTTTTATCCGATCACATTGAAACTTTGAAAATAGAAAATGAATACAAACAAGAAGCTCGCCAGCGTTTAATAACGTGTTGGCAAAGTTATTGTGAAGTTGGAGATGATTTAGATCCCAGTTCACCGGTTAAACGTACGATGAGAAATAATTCCATAGATGATGATGATTTACTACCGCTAACTGAAGGGGCTTTGCTAACAAATCTTGGCCTAGACATTGTAGTCGTAGTGACGAAGGTATTTGAAAACAAACACACACAATTTCATTTTATATAGTTACATACATACTTACAAAAAAATATTTTAAACTCATTCGTTATAAATTAAAAACAATGCAATAGTTTAAAAAATACTGTCAATCTTTTTTTAAAAACAACTACTAAGCCTAAATTATGTATATTTTATAAGATTACAAGATAAAATATAATAAATATATTATCTATTTTTAGACTGACTACATGACAACATTAGAAAAGGAATATGATTACCGGGATGAACATTTTGATTTCATTCAACAATGGATAAGGCGTTTCTGTTTACAGCATGGCACATCACTTTTTTACACAAGTGTTAAAGAAGATAAGAACTGTGATCTCCTCTATAAGTATTTAACACATCGAATCTATGGTCTACCATTCCGAACTCCTGCACTAGTCGTTGAAAAAGATGCGGTTTTAATGTACACAAATTTCCTATTTTTTATACTAAATATTCTTCTTTTGGGTGATTTAATGACTAATTTATGTTTTTATCTTCTTTTTAGTCCTGCCGGTTGGGATAGCTTAAAGAAAATAAGTATTTTGTATGAGAATATGCATTCTTGTAAAGCTGAGGATTACTATACTGATATAATAACATCACCACCGTCTAGAAAAGTAAATATTACACTTCTTGTTTTAAACCTCTATACATAATTTTATTTTATAATATTGCTGTTATTTTAGGCTGTATCAAATCGTGAAATTGAAATTCAAACTGAAGACGAGCAAACATTTTTGGCGCGACAACAAGAAGTTCTCAAAGCTGGTGGTCAAGTACGTAGCGAATCACCCTTGCGTTCTCAGGCTAGTAAAGCTTTACCTCGCACCCCAGGTTCTGCTAATCAAAACTCTCCAACTAGAAAGGTAACCTCAATATTTAATTTTTATATTTCTATAGCTTTGTTAAGTATTTGTATTAACGATAAATTTTATGTTTATTGAGAAGAAACTTACGTTTGTCGGCTACTTATTTTGTTAATTTATTAATCTCCTTTCATAAATATACATATGACTATTAATATATACATAAAAAATAAAACAAAATAAACTAAATTTTGTCTTTCATAACCAGCTCGATGTTAAGATGAATCCAGCTACACCCGGTGGGGAAGGTGTTCTGGCAAATTTCTTCAACTCATTGTTGCACAAAAAATCTGGTTCACCAGCAACACCTCCTGGTGCCATGAGTACACCAAGAACTAATGGTTCTGATAGTATGCTGACTCCCGATAATTTATCTGTGCGCACTGATGCTGCTGCGGAATTGGATCGTCTATCGAGGAGTGTAAAGAAAGATGTAGATTTTTCTCAAAGTGAGTGTTAAAAGGCAAGCGTCACTTTAACACAAAAATAGATAAGCTTGTTTCAATTCATCGTTTAAACTGTTATTACTAAAAAATTAGCAAACAATGAATTTATTTGTATGTCATAATTGAATTTGAATATATCTACAAACAGTTTTTAAGATCAAAAGGTTAAAAAGCCAAATGAAGAGAGAAACAGATTACTAAAATCATCAAGACACTTTTATCATCTCCTTTATGTTGAAACCTAATTAAACACTAGAGAAATTATAATTACTATATAACAAAATGTTAAAAAACATATATTTTTTTATATATAACTATTATATTCTCTAACTGCCCTCCAACTAACCATAATTTTTGCATCTTACAAAAAAAATATTCAATTTTAAAGTTGTGTGTTTTTTTTATGTATTAAATATTATTTTATTTTTAAATTATCATTAAAAAAACAAGTAGTATTGTACACAACTTTCGTATAAAAAAATCAAATTTTTTAATAAATTTTGTTAATACGGCTTAATAATTAAAAGTATTTTTTTTAGCGACATTCATTTGTTTTTTAATTAATTTTATTTGCTAAAAATGCATATGCTTAATAAAAAATAAAACACGAAATGTAATGTAACCGTCATAGATTTATTATTTAAACAAAAGACACTCCATAATATGTAAAATATATTAAAACGATATTAAAACAGTAACTACTCCCTAAAATCCTTATTTTAGGTTAATTAACATATTAACTGTTTTATTTTATTTTAAAAAACACAATAAAAAACAGTGATTGAGAACATTTTTATCCAACATCTCTTTTAATTTTTATTGAAAAAAATTAAATTGAAATGTTTACAAAACCTACAAAAATAAAAGAACTTTAAAACGCAACATTTTTTAATTATTTTAAAATATCGAAAAGTTTACAGATGTTTTTTTTTTTTTATTTTTTAAAATTACAAATAATGCTATTTTTTAAAAAAATAAATGATTTAAAAGAGTTCAAGGCCTTATTTAACGTTAAGAAGTGTTGAAGTGCAAAAAATCAAATCCACTTCAACATTTAATGTAAAAATTGCTTATTTAAATATTTTTTTATTTATTTTTCTAATTGTAGTTTCTTAAGCAACAAAGAAAAGTTTGATTTACTTTTTGCTTTAAATAAATTTTTTACGTGTTCTTTTAATAAAAAGTAAAAAACGTTAAAACGTTTATTAGTACATATTTGCAAAGATAACTAAAAAACAAATACATTATTATTTATATAACTTAATTAAGTAATTAAAAAAATATATTAACATAATCTCCTCTCACTAACAGCTTTATAAAAATTAACTGGAATTTGTATTTTAAAATGTCTATAGACACATTAAAAACTTAATGTCCCTATTGCCGCAGACAACTCAACCTAGTTTGGTCTTCTGAAAGTCAACACAATTTTGGCATAACCAAATTGTTTTCCAACATTGTGAAACAAAACTTTCTATTTAAATTAATTATGGCGATGCCAAATTAAAATACCAAATTTTATTTAAAAGTTGAACAAATTAGTGAAAATTAAGTAAATAAAGGATAACAGTATACGTTGAGTTCAGAATGCAATGCAAATTTATCAACGTCGACCAAATTATTATAACAGCGGTAAACCGTAATAGGGGCATACAATTTTAGTAAATTTTTATAAAACTGTTAAAAAAATAAAGAAATAAAAAAATATAAAATTATAATTCTCGTTTGGTAATAAATATTCAAACAAGAGTTAATAAATGTAAAAATAACTAAAAAAAATATCAATAAAACATTGAAAATTTATGGAAACATGTAAAAAAAAACTTATTTTTCATTTATTCTACCTACTGTCGTGGTAAGGCAAAACACCAATTGTCGTATGCATGAATTATATCAAATCAATTAAATAAACCGAAAATCAATTTAATAAACCGTTTATAAACCTTTGATCATTTTTATGCATACGGTAGAATTTTTAGCCCGAATATTTCAGAGTAGTAATATACTTACTTTTCGTTTAATTTCGCAGATATTCAAAATAGCTTAATTATTTCAAATGTCATTTACAGCAACAGATGGTAATGCTACGTTTCAACCTTTATAAACGTTGGCTTATTTTCTTTTAATAACCAGAGGCCAAATTACGGCATTTGATCACGATCGAAATTTTACTTGAACGATCGAGTTCGCTATGAGATTCTAATAAGAATTTTCAAATTTCGATCGCGTTCGAATGCCGTAATTTGCTCCCGGGATTCTTAGTGATAAGTTAATGTTAAATGAATGTACATATAAAAAATAAATACCCCAATGCATCACGTGATATAACATTAGGCAGTGTATGTATTGTACAGAGCATTTGTTAGTTGTACGATCTATCTGTAATTGCGCATGTCTGTCAAAATTTACAATTTACAGACGGTTTATAATTTTTGCTTTTAAACTTAAGCTTTTATTTTTGTCTGACGCAACCAAGGCATATCCATAAGGTATCCAATCAGCTGACTGTTTTTTTTTATATACATTTTAAAAGCGTTACCAAGGCATATTCATACAGGTATATGCAACGGCGAATTGATACAACAAAGCAAATTTTTAGGGGATTTTTTCTTTCAAGGCCAGTTTGTATAACAAGGATGGAAAAGTTGTTTTTGTATGTTTTATCAATAAAATTTTATTAAAAAAAGGATATGTGCTTGTGAAGCACATTATAAATGGTGCAAGCACAAGAAATATACGTAAATATGGTAAATTTATTATCATAAAAAGCACAATTAAGTTAAATGTTTAATTCGGAATCCGAAATCTAATCTTCCATTCCTGCATTAATAAATAGAATAAAGGAGAATTCAACAAATTTGGACATTATGTTTCCCCATCATCATGTGCTGATAAGTGCACCTGTATGAATTCGCTTTAGCATTACCAACTTTTTTTAAAAGTCATGCCTGCAGTTGTCAAACTTAATTTTTTAAATTTTATTGTACAATAAATAATTCGCAGATTCAGTTGGTTTAAAGCGTGTTAAAAAATACAAAACCGTGAATTAAAAGTTTTCGCTATAAAGTTTTTTAAAAGTTGTTCAAATTTGAGAAGAAAATAGAAAAAAATTGTTTGACATATGCCGGCATATATACAAAAACAAAATACATGTATTTTTTATTGTTGTGTTTGTTGCCGCGATGCATATACCTTATGGATATGCCTTGGACGTAACCTATAAAAAACACTTAGTTTTTGGCGTCACAAACAATTGACTTGTTTTGTCAGATTTTAATAAAACTTTTGAAATATGTTTAAAAATGCAAGTACGTACGCAAGGCGAATTCAAAACACAAAAAACAAATTTTTTGTTTACTTTTAATTAAAATTTTATTTTTATAAATTTACGCGAAAATTTTTTAAAAAAATAAGTATTTTTAATTTATTACAAAATTTGTGCCAGTTTATATCACATATTTGTGTTTTATATCACATTTTTCACAACTTTAAATCACTAGGACAAACACAACGGAAATTTTGCATTTTCTGAATTAAAAACATTACAAATGTTGTTTATTCAAATTATAAAATGTGTTTTACTTATTTTCCAATAAGTTATTGCACAAATATTAATATTTTTAAATTTTTTCCCACAAATTTTACCACTTTTATAAAAATTTTCAATTAACGCACATAAAAATTAATTTAAATGTAAACAAACTTTGACATTGAGCCGTAAAAATAAAACGAGCAAAAAACAATCAGCTGGCTTCTTAACATCACCTAATGTTGAATTCGCCTTGTACGTACGTATACATATACATATGTAAATATTTTGACTTTTTTTTGGGAACTTGAAATTTAGTTTTTTGTGTTTGTACGTTTTGTGTTTTGAGCAGGGACCGTAATAATTATTCATTTTTTCATAAAAGTCAGATGATAACAGTTATTTTTTGATTTTTATTTTTTTGAACAAAAATAAAAATCAAAAAATCAAAAAATAACTTTATGTATGTTAAAAAAAAATAAAAAAAAATTTAAAAAAAAATTTAAAAAAAATGTTAAAAAAAATAATTAAAATATAAATAAATATAAAACAAAAAAAAATAAATAAAAAAAAATAATCAAAATATAAATAATATATTAAATAAAAAATATAAAAAAAATAAAATTTTTTTTTTTACTCTAACCAGTATACACGTTTGTATGTATGTGTGTTGTTGTTGTAATGTTGTTTATGTGAAAAAAAAAATCGAGGTGGTCGTGGGTTTTTGCTCATATCTCAGTTGTTTATGCACCGATGTTTCTGATTTTCAATACCGATCTACTCCCGAATATTTTTGATATTTTAATACCTCACCCAAGCGATGTCGGGGGGCTTCAAAAAGTTGATTTCAACATACACGCGGACAGACTGACAGAGCTTAATCGACTCCCCTATTCATAAGCTTTTAGAAAATATATACTTTATGGGGTCGGAAATAAAAATTGTAGAAAGTTTACACGGAATGACAAACCTATAGGGTATATTCACTGTGTGAAGGGTATAAAAACATGTTACTGTCAACTAAACTACCAAGAAAAATGTTAAATTCATAAAAATGTAAATCAACTATATACCTACTATACCATAGAATTGTGGATGTAGCGGCGTAGTCTTCGTAAAATTTTAGCAGATTTTAATTTTTTACGGTAAACGCAGTTTACTATTAAAATTATTTTTTAGTATTTTGAAAGAAACCCGTTTTATTTGAAATTTGTATGACGTTACTAACTTAAAATAGCAAGATTTACATAAAAGCAGACAAATGTAGTGAAAATTAAAGAATATAAAAGAAAAAATTAGTTTCGTGCGAAACAATGTCTGTAATTGGTCAAGTAATATATAGGTATATGCATGGTGTAATAACATAAGGTGATAGCGTAAAGGAGAGCGATTTTCGGCTCTCTTTTTTTATGTATGAAGTTTGACAATTTCCGGAGTTGAAATCATTTTTTTAATATGTAGTTTGACATAATCCAGAGCACAAAAAAATTGTCAGCTGAGCTGGCACCGCCACCTTGTATAAGTGTACCCTGGGTATATGTATGTAAATAATTTCTATCATTCTAGGTATTCGGTATGTATTGTGCGAGAGCTAACAACACTGTTTTTAAAATTGCTTTCGCCCTTAAAATTATTATTCTTTATTTTAAATTTTAGCTTTCATACATAAAAATCTCTTAAAATAAAAGCAAAGCTGATAGCTTTGTTAAGAAGGGCGCATTACTTAGTGATGGAGGAATCGGAAACTACTGTGATATAGCCCTTTCCGCTTGCAAACTTCGTATAGATAGGTTTGTATTGCGAGAATGACATGGTCTAGAATGGATCCTTATTGCACCAAGTGACTTCTGGGATTGGTTAGGAAGGGGTTGAGGGACATTGTGACTACGCTGACTTTTCACATCAGAAGTTGTCTTGACGTAAATGAGAAGGAGACTACATATCACTTCCTGTCACACTGTCCCGCTGTAGAAAATATTCTCTGAACTTCATATACATATATAATCGCTAAGTCTTGCTGAAATTTCTACTTTTATAAGGCAGTCTGGGTGGTTTCCTGAACCAGTCCAGAATTGGAATATTGGTCGTAGACGAATCTGATAATGACTAGTCTTCTTTTTTTTTCAGAAATTCACATAATTTAAAGTGCAACTATAGAACTACTGTAATCATCGAATGATATTTAATATAAGTATATGTAAACATACGTTCAAGTTTTCTTCTCGAGCTTTCTGAGTAGGTTACTTTACATTCTGTAAAACTGTAAATTAAAAACACTTAGTACAGTCAAAGGTTTATATCTTCCATATGATAAAACAAATCAACTTTAACAGGGGGCATTGCACCCCCAGAATAGTCTTGTTATGCCCATGTTTTTACTAGTACCTCTGTTTTTCCATCTTAATAAATACATACAAATTTAATTAGATTTCACCAATCCAAAATAATAAATACTGATTATCCCCAAGAAATAATGACATTGGAAAAAGTTTTACAATTTCATAATAATCAGAAATTTATTGCCTGTTCAACGATGTCGAAAGAAAACCCAAGCGAAATTTCTTTCGTACAAATACGTTGAAAACAAAAACAAATTTTTTGTTTTTGTTGTTGTTTTCAATATATTTGTACGAATGAAACTTCGCTTGGGTTTTTTTCGACATCGTTGAACAGACAGTAAATACAGGGACCAAATTACGGTATTCGAACGTGATCGAAATTTTAAAATTCCTATTAGAATCTCTATACCAAATATACAGCGAACTCGATCTTCGAGTAAAATTTCGATCGTGATCGAATGCCGTAATGAGTAGGTACCCTGTTTTAATGCAGAAAAAGCTGCGCATTTTACTTTTAGTCATTTCACTATTCCCCAAATATTGGGAAACGCATGTAACTGTAGGTAGTGTGGACTTTGTTTGTATAAACAAAAATTCAAAATTTGTATGTATGTGACCAGTGAGTCTTTGTAAAGTTGTAGGTAGGAACACACACATATGTACATACATATGCATTTGTTTGAACAATAAAAAGTTATAGAATAATTATTCAAAATTCCCAATAGTTTACAAGTAAAAAAAACTAGTTAGAAAGACAACACATACAAAAGTATTGTACGTACGTATGTATTAATGTTAGTATGTATGTATGAATATGCTACAATGTTTTTGTGTGAGTTAACAAATAAATGATGATTTTCTTTCCCAAGTTAACACAATATATTTTAAAAACAAACGGTCTTGGAGTAAAAATATTATTCACGAGCGTACAATTCATGATACATAATTTTTTTTTATAAAAGAGACAAATATTAGAGAATCATTGAGAGTGGGAATTGATATCAGTGTTGCCAGGGGTACGTATAAGATATTTGTAACAATTCTTATGGACAGTTCTTGGCTAAATATTCTTAATTATCGACATACATATATGTGTTTAAGAGGGATAGATAAGTGTTTCATTTAATTAACGTACTTTTTCTGTTATAAGTGTGACTAGATTTCATGCAAGTTAGAAAATTTTTTGATGATCGCCAGCTTATATATGTATAGGTATATTCTAATTGTAATACATACATTTCAGCATATATTTTATTTTTTCCTGTATTGTTATAACTTTTTTTAAAATTCTATAAAGGTTTATCAATTTTATTCTGACTTAAGTTCATTTTTTTATTATTAAACTTCCTTAAACATTTTTTTCGTTAAATTAATTTTAAATAAGTATTGTTGACCTTTTTTTGTTGTTTATATATTTTGTTTGCAGATTTTTGTTTGGCTTTAGGTCAATAAAATTAAAATTATTATTTAAAATCTTTTCTTTAAAAATAAAACAACAAAATTAAGTTAAATTAATTTGTAATCAATCAAGAATATTGAAAAACTATTCCGATATTATCAGAGTGGAATTCATTTTCGAAACCAGCTACAATTTAATCATCAGCACTATTTATCGGTAATACTCATATGTAATTTGAAATTACTATTTGCATACGTTGTAATTCAATGAAATTAAAATTAGGGAAGCATAGCATTCATTTCTAAATTTGTCTTTTCCAATGACATTTTCGTCATGTTCGTATTCTCCCATATTGTTAATACATTTTTGATAATTCTAATTTCAAATTACATATGATTATGTATATTTATAATATTTTTCAATATTCCTGAATGATTACAAATTATTTAATTAAAAAAAAAATGTTTTAGGAAGTTTGATAACAGAAAAATTACCTTAAGCCAGAATAAAAATGATTTACAATAAATTTAAGAATAAAAAGTTCGAAAAAGTTAATACACAATACAATAAAACTTTTCATTTATTTAAAAAATTTTGGTAGATTATGACATTATGACAGAACGACTTCTTGCGTATTTTGGCTTGAAACAATCACGAACAATCAACTCTGGCTAGAAATCGAGTAGAAACCTATTGAAGCCAAATAAAGGAAGAGGAAATGGGGTTAGATTTTATTTTTCATAAAACTTTAATAATTATATAATTGATCCGAGAACAAATAATTGAGGTAAGTAAACTATTCCGAGCTGCCCCTGTCAACACTGTAACTGATAAAAATTAATAAAACGATAATTTTAAGAGAGAAAAAGAGAGTGAATGAGAGCTTTAAGATAATTCGTTTATTTTATACGCAGTATTCGAAAAAACATTACGACGTCTAAAGTTTTTATACGCAACAGTAGTAACAAAACGTATGTCGCTGATATTGGTCGAAAAGTGGTTGAATTTGTGAAATTTGAAAGCAAAGTGGAAAATATACAAATTATTGAGTAAAAATATATGTACATAGATACATAGAATAAATAACGTAAATTTATTTTTTCAAATTAGCGAAATAAAAAAATTTAATATTTACGTACTACATATGTAAGTACAAAAATATACATACGTACCTACATACATACAAAGATAAAAACAAATACAAAATTAACAACAAAAAAAAAAAGTAAATTGATTAAGGCAATATGGTGGAAACTGTTGTTACCGTTGAACGTACCGCAACCACACAAAGCACACCCACAACAGGTGGTGGCTTAAGTGCCCTAAGGATTAATATTGGATATTTTCAAACTGTTCCAGGCATTATTAAACTTGTACAATTTGTAAGTTCGCATATTGTTAAAATTAAAGCTATACCTGAATACATATTCACAAATATATTTACATATACTTATGTATGTATATACATTTATGAATGTCATTTTATATATACCTATATGGATATGTTTAGATGTCTTCTAGGTATGCATTAAAATATATAATTACAATTTATCATTGCAAATAAACTTTCATTCAAAGTACATAATTTATATGACCGAGATCATCATATATTTTAGCGATCACGTTAATAATTTGGCCATATAGGTATACAAACATACATATATACCTACATACATGTATTTTTTTGAATCAGTTAATAGTATTGACATTCCTCTAAATCAATAGATATGGTATGGGTATGCCACAGTAAAATTGTAAACAAAAAATAATAAAAAAGAGTGTTGTCATAAATATTTTTAAATGAAATATTAAATAAGGTTACTTCTGAAATAGTTAAACCGGAGCAGCAGTGCTGGCCCTAACAATATTGATATCGTTGTTAGTGCAATTTCTGACAAGGTAACCGTGTATGCATTTACCTCTTTCTAACATTCTAGTTCAATTTTAAATACCATTTAATTTGATTATTTTCTGTTAGAAATGCGATGTTATCTTGCGATAAAAAGCAGTATATCAAAATCCATTCAGTAGTATTTAATCAAATGGAGTACGGGAAGCCATACAAAAATTCCAAAAAGTGATGTTTTGTATTCTATACACCGTCATCAAAATTTTCAAAAATATAGGGACACAATTTTTAAATTCTATTATAAGTAGGTATAGATTTGAAAAACAAAGGCTGAAATTCCATTTCTTATCATTATCAATTTGATGATAAACATTAATTTTATTTTTTTTAGTCCATGCTGATAAATATGATATTGATTCACCTAAGAATTTATTTTTACAGTTAAATTTTTTATTAGTAAAATTATTTGAGATTATAAAAGATATTTTCAATTACATTAATTTATTTATATTATTTAATACTATTTTTATCTCGTTGTTAAAATAACAAACACCTGTAAATACTAAAAACATATTTAATAAATTTAAAATTAGTCATCCAAATTTTGAACCTCACCAAATAAATTCGAAAAAAGTCTTATTAGACCAGCTAGTAAAAACTTTTTGTTAAAAATCTTTATTGGGTCAAGATAATAAAGCTGTAAAGTGAAACACAATTGTCAATGACGACGCTTTTTTTTTAAATAAATGTCTTAATTATCGGTACAAACAATTTGTATACGCAGATTGATAAGTTTGTTAGAAAACTCTTAACTTAAATAAATGTTTATTAAATTGTAAATTTTCTTAATTTAAAGCAATTGCAATATCAAAGTTTTTAAATGTTTGGTGTAAGTAAAATCACAACACGTTATAAAATTATTTAACAAAAATAAAAAAAAACTTTAAAGTAGTGAAAAGTGAAATACATTTTCAATAGTGTAAAATAATTCATTCTCAATGACTCAATAAATGCGAAATAATTTTTCATAAATGATATGCTTAAAAATTAATGTACCATCATGCAAAATATCTTTAACAATTCATGTAAACAAATAAAATCAAGTTATAAAATATCAGATGCTTTTCACCAAATACGTATGAGTTTTAAACACTTATTAGAATGAAGTGCAGATCATTCATATATTCATATAAACACATGATGTCCAATAAAACGCTAATGTTAAAATCATTGGTGTTTTCACCTAAATTAAATCACTTTGTCACCCCCGCTGGGTAGTTGAACGTAGCTTTATTCACATAGGTATGTATTTCATATGATAGCTTAACTTGTCACAAACTTTTTCGAAACTGAACGAATCGTGCTGCGAAAAAAAATTTTACTAAAACAAATTTTCTCCGCTTATAATCTGTTCCCAAGAAATATGTGAATTTATCTTAAGCAAATGGTAATTCTCTACCTATTGATATAACTTTTTATTGATATAACGTCAAGTTGACATAGATTAACGGATCAGTTAGTAGATTTGTATCGTGGTGTTACAAATCAGCAGACAAATCTGTCACATAAGCCACGCATTGGACATATTGTTTAAAAGAAAAAGAGACAACAATGCGTTTTTACTAAAAAACACACACATTTAAACGATACTGAGAGCTGTAAAGTAAAACAATACAATTCGACTAACTGAACCATAATACATTCAATAAATTTAAACAAGGCATGTGCAGGTGTTGAACAACTTAATCTCAAAAATCTTAATTTTGGGGAAAAAAATCTTTAAATTTTATTTGAATTCAATAGTTCTAAAAATTAAGGTAAAATCTTTATTCTGGTATCGTTGCAATAAACCTTTTCCAATTTATGAAATTAAATAAAATCCTTCTGTAAAAATAACCAAGTATGTAACATTAACAAAATTCTAATTTTTAAAAGTAACTTAGATAATGATAGATATGAGCTGTACGCCGACATTGACATTGTTAGGCGCATAAAGATACAAAGACTGCGCTGGCTTGGACATGTCGTGCGGATGGATGAAGAAGCTCCAGTAAGAAGAATTTTCGAATATGATCCCGAAGGTGTCCGCAGAAGAGGACGACCGAAGCTCCGATGGAAAGATCAGGTCCAACAACACCTAATGGACCCAAATGTTCGAAATTGGAGAAGGAGCGCAGAAGACCGAAGCGCCTGGAAATCTATTCTTTCCTCGGCTTAAGACCCTTCAGGGTTGTAAAAAGCCATCTATTGATATACATATGTATGTATTAATGTACATACATATGTACATACGTATTAAAGTATGTTTTATTCATTGTTGACCTATTGTGTATTTACCAATGGAATAATTACATTTTTATTAATATTTAATTAGAAAATGAAGCAGTTGTTTTCAATGCAACATACCAATTTCAACCCACTGCTCAAAAATTATATAGACAATTTTTTACCTCAGTAAAAAATATTTTGCACTAGTTAAATAAATTAAAGCGAATAACATTTTTAATGACTTCTTAATCAATACTGCAAACGAACGCCTTTTTCATGCCTCCCTAAATTCAAAATAGTTTGTCATTAATGATGCACTTCAAAATACTGGCAAATGCACGCAAAATATCTTAAACAATTCATGCAAACAAACTCATGAAACATCAGTTGATTTTCACCAAATATGCTTGCGTTATATGCACTTATTAGAATGAAGTGAATTTTGTTAATATATTCATAATGATCACATGATCTCCAATGACACGTTAATGTAAAAATCCCGCATGTTTCACCCAAATAAAACCACTTTGTCATGAGTTGAACCCATTTACTATTTCCTTTGCATGTCTTTTTTGCTGGGTACATATTTATTTATTGTGCTTTATATCGGGTGTCCTAGCAAGAGCGGAGGATTTAAATTTGTCACCATTTTGTGATTTTTTTGGTGTTTGTCTCGTACAAACCACGCGATTTAAGAATATGGAAAAGTGTTTAAACGAATAATGTTTAATTAATGTAATAACTCAAAAAAGTTATTTTCTTCGAGAAATCCACATTAATGGATTAATGTGGATAATGATTAAACACTCAATCATAAAATCCACGGCACTACGCATGATCCATTGACTTTTTTTCCTGTTGAAATCATATTTTAGGTAGATTTTTGTATGAAGTCCTTAACTGAATATTCTTATTATTATTACTAAATTATTCGGGATATGCTCCCATAATTTTTTAAACTTTTTAAATAATTTGGGTAAAGGTTTACTGATGATTTGGCATAAGCACCAGTGAAATGCAGATAAACCAGCTTAAGCCCAACAACCAAATAAATATATTATTATTATTATTATTATTATTAGAAATCCATATTTACATGTCGCTTTTTAAATTTTGTCTCGGAGTATTCGAGTCAAATAATTTTTTCCTAAAGTATTGCAGTCATATTTAAATTACAATATTCATAATTGTACTTAATACAATTTTTGACAGCCTTAGAGTGTGGACCAAGGTAAACTTTTGCTTTGATAATAAGCTTAGAGTGAAATATATATATATAATGAATAGGTATCAAGAAATCTTTATGCGAATCGTTTTCGAGGAATTGTACCCCCTAATGTAAATCTCACACAGATGCCTGCCCATTAACGCCCATTAATATACCGTATAGATGCAGCTCAGATTACCTAACGGCAAGTATGAAATTCTGCCTGACTTTCAAGTTTACAATTTACGAATGTTCAAAAAATTAGCGAATGTGGAAAAAATAAAAAACGTAATAAATTGCTTGACCAAACAAGTGCCAGAACATTACGGCCATATGCATAAAACTTATAAAAAATGTATAGAGGGCTTAATACATTGATTGTCAATGGAAGTTTGATCAACAAACCTTTGATAATTTTTATTCAAACGGCAGATAATGTTCAGTTGACAAAAAGAAAGTATTTTCTATGAGTAATATAATCCCTGTATTAGTTAACAAATGACAAAAAAAGATAATTATTACCTTTAGTTTTTTTCTTACCGATAAATGCTTCAAACCTGAGTTTCAAGTTGGATTTTTACACATATTTCTTATGAAAGCCTGTAATTCGGGCAGAACTGCATGCTGGATTTAAATGTTTTCAACAAATTTGCTCAAATATAAGCTAGTTCAGCTTAAATTTATTGATGTAAACAAAACAAGATATTTTATTTCATTTATAACTATATACTTTGTTATCTTAATCTATTTCTAAAATATTCTACCCTTTTTTCCGAAGTTTATATTATCTATTGTTTATTTGTTTTTTGTCTCGCAAATTGCTTCGATTACTTCTGCTAACAACAACGTTTTTTGTTCCAAATGTACAGATTTTTATTTATACCACCTTCCCGATTATGATGGGAAACGTATGACTGTAATATAATATTCGTAAATAAATTTTGAATAATATGGGATATGTTTCGCTCAATTCTACAACGGCGTTTATTTTTTACGCCCCCAACACCCTACACCTCTGGATCCGCCATAGGTATATATATGTTTATTCTAGTAAATACATATATGTATGTATCTATGCATGTACATATATATTTTTGTTTTTTTCTTTTAAATGAGTTCTATGCCAAATTTTTAGATTTTTTTTTATTTATCTTTTGTGTCTTTTATTTTATAGTCAAAGTAAATTTTTCTTTTAATTAGTTATTTCATTGACTCTTTCATTTTCCAAATAAAAGATTATCAGTATTTAAAAGAATAAAATAACGAAACGTTTATCTGACATACATTCTTACTTACAACGTCTAAATTGTGCTTAAAAGTTGTTTTATTAAAAAAGGAAGACAACAGATTTGTGAAAAAAATATTCTATTGTGTTTGGTTATTTCCGCTAATTTTGTAAATTTTCGCATACAAAAATTATAAACCTCGGAATTATGTTGGCGTGCCTTTTTTGATGAAATATCAAACTTGCTATTTTTGCTATTTTCATCAGCAGCATAGATATCACTGCCAGATATATAAAATCTGCCGCCATTTGATTAGTTTTTGCAAATTTGGTAATAAATTTATATAATTTATTTATTTCATTGTGTCATTGTGGTTGCGCCATTATTATTATTATTATTATTTTTATTAATAGTAATTGCATTAAATTATTAAAATTAAAAAATATTACTTGCAATTAAAAAAGAAAGTTTTAATTGGTCAATACCAATATTTTATATATTACTATCAAATAGTTTGTTTATTAATATCAAATAGTTTGTGCTTTATTTTTATTGGAATTTCATTAATTTTAACACGAGCGCTTAGGTGATTTCCGGAAATGTGCCTAATTTGGATATTAGTTTTATTATATACCGCCCAAGACATATTCATTTATCAGGTAATTGCAGTTTGGAGAAATTTTTTGTTTTAATTTTTTATATATAAAGATTGATTTTTTAAACAAACAAGAAAAAAGAAAGAGATTTTTTTATCTATTTATGAAGCTGGACAACTAAAATTAAAAAATTAAAGAAAATATTTAGTTGACGATTAAATATACCTTTATTGAAACAAAACTTGTTTATAATATATTTTGTTTGAGTAAAAAATATAAAAAGCCCACTCACACATTTTTTCATACTGTTAGTTTGGAATGTTTTAGACACAATTATTATATACAGATAACTCAAGTATTATAAAAGCAAATGTATACTCACAGGCAAATTAAAAAAAAAAACTTTGAAAATAATAAATTAATGAATGTAAAAACAAACAGCTATTTTGTTTAATGCACACATGCAAAAATTGTAAAAATACATATTGCACCGGTTCCTCTAAAGAGGGTCAAATGTAATGTTTACTTTTTGCGGGAAAATGATATACATTAGCCATACTGTAAAAATCGTACATCATTTTCTATACTTGTTCGCCAAAAAAAGCTGTTTTATTCCTCTTTGTAAATCTATATGTATAAAAGTGAAACTCTGTCTGTCTGTGTGTCTGTGTGTGTGTGTGTGTTAGCTATAGACTCCAAAACTGTAAAGCCGGAGATCGGACTCAAACTTTTGCAAGTTGTTGTACACATTCCAGGGAGTGTTTATGGGTGGTAAAAAGTGAGCGATGCTACGCCCATAAAAAATACGTTATCATTTTTAGCTACTTGCACTTGACCGATTTTTCTGAAACTTTGCACTCTTATTGAACTCTCACGATTATACAATTTAGAAAAGTGGACAGTGCCACGCCCATAAAAATAAGTTATAATTTTTAGCTACTTGCGCTAGATCGATTTTTCTGAAACCTTACACACATATTGAGCTGTCATGACTTGATAATTTCGTGATTAGAAAAGTGGGCAGTGTCACGCCCATAAAAAAAGTTATCATTTTCAGCTACCAGAACTTTACCGATTTTTCTGAAACTTTGCACACATATTGAGCTATTATAACTGTACAGTTTCGTGATAAGAAAAGTGGGCCCATTAAAAAAAAGCTCTAATTTTTAGCTTCTTGCACTTGATATTCAATTAAAATCAGAATACATTTTTATTCATTAATGGGCGTAGCAACACGCGCCGGGCTTGGCTAGTATAGTAAATAAAAAAAACTTATAACTTTAGAGGAACTAGTGATTTATGTTTGTCTATGAATTAGTGCAAAAAATACTTTTTAATAATAATTAGATAAGATGTGTAATCTTTAAATTTTTATTTAAATTTTCAATCTCCGATCGAGACAGATAATTGTCCTTGAAATTTATTACTCTTACGTTCAAGTAAGGTTTTCTCAAATAGTATCATATTTCTATTTAAAGTCTTATTTTGCAAATAACATTGCCTTAGCAACAAAAAAAATTGTTTTTTTTTGGTAAAAATGGTTAAAAAATTTTTTCCTGACAAAATTTAACTGAGTTAATTTTATATGCATATTACATTGAAGGAGTTTATTTTTTCAAAAACAATTCCTAGTTACGCAAATTCTAGCTCAACATCATAAATAACAAGTAACAGTGCTATATTCGGCCGTGCCGAATCTTATATACCCTTCACAACGTGTAGTCATGCAATAACAATTGTTTGTATCACCATTCATCTCATATAAAATACGTGCATACGTACACGTTAGAATAAATGTGGCATCGAATCCCAACTGAGCCAAAAAAATTTTATTTTATTTTATTTAATATATTATTTATATTTTATTATTTTTATACCCTTCACCTGTGGTGCACAAGGGTATATATAGCTTTGTCATTCCGTTTGTAATTTCTACAATTTTCATTTCCGACCCCATAAAGTATATATTTTCTGAAAGCTTATGAATAGAGGAGTCGATTAAGCCCCGACCGTCTGTCCGTCTGTCCGTCTGTCCGTCTATCCGTCTGTCCGTCTGCCCGTCTGTCCGTGTGTTGGTTGAAATCAACTTTTAGAAGCGACTATATGTTCCTCAGATCTGTATATGGTATCAATCTCTTGGAAATATCCAGGAATGAATCGCTATTGAAATTCAGCACAATCGCCCCATAACTTTCTGAGATATGAGCAAAAAACCACGACCACCTCGTTTTTTTTCACAATTACAACAACAACATACATACATACATACATGTAAAAAACATACCAAACAAAAAAAAATAAAAAAAAAAACTACAAAAAAAAATTTAAAAAAAATTTAAAAAAAAATTTTAAAAATTTTTTTAAAAATTTTTCTAAAAAAATTTTTTAAAAAAATTTAAAAAAAATTTAAAATAAATATAAAAAAAATAATAAAATATAAATAATATATTAAATAAAATAAAATAAATTTTTTTTGGCTCAGCTGGGATTCGATGCCACATTTATTCTAACGTGTACGTATGCACGTATTTTATATGGGATGAATGGTGATACAAACAATTGTTATTGCATGACTACACATTGTGAAGGGTATATAAGATTCGGCACGGCCGAATATAGCACTGTTACTTGTTATACCCTTCACACAGTGAAAAAGGGTATATATAGGTTTGTCATTCCGTGTGAAATTTCTACAATTTTCATTTCCGACCCCATAAAGTATATATTTTCTGAAAGCTTATGAATAGAGGAGTCGATTAAGCCCTGACCGTCTGTCCGTCTGTCCGTCTGACCGTCTGTCCGTGTGTATGTTGAAATCAACTTTTTGAAGCCCCCCGACATAGGTTGGACCCGGGTAAGGTATTAAAATATCAGAAATATTCGGGAGTAGATCGGTATTGAAAATCAGAAACATCGGTACATAAACAACTGAGATATGAGCAAAAACCCACGACCACCTCGATTTTCTTTTCATAAAAACAACATTACAACAACAACATACATACATACAAACGTGTATACTGGTTAGAGAAAACGTGGCATCGAATCCCAGCTGAGGCAAAAAAATTTTTTTTTTAATTTTTTTAAAATTTTTTTTTTTAATTTTTTTTTTATTTTTTATTTAATATATTATATATATTTTTATTATTATTTTTTTTTTAATTTTTTTTTATTTTTTTTTTTGTTTTATATATATTATATATGCATATAATAATTTTTTTTTTTTTAATTTTTTTTTTAAATTTTTTTTTTTAAATTTTTTTTTTTTAAATTTTTTTTTTGTTTTTTTTAACATACATACGTGAATTTACTGTTATTGCATGACTACACGTTGTGAAGGGTATATAAGATTCGGCACGGCCGAATATAGCGCTTTTACTTGTTTTTTATATTTTTTTTAAATTTTTTAAAAAAATTTTTTTTAAATTTTTTTTAAATTTTTTTTTAATTTTTTTTTTGTAATTTTTTTTTATAATTTTTTTCTTATTTTTAATATTTTTTTTTTTAATTTTTTTTGTTTGGTATGTTTTTTGTATGTATGTATGTATGTTGTTGTTGTAATTGTGAAAAAAAACGAGGTGGTCGTGGTTTTTTGCTCATATCTCAGAAAGTTAATGGGCGATTGTGCTGAATTTCAATAGCGATTCATTCGTGGATATTTCCAAGAGATTGATACCATATACAGATCTGAGGAACATATAGTTGCTTCTAAAAGTTGACTTCAACCAACACACGGACAGACGGGCAGACGGACAGACGGATAGACGGACAGACGGTCAGGGCTTAATCGACTCCTCTATTCATAAGCTTTCAGAAAATATATACTTTATGGGGTCGGAAATGAAAATTGTAGAAATTACAAACGGAATGATAAAGCTATATAAATATACCCTTGTGCACCACAGGTGAAGGGTATAAAAATAGTATATTACAAGAAATTTTCTGATACCCCTGACAGACATAGGATTTGTATACAATAGTATGCTAAACAATCGAATAAACTTGTTTACGACAAAGATGTACGTGCTATGTACATATGTATGCATATCTGTCATGGGTATAAGGAGCCGATCTATAAAAATTTAATCGTACATTTTAACAAACATCATGCAATTTCATATCGAAAAGTATACGTTCGCTTATAACATTGGACTGTAAGAAAATAATGAAGATATGTTTAAGTGTCATATAGACTAAGGTTCGAAGCATACTATATATACATACATAATGTACATTCTAATGATTTTTAACAATTATGTAACAACTTTTGTTTATATGTTATTATAAAGTATTTAGCATCTTATTTTAATGTGTACGTATGTACTATACGATTTTATAACTTTCAGAATTTTATTAATACATATTACACAATAATTTAGTTGTAACATACAACATATGTATGTATGAAGATGTAGACAGTGCGTATCTTTATATAAGCATGTTTTTTTTATACTTGCCCTTTTAATAATTTTAAAATTTTATTTAGAACTAGATATTTGCATTTTCGTCGACAATACGTTTTGTTTAAGCATTTTTCTTAACACCCACTTAAATCTAAATGGTGTCACATTTACTTTTTACTGTGTATAAAAAATATGTCTTACTAATTAACATATACAAACACAAGCACACATACTAGTATATACGTATGTACATATTAGAAAAAATATATCTCTAAATTTTGTTTGACCTTATAAACAATAACAATATTTTTAGGTTTATTAAAGGCTTATTTGGCAGATGTTGTACAGAAATTTGTCAAATAACCCTTTAATAAACCTAAAATACTTGTTATAAATACGGCATTAAAAAACATAAGGGAATAAATTGCGACTTTTTAAAAATGTAATTGAATTTTAACATAAAAATGATTTTGCTAATAAAAACACAAAGAAAAAATATGGTTGTGGTAACCATAATCGAAGAGCAACATACTACAATTGAATTGTATGTTATCGTTAAAACATATATTGGTTGCCAATTATCATTATATAAATATATGACCAAGGCATATTCATACAGGTATATGCAACGCCGAATTCGCTGTGATGTTTTCTGTCAAATACCACTTATAAAAAACAAGCAATAATTTTTTATACATGAAGTTGGACAGTAGTGTTCCCTATCAGCTGGGCTGATAGTTTCACCTGTATAAATTCGCCTTGTATATGACTATAGTTGAAATCGACAATTTTTGCTTTTTACGGCAAATTATTGCATTTCGCTTTAGTTAGTTCGAAAAACTAGTTGTACTTACCATTGTAATTGCAAATTTTATATCAATATTTGTTTAAACTTTGTTGTTTATTTTAAATTTCTTTAATTTTATTAACATTTTTGTTGAATTTTTTTGACATCTTAAATTTTAAAAATAATAAAAATAGATTCAGCAAGATTGCTTTTTAATCATACTATTATCTTACATATTATTTAATGATTATTTGTAATTTAAAATGTTATCTTTGTTGTAACAATTTTTTCAAGTCATACAATTTTTAGATCAAAATTTATACGAAAAGTAAACACAAATAAACGCTTGATTATCGTGACAAGACGTGATGAAATAAAATAAATGTAACTATTGCTTGTTTTCGGCAACCAAATATTGGCATAGAGAATATAAAATGATCATCGTGATCATGTCGTAACCATGGTTTTTCTTTGCGTGTATGCAGTAGGTAATTCTAAACACGATATACGATGATTCAAAATTGTAAAGTAATCTTAAATGTTGCTTAAGCTTTTTCTTTATGATTTCGTTGTGTTTAATAAATATGAAAAAAAAAGAATTCATATTTGTTATGTATACATAATGTATGTACTCATTCGAGAAAAAATTGCACATAACTTTCGAGTATGCATTGCGACAACTATGATACAATTTATTCATACTTTTTGTTGCCGAAAGTAAAGGATGTCTTTTTATATTTAAAAAAGCGACCCATACTCTCGACAAAAATGTTGTTCTAAATTCCTTTGAAATGTAATTTACAATTTATACAAAACTTTAAAAAATTATCAATTCTTTTCAAAACCCAAAAACAAAGAATGTCGGTAGACAATATTTTCTTTTACCTACGTAAATAGATATTAAAAAATAAGTTTATAATGTTATGTAATTACCAAATAAAGGAAAACATTGTTTTAGAAATTACCTCTAAACTTTATTTTATACTCATTCAAATAATAAACCAGCCTAATGTAGGAACAAATAAAAAATATATTTTTTTTCTTAAAAAGTTTTAATATCAAACTAAAAAAAGTTTGTACAACAAACAATGGTCCTTCCATATTCTTCCACAAATTTGTAAAGAAATGTTAGTCAAGCTAACTTAAATAAAACACAATTTCGATGTTCCGTGTAAAATTAATATTTGCAAGCAACTCTTTTTTCAAAGATTATTTAAATAACTCAAACTGCTTGAAATATCAAACCCTTATATTTACTACTTATATTTTTTTTATCTTTAAAAGCAATTTACCCTTAAGTAAAAGTTAACTACAATTTATTTTTAAAACTATTAGTTTTATTGACGTTTATATGTTTTAACATTCGTTAAAGCTAAATTATGCCTGTCCCCATTGTATTTTGAATAGTCTAAGAAAATGTATAAAATGGTTTTGGTTTAAATATTTACATGTTAGCACAATATCTGTTGTATCGGTTGTATGTTTTATCGTAAAACGTCAAGTAAATAAAAAATCCGTTATAGAAAATTAACTTCTGCAGAGTTACAAAAAAAAAATTAAAACAATTTTTAGTAAAATGTTAAAAATTCAACATAACATTTGAGTGAAAAAAAAAATATATATATATATATACATATATATATTTTTATACAAATACATACTATTTTTTGATTCCGCAAAAACTAATCATTTCCCATTCGATAGAACCCTTATATAAGATATGAAATAAATTTATATTGTTTTACAAAATCTTTACAAAAAAAAAAAGCATACAATAATGTGAACCAATACAAAAATAGTACCAATTGCACATTACAAGGAAGTGGTGAATTGAATAATAGTGTAACAAGTAAAACAAAATAAATAAATAAATAAATTAAATGTCTGGGGTTCCAATGTTGTTTCTCTATGTACATACGAAATTTCTTATTTTATTTTACACGCAATTACTCTTAATTGAACTATTGACCTTAACTTCAATTAACCAAAAAATTTAATAAAAGTTTTGGATGTCTGACATTTTAACGGTTAAACTGAATAATTTGTTTTATTACATACTTTAAATCATTTACCCCTATATATACAAAAAAAATCATAAACTTAACAAATGTTGTTTTATAAACCATTGTTAAATTTAAAAATTTATTATAAATGCGAAGGTGATTTTATAATTTTCCATAAATTTCGATAAATTATAAGATTATCCGGTGTGAACGTACATTTATACTAAAAAATTATAAATAATAGAAAATTAAATAAATTTATTAATAATTTAATTTTTTCTATTCTCAAAAGAACAACTCTGTAAAATTTAATATACATGCAGCTATAGACAACTAATTAGAAACGCTTAAATATTTAACATAATGTATCAAGGCATATTTATTCATCAGGTAACCGCAGTTTTGTTTGTATTGTTTATGTATGAACATTGATATTTTAAATAAATGATAAAAGAGAGTGAATTGCTTTTTATGTATGAACTTTGATAGCTGAAGTTTAAAATAAGCAATGAAAAAATAATCAGCTGACGAATCAAGACAATTTGATGAATAAATATTCCTTAATAATGTATAAATATTTTTTATATTGTTGCAAACCCCTTTTGATTTAACACAGTTTCACATCGCATGCGCATTAATGTAATAAGGTTACGACATCGGTCCACTGATATTGCCGTTTATGCCTTCTTAACTTTCTCAAAAAGAGTCGCCATGTTTGTAATATTTTTTAAGGGTCACTGCTTTTTTCACATAGCTCCATAGGTGTTTGATGGAGTTTATGTCCGGACTTAATGATGGCCACTTCAAAACATGCATAATCTCATAAGACCACGGAAGCTTCACTTATGTCAACATAATTAATTTTCACAGAGAATTAACTATAAGACTGAAACTGCAAATATTGCCCAAAATTATAGATTTTTAGTTAATAAGATCTTAGTATTTGTTATTTTTGTAAATTATTACTATACTAGTTTGTGCCCGCGACTTTGTCTGCGTAGTTATCGGGATAAAAGGTAGACTTAGTATTAAAAACAAAAATAAAAATATTTACAACACAAGCAACCCGTTTAGGATGTGTGATGATGAGTTTGCGTTATTATCGTGATAAAAAGTAGCCTTTGTGTTAATCTAGGTTGTTATCTATCTATGTGGCGAACTTCATTTAGTTCCGTTCAGCCGTTTTTGCGAGTTTGAGTAACAAATATCCAAAAACATACAAACATCCAAACAACCAAACATCCAAACATACAAACATTCACATTTATTTTATTAGTAGGATAACATATATATGATTTTTTTTGTTTGTTTGTATATTTCAAAAAATGTTTATATTGAAAAAATATTTTCCCGCCTTTTTTACAAAATAGTTTTTCAATTTGAAATTGCTTTGAATTCGTTATTTGATTTATAAAATTTGTATACATATTTGTCCCGAAGAAGCTACCCATTAATTTTCTTTATCTCAAATTCCACCAATTTTGTAAATTGATTCAATATCGTTTCAGAAAAAACACATTTATTTATACATTTTATGAAATTTTTAAGCGTTTCTAATTAGTTGTCAATAGCTGTACGTATGTATGTATGTATGTGTGTTTATAAAAAATATTACATCCAATATTATTATGTATTACATTATAATATATTTAAAACATTCATACATTTTTCTGACCCTATATTCGTCAAAGGGCGGTTGTTTGTTAGCACACTAATGTCTTGATGGTTTAACTATAGTACAGTTGAAAACTTTCATTGCACCTCTAATAAGTTAGTTGAACAGGTCTAAGTTGTGTCTCAGTATTTTTGTTTTATATAATTTTTGTTTTTCTTTTCTTATAACAGAAAAAGACGTCAACAATGGGTGAAATGGGAAAGTAACAAATTGTTAATAAGTATTAAGCAAAACTATAAACAACGACTATAACAACAGACTAAATGGTAACAATAGCCCCATGTACAAAACTCGCTCTTTCGTTCACATACGAGTACATAATTAACATTATTATAGTCCGTGTTTAATATGTAGTTGTAATCTGTACACATGCGTATAGACTTATTCACATTTCATCAAGGTGCAATGAACTAAAAATAAGACGAACTAACTGACAGTGAGATAATATGAAATGTATAAGCAACATTGGTGCGGTCCCTATACTTTGAGTTGATCAGCGTTGCCCTTTCATTAGGACAGCCATATTGATGGGGTTAAGAAAAATTTTATTGGCAATTGTACGCCATCTTGGATTTTACACTTTTTATTTGATACCAATATTTTGGGGTTTAAGGGAACAAATCGGTAACTCCCCTAGCTTTTAGAAAATACATACTTAATAGGATCTGAAATAAAAGAAAGAGAATAGAAAGAAAGAGAGGAGCAATCCCCAAACTATTTAAAAAATCTATTAAAAATGTGACTTATATTTGAATTTTTTTTTTATATTTATATACAATATATAAACATATGTATGTATATTTTTCACACAATTTTTGTGTTTTTATTTTAACTTTGAGTTTGTAATATGTTCAGATATTTATAAGTTTATGTTATGTGGTATTATATTTTCTTATACGATCTTATCTGGCCAAATGCCAGGCAGTGACATGTTTTTTATTTGAACTTATTTTTTATTTTATATGTATTTACTTTTGGACGGGGTTAGTTTTTTGCATACATATCAAAAAAATACGTATCAATTCGGAAATTATTTTAGTTTTCTATTAGTTGCTCTTCTTCAAAAATTGTCTCATTGCCTTCGCCATAGACATAGTTAAAAATATGTATGATGTATGTCACGTTTGTTTGTTCATACTCGAATGTAAAAATATGCAAATAAAAATACATATTTACCTTATAACTCTAAAAAAAAAAAATAAATAAATAAAATAAATTATAGAAACGCTTCAATAGTTCAACTTCTACATGCATTCAAGATATTTTATGACATAAATATAACTATGCATGTATGCATCTACCTTAAAAGATTTTAAATTTATGTACATATACTAATGAAAAATATACATACATACATTGATTAATTAGAGAAATACAGGCTTAGACAACGTTTCAAATTACTTTTGACAAAGAGTAACTTGTAACAAAATTTGCTTGAGTAGTAGACCATAACTTGTTATCACAGACAATTACTACCAAACCTATTTTTCATAGTTTTTCATCTCTTGATTTTTTGTTGAATAAAATTTATAAACTTGAAAAACTTAGTGTCACTTGTAAAAAATAATTAAAAAAAAAATTGTTTTTTAAATTTTACTGGGATATAAATTATCAATTGAAAGCATTCTCTTTACCTCATTATAATTGAAACAAGTAAGAGCGCTATATTCGGCCGTGCCGAATCTAATATACCCTTCACAACGTGTAGTCATGCAATAACAGTAGTTTGTATCACCATTCATCCCATATGAAATACGTACATACACATATAAGAAACATACATATATAAAAACATCCTATTGTAAAATTATAAATTTACGTATGTATGTATGTTAAAAGAAAAATTAAAAAAAAAATTTAAAAAAAAAATTTAAAAAAAAATTTAAAAAATAATTAAAATATATATATTATATATAAAACAAAAAAAAAAAAATAATAATAATAAAAATATAAATAATATATTAAAAAAATTAAAATAAAAATAAAAAAAAAAATTTAAAAAAATTAAAAAAAATGTCGGGGGGCTTCAAAAAGTTGATTTCAACGGACACACGGACAGACTGACAGAGCTTAATCGACTCCCCTATTCATAAGCTTTCAGAAAATATATACTTTATGGGGTCGGAAATGAAAATTGTAGAAATTTCACACGGAATGACAAACCTATATATACCCTTTTTTACTGTGTGAATTGTATAAACATTAATTTCTATTTTTAAACATAGTTTAATTTTAAAAATTGTAATGCCATATGTAAGCACTCTTCTATAATAAATCGTACTGGTTTATACAGAAAGTAAATGATAAATTCTGGATCATGAAAGCTAAGCAGGAGTAAACGTGCCGACCGCTTCGTTAATTATAAACTAGCCCAGAGCCAATTCGTTCTCTGCGAATGCTCCGCAGTGTTCACAATACCAGACATAGTATTATTAAAAGGATATATGTAAAATATTTTGATTTCATAAAGTTTCTGTTTTAGGAGCAGTGCCATAGTCAAGGCACACATCAAGCCCACAGTTTGTTATTATGCACAACGCCGACTATGTCCTAAAAGTTCAAGGAGTAATTAAATAATTTAAACATATGGTTTTTACTGCAGAAAAATTTAGTTTTGTTATAAAAATAGGTATTACAAAAAAACGTTTTCAATTTATTTTGCAAAAGAGACCCCATTGTGTAATGTTTATCTTTCTAAATTGTATAAATTTAGATTTGATCAATTTTACTTTATTGTGCACTCAATATATATAAAATACAAATATTATAAAAACTAATCAATAGAAATTTTTATGCAAACTGAGTAAATTAGGTGACAGATTTGCTGACACAATTAATGTATGATTTTCTAATTATATTTTAACAGTAGACCTTTAAAAATATGATTAATTTTATATGTACATATATTAACGATTTTAGAATTTTAATCTACATAGAAAAAAATTGTTGGCAAAAAATCTATACTAAACAATATATGTAAGATATAGGAAATAATAAAAGTATATGTATGTAACAAATCCAAACAAAAGCGGCAAGCGTTGTGATTAGCGCTA
This sequence comes from Phyto melanocephala, assembly GCA_941918925.1. Taxonomy (NCBI): domain Eukaryota; kingdom Metazoa; phylum Arthropoda; class Insecta; order Diptera; family Rhinophoridae; genus Phyto; species Phyto melanocephala. The sequence continues at coordinate 134,532,358 of OW799234.1, read as the reverse complement.
ACGCAGAAATGATAAACGTAAACGATATAGTCAACGTCGTGTAATAAACTGTAATGTTCACTTATGTTGTTTAACAAAAAAATTTTACAGTAGAAGTAAAAGTTAAAAATATTATGTAAGCTTGAAAATTAAAGAAAAAAAAAAAAAACTGTTTTGAAAGTATTATCTTAGCTATGACGTGTTACGTTTTAGGTAACGACATATGAACATACATAGTATACCATTTACTCAGATAAGATTAAAAGTGAAGGAAACATTCTAGTTTAATTGCTTTTTGCTAAAAAAAAAGTGTAAATAATGAAAGTGAAACATGCTGATGATTCGGCAAAATTCAATATAAAAATTTAAATGAGTTATAAAGCAAACAAATGTTTTTTCTATCACCCTAAGTATTACACTTACATACATATGTATATACTAAGTATTTACATATATGCAAATCATGTATGCATTTGCATATTCTTAAATTGTTATTGAAAATTAAATTTTTAGTCGAGAAAGTTCACCTAATGTGTCAACAATTCGAAAACTTTATCGGAACTCGTCTTCTTTACTTTATCGGAACTCGTCTTCTTTAAAAACTAATCGCAACCATATAAAAATAAGTGTTTTTATTTAACAATGAAAAGTGCATTCTTACTAAAACACCCTTCATGATAATCATGGTGTAATTACTATGTAAGATGATGCAAGGCGAATACAATTGTCAGGTTGTGGTAATTCTATAACAAATACAACATTAAAAAAACAACATGGTTTTTATTGTTGCTTTCGCTTGCCGATGTGTCAAACACTTTGTGCTTTTTCCAAAAACTTGAGCAGAAAAAAGCAAACTATGTTAACATAAATAACATTTGACAACTCAGCCAGCATTTATACAAAAATAAAAGGCGGTCAGCTGTGTTGTCAACACCACCTGATAACACTGCAGCAAAAATCGCCTTTGAATAAAAATATGTGGACTATAGAGATTTTGATACGCTAAATTCAAATCCGTTTTATTAAGCTGACTTAAAGACAATTTTTTTAATAACCATTTGCTGGTATTTTTTTATCGAATTCGGACTTATCGTTCTTAAGTTATGATGAAATGTATCAGCATAGCCGCCTTATTTCGGAAAAATACTTAAATGCCCATAAAAAAATGAGCCCAAAAGAAAAAAAATAAAGCGGATTTGAATTTAGCGCCTTGATATCTCTATAGGCGAGAAAAATTTTTGTTTTTTTGTAGACCAATGTAATTGGAAATGTTGAAATGAAATTTGACTTTGAAAACAGCTGATCAATTGAAACTACAGAATTAAGTTTACCCTGTAAAGAAGCATTTGTTTGTTAATCTATAAATTGTTTTTATTGTATTTGACAAAATAATGGAAAAAAAATTGTTAAAAACAAAAATAAAGTAATAAAAATTTGTATGTATGTATGTATATATGTACATAAGGTGTACACATAATATATAAATTTATTACCGATTTATGAAAAAAAAACTTTTCGGGGTTTTGAATATGTTTATCTTGTGGTTTTGCATGCACCTACAAACATACATACATATTTATTCTTAAACAAAAAATTTTGGAATATTTGCATAATATTATTACTGACAAAAGTTTACCATCTATTGTTGTTGTTGTTTTTAAGTCTACTTCAAAATGTTAAATATTACAAATATATACATACATACATACAACCCTGAACTTTGTAAAAATACTAATAAAATTCTAGTTTATTACATCATAGTTTTTTTTTAATTTAAATAAAAAATGACATAAGTTATTTCTATTAAGATGATTCTTAAAACTGATAGATTAAAATTTTTTTAGCATTCAGGAACATTCGTATCTATGTATGTATATTTTAACTATGAAATACGAAATATGTTTGTACTGTTTTTTTTATTCATATTACAATTTCGAATACAAAAATCTAAATGTGATGCAATTGATAAATTTTGTTGTAATCTTACTATATAGCAAAAATTAATATTTTCATACAATTTATATATTAACATACATATACACACATACATATGCCTGAGTTTTTTTAATTTATTTCCACAAAAATATTATCAGATATTTCTGGAAAGAGTCATAAAGAATTTTCAAATAAAATTGTATCAACGACCAACATCATGATGGCATTGTTTAAAAACATTAGATCGACACATAAATATATATGCACATACATATTTTTTCAAACATACATACATACATATGTACATAGAATACAAAACTTATTAACAAAATTAAATGCGGTTTCGTCATTATTACGTCAGCGTTTCTTTAGTAGAATAAATACAAATTCTCAATCTATGCAGTTTTTTTTTTAAACCAAGTATTATAATAAAACTAGTATTTCAGGTAGTTTTAAAAAAAAAGAAATAAAAGAACGAATCCAAGTTACCCTCCTGGCTAGTTTTTCATTAAATGCTTTTTACACAAGGCTTGTCTAGTTTTTCACTGTAAAACTAATACATGTTGTTGTATTTATGTATGTATGTGAAAATCAAATGAAACTTATCCAATTTTTTCAAATTTTCTTTTTTTTTTGGACTGTTACATAGTCCGATTAGCCAAAGGATTATTATTTTATATTAAAAATATTTCTATATGCATAACTGTAGCAAAAAGGAAAAACCGCTTAAGTGGATATAAGATAAAATTGAAATAATAATAACATTGCAAACCCGAAATTTAAAATTATTATCAAGGCTATTTTTAACCATTTTTAGACAACTTTACAGAAAGTTATAACAGAAAAACTTTATTTTTTAACAAACAATATCATTAGGTATTAGAACTTATCTTAGCTAATAATTAAACTTAATACCTGAAAGCCGATAATACATAAATTATTTTTTTTAAATCAACTCACAAATTTAAAAATTCATTAATGCATTAACAACAGACATAACCAATTTTTTCTTATTACCACATAGTATGGATATATCTGACAAAATGTAATGTCATCATGATTTTTTTTTTCAATTATTGTACTTTTCTTAAAAAGTTGTTAGTAGCAAACATTAAATCTTAAAATTCCTCAATTTCTAATAATAAAATGTATTTTTTTACAAAATCGGTTGACAAACTAAAAAAGGAAATGTTCTGAACTGTTATATTTTTGATTTATAAACCATATTACATAAGAATCGTAAATCACTTGTAAAATACATATATTCATTCACCTAGTGAACAGCACTTTAACCAAGACGAAACAAAAGTAGAGGAATGTGAAAAATTGTTGGTTTTTTTTTTAATTTCATTAAATTAAAAAGCTTTTCACAAGGTATTATTAAGTGATTTTTTAAACATGTGTGCTTAATGAACCTATATGTGTTCAAGATATTAACAATAAGTCCACAACATATTTTATTTTTTTTTTAATGTTTACTGCAAATTTTATAAGAAAAAAATGGCAATGTACATTATGTAGTTTGTTGTGGTGTAGGGTAGAACACTAACATAAATGCAAATATAAAAGTATATTACAATTTGTAAAATAAGACATACATACATGCATACCCTGCAGATGACGCGACTAGTGCATACACGCATTTAAAGCATACTCTGTAATGGACTAGGAATAATCCAAAGATCACCCAAGTGTATGGATAAAACGTGGTCGATTTAGCATTACGATGCCCTAGGGCTGGATCATATAACCCATCGGAATAGTCTCAAAACTACTCTTTGTCACTACTCGATGGAGCACCTACACGATCATTATACACGTTTTGACAACCATATATGTAATCGTTAAAACACGAACACTTGTTGTTTAACTACAATCTCTTGTTTACAAATCGTCGTTCGTAAATTATTGTGTTCTATGTTACGCATAAAACCTATACATATAGAATACAATAATTTACGAACGACGAAATGATATGGTCCATGACTGCATTACATAGGACCATGTTGTAAGTAGTCCATTTAGCTTAAATGGACCACGTAGTCTAATATTATCTGCAGGGTACATACATAAGTATATTTATATTTTGTTATATAAGAATGCAACAGGTGTGACATAAACTTCTCATTTAAAATTAAAAAAAATATTTTCTTACCAGAAAACTTAAGTATAACAATTGTTTACATTTGCGCAAATATTTATGTATGTATGTATGTAACATACAAACACAAACAAACATTAAAATTAGATAAAAAAAATCAACAGGTTTCTATTCGCAAACAAAAGTAAATCTACATTAAAAATAGGTGTCAATGCACAAAATCTGAGGTTTTGTTGTTGTCATAAGATGAGCTCAGCTTTTCAGCCAGTTTCTTAATCTTTTGCAAAATATTATTACAAATAAAAAGTCAAGAATTTCGTTTTTTGTTTTTTCGATTCGAACTCATGAATGAAAATTGTCTATTTACATAAAAATTTTATTAAAGTAAATTTCAAGTTTAGTACTGAAATTTGCTTTTACGATTATAATTGTAAGACGTATAAATGGGAAATGCCAATTTATGCATATTGTGTTACAAATTTTTCTGAGTTGAAAATACATGTTCACTAAATAACAAAAAAGGGTTTAAAAAATGATCAAAAAGAATTCAAAAAATTAAAATCACTTTGCTAAACTGAAAATAAAAAAATTTTAAACATTAACATATTTTGGGAATGTATAGAATTAAAAAGTTTATTGATATGTCTATATGAAATATGTGATATACAACAACAACAATAGTGACGCAAGCCAGCTATAAATACATGACATGAAGACAATTTTTGAAAAAGATTTTGAGATTTTTTTGAACTTTTAAAAATGTTGCCCACAAATATTAAATGTGGACGATGTTTTTTATCACATGTAAATATGTATATGTACATGCTCTACAAAATAAGATCAAGGTTATTTATGACACTTAAATTATTTTTTGAAAATTTTTTTAAAAATTTTAATTTATTATAAACATATGTATATAGCCTCTGGTATAAAATTGGTGAAAAAATTACCCTTGAATATGAAACTAATAGGATTTGTGTTACGTCTTTATATTTATATATTAAGTTTGTAAATAAAATATTTTGTAGTTCCATGTTTAGTAGTTTTTTTATAAAATAAATTCTGAAATGTCATAAAATCATGAACCCTAAATGTCGGAAATTTCAAAATAGTGCTACTTGGCATCCCTACTATGAATATACTCACCAACTTATGAACATGTATTTATTTACTAGAGAAATATAGCGACAATAACGGTTATACGTTTTAGGTTTTTAAAAAACTGTAAAAAACATGTGTTGAGACATCTGACAAAATTTTAATTAGAGCGCGCTCTATTTTCTTCTGTCAAAACATGTGACATCAGCCGTTGGCAGAAATCTCTGCTGTTGCAAAGCAGTCAGCGTAAAAGAACAATTTTGACAAACATGTAGATTTACATATGTCTCACAAATTTTAAAGTCAGATGTAAAAAACATGGCGTGTATTATAGCCTTTAAGATTGATAGCAATAAAAATTACGCCATGCGCATATCTTTCTGTTAGATGAAGTATTTGGCCCACAGTAAAGGTTGCCAAATCACAAATATCTAAAATACTTCTTTATATAACAAATCAAATGAAATTAACGCTTTAAACTGCTTCATACTTAAAAAAAATATAATTTCGCGTAAAATAATTTCTATTATTCTAGACATTTAGTATGCATTGTATGAGAGCTGGCAACACCGTAATTAAAAAAGCTTTTAAAAATTATTATGCTTTTTAAAATTATTCGCCAACAGGTTGTGTGAAGTTTGATTACCAACCTGGGTTGCAAGCTTATTTTATACGTTAAATTTACAATTTCTTGCAAAAAGTGTATTATCTGATAGCTCGCAACACTGTATATATTATACTATATATTATACATATATAGATATCTGTGGTATTTTGACAAAACAGCTCAAGTCGAAATAAAAAAATATTTATCGTAAAAGTAAAAAGCGTCTAAATCACGTAAATAAATAAACATATTTTTTACTTCAATTTGTTTTTATGCTCTCTTGATAAACTGTTAAGTTTGGTTAAAAATCCCATAGTGCACAACATTTTATTTATTTTGCAGTAACTAGCGCCCTTCTACGAGTTATTCGATTTAAATTTACTTTTTTGAATTTTTGTTTGTTTTTGTTGTTCTGAAAAATTTGAAAATTCGAAATAAGTTGTTTTGTCAAAAGTTCACAGATATGTATGTATGTGAATTTTTTTAAAACACCTACAAAGTATTTAAAACGAAACCACCTACAGTTATTGATTATTGCTGAACGCTTTTTAATAATAATTGTTAAAAATTTTAAAAATGATACCATGCATTTAACTGATTACATTATTTTTTTAAGGAATTAATAAATAAAAACGGTAATGTTGAATCATTCGTATAAAATAAACAAAATAAAGATTCTCAGATAATTGGCAAATTCAACCTTCGTTGCGCCGTTAAATATTTTATACTTAAGTAAACTTAGTAGGACCTAATACATGTAAATAATTTAAACAACCGCAGAAGTAATTTGGAAATAATTTGAGCAATGCTAAATTTTGAATTTAATATTGGATACATACGTACGTACATATGAACATATTTATTAGGTTAAAAATGTTAATTGAATAAAAATATTTTTTAATAAAAAAATAAAACAAAATTTTCTCCAGATTAGAGATTTAATTTAGAAAAAATACTGAGTAAGAAATAAGGTCTACCTATTAGATAAAAAATAAATTAAATTTTTTTTTTTTGAAAATGCTATAAAAAAAATTTTTTGCTGTGTGGCACGTAGCGCCGTCCTGTTGAAACCAAATGTTGCCAAATGTCTTCAATTTCTGTGAACAAAAATTCATTCAACATGGCCCGAAAACGATCGCCATTGAATACGGTCTTATTAATATTGAGATTATTTTGAGCGTAGCAGTATCATCGACCAACTTTTAATGAACTTTTATACAATTTATTTTTGATTTTACATTACCCTAATATATAAAATTATAGCTTTAAATATTCACCCACATCGTGAATTTTTTTCTGCTAAAAGTATTTTCTTTTTCCCTAAAACACCAATCAAAAATATGTTTTTCAAAGATGTTTTCTCGTCTTTTCTTATATACATACATTCAATGTCAGTTGATAGCTTACTTTATTTTGAACAGCTGCTTAAGAAGGGTACAAAAATTCCACAGGAAACTCATATTAACAATGTTCACTTCAAGAAGAGTGAACATTTCAAGGGAATACAAACTTCGATTTTTATTTCAAACAGTGGATCATGGGAAAACGAGAAAATATACAATTGAAATTCCCGGAAATTTTATAATAAATCATAATACAGATTCTTAGGAAGCTAGTTAAAGTTATAGTGATACCATATGATATGATGATACCTCAGGACCAAATACGTTTTTTATAGTATTTATTGAAGCCTCTTGACTAGAAAAAATTTTAAAATTTACCGCTTTAAATATTTTCTAGTTGTTTGTGTTAGAAAGGTTTATAGCAAAAGAGTTATTGTTAGACTCGTAGACCTTGCACTTTCCATATTTTTTCAAGTTAAAAATTTCAGATTTGCTTTTAATAGGCAGGATTATATATTTTTAAAAATTTTACAAAATAATCTTTCTTCTAAGAGTATTATAATTCAAATTTTTACAGAATTTTTTTTTTTTTTTAAATAAAAAACATAAAGTACGATTTAAGGTTAAAGATTAATGTACAGAAAACTAGGTGCAAGTAGCATACAACATTGAATGAAATTTTGATAAATCGACAACTTTGCTTTTCGCAAGGGGGTTATAATAAAAATTCTCCAATTTTGAATCCTTTTGGATGCAAATAGGTTTTAATCTTTAATACCTTTTTGTATTTTTTTTTTTAATTTTTCAGCTCTTTGGTGTAATTTGTATGGCTTGCGCTTCACCTGCTTACATCTCGGCTACTTCATTCTTCCTGTTCGTTGTGGTAGTTTCGTTCATAGCAACAATATTATGGATATTTGCCTACCTTTTGGGTATAAGAGAGGCTCTCAATGTTGCTATTAATTGGATATTTACGGTAAGTAAAACCAACAAAAATATTTATTAGCAAACCTTGATCCAAAAATAAGAAATTCCAATGGTCATAAAAATATTATGTATCTAGATACTACTATATTTATCTCTTATTTAGTAATTGAGATTAATTAGAGTTTTTAAATACAATATAAGTATTAGAATTTTTGCAACAGGTTGACCAACATTTTGGTTGAGTGAACACCAACTAACTGTTCGTGTTAACAAGTTTACCAATACTTTCTTTTACAGTATTTAATTCTTTATTGGATCAATCTAAGTCTAAGTTAAACTAGTTTGTATTGTACTTGAATGAAAGTAAAACACTTTTCTGATATACAAGGTTTTACAACCGTAAATGTTACTCATTCATATTCATATACATACATAGTATATGTATATACTATTTATTTAATATCACTCCTACTCTGCTATTAGCAGAACTGAAACTAAAAAAGTAATAAAAGACAATCTGTTGAACTGCCGTATAATTTCTACACACATGAGGCTTATATATGTTAAAACAGTAGCGAGAAAAAAATTCGAAAACTCGATGCCATATAATCGTCAGGACCATGTATTGGCGTATTTTTTGAATCACACATTTTCCCATTCTAATATGTTTTGATTGCTGCAAATTAAAAGGTTTTTTTAACTTTATGATCTACAAGCTCCCATAAATTTTCGATTGGGTTTAGATCAAGAATTTGCGGAAGCCACTGCAAAACTTAAATACCATGATTGCTTGTAAACTTGCGAGCTAAGCGTTTAGTGTGCTTAGAATTAGTGTTCTACTAAAATATGCTTCCAGTGGCCATTTCGTCTTGAAAATAAATATGCCAAATCCAAAATTTCGTAGTACATAATGGCATTCATTGTTCCTTCAATTTCGGTTATGAGACATGTGCCATCACAGAAGATAGCTCCAATAAAAATATAAATTTTTTTAGCCATGTTTAAGAGTTGACAATTCGTATCTGAGCGGGTATCTTTGTTTTTTCAGCCAGCACAGAAAATTAACACCATCTAAGGCAAATAAAATAAATTTGAATTCGTCGCTCCACAGCACTTTGGCCCAAATATGAACAATAGAGAGAGAGAAAGAGAGATCTCACAAAGTCAAACAGTTTTTATACCCTTCACACGGCAGTGCAAAAAAGGGTATATATAGGTTTGTAATTCCGTGTAAAATTTCTACAATATTCATTTCCGACCCAATAAAGTGTGTATTTTCTAAAAGCTTATGAATGGGAAGTCGATTAAGCATAATCCGTCTGTCCGTGTGTATGTTGAAATTTACTTTTGAAGCCCCCCGACATCAGCAAGACTCATGTAAAGTATTGAAATATCGGAAATATTAATTAATATCAGTGTAATCGCCCCATAACTTCCTGAAATATGAGCAAATAAACACAATTGGTTCTTTTTTTTCGCTTATGTTTACCATATAAATTAAAATTTTCCAGCCTTTGGATAATTTATAGACACGGTTTTTACTATTTATAGATTTAGTATGCCTCTGGAGATATTCATAAAAAATATTGTACAAATTGGCCACTAATCGGCAAAGTTATAGACACAATATATGTTGTTTTAAATATATTAAATTTTTTTTCAAACTACATATTTAATAAGGTTTGACCACGCTTAAGATACCAAATTATAAGCCGTAATCTCAGAAATTATTTCTAAGAAAAAACTAACAAATCGGTTTAAAACCATCTGAGATATAAGCACCAAAGTACAACTGCTTCGTTATTTTTCCCAAAAATTTACAAACGGAAAACGATATTTTTCAGTTTCTATACAACCGAGAATCAAATGAAAGAGCATAAGTATTAAAATATAGTTAGCTATGAAAATAAAAAAGTGCAAGATGGCGTTCTAGATTAAACGGCGAATATATGAGTCAAATATAGTAGTTACGACTTTATCCCCTTTAACCCTATTAAAAATGTGTGAAATCCAAGATGGCGTCTGCAACAAAATGGCGAAACAAAATTCAGTTAATTATGTAAAAATTCAAAATCAAAGATGGCGTTGGTAATAATTACGGATTACATGAAATCTTATATCTAGGCTTCGCTACGACGTTGTATTAATACCTATGTACATGACTGTGAAAGGTATTATCAGATTTGGCGCGGCCGAATAGAGCGCTCTTTCTTGTTACTAATTGACCTTCTTCAAATTAATAAATTTGCCTCTTTAAATCAATTTCTGGCAGTGTGAACGCAATTGTTAGCTATCTTAGCTGGCAACACCTGCTGCTGTCTTTCGTGGTAAAGGTCTTGTTGACATTTCAGGTCAGTCGGAGTTGAGAACCCATCTAGCTCGCAAGAAATTGTCAGAGAAAACAACATTAGAGCATGCGAGGAAGAAGATGATGCTTTGGAACACTACCTCTGTCATTGTCCTGCGTTTGGGCATATTAGACGCGAAAATTGTACAGTGGATACTGCCGAACTCGAACTGGAGATCCATAAAGAGTTACATTGAGGGGACTGGAATCTTAGACTAGTCCGTTATTTATGGGAAATTATGATTATAGTTTTTGTTTGGGAATTCCGTTTTCCATATGGCACAACATGCCAAATGGGCATAAGTATATACCTGCCATGGGTTTGGGCTATTAGTGCCCCTCCTTTTCAACCTAACCTAACGGTATTGACAGTACATTTTCAATGTCGACTACTTCCTGACTGTCACTGCACATTATTGCTTTGATGGTGTCTCCATGAAATCCGGCAAACTGTTAATTTTTTAACTTCAAATTGATGCGCAACTTCAATTGTAATCGTATATCCGTAAATTTGCATTTATACAATTATGAAATCAATTGTACCTGTTCTGTTTTTTAAGTTAATTCAAATTCTTATGAATTGGCATTATTGTTGTTGTTTTTTATACAACAAGGCTTAGACAAATCCAAACATTTTCATTACATTCAGAACACAAATTTAAAATTTTATTTTAATTACCATTTATTTGATATTTACATATATTGTAAACTAAATTGTTTATATTTATAGTGTTATACCAATTAATTTTAATACATATTGTATTGTAGACTAACCGATTTGGCCCTTTGGGCTTGCGGCAATCTTTTTGAAATAAATAAATAAATAATTAATTACAGTAGTTTATTTACTTACATTTCTAATAGATTGCTTTGCATTTTTTCCTCTTCAATTTCGTTAACTTTGTTTTTAATAACAATAAAAAAAAAAAATTAGGTTTTGCAGAAAGGCAAACAATGAATGAAAAAAAAGAAGAATTGAATACTGTTATTAATTTTGAGTCTCGATCGAATATAATAGAGCATAGTTACATTTTTTACTCTACCTACTGTATTTATGTATGTATATTAAATATGTACTGTGTAGTAGTTATAGGTATGAATGATACTTGTACACAATAAAGCAACTTATAAAAATAATCATAACAAAAACATGTATGTGTGCACTTGTAAAACAAACAAAGAGACAACAATTTAGCTTTTTGTTGCGTGTTAGCTCATTTAAAATCGTGATTTTGATTTTACATATTTACATATGTATGTATGTATGTATGTATGTATGTATGTATGTACCTACATAATTTGTATGAAAATATTTATACAAATATATTTAAACATATCATTGCAATTAATAGACCGCTTGCACTTCTTAGAAATGTCATTGAAAGTATCTACTTATATAACGATTAACGGCTGTATTCATAAAAAGTTACAAGTTAAATTATAACATATGCTTTTACTTAAGTTAAATGTCCTTAGAAAATTTCTTTATGAGCCTTTGACAATTGTTATGGACTGAAAGAAAAAGACTGAAAGTTCTAGGCAATTTCAAATTTTTTTTGAATTGCAAAAATACTTTATATTCTTTATATTTTTATGTCGAAACTTCCATAAGGGAGAGATAGCAGCAGGTTGTTAGTTAGCACACATTTTGTTATTATGCATAAAGCCGAAACTGTGTTCTTCCGTTACTGTCTAATGTACACAGTATATAAATTATGAAGGGTATACAAGCAATTATCTTACACTATTAAAATCATTTCTTTTTATGTTTTAGGAACTTCTCAATACTGGTATTGCTGCCGTTCTTTATTTCATTGCCTTTGTCGTACAACTGACCAAGTGGTCGTCATATCCCCACTCCTATGGTTATGGTTCAAATATTACTGCGGGAATTTTTGGTTTATTTAACTTTTTAGCTTATGCTGCTGGTACATATTTCCTGTATTTAGAGCACAAGAGTGGTTCCACCATCTAATCGAAGTAAAAAAACCCATACAGTTCAAAAGAAAAGAAATAAAAAGTTATTAGCCAACTTTTATTAAGTAAATAATGTTGGCAGGCATTTTAAATTTAAAACGCCAGCGCATTCATACTTTGTACACCGATACCGAAATATCAACAAAATCAACATGTACAATTAAGAAAAAGATTAAATTTTATTACTTTGCAATACTAAAAAATTTAAATATGTATTTCTAATGGAATAAAATAACTGAAAAAATATCTATGTATGTAAAATAATAATATTGTTGATTTACGTTTTAAGCCAATAAAGAAAATAGTCATCGATACAATTAAATTAAGTTAAAACAATATATTAAACACACACACATATACATCTCTTTAATATTAATAAAATATTTAAAATAATAATTACTTTACTATTTTAAGATTTTTAACAATTGTATTTTATGTAACTTTTTCGTTTGATTTTATTAAAGAAGTTTTACAGCACAATATTTTTGTATTAATATGGATGAGGGTTTTTTCACTAATGATTTTTTTGAGGTTCTAGGAAAATTATTTTCTGTTTTACAACATCCCACATTTGTATAATATGTATGTACACTAGGGATACAACTATTTTACAATTTTTGAAAATATCAAAATGGCCCTATCCATACCATGTAGTGCAAGAAAAACAATAAGAACAGCATCTTTAGATATTCGATATCGTTAAAAATGCAATTAAGTTCTAAAAAATAAAAATATTTTCTTTATAAATTTATTTTTAGATTGTGATTTTGATTATAATCATATAATTACATTAAGAAATGTAAATAGTTAAATAATTATAAAATAAAAAATTTGTAAAAAATAAAAAATAAAATCTTAAAGGGAAATGGGCTTCGACGCGGAACGTTTTTGTTCCGAATTGACCTGAGGAAACATTTTTCGGTCTCAGCACAACATCGGCCTTATTTTGATTTTACCCCTAATGTACACATATGTTTATGGACAGCTAAAAACTAAAAATTTGAATTTAAAAACGTAAACAAGACAAATTCCTAAGGGGTTTAAAAGAAGCAATTAAGGCAAGTTTATTTATCAGGTAGTATTGATTTGACAGCTGATTATTTTTTTATTAACATATTTTAGACTATAGTCCATAGATAAAAAATTATTCTCTCTCCTCTCTCATTTATATCAAACTTCATATGTACATAGTATGTATCATGGTGTAATTACATAAGGTGATAGCGTAAGGAGAGAAATTTTTGTCTCTCTTTTTTTTGTATGGGGTTTGACAATTTCCGAAGTTGAAATAATTTTTTTTAAATATGTAGTTTGACATACTCCAGAACTCAAAAAAATAGTCAGCTGGGCTGGCACCGCCACCTTGTATAAGTGTACCCTGGTATGTATATAAAAAATATAAACAAAAAATTCTCTTCCAACTGCGACTACCTGATAAATAAAAATGCTTTAATTAGCAACAACAACATACATATGTATGTATGTACAATACCTCAAAAAGATTTTTGTGTAATACGGAAAACACATAAACGCTGTAAATTTTAAAAATTAAAAAAAATTATTTGATTTTTTATAAATTTTCATTTTAATAAATTGACACGACGCACTGTGTCCGATTTTTAATTAAGAAGGCCAAAATTAATAACAACCCATATACTAAAAAAATCATTTTTGTCATAATGATATCTCAGACATTAAAGAGTTGAGCAAAAAATAAGACAAATCTGTCCGCAAGCACGCATTAATGGCATTACAAATTTTATCTTTGTTCGAGGTCAAAAGATGGTGTACCATCACCATTTAGGGAGAATTGTTTAACAGGACACCGATATCGCTTTTAATTAATTTTACAAAAAAAAAAATTAAGTTTTTTTTTTTTATTTGATATTTATTATTATTATTTATAATTATTGTCATTTATGAATACGGCCCTATTTGTTTTAGCACTTTATTCACTTTTTTACAATTTTTACTTGTAATATCAGTCACTTGCTTGCTGGTATGACGTCACGTATGAGAGAGCTGAATTACAACAAACATGCGCAATGCGTTATCTTGTTTTTATAATTGCTGATATTTTTCTATCAATATCTAAAAATACATGAGTGTGTTAAAAAAAAAAGAATTATGTATGTATATATTCATAAAAAAAAACATAACGTTTTTTATTTATGTTCAAAGTTTGAATTAATTTATAGAAAAATAAATTGTTTTTCTTTTATACCTATATTTTACACATCTTTTATCTTGCCGTTATCGTCATACAATAGGACTGTTGGTTTACTTTTCCAGTAAACAAAAAACCATTTAGAGTAAAAAGTACTCGAACGAAAAATTTGAATTTATTAAAACAGCTGTTCGACTTAAGCACGTTGTGTTGTTATAAATGTATACTTTTGATTAATCAATAAACTTTTGTTTGCACTCGATACTACATTTTTTAATGAAACAACAATTTTTATAAAAACTTATTTTAAATGTATAAATTTTTTGTATAACTATTTTTTAAAATTTTATTCACATTTGTCTATGTAAATTAAATAAAACACATAAGTATTAAGTTTTGAATATTAAATACTCTTAAAAAAAATGTAAGTAGTAAGTACCCAATTACTCAACTTTTGTACAACTCGAAACAAAATGTAAATAAATAACAAACAAAAACTAAAGAACAGCTTTTTGATTTTCAAAAATGCGTAAATTAAAAAGTTACTTTATATAATAAAATACTTATGTTTGTATATTTCATTTGGTATTTCCGAATACATTTTTTGATATATTTTTATGATGATTTACACAAAAATAGAAGACAACAAAATTTGTTCACATTTAAAATCATATGTTTTTCACAGAACTGTCACTTCATTCTTTAAATTTTTGTTGTCGTTTACTGGTTTTTGTGTTAACCGACACAATCCAGTAAAACCTTTTGAAAAATTGTTACGATTTTTAAATAAACGAACGAACCTCATATTAATTTCCAACTAAAGTAAATACATACCTAATTTAGAAATTGAAAAGAAAGTCGATTCAAAGATAAACCAATCTTATATTATAATAAAAAATTAATATATGTACAGTGTATGATACACTTAATACTATTTTCAAAATTCAAGGTAAGGTAAAAGGATGACGACGATCATTACCAATAATGCGTCTCGAAGATCTTACTTTTATTATTAAAATTGCTGAATATCATCAAAAGTTCACATATATGTAATAACCCTGAAATTCATTACATTTGTCGACTATTTGATGATATTGTCAACAAAACGTCTACACTTTTTACACTTTAAAAAAATAAACAGAAAACATGCAAAAATTTGACACTAAAATTTTTTTAAGTGCTAAACATTAGTTTACTTTTACATTTAAAACTAATATTTTAATACAATGAGGTAAAAAGTAGCAAAGGTGTTAACTAAAATGAACTAGTGAATACCTAGTTAGGTACAATGTCGCCATATATTCGAAGCACACGTTAAATGTCTCCAAATACGTTTTCAAATATTACTTTGTTCAAATTCAAAATCATACTACTGTTTTTAACAGATGTCCATTTAAGATATTATTTTTTAAATTTTATTAATGTATGTGTGTTTTTTATTTATTTTTTTTTCGTTTGTATGTAGCTTTGTTTTTATTTTTTTAACAAATATATTTTTGTTATTATTTATTTACCAATGTTTTACAATTGTAATTAAACTTTTTACTTTTTGTAATAATAAATTCGAATGAAAACAAATAAAATTTTTGTTAATTACAATTGTTCTGCATAAATGCATACATATTTACTTAAATGCTTAAATTTACTTGTGAATGTATTGTAAGTGATGTAAGTGATTGCAATAAGAAATGTATTTGACCGTTAGAAAATTTCTATCCAACAAAGATTTAAATGTAAAGAAAAGAGGTGAAAATTATATTTTTAAAACAGCGTCAGCGCTCGGGAAAACGTCATAAGCCTGTAATACATGTAAAATAAGACTATTCAGCAGGAAATCAAAAAATAACCGCTTAACCGGTTTTTTTTTTTTAAATTAAAACAACAATCAAACTAGTTATTGAAATAATTATACTCTTCACAGAGAGTGTTAGGGTATATATACATAGGTTTAGTCGCTCCGTGTGAAATTTTTACAATATTCACTTTCGACCCCAAAAAGTAAAAATTTTCTGAAAGCTTATAAATAGAGGAATCAAATGAGCATTGTCCGTGTGTGTGATGAAATCAGTTTTTGTATTAAAAATTTTTAGCCTTAGGATAACTTATAGATACGTTTGTGACTATTTTTAGATATGATATGCCTCTAAAGATATTCGTGAAATTTTTTTAGAAAATGGCGTCTAAAACAAAATGGCGGAAATTTTTTTAACCTCATCAATATGGGTGCCTAATAAAAGGGCTGGACTAGTAGAATACAGTAAATTATGTAAAATTACAATATCAAAGATGTAAATAATAAAGAAAATATCGTATAACATGAAATTTAGGTTAAGCTACGATGTGGGATTATACCTATGTACATAATGGTGAAGGGTATTATCAGATTCGATACGGCTGAATATAGCACTCTTCCTTTTCCCAGTTTTTATTTACAATCATATTATAAGTATTTATTATTGGTTTAAAACGCATTACATTAATTTATTAAAAGTTGAGACAGGTTATGGTCAACTACAACTTATTTGTAGTGATGATTTAAATGTAATAGCAGTTGTCTTACGACCAAATTAAGTGATAGTGAAGAAATTAAAAATATCTGTGAAGTTATAGTTAAAAAATGGTTTTCTGGTAAAAAGTGAAAAATACAAATTCTGTATTCTTGTTTAGTTGTAGTGCTGTGCAGTTCTGGGTCAAATTATGGCTTTCAAACGTGGTCGAAATTTTAAAAATCTTAAGAGCCCTGTTCACATTTGCAGATTTTTGCTTAAATAAGCCTATTTTTGATTAAAAGATTATTTTTAAAAAAATTCTGTAAGAGGATTTAGCAGTTTTTCTTATTTAACTTTTTTAAACACTTAAATTTAAGGCGTGTCACAGAGATACATTTCGTTAGAAAGTGAAATTGAATTCACATTTTCCTTCTTTAGAAAAAGCTAAAAAAAAATTAAAATCACTTTTTTTTTCTTAAGTGAAATTTTTGTTGACATTCCTGTTTACATTATTCATATAAAACAGCTGTCGGTGTGCATATTTTTGGTGCAGAATTGCAAATACGTAACTAAAACCATTTCGATCGGATTGTGTGACAAGCCTGATAATTGTAAATTTATAATTACGTTTTGCATAAAATAATGATAGATTCTTAATGGTTTATGCCTTTGCTTATACATATGTATGTATGTAGTTTGGACATAAAGATGAAGCTTATCTTAACTGATGATTTTAACATCCAAAATGTAAAAAATCAGTACTAACAACTGTATCAATTATCACCATAATAATTTACACTACGAACAAATTTTTTTTCTATTATAGAGAAAAGTATGTGAATAATTCGGCAATTTCTTAAACTATAATTGAAAGATTTTCGTTATACTTGCTTATAAAATGTCCATTCATTATATAAAAATTGAATAATTTGATCTATTGGATTGCAAGGCAGTTATATGTAGGTATTAAAAGTACTTAACATTTATGATTTAATAATAAATTTGTTAAGGCCGGCAAAATGTCTAGCAATTTTCTGGCTAAATATCATTAATTAATTTATGTTTAATACTCTTTAATTTCAATTACATTTGTGCATATTCTATATGAATGATTTAAATGAGTTAGAAAATCATTTAAAACTGCAAATTGTTTACATTTGTAATTATAGCCTTCACCTGTGGTGCACAAGGGTATATATAGCTTTGTCATTCCGTTTGTAATTTCTACAATTTTCATTTCCGACCCCATAAAGTATATATTTTCTGAAAGCTTATGAATAGAGGAGTCGATTAAGCCCTGACCGTCTGTCCGTCTGTCCGTGTGTTGGTTGAAATCAACTTTTAGAAGCAACTATATGTTCCTCAGATCTGTATATGGTATCAATCTCTTAGAAATATCCAGGAATGAATCGCTATTGAAATTCAGCACAATCGCCTCATAACTTTCTGAGATATGAGCAAAAAACCACGACCACCTCGTTTTTTTACAACAACATACATACATAAATACATGTAAAAAACATACCAAAAATAAAAAAAACTACAAAAAAAATATATTAAAAATAAAAAAATTACAAAAAAAAAATTAAAAAAAAATTGAAAAAAAATTTTAAAAAATTTAAAAAAATATAAAAAAAAATAAAATATAAATAATATATTAAATAAAATAAATTTTTTTATTTACACTTCGCTTTACATTCTTTTCTGTTCTTTCTGTTACGTTTTATTTTTATATTCTCATCAACTGGATTGTGCTTTTTGACTGATAAAATAAATATAAAAACGGTAATTATTTTTTTCGACATTCAAAATAAAGAAAATAAAAAATATTAAAAATATAAATTAAATAGTCTACAATACAAATAAGAAATTAGACGTCCAAAAAAACCATCGTCTAAATTTGAGTAGTTTTTGGTAACAACTTCAAAAGGGAATTAAGAAAATTGGACGTCATAAAATTCATCATGTAAATTGGGTGTTAAAATTATTTTTATGGCAGAGAACTAAGCCGAAGCAAAATTATCGTCGTCGCGATCTATTTTGGTCAGCGGTGACGGCTTTGAAAAGAAAGTAGCGGCGGTAATATAATAATAATAATATAATAATATAATTAGCTAGCTCTTACACATGAAAATAACAGTTCGTAAACTTCATCCTCACACTTCTCCAATAAACACTCACATTTTTTTCACTCGCAGCCAAGGCCTATTCATAAGATATTTGCATCGCGGCAACAAACACATTTTAAAACAAGTAAGAGTGCTATATTCGGCCATGCCGAATCTTATATACCCTTCACAACGTGTAGTCATGCAATAACAGTAGTTTGTATCACCTTTCATCCCATATGAAATACGTACATACATATAAAAAACAACATATATAAAAACATCCCATTGTAAAATTATAAATTTACGTATGTATGTATGTTAAAAAAAAAAAATTTAAAAAAAATTAAAAAAAAATTAAAATATATATGATAAATATAAAAAAAAATTAAAACAATAATAATAATAAAAATACAAATAAATTCAAAATTAAAAAAATTGTTGGTTGGGTTTTTTAAAAAGTTTTTTATAGTTTTTTGTTTTATTTTTGAATTTTCATTTTGTTAATGAGAATTTAAAAATATAACTTATAAAAATTTTAAACTTTTTCAAAAATTTGGGTAAAGGTTTACTGATGATCTGGCATAAGCACCAGTGAAATGCATATAAACCAGCTTAAACCCAACAACCAAAGAAATATAATTGAAAAGTTATGGGAGCATATCCCAAAAAATTTAGTAAATTATAATAATAAATATAAAACAAAAAAAAAATAAAAAAAAAATTAAAAAAAAATAATAAAAATATAAATAATATATTAAATAAAAAAATAAAAAAAAAATTTAAAAAAAAATATAAACAAATAAAAAAAAATTTTTTTTTGGCTCAGCTGGGATTCGATATACAAGTTTGTATGTATGTATGTTGTTGTTGTAATGTTGTTTTTGTGAAAAAAAAATCGAGGTGGTCGTGGGTTTTTGCTCATATCTCAGTTGCTTATGAACCGATATTTCTGATTTTCAATACCGATCTACTCCCGAATATTTCTAATATTTTAATACCTCACCCGGGTCCAAGCAATTTCGGGGGGCTTTAAAAAGTTGATTTAAACATACACACGGACAGACTGACAGAGCTTAATCGACTCCCCTATTCATAAGCTTTCAGAAAATATATACTTTATATACTTATACTTTCACACGGAATGACAAACCTATATATACCCTTTTTTACTGTGTGAAGGGTATAACAAGTTAGGGTATTATCAGATTCATAGTTTTTAACCTAGATTTCATGCTTTATACCTTTTTTTTTGAATTTCTACAAAAATTACTGTATTTTACTAGTCAAGCTCTTTTACTTGATGACCACACACTCCTTTCTGTTATTTAAGAGCTAACAAAATCGATTTTTGTTTGTAAATTTAAGGAAAAGCACCGAAGCATTTGTATTTTCGTTCTTATATCTCAGTTGGTTTTAAACCAATTTGTCAGGTTTTCTCGGCAATAATATCTGTGGTTACTGATTGGTTCTGCTGTCTCTAACATGCCTAAAAATTAATTAAAAGCTTTAATAACTTGACATATTTAAAAATAATATTTTCTTTTTTAATAATTCTTGCCTATAACTTTGCGGGTTAGTAATCGATTTTTCCAAAATATTTTAAAAATATCTATAGAGACATATGGTACCTATAAAAAGTAACAAACGTCTCTAAAAATTAACCTAGGGCTAAAAAGTGTGGATTCTTGTGGAGAAAATATGAGAAAAACATGGGCAGTCGTTTCCAATTGCTTATATCTCAGAAAATTATGGAACAATCGTGCTTAATTTCATTAGCGATTCATTCCCGGATATTTAAAAAAACCACATACAGATTTGAGTAACATGTCATAAGTTTCCAGAAAATATATACTTGATGGGGTTGGAAATGGATTCCGTATAACTACAAACGGACAAGGCTATATATACGCTTTGGCACTACAGGTGAAGGGTATAAAAAGATGAACAAGTTTAATAAAAAAACAAGTAAGATTGCTATATTCGGCCGTGCTGAATCTTATATACCCTTTACAGGTTGTAGTCATGCAATAATAAATGTATCACCATTCGTCTCATTAATATAAAATACGTCATGCATACATATATGTTTTCTTTATATTTATAATGATTTTATCCACTTAAAAACATCCCATTGTAAAATTATAAATTGAGTTTATATGTATGTGTTGAAAAAAAAATAGATTAAAAATTTTTTTGTTTGTCATTACTGGGATTCGAATTTACGTTTACTTAGTTTGTTTGGTATGAAAACACAATGGGCCAATTCAAAGTGGTTGCATATCAGTCATATTTGTGCTATTTCATATTATTTTATGCATGCAAAAAATTTTTGTTAGTAATTTCCATACAAAAAAAATAATATGACTTTACACATTTGTTTCCTATGTATAAGAAATTGTTTATGTTATACTTTTAACCATACTGTCTCTCAGAGAGAATTTCTTCGCTTCTCACCTCTCAGAGAGAATATTTTCTATTTTCTTCTTTCCTGTATACATACAATTTTTAACAGCGTCATCTCTTTGTCTTCTTTCTTGTATTAAATACATAATTTGTTAACAAAAGGTGTTCAAAGTCACTAGTCATATTAATATGAATTATATGACATAGTACAATATGAGAGTCTACTTTGAATTGGCCCAATGTGTATTTTTATGCCCTTCATACAGTGAAAAAGGGTATATATAGGTTTGTCATTCCGTGTGAAATTTCTACAATTTTCATTTCCGACCCCATAAAGTATATATTTTCTGAAAGCTTATGAATAGGGGAGTCGATTAAGCTCTGTCAGTCTGTCCGTCTGACCATCTGTCCGTGTGTAAGTTGAAATCAACTTTTTGAAGCCCCCCGACATCGCTTATCAGAAATATTCGGGAGTAGATCGGTATTGAAAATCAGAAAAATCGGTACATAAACAACTGAGATATGAGCAAAAACCCACGACCACCTCGATTTTTTTTCACAAAAACAACATTACAACAACAACATACATACATACAAACGTGTATACTGGTTAGAGAAAACATGGCATCGAATCCCAGCAGAGCCAAAAAATTTTTTTTTTATTTTTTTTAAATTTTTTTTAATTTATTTTTTATTTTTTATTTAACATATTATTTAAATTTTTATTATTTTTTTTTTTAATTTTTTTTTAAATTTTTTTTAAATTTTTTTATACCCTTCACCTGTGGTGCACAAGGGTATATATAGCTTCGTCATTCCGTTTGTAATTTCTACAATTTTTATTTCCGACCCTATAAAGTATATATTTTCTGGAAGCTTATGAAGAGAGGAGTCGATTAAGCCCTGACCGTCTGTCCGTCTGTCCGTGTGTTGGTTGAAATCAACTTTTAGAAGCAACTATATGTTCCTCAGATCTGTATATGGTATCAATCTCTTGGAAATATCCAGGAATGAATCGCTATTGAAATTTAGCACAATCGCCCCATAACTTTCTGAGATATGGGCAAACAACCACGACCACCTCGTTTTTTTTCACAATTACAACAACAACATACATACATAGATACATGTAAAAAATATATAAAAAAAAAATTACAAAAAAAAAATATATTAAAAATAAAAAAAAATAATAAAAAAAAACAAAAAAAAGAAAATTAAAAATAAATTGAAAAAAAGTTTTAAAACATTATTTTTTCTATTTAATTTTTTGTTAAACAGAATAAATTTTATAAAATATAACAAACAAATATTAAAGGTGGCCTACCCTGTAGCAATTGTAAATATATTTTCGGTTTTATTTTTTCTTATTTCAAATGTTTTTATAAAATAATTATTTTTTTAAAGAAAAATGAAAGAGTTGATACAATTAGTGTATTCACAAGAAGTCGTAAGTGTCATCATCATTTCAAAATTCCCTAAAAATTGTAAACTTTTTTAAAATTTTTAAAATTTATGACATTATGACAAAGCGACACTTAGGACATCTTGCGAATTCAGCAATTGTTTTAAGAATTTGTCACCAATCCAACCAAGTAATGAACAACTAGAAAACATTTTACGTTGACATACTGCTTGCTGTCCAATTTGTCATGTTTGAAAAAAAAATGGACGGCATAGCCACAAGTCTCTCGTAGTGTAAATAAAAAATTAAAACAGAATCTATTAATTCATTAATTACGCACGAATTATGAAAACAATAGAAACATTTTTTAATAGTACATACAGCCATGCATACATATCTATATTATTATTTATACTTTTATCGTATTCGTTGGATGCAAATGCTGACATGTGTGCATGTGTGTGTAAAATTAAAAAAAAAAAAACAAATCTCTTTTGATGTTTGTAATCGTAGTATGTAGTTGGTATCATCATTGGTTGCCTTTTTTATTCTATTTTAATTTTTATACCCTTCACCTGTGGTGCACAAGGGTATATATAGCTTTGTCATTCCGTTTGTAATTTCTACAATTTTCATTTCCGACCCCATAAAGTATATATTTTCTGTAAGCTTATGAATAGAGGAGTCGATTAAGCCCTGACCGTCTGTCCGTGTGTTGGTTGAAATCAACTTTTAGAAGCAACTATATGTTCCTCAGATCTGTATATGGTATCAGACTCTTGGAAATATCCAGGAATGAATCGCTATTGAAATTCAGCACAATCGCCCCATAACTTTCTGAGATATGAGCAAAAAACCACGACCACATCGTTTTTTTTTCACAATTACAACAACAACATACATACATACATGTAAAAAACATACCAAACAAAAAAAATTACAAAAAAAAAAATATTAAAAATAAGAAAAAAACAATAAAAAAACCACAAAAAAAAATTTTAAAAAAATTTAAAAAAAAATTTAAAAAAAAATTTTAAAAAATTTTTTAAAAATTTTTCTAAAAAAATTTTTTAAAAAAATGTAAAAAAAATAATAAAATATAAATAATATATTAAATAAAATAAAATTTTTTTGGTTCAGCTGGGATTCGATGCCACATTTATTCTAACCAGTATAGACATATGTACGTATTTTATATGAGATGAATGGTGACACAAACAATTGTTATTGCATGACTACACGTTGTGAAGGGTATATAAGGCACGGCCGAATATAGCCCTGTTACTTGTTTGTTTTATATTTATTATATATATTTTAATTATTTTTTTTTTTTTTAATTTTTTTTAAAGTTTTTATTTTTATTTTTTTGATTTTCAATACCGATCTGCTCCCGTATATTTCTGATATTTGGGTACCTTACACGGCTTTCGGAAATTTCTAAGTGGTCTCAAAAAGTTGATTTCAACATACACACGCACTTTTTAATACGCTTTACTTTGTTCAATACGCATTAATTTGTTTCTGAAGGGCCATGTCAACATGTATGATCAAATGTATCTATTTATTGGTAATATTCCGTTTTGCTTAGCCCAGTAACACATTAATCTCAATTTAAGGTTGTTTTACAAAGGGAAGTACCTGCATTTATATGTAAAAACGATGTCGTTAACCTAAATGATTTTTTTTTAATTTAGGAGCACATACGTTCAATTAGCATTTTTTTACTAATACTATCATGATGAACATGAGTTTGAAAAAACATTTTGATGTGTGGCTATGACACTTATGAAGTAGCAGTTTAACTCTTTTATAATTGAATTAACGGATTTTTTTTTTGTTCTTTATACGCATATAACCGGTAACTGTGTAGATTAGTGTTTAATTTGCACAAATCGGCGACGGCTAGCCGATGATTTCAACCCCAGAGACTTGGTTCTTTGCTCTCATATTGATAAATATAAAGAAAAAGTGAAAAACAAAAAAATTTTAAAAACTATGATTAATAAAATGTAAGACAAATTGTATTTATTTGTTTACCACTGTTATATGTTTTTTTTGACTGTATACAGTAACTATATCAGCACCATCGCCAATATTTAAGAAAAATACGGCAATATGGACTCTGTTTGTTTAGAAATCGGTTTAGATTATTCTCACGTATCTGCAACAAATCAAGCCTTGCGTTATAAATTGATATGCGACAAACAGTGGCTGCAGACCTTAGAGAAAAAACGTAAGATAGCAAATTTTCCTCTTTATCCTAATTTAGATAAAAGAGCTCATCCGGAGGGAGATTTAGAACATCCATGGTGTCGCGTTCTATTACAGTTGTACAAGAAACAGCCAAATGTTAAGGCTTATCCTTTAAAAAACTCTATCCTAGATGCTGAGTCCAAAGGAGAATTTGCGAGATGCATGCCCTTAAGTTATTCCCAAGCTGTGAATGAAATAATGTCGACAAACTTCAAAAACTTATGGGAAAACTTTTGCACGCAATGTCCCGAGGCGTATTTAAAGCCTGAGAAACATTTTAAACATTTAAAAGTGGGTCACTCACCCGACAGTATTTTATCTTATGACGTTGTTTTAAAAGAACTGATAGCTCGAGTATTTCAGTGTCCAGTAATTCATTGCAAACTAGATCGTCTACGAGAAGACTCTTTGGATGTACCTGTCGAAGATGAGGGCAAAGAGTGCCACGCCAATATTATGCCAGCTTTAATGGCTATAGAAACATCGTCATATTTTGCAGTATTTTTCTATCCCCCCTGTATTTCTACATCTTTATATGATTGCATTACCTTTAGTCCAGCCATCTTGACAAATAATTACAACAAAACCATGTTCTTGATCTATCAAATACTGCAGCTTTATAAATTTTTGCATATTAATGGTTTACTATTGGGCGATTTATATCTACAGGATATTTTATTAAATGAGAATTTGTGGATTTTGTTAGTGCCTAGTTTGGAGGAAAATATATCGCCTTTATATCTCGATGAAGTCCAATCTCCCAGTGAGACAACAGGACATCATGATTTAGATTATGATCATATTACTGAAGAGGCTGAACATTTATCTGTATCGGACTTAAAATTAGACTTAAAGTTTTCATATGATTTAACACAATTTTCTTTAAGAGATTATTGCGAAATGTGGTGTAATGGTTTGCTTAGTAACTACGATTACTTAACATTACTAAACAACGCTGCTGGCAGGTCGCTTTTAAATCCATCCTATCACCATATAATGCCCTGGGTGACTGATTTTTCTTTGCGTAATGGTGCTAATTGGCGTGACCTGTCCAAAAGTAAATATCGTTTAAATAAAGGCGACATTCATCTAGATCTTATGTTTCAGCATGGTTCGCAACAGTTACACAACCATCTGGAATCTATTCTTCCCACTAGTACAGCACAAGTACCACATCACGTATCGGATTTTCTTTCTGAAATTACTTATTTTGTATATATGGCCAGAAGAACACCACAGCACATCTTAAGGGAACATGTCAGACCGATATGGGTGCCTGCAGAATATCCGGCATCTATACAAAGACTCCAAGAATGGACACCGGATGAATGTATTCCGGAATTTTACTCAGACCCTATGATCTTTAAGTCGATACATGAAGACCTACCAGATTTGGAAATTCCTTCTTGGGCTTCCTGTCCTGAAGATTTTATTTTTAAACATCGAGAAGCTTTAGAATCTCAATACGTAAACGATAGATTGCACCATTGGATTGACTTAAATTTTGGTTACAAATTGAGTGGGAAAGCAGCCATCAAATCCAAGAACGTTTGTCTCACTATGGTCGACCAACATAACAATCTGAGTCAACGCGGAATTGTGCAACTTTTTTTACATCCACATCCAGCCAAGAAATCTAACTCTATATGGTTTAGTAAAACAGCTCCTAGAATGCAAAACCTTTTTTCTGTTAGCGGCAAAAAAAAAGAAAAAATTTTTAAATCTAAAAGTCAATATCTTAACAAGGAAAGTAAACGTTTGGCAAAGAGTACAGAAAACTTGAATAAAACTTCTGTCTCTATTGAAGATATAGAAACTAAATCCACTAGTTCATCCAAAACTTCGCCAAGGTTGTCGTTAAAAATACCTTCTAACCAAGAAGAAACGAAAAAATCCTCCAATTTTTACAAAACCACAAATTTTATAGAAATGCCCAAAGAATATAATCCATGTGCTCTATTGCAATCGTTAGAAATGGCTAAACAATTTATAGCTAAAAGTTTTCCGCTACAAAAACCTACTGAAAATGCAGAAGAAAAGATTTACAGTAGCGACTTGCAATTTGAGGACTATAGTGAAAATCATAGTTTTACTAATCAACTTTTTAATAACATTTCCCCCACAACAAGTGCAACAGGTTCTAAAACAAAGTCCAGGCTACAGGCTACAGCAAAAGTTTTACCAACAGCCCATAAATCACGACCACAAGAACATTCTATAGAGAAACAAATGCAAGATTTAAGAATATTAGGTTGTTTAATAGTGGAAATTTTCACCTTGTCGAAATTAAGGCCACTGATAGGACATAATTTAAAACCGAAATTCAAGGAAAGACTAAGGGCTTGCCTAACAATTTTTTCCCTTCACAAGCACGAAATACCAAAGAGTTTAAGATCTATAACTTGGCAAATGCTCAACTTAAATTGTCAAGATATAATTACGGAAAATGGTCTACCACTGCCTTCGACTCAGCAACTTTTAGAGCCAATATATCAGAATCTACTTATACCCTTTCCAAACAATTACTATCCCACCTATGCAGTAATAAGATCTATGCAGTTATTTGATTTTGACTCTGTATTACTGGAACTAAATACACATTTTAACTGCAACGGTACAGACTGTGAAAAATATTCGGAAGTTGATCGTTTGCGAGTTCTGTATGAGCGTAAGATAGCCAAATGTAAAGTTATGTCTTGTTGTGCTCATATACGCCGCCTTTTAGATCCTATAGGCTATGAACAATTTCCCTCTATTGATATACTTTTACCTCATATAATCAATCTGTTATCACAAGAGCACACCTCTATATTGGCTGCTTGGAATATTTTTGATTCAGTGGCGCAATCTCTGGGAGTTTCTCTAACGCAAAAACTTTTACTTCAGCCACTCATGAAACTGTACGACGTTGAAAGTTTCGAACGTGGCATGATTTCTGTACGCAATCGTTCATCAAAAGATTCCATAGTTAGTAATACGAGCCATTTACGCTTTTCTACAAGCAGTTCGTTTAAATCACGAAAATCTGTTAAGCTCTATCATCAAATATTTTTGCTAAGACTGATGGTGCGTTTTGGCTTGAAATGTTTTTTGAACAACTTTATTGCACCTCTCATAGAGGCAGTTGGTGGTTATAAGGAACCTGAAGACGCAAATGGCTTGCACTATCATAGCATTGTGTCGAGTAGACGTACTAGTAGAAATATCAGTTATGCGATTAGCAGCATAGATAATGAGGAAGATTTGACTTTAATGTCACCCCAAAAGGCAGATAATTTAGACGACACTACTTTTTCTGAGGATATCGACGGTAAGCGCATTTATACTTTTTAACATTTTTGTCAAAGAGAAATTGTTTATTCTGTTCACTTCTTTTGCATAAAGCTTCACATTCCAAGCCATATATAGAGGATGTTTTTAGCTTTGATGACGATGCTAATTTAGATCGCATATCAACCTCCGATCGCATTTCCAATAGATCTCTAGACTCTTTCGATATGAGACCTACCACAGCCGAAGAAGCCAGGGAAGACGATGAACACCAACAAGACAATACAGCAGAAAAACTCGCTATATCGGAAATTATTTATGGCTCCAAAATATCAAATAATTCCTTGGAAGAACCAGAAAAAACTTTTTTGAATAACCAAAATGTCAATGACGATTTACCAATAAACGCCATCCAACTAGGACCACGTTCTCCAACCATTGCGATTCCGTCCACTGTGTTTCGTAGATCCTATCAGCTTAATACCATCGATTGTGATATTGGGTCACGTAAAAGTGTCGATTCGTTTGAGATTTTGCAAAATGATGTCGAAGAAGATGATAAACAAAAAAGAGCAGAAATCAAATCCAAAGAATCGGAAGTAGACGCCGTAGATGGAGAAGATTGTAATGGGCCTGATGGAAAACAAAAAGGATTTATAAAAGAAGCTAGTGATTCTTTACAAGCTTCAGTTATTTTAAAAATTTCTGAAGAGAAATCTCTTCAGAATAATTGTATCTCTGAAATGAGTAGCAAAAGTTTGGTGTGGTTGTCTCATCGCTTGGGACCTGTCTTAACCTCGAGGTTTATAACAAAAAATCTACTTAAAATGCTCACTTTGTGCTATGTTGGCCAGGAAAACCTTTTACCTGAATCTGGACCCTTAGAGGAAGCTCAACTTTTAAATTACTTTACCGTATCTGACGCTAGAGTTGTGGGTGATCGTAGCGCTGTACGTGTTCTCGAATGCCTAATGACTATTGCAGCCTTGTATGGTGAACCAGTAATTTTGTTGCAATATTTCCCTCATATTAGCGAATTAGTAGCGTTGAGCACAAAACGTATAACTGGAAGTTTAGAGGGAGCTTTAATTAGTACTCTACAATTACTAAAATATTTGATACCCTGTTTAACAGACTCTGCATTAATGGAGCATTTACAGGTAAACTATATGTATATATACATTTATATTTCTCATTTTCTAAATAAAAGTTTCATACATTCTTTTAACATCATTATTGATCTTTTATTTATTTTTAAGGATTTATTTTTGGATTCTATTATACTTCCTGTACTACGTTTCATGGGCTCATCGCGTATCCTTATGCCTAGTGGATACTTGGGTCGTTCAGTACTGTCGCGTAAACTTTTAGATTCCGTATATGTCTTAAGCGTACGTCTTGGTGCTGATATGACACGAGAATATCTCTGTAACACCATCTTAAGGCCCTTCTTTCTGATTTTCGATAAAGTTTCTGGAGAAACTATAAATTTCAGGTCAGATTACAATTCGTTAAGCATATCACCACCTTCTAATGTAAATCAATTGAACAATAAACGAGAATTAGAAGAATTACGTGATGTCTTCTCACCAGCCTTAGCTCACAGTTCCTACTTGGCTTTTTTGCGTTTTCTCGGTGAAGATATAATGAAAAAAACTGTTTTGAATTTGGAATTCATACTTACGCTTTGTCATGAATTTGAATTTCCCAATTATAAAGCTTTTACAAATACATCTTGTAGATCAAGCGACGCAGTTGATTGTCCTACAAATACAGTATTTGAAGCTGGACAAAAGCAGCAACAGCAAGCCGCCAATAGCTTTGGTACTTATATAGTGGGTAATCGTATAGAGGTAACTCAACCCTTAACAAAAGTAAAATCAAATGATGTGCCACTTCAGACATTTAATACCATGGAAGTTTTAGATATGGTTGCATATAAATTTGAGCACTTACCGAACACTCGTTATTTGAAAGGAAACTGGTTAGCCTATTGGCGTCATGAAATAACACGCTCCGACAAGGATACTACGTTAAATTTAAAACAAATTAAACTGCAATCGTTTGTTGGTCACACGAATTCGGTGCGAGCAATTTTGACTTTAGACAATGAAAATAGTTTTATATCTGCTTCCAAAGTGAGTAATTTGTGTTTAGAGTCATCGTCCAAAATATTTAAACTGTCAAAATACACTATACATTATTCTACTGCTAGCCGTTCATTTACATTATATCATAGCGAAAAAAGACATTTAAAACAAGTAAAAGCGCTATATTCGGCCGTGCCGAATCTTATATACCCTTCACAACGTGCAATAACAGTAGTTTGTATCACCATCCCATATGAAATACGTACATACATATAAAACACATACAAATATAAAAACATCCCATTGTAAAATTATAAATTTACGTATGTATGTTTAAAAAAAAATGAAAAAAAAAATTTAAAAAAAAAAAAATTAAAAAAAAAATTTAAAAAAAATTAAAAAAAAAATTTTTTTTAAAAATAGTTAAAATATATATAATAAATATAAAACAAAAAAAAATTTAAAAAAAAAATTAAAAAAAAATAATAAAAATATAAATAATATATTAAATAAAAAATAAAAAAAAAAATATAAAAAAATAGAAAAAAAATTTTTTTGCCTCAGCTGGGATTCGATGCCACGTTTTCTCTAAGCAGTATACACGTTTGTATGTATGTATGTTGTTGTTGTAATGTTGTTTTTGTGAAAAAAAAAAATCGAGGTGGTCGTGGGTTTTTGCTCATATCTCAGTTGTTTATGTACCGATGTTTCTGATTTTCAATACCGATCTACTCCCTAGTATTTCTGATATTTTAATACCTCACCCGAGTCCAAGCGATGTCGGGGGGCTTCAAAAAGTTGATTTCAACATACACACGGACAGACGGTCAGACTGACAGACTGACAAAGCTTAATCGACTCCCCTATTCATAAGCTTTCAAAAAATATATACTTTATGGGGTCGGAAATCAAAATTGTAGAAATTTCACACGGAATGACAAACCTATATATACCCTTTTTCACTGTGTGAAGGGTATAAAAAGTAGTAAATGTAGGGAGTTCAACTCATTAAGAATGCGTACCACCAAAATATAAATGAGTTTTATGCAGTTATTAAAAAGACGTTACCCCCGGGGGTATCTTCGTAATTCGATTCGAACGAAAACATTTTAGAATTACAATGTGTTAAGCACACAAATTCGAAAAATGTTACTTTCGAATCAAATTACGGAGTAAACCCCCCCTTGACAACGTTCTAATAAGTGCATAGAACTCATGCATATTTGGTGAATAGAAACCGATATTTCATAAGTGGATTTTGTTTGATTACATGAATTGTTTAATATAATTTGCATGATGTTCCATTCATTTTAAAGAACATTATTTATGAAAAAATATTTTGCATTTAGGAGGTAATTTAGAAATAATGCTTTTGCACTTTTGATTTAGAAGTCTTGAAAATGTAATTCACTTTTTACTACTTCCAATTTTTGTGCTGGGTAAAGTCAAAATGTCATAAAAAAATAGAAATCTAAACTAAATAACACAACAAACACACTTACATACAAATACTAACTTTTTTTTTTTAAATATTGTAAATATTAAATTTTTTTAGGACAAAACCGTCAAACTATGGTCACTTCGTAGCGAGGGTGATGGGACAAAAACAACATCCTGCCAATTTACTTATACATCCCACAAGAAATCCATTCATTCCCTCGCTTTTCTTGAAGCTATGCGCTTTGTAGTGTCCTGTGATTCAGGTGTTCACATATGGGATCCTTTTATAGGAAGACCTTTAGGTATATTGGATTCGCCGAAACATAATCCCGTAACCGTGGTAAAATGTTTCCCATCACCTAGTCCTTTAGTTTTGGCGGGTACAGCTGAAGCTTCAGTAAAAATAATCGATTCACGCTGCATGCAATATGTCAATGAATGGCGTGTTAGTACAAACACACAAAGCAATGCCACCGTAAGATGTTTAACGGTTGCCCCATCAGGCAACTGGATAGCACTGGGACTGTCTTCTGGTTTCATAACTATGATAGATGCTCGTACTGGCATGATTATGAATTCATGGCGACCTATGGAATGTGATTTATTGCAGTTGGCTGCACCCAATGACCAACAGTTAATAAGTTCTGCTTTAGATCACAGCCTGGCTGTATGGCATGCTCACGATGGTATTTTGCATTATCAATTAATGTAAGTAGATGTTGTAAAAAAAAGTCCTTTTTAAATATGTATGTAATTTCTTTATGTGTGTTATTTTAGACCTCCTACAGAACCGGCTCATTTTCTACAAACTATTGGCTCTGAATTAGTATATGCCACCACCGGTAATCGCATTGGAATATATTCAGACCTCAGAAGTTCTCATGCATTACATAATGTCACTAAATTACGTTCAGAAAATTTTAGAGGTGTTTTAACGTCTTTAGCTGTTTTGCCTTTAAATCATGCTTTTCTGGCTGGCAATGAAAGTGGAAATATATCACTAATTTGTTAAAACTTTGCAAACATTTATTATTAATAAGTATTATAATTGTATATCCATTTTAACTTCTAAAAATATTTTACTGACAAAACCTTTATATTATTAGGTTCGTTCGAGAACTCACAAATTTGTATGAATTTGTACAAATTTTTACTGCATTTTACGAAATTGCGTTCGTTTACACAAATTTGTAGCAAATGAGAGCACAAATAGAGAGCGAAAAGTGACAGTTCTTGACTGAGTATTTGCTAATTTTTAAAACAGAAATTTCTTGCAGTAAGATTTAACAAAACCAAAAAACATATGATTCAAAAGGTAAACAAACAAAAGTAAGCAAAAAAAAAGTATACAATTTGTGAAAAAATATTAAAAAAAGGAAAGTCCAAAGAAAAGTGCAAAATATTATTAAATTTAAATTGTTTGTGAAATAAAGTTAGTTAACAATGTCTACAGATGAAAGAATGGAACTGCCTGAATCTGGCACAGGTATACATACTTAAATACATATTTGTACATATGTATGTATGTACATAGTTCCCATTAAACTTTATTTATTTGCCATCAGCTGTTGCTTCAATCTTACGAATTTTTACAAATGTCTGTTCGAGTACTTTTTTGGACAAATTCTCTTTTTGAGGGTAAAATTTTCAAATTACTCATTTACTACAAAGTGCAGTAAAAGTACTCGAACGAACCTATTATTAGTCTCACATGTCGTTAGTCACAAGTAGAAAGGTCCTAACTAAAAATTGTAAGCGGAGAAGGTAAAAATGTACTGTATTATCATAATGTTACTTCTCTTTAAACATTGCGTGTAAAACTGTTATTTTTTATACTATTGCATTAAGTTTTTGTGTCGAGGTGTATTTGTATGAAATGTATTGGAATCAATGAAAACTCAATTTCGTAAAAACTACGAGTTAGGGTCTTTCTACTAGTGACAATCGATATGTATATTTGAATGAATGCATATGTACATATATAGGATAATGTTGAAGACGGCATTTGAAGTGAAAAAAAATTCCAAAACTATTTTATTTTTATTTTGACAAAACGTAAAACTTGTAGCTCTTGATTAGTATTATAGAAGGTTCTTAGTTTGATTTTGGCAAATTATTCGTTTTGAAAATAATAGGTCTGTCTGCGTACACATATTTTGCATCATTTTATGCAAAATGTTACAAAATCTTGCAAAATGTTGTCTGTGTACTCAAAATCTCTTGCAGCGAGAGAGCAAAAAAGAAAATATTTTGACAGTTGGAAGTTGAGAACTTGCAAAATGTTGTTGGAGAAATTTCTTCTTGCAAGATTTTGCAACTAGTTTGAACAGCTGTTTTTATTTACTTATTATGAAAAAATTTTTGTGAAACGAAAATAAAAATTTAAATTTAACAATAGCGTTTATAAAATTTTATAATAAACAACATTTTACCGTAATGTAAGTGGATTGGAGATGGCAGAACCGATAAAATTAGCATTTTTTAATTTACCGCGAGAATTCACTTTCGCGTACACATATGCTAAAACTCTTTTGCTTTGTAATTTCAATTGTTTACACACCGATCAGCTGTTTTCTTGCAAAATTTTACTGGATACTAGGTTCGTTCGAGTACTTTTACTGCACTTTGTAGTAAATGAGTAATTATTTAGTAAATTGAAAATTTTACTCTCAAAAAGAGAATTTGTTCAAAAAAGTACTCGAACAGACATTTGTAAAAATTCGTAAGATTGAAGCAACAGCTGATGGCAAATAAATAAAGTTTAATGGGAACTATGTACATACATACATATGTGCAAATATGTATTTGTGTATGTATACCTGCGCCAGATTCAGGCAGTTCCATTCTTTCATTTGTAGACATTGTTAACTAACTTTATTTCACAAACAACTTAAATTTAATAATATTTTGCACTTTTGTTGGGATTTTTCTTTTTTTTAATACTTTTTTCACAAATTGTATACTTTTTGTTTGCTTACTTTTGTTTGTTTACCTTTTGAATCATATGTTTTTTGGTTTTGCTAAATCTTACAGCAAGAAATTTCTGTTGTAAAAATTTGCAAATACTCAGTCAAGAACTGTCACTTTTCGCTCTCTATTTGTGCTCTCATTTACTACAAATTTGTGTAAACGAACGCAATTTCGTAAAATGCAGTAAAAATTTGTACAAATTCGTACAAATTTGTGAGTTCTCGAACGAACCTACTGTCTACGTACTTTTTGATATATTAGGTTCGTTCGAGAACTCACAAATTTGTACGATTTTGTACAAATTTTTACTGCATTTTACGAAATTGCGTTCGTTTACACAAATTTGTAGTAAATGAGAGCACAAATAGAGAGCGAAAAGTGACAGTTCTTGACTGAGTATTTGCAAATTTTTAC
Organism: Phyto melanocephala; assembly: GCA_941918925.1. Taxonomy (NCBI): domain Eukaryota; kingdom Metazoa; phylum Arthropoda; class Insecta; order Diptera; family Rhinophoridae; genus Phyto; species Phyto melanocephala. The sequence goes on along the minus strand of OW799234.1, from coordinate 134,497,035 downwards.
AACAGAAATTTCTTGCTGTAAGATTTAGCAAAACCAAAAAACATATGATTCAAAAGGTAAACAAACAAAAGTAAGCAAACAAAACGTATACAATTTGTGAAAAAAATATTAAAAAAAGGAAAATCCAAACCAAAGTGCAAAATATTATTAAATTTAAATTGTTTGTGAAATAAAGTTAGTTAACAATGTCTACAGATGAAAGAATGGAACTGCCTGAATCTGGCGCAGGTATACATACATAAATACATATTTGCACATATGTGTGTATGTACATAGTTCCCATTAAACTTTATTTATTTGCCATCAGCTGTTGCTTCAATCTTACGAATTTTTACAAATGTCTGTTCGAGTACTTTTTTGGACAAATTCTCTTTTTGAGAGTAAAATTTTCAATTTACTAAATAATTACTCATTTACTACAAAGTGCAGTAAAAGTACTCGAACGAACCTATTTTTAGCCGCCAGAGTAAAATTGGTCTTACTCTCCCAAAAAAATTTACTGAGTATTTGCTACTGGAAAAGTACGCAGACAGACCTAATAACAGAAAAGCAAAACAATCGCATGCGACAACAACAGAAATCGTCTTCAAAGCAAACAAATCAAACACTGATTTCATCGATAGCTGAAGAAATATTTATATGCGAATAATTTTAAAACGTTATGCATTGTTGGTCTTAAAAATGTTATTTATTTTTTTTCAAAAATATTATTTAGCTTATTTTTTATTTAGTTTAAATTTTATGTCACATTTTGTTCCATCATACTTTTTATGTTTATTTTTATGTAATTAGAATTGCATAAAATGATTATAAATTATTTTAAATATATTTGCACAACAAAGATGATTTACTTAACAAAATATCTGTAATAAAGAAAAACAAAAATAAGTATGTATGTATTATAAATAGGTATTTATTTTTTATTTATTTATTAATTTATTCAACACAGCAATACAAAGCCTTCCAGGCCAAAATATAAATATGTATTACTTAGTAATAAAGAACCTAAGTTATTAGACTTAATTTGTACATAAATTCATATAAAAAAACAAAAATATATATAAAATACCAACAATGATTATAAAAATTTAATTATATTGGAAAAAAAAAATTTAAAAAAAAAAATAAAAAATAAATGTCAGATTACTAATCACAAAAGTACAAATTAGCTCCCCAGCCACAGTAAAAAGAAATAACAATTAAGCAGAAAAAAATAGGTAAAAAAGTCCAAATTAGTAGCAATTCAAATAAATTTATTAACTTATGTAGCATACATATGAAAATAAAAATAAGGAAAACACCAATCAGTAGGGTAATAAGATGAGTTAATAACAAAAAACCGAGAAAATAATAAATAATCAAGTATCAAGTATAATCAAGGTATTCATCTTATACAATAATCTTTTTGGCGCCTCTCGTCATCGTATACGAGTATATTTCCGTTTCTCTTGAATTATATTTGCTTTACCTTCTACCAATAACCTTTCTTTCTACCATTCCACAATTTTTATGTTTTGTATTTACATATCGACCGCTGTGCGGTATGTTACAAAAACAAAATATTACAGGAGAGCGTTTTTATAATTTTTAAATAAATAAAAACGTAAATAACACTGCTAAATACTAAAACAGTTATCGCTATTATCGGCCATGTCATGGAAATCGAAATCACGTGAAATTGAAATCGATCAAATTTTGAAAACTTTTCCGTATTCAAAGTTCATAAAAATATTTCCTTTTATATACCTCATACTTTGAAGACCACTTTCCTATACTTAAACTACTTTTGAAACCAGGAAAAGCTGCGCCCATTTTTACAAAAATTCAATTAAAAATATTCGTCGATTTCAATTTCACATGATTTCGATTTCCATGACGGCCGTATATTTCATCAACAGATGATTAAAGATTTAGAACCAATTTGCATAAAAAGTCGATTTCTAAAAAACGTAACATACGATAATAAAAATTCAAAATCAAGGATGTGGTCGGCAATAAAATTTAAAAATGGCGTATAACATAAAATATAGGTTAAGCTACGATGTGGAATTATGCCTATGTAGGGTGAGTTCTCCAGTAGTCGGCACTTTAACTTTTTTTTCATTTTTAAACTGATGCTCTTATGAGTGCGGACATGATATTAAGTTGTCAACGGATTTTTGTTGCTAAGTGATTGGTATAGTTTTAGACTCAATTAACTATTTTAAAGAATGTTTTTATTTAATTTGAGTAATTTACGTTTTTTCTAAAATGTACCATTTTTGCCAATAGTCGGCACCCGTTTGCCTAATTTCGGCACTTTTTGACCCAATTGTCGGCATTGCATTTTTACTAAGGAAACAATAGGATCTTACAAGAATTCAAGTTGTTTTTTATTTAAAAAGTAAGCCATTTGAAATTTTGTATGTTCAATATGTTAATAAACATATAAAGAAACAATTTAAAGCGCTATATTTGGCTGCGAAGAATTTTATATACCCTTCACACAGTTTGTACCATCATATATACATATGTACATAATAATCTGAACTTTTAATTTACATTTTTTCCAAAAATGTCTTTGTCGTTAATTGGCTCATTAAACCAAGATTTTCAACTTACGTTGCCAAAGGTACATATTTTATATTTACGTAACAAACGCTTTAAGAAGTTCCCTAGGAGCTGCAAAATTTGGGTAAAATTGTTTGAAAATTGTTGTATTTCAGCTCTTAATGTGCTCACATAACAGATTTTCAATAGCGAATTTCTCGAAAGCATATATGACAAATTTGTACCATATAAGTAGCTTCAAAAAATTTGATGTCAACATACATACAGACAAACGGACTTAGATAAATCAATTCCTGTATCTATAAGGATTCAGAATATATATACTTTATAGGGCCAACAATTTATATTAAAGAAATTACAAAAGGAATGACAAACTGTGTAAACCGTTAAATGGTTGAGGTCATCATAATCCATGAGCAACATACTACGATAAAACATACAATGATTGCAAGTAATCATTATAAGTTTAATGAAAGTATCATGTAATAATCATGTTGGGATCGCAAATGATAATTAAATTATCCCATATAATCATAAATTTATAATTTCATCTTATATGATCATAATATGAAACCAAAAAACAACAAAATATTTGAAATTTATTATAATGTGATGTTACACAATCATAAAGTAAGCCTTCGTGATCATTAAATATTCACATACAATAATATCATAACTCTACATAGTCATCATATGACTAAAAATTAAGGAAAAACTTAAACATGATTAGAAATAAAACGAAAATTTTCTAGATTGGGATAAAATTCCTAAATCTTAAACTAATAATATCACAGTTTTAAAGTAAAGTTGTTCATAAAAAACCTCGTATCAACTTAGAAGATATAAAAAAATTTAAGTAAATCATTAAAATGTGTCTTTTAAACAAAAGACCCTCAAGTTGTTCGGCAAATTTCTTATTAATTCAAAATTTAACATTCTGCAGTTTTGATTAAATGACAGAGTCAGTTTCCTTGTCAATGGATTAAACATTTTTAAGTCTTCAGTTTCTATGTAGAAGATAAGTGGAATATCTAAAAGGTAGATGTTTATTATTATTTTTTAATTTATATTTTAAATAATTCGCAATTTTCAGTCTTTTGGGACCAGACTTGATAATCATAGGTGATAATCTTTATATTAAGTTTAGATCTTCGGTTAATTAAGGGATATAAGGCACGGCTACACTTAATTGCCTTTTCACAAATGTAATTAACATAATAAGTTTTTTTTAAGGATTACTCTTACATTTTTAATTTCGTCCTTCAATAGGATAATTATTCTCCTAGACGATAAACATCTAGTAGGAAAGCGTTTTCGTGATTTGTTGATGGAAATACAATAGCTTGAGTTTTATTTTCACTGACTTAAATTTTCCATTTGTAGTAGTATTTACGGGTTAATCTAAGATAATTTTCAATTCTTCTAATTATCGCAATTGAGACAACTAAAGGCGCTATCATTCGCGTAAAAAGTTGCGTGTTTTCAGTCTGCTAAAACTTCAAGTGAACTTAAGACTTAATTTTTCGCGTGGATTAAAAATTGAACGATCTTCTGTTCGTCTTTGTATCGTATGCGTTGAACCTTTTCTTAATTTAAGATTCATGGCGTGTTTTTCAATGATGTTTTATGTTTCTGCAGAAACTTTAAGAGAACTTGCGACTGGTTTTTTTAAGCATTGAACTATCTATAATTTCAGTTGTCACCTTCTTTTCTAATGAATCTTAAAAAATAACTTTATTTTGCTATATCCAGACAAATAAAAATGCTGCCGACTTTAGAATTCTATATTCCAATACTCGGCAGTCCATAAGATACTCAATATAAATTGTGCCGACTATTAGGTAAATTTATTTTAAACTCATTTTCTTTATAACTATTGTAAAGAGAGGTGAGTATTAAACAATTTTCTATAATTTTAGCTTAATATGCGAAAACATAAATTTTCCTGAAGTCGGCATTATATGCCGACTATTAAAAATCTTAAAAATTATTGTCCCTAATGTCGGCAGCCATCAATTTAAGCCAAAAAATTATTTTTTATAAAAATTTTCATATCTGAAGCAATATTTAAATAAAATTTTACCTTTTAAACCCACTTTGGTAAAAAAAATAATTAAAATTATATGATTTAGTACTTGTTTAAGATGACGCTACCACTAACAAATTTGTAAAAAAAAAAGGCTCTATCGCACGTGTTGAGAGATAGTCATATTACGAGGTCAAAAATAGGTTGAAATACTCATGTCAATCAAATTTAAAAATTACATAAAGAAAAATGAGTATATTTTAAACTAAATCTATATCTTACTTATATATAAAATTATCGTTATTCTTATTTATTTAACTTTAAAGTCAAAACTGCCGACTATTGGTGCATGCCGAACTTAGGAGAACTCACCCTATATGATGGTCAAGGGTATATAATATAGCACTCTTACTTCTTTTTACATTAGCTTGTAATTAGACATCATGTGTTTACATGAATATTTTAATGAATTACACTCTGTTCTAATATTCGCATTTTGGGAGTCATAAAGAATGAACAGTTTTGCACTTTTGATTTAGTAGTATTAAGTAATATCCTACTCAAATCTATGCAATTTTCTCTTTGATGTTTTTGAAACTGTAAAAAAAAACTTTTAAAACGTTGTTTTGTGTCTTCCTGATAAAGCTTATGTTATAAATATATACATATATATTATATATAAGGAAAAATAAAGAAATATGTATATATATTTAAGTATGTTTTTGTATGATCATCACCAACTTACTGGTTGCACGATAAAAATATGTGTGTATGTATAAAGTGAGCTTTAAATCAAATATTAAAATTAAATTTAAAAACAGTTGTAATATATTTCTGTAAATTTATAACTACATATTGCTCATAACCATGTTCTATGTGGTTCTTGTCTTTGTTTAAATGTAGTTTCCACATATAGATGGAGCTTATATCAACAGCTGGTTTTGACATAACAAAATGTCAAAATCAGTACTGACAACTGTATCAAGATAGACTTCCTCTTTTTCAATACGTTCGCGTTCGTGTAAAATTGTTAAAAATTTTAACAAAATAAATCTTAGGTAATCTTCGTAAAAATTAACTAAAATATAGCAAAATTATGTGAAATATCACAAGCATAACTTACACTACGAGCAAAAACTAACATTTTACAAAAATTAAAGTGAAATATGTGAATAATTTGAAAATTTCTAACACTATCGGTTGGAAGACTCATTGTGATTGCTTTGTGTAAAAGTTCTTTAAAATTGTATATAAAATATCCATAAGTAACTTTCGTATTATATAAGAATTGGTTAATTCGGACAATTGGATTGTTTAACAAAACCATAAAATATAAATTAAAGAGGGCCGGCAAAATATTTGTTTATATTCTGCAAGGCAACTAGCTGTCAAGTATTTGTATGGCCAATGAAAATGACATTTACTAATTTATGTTTAATAGTCTTCAACTTAACGTTTTGTGTTTATTTTATATGAAAGTTTGAACTGAGTTAGCAAATTATTTCAAAACTGCAAATTGTTTACATTCCTACTTTTTTTTGTTTGTTATTGATAAGCATCATTATTTTTACTTTTTCAGTCATGGTGCGTATGAACGTATTGGCTGATGCCCTAAAATGCATAAACAACGCTGAAAAGCGTGGCAAGCGTCAAGTCCTCCTTCGTCCTTGTTCCAAAGTTATAATTAAGTTCTTAACTGTTATGATGAAACATGGTTACATTGGTGAATTCGAAATTGTTGATGACCATCGTTCTGGCAAGATTGTTGTCAATCTTACAGGTCGGCTGAATAAATGCGGTGTCATATCGCCTCGTTTCGATGTCCCTATCAACGATATTGAAAAGTGGACCAACAACTTGTTGCCCTCTCGTCAGTTTGGGTACGTTGTGCTGACTACATCCGGTGGTATTATGGATCACGAAGAAGCCAGAAGAAAACACTTGGGAGGAAAAATTTTAGGTTTCTTCTTTTAATCGTATAAATTATACAACAATGCATCATAAAAACTATAACGCGGCATCAACATACAGCAACATTTGTTTGTATGCAACGTTTGTATGTGTTTTTTTTATTAAAAAAAAAACAAAAATTTGTACTAATTATAAATTAAAGTGATTTTGCTTAGTTTTTATTAAGCAAGTATAATAAAAAAAAATCTAAATGTTAAATATAATTGATTATATAAAATTGGATTTGATTGATAATTATAACGTTCAAAATTATTTTGAAAAGGGCTGCCTTACTCAACTGAAATGCCCCGATACACTCATTTCGCATAACAAAAGCGACTGACTTGAAACTGCATAATAGTATTATCTAGCATCCAATTGCAGTTTACAATATACACAGGTCCATATTCTTGTTAATTTTTACTTTTAAACCTAACAAGAAAAATGCATGTGACCTTAACTGACTCAAAAATGTTCAATTTTATTACCTGTTATCAGTGCATCAAATTCTGAAATAAGAAATTTGCTAAACCATTAAGGGTCATTTGTACAAAAGTCCTATTTTTATACATAATTTCTAAGTTGATCTCTTAAAACTGATAGTATATGGATATTTATTCTCATAAATCTGCTTATAATATCAAGGTAATTTTTTGCAACTATGGAGTCGTTTCGGCCGGAATTATCCAAGAATGCTGTTATGTATTTCGAATACTTGTTTATGAATGATTAATTGAAATGTTACGTGCTTACACTTAAACTGTATTAATACATCTGGGGGCAAATTACGGCATTCGAACGTGATCGAAATTAAAAAATTCTTATTAGAATCTCTATACCTAAAGCACAGCGAACTCGTTCGTTCGAGTAAAATTTCGATCTCGATCGAATGCCGTAATTTGTCCCCTGATGTAAAGAAATACAATTGTTTTAGACGTGTGCTCTTTTATACACATACATACCTATTTTAAAAGACTACAAATAAATATTTCCAACTGGTGTAATTTGGTTTTGGCAATTTGAAGATTTACTTCCTTCCGTACGCATTAAATTTATCATTGATTTTTTGAGGGCTTATTAAGCTAACTTTTTTTGAAAATCCGATGTATAATACTTAAAAAATCTGAGTGTATAGAAACTCATGTATGTATGTGTGCACTTACACATACATACATACGAAAACAACAAAAGCTTAATTATCACATTAAGTACAATGTCATTAATATGTAGGTAAGTATGTTTTTATTAAGTTAAATGAGATTTTGATTGTAATGTTAAAATGAGTAGTAATAATTATATTTAATATGTATTTACAGTCGAATTCAGTGCATATTCATGAATAAGAGATTGTATCTGTAGTGAAATATATAGGCAACTACATATGTAGCTTCATAGCTATATAGTTTCGACTTTTGCAGTTTAATAAATATATTTTGATTTATTGAACCAAGCGAGCTTATCCGGATTCGACAGTAATTATTTTGATTTAAATCTTAATACATTTATAAGTATCTATTTATTAAATTTAACGACGTTTTAATTGTGATGTTTAAATAAGTATGGTTAACAAATTTATATTTGCCAGTAGAAAATATGTACATGTTACTGCCATTGATCAACAATTAATAAAGCAAATAGGTACATACCTATTAGTTATTTTATTATAGCAGTACTTAATAATATATTAATTTTATAATTTTTCTTAACATATGTTTGTATTTCCAATATGTGTTCTTAAATATAGTGGGCCAATTCAAAGTGGTTGCATATCAGTCGTATTTGTACTATTTCATATTATTTTATGCATGCTTAAAATTTTTGTTAGTAATTTCCATACAAAAAAAATAATATGACTTTACACATTTGTTTCCTATGTATAAGAAATTGTTTATGTTATACTTTTAACCATACTGTCTCTCAGAGAGAATTTCTTCGCTTCTCACCTCTCAGAGAGAATATTTTCTATTTTCTTCTTTCCTGTATACATACAATTTTTAACAGCGTCATCTCTTTGTCTTCTTTCTTGTATTAAATACATAATTTGTTAACAAAAGGTGTTCAAAGTCACTAGTCATATTAATATGAATTATATGACATAGTACAATATGAGAGTCTACTTTGAATTGGCCCAGTGTGTATATGTTTATTTATATGTACATGGATTCACATTCATATAAAATGTGTGAAATTATTTTTGCTTAACCTTGAAAGAAATAAATACTTCATACGTACATATCGTTGGTCAAAAGTAGAAAGGAACAAAAATAGAAACTATATTATCATCATGTAAATTCTTTTGTTAAATTGATTGTAAAACTATTGCTTTTTATACGATTGCATCAAATTTTTGTGTCGATGTGTATTTTTGTGAAATGTATTAAAAAACTCAATTTCGCAAAAAATACGAGTTAGGGCCTTTCTACTTGTGTCCATTGATATCTATTATACTCTTCACACAAAAGTGAAAAAGGGTATATGTATATTGTCATTCCGTGTGAAATTTCTACAATTTTCATTTCTGACCACAAAGTATATATAGAGGATTTGACAGATGGATAGGACCGTCTGTCTCTGTGTGTGTTAAAATCAACTTTTAGAAACCTCCTGTCATCGCCAGGACCCGCGTGAAATATTAAAACATTGGAAATATTCGGGAGCAGATCGGTATTTATAATCAGAAAAATCGCTACATAAACAACTGAGATATGAGGAAAAAACCACGAACACCTCGTTTTTTCACAACAGCAACATACAACTCATACATACATACAAACGTGGTATACTGGTCAGAGTGTTTCTTTTTTATATACCTACCTATTTTTTTGTTTTTTTTTACAAACAATTGTTATTGCATGACTACAAGTTGTGAAGGGTATATAAGATTCGGCACGGCCGAATATAGCACTGTTGTTTTTTTTTAATTTTTTTCAAGGTTCGTCTCGGTACAGTTATTTTTCATAGTTGGTATGGGTAAATTACTTTGTAAAATAAAAGTGGTCAAAAAATATTTATCGATGGCTTAATATAAAAAAGGCGTATGGCGATTTTAAAAGAAACCGAGTTTTTTAGTTTTCTGGTAGTCCACATACAAACACATCAACCCAAAAATATTAAGTGAGCTGTGTTTAAAAATAACAAAATTAATGCCACATAAAATAGGTAGAAATCTTCAGAAAATAAATTTTTACAAAAAAAACTTTATTCATTAGACATATTTTAAAAAAATAACGTTTTTAAAAACTAACACATTTCAATTGAAAGCTGTAAAGCAAAACAATGCAAATCTATTAACTGAACAATTAGCTCCTTTAATTCAAATTTATACTTTTCTAAAAAATATTTATACCTTAGTACATTATGCTGAAGGTGTTCACCCAAGGTCTATTAAATATTTAATAGACCTTGTATTCACCCAAATTTTATTTGGCATCGTTAACGTCGTTTTTTTTATCAGTTGTTGTAAATTCGTATTTCCGATGTCAATATAAACATGTTTGGTATTCTGTCTGAAAATATGACGTTGATCTTAATTTAATTGACTTTGGGTTTGTTCTTGTTATTTGTAGTGTTGTGTTTAAGCAAAAATTAGGAAAAAAGAATTAAGATTAAAAAATATTTCGATTCGATAAACAGCCAACGTCGTCTTAAAACAGTTAGGGAATACCAAATTAGCATTGACGTTGTATTAAAGGAATGTCTCAAAATTGACGTCAAAAAGAATATGGGTGGTTACACTGGTCGGCACTGGTTTCGACGAGCGAAGAGAACATGGTGAGGCCTCCGTTAGGGTACTACCTTGGCGTATCAAGGCGTGGGTATCTGACAGGACCAATATGGCGTGGAGGGACAGAAAAGACTGCAGACTGTCAAGGGCTTTATGACCCAAGTTGAACTCAGCGGACTCTACGGTACTTCTGGGCCTGAATAGGGTATGTCTGAGGGCCACTATTGGGGTTTTAACAAGGTACTATCTTGTGAGGGCTAGGATTAGTAGATGGGATCGCGGCACTCCGGATTATTGTATGATGTGTGAAGATGAAGAGGAGCTGGAAACTGTGGAACACATTGTCACTGCCCAAGGCTACAGAATCACAGGCTAAAGTGGTTAGGTAAACGATTCCACGTTGTGTTGGGTGATGTTTCGGAGTGCAAGCTGGGGAATATTATCGGGTGGTTGGCGAACATGCAATGGGGCTCGTAGAGAATCTATATTTCTTTCTTCTATTTCCTACTAACTTATTATTTTTTCATATATCTTTGGCAACATCTATCTCTTTTCTATATAAAGGGAACGCAGTGGACCTTATTGGTCTCCGAGTATGGGTGTAGGAGGCAGATACTGCTTTCTGCATCCCCCTCCTACTTACCTCCAAAAAAAATTGGTCTCTGAACATAAAAGAGGCGACTACGCCAAATAACTCTTTAACGGCTTGTTCGATTTGCATAATAAAAAATGTTTATTCAATTAAGTTTCTTGATTTAACCAAATCATACTATTGTTATATGTTTTGACGATATTTGGTGTAAGAAAACAAAACATTTAATAAATTTTTAATCAAAAATAGATGCCACGTTAATTTGAGTAAACATTTTCCAATTGTGAACAACGCTCAAGGTTACATAAATTTTGTTCTATGATACAACTTGGTGTGCGGGAATCTGGACACCTATATATATAGTACTTTTTATTTGTAGGTAATATCTTATGTCTAACAGTAAATAAAAAGTATGAAATAAAATGGTACGAGAAGGTTGGTGGTGGGTATAAAAAGATAATAAATAGATTAAAACACATGTTAAATATTTCTTTCAAAATGTTTTTTTCTTGCTTTATTTGCAACTTAAAAAACTACACAAATAAAATTTTTGTTTCTTTAATTATGGAAATGTTTCGAAATTATGGAAACAAAATTTAACTGTGTTAACAATATGTGTAATTTAAATCGTAAAAACCTTAACGAAGTATAACTTTGATAAGGGCCTCTAATAGGTCTAATATAAATATGTGTGTATGCAAATTTTAAGGTATAATTATGATGTAGAAACTTTTTATTATTATGTATGTATGTAGAAAAGTATCGGCGAAATAGATCAACTACCATAGTTAAAACATTGATGCTTTAAAATAAACATTCTATTTGTTATTATCTGTGTGTGCAACTATTATGATTTATGTATATTGTTTTTTTCGTCGTGAACGCGATTGTTGCAACAGCATTTATGAAGCGGCAGCAAAATATTCCTTAGATTTCTTGGGATCGGCCGCCATGGTTTTTTGTCCTGGCTTCCAGTTGGCTGGGCAGACTTCGCCGTGTTCGTCAGTGAATTGAAATGCTTGCACCAAACGAATTGTCTCATCAACACTACGTCCAACAGGCAAATCGTTAATCGTCATTTGACGCAAGTTTTGGGATTTGTCAATGATAAAAAGACCACGGAAGGGGATACCAGTTTCTTCATCCAATACACCGTAGTCACGAGCGATTTTCATCGACTTATCGGCCAACAATGGAATGTCCATTTCACCTAAACCACCTTGCTTGCGTGGTGTATTAATCCAGGCCAAGTGAGTGTATTGGCTGTCCGTTGAGCAGGCAATTACCTCGCAGCCAATATTGCGGAATTCAGCAGCACGATCGGAGAAAGCAATAATTTCAGTTGGGCAAACGAATGTAAAATCCAAGGGATAAAAGAATAATACAACGTATTTGCCTTTGTAATCAGCCAAGGAAATTTCCTTAAAAACACCGTTTACAACAGCGGTGCTTTTAAATTGGGGAGCAGGTTTTTGTAATTGTGGCATCTTAAAAGAGACATAAAATACGATTTCAATTTAAATTTGTTCTTAAAACAATTGATGCTAAAAAATTTCAAAAAAAAATATGATCAATTCACAACCAGGTGTATGTTTAAAACCATTTAATTTAAAACATAAACTACTTTCTACATATATTACTTTTGTTGAAAATAAAAATAAAATAATAAATATATATTGTTGCATGTATTACGTAACATATTGTTATAAAAACCGGAAAATTCAGTGCCAATTCCAAATCTTACAAATAGTTTTTAATTCTGCTGGGGTGCGATATCTATGTCCTGATTTTATTTAATAACATACATAAACGGTTTATTAAATCCGAATTTTACTACCTTTTATAAACTTGAGACTAAAACCCTTATGAAATTCTTATCAATTTTAAAAACATTTTATAGAAATTTTTTAAAAAAATGCTTACTTTTAAATCTTAAGCTTTAATTAATTACAATAAATTTCTAATAATTTTCTAATCAACTAAATTAAATTGTGATTAATACTTAAAATTTATTGAACAAAAACCAGTTTTTGTTCACATGGGGTTTTTGGGATTAAAGAAAAAATGCATACATAGGTATGTGTGTATATACATATACAAAGTACCTTCTCACCTTTAATAAAATAAATTTCTAGTTTTTCTTAGAAACTTACATATCGTTGGTCACAGGTTGAGAGTCCCTAACTCATAATTTTTTACAAAATAAGTTTTTCAGTATGCAATTCCAATACATACACAACTGGACACAACAAATTTTATTATTATTAAAAATAACAGCTTTACGAAGATGCTGCATTACGATAGATAATAAAGTTTCTATTACGTTTTTACCTTTACCTGTAAAGTTACAATTAGGTATTTGGGTTAAGACCGTTCTACTTGCGATCAACGATATACTACCTATATCGAATTAACTAATTCATACATGAATAGACATAGTTAGTACCTACAAACGTATTCACTAACCTATATTCTAAGATGGTAGTGTTAAAATATTTTTAGTTCATAAGAAGGGTTAATTTGTTGTTACGCCATTGATGACACTGAAAGGATTTTAAACATTGCACTATTTTAATTTTTATAAAAAATTCACATTTTACAATATAAAACCTATGCATAAATAAAGTATAATTATCTTAAATAATTTAAACAATATTTTTATGACTCAGTTTTAAATGTGCGAAATTTGTGTTATGACTTTTATGTAGCAAATAAGCCATGTTGGTACACTTTTATTTGTAGGCAGAAACAAATTTCAAGATGATTGCGGAAATAAGAAAAAAAAAACGGGATTTGAAGGGGGTAATCAGCAACAACTTTGTGAAATAGCGACGAAGGCAAAATAAGAAATAAAAATATCATACACACATGTCCAGGTATATTGAAAGTAAATTTTAAGTACGATTTATATTCGATGAAATTCTAAAAAGTTCTACACTACAAACCTTTTTCACAAAATTGAAGAGATAACTATAAATTACAACATTCTCACAACGTTAGGTCAAGAAATCACTATTATATGAAATAACTTTTGGTTATTCAAAACTTATCTACATAAGTACATATTTTTTTTAGCTTTTATAAAAATCTAATTAAACAATTACCTTTATTCAATTCTATTACTGTCTTTGAATACAACAAAATAAATTTATTTCACTTTAGTAGTATTATGACACGCAAACACGTACTTAAAACACAACCGCTTTGATCAAATAAAAGTTAAGGAATGGCAACTGAATGTTTTTGACAACAAAAGAAACCATTTTTTTGAAATGGTACAGGCAGACAAACTTATAAGGTGATGCCCAACCCTGCTACGTTTTTTGCATGAATATTTTTTATGTAGAGTAATGGCATTTTCAACCTATGAAAAAGCGACAAAAGCACTTTTTATATATGAAGTTTAATTACTTTGACACTACAAAAATATTTTCTGGACAGACAATACCACCTTATAAATAAATACCCATTGAAATGGCGCAAAGCCGGCAAAATATCATTAATACATAAGTTTGCCAGATGTATTTTTGGAAGCCACTTAAGAACAGGGATTTTTTATTTAATTGGCGATAAAAACTGTTTGCAAAGACCTGGGTATCAATTATATTCATATCATATGATGTGACCATAAATTTTACTTACCAAAATTTTAATTTACTAAGAATTTTACACTGTCTAAGCATTTGACATATTTTGCGTGTCATCCATTGCAAGCTTGTTGAACGTAAAGTTAATATTTTGGCACAAATTATTAAATATATTTTTAAAATCGGTTATCAATATTAACGAACTTTAAGTGGCGATGTTTTGTATTTTTTCTGGAATTAAAATTTTTTTTTGGGATGGAAACAAAAGACCCTGGCAGCGCTGATCAGAATTTACAATTTCATCGAACTTGGAAGAGTAAGCGAGATATGTATATGTATTTTGTAAAAAGCTTTTTCCCGTCAACCGGGTGACTAAGAAACTGTTTATTTTTTTAAAATAAATATTTAGTAGTTAGTAACAAAAATTAGGGTTTTTTTTATTCGTTTTTTTGGTCGTTAATTTATTGTAAGCATTTTTTTTCTAATTTTAACGCACGAGAAATTCATTATTTACCATTAGATAAATAAATTATATGTTTATTTTTATAGCTTTGTCATTCCGTTTGTAATTTCTACAATTTTCATTTCCGACCCTATGTACATATTTTCTGAGAGCTTATGAATGGAGGAGTCGATTAATATCTGTCCGTCTGTCTGTGTTGTGGTTGAAATCAACTTTTAGAAGCAATCATACGTTCCTCAGATCTGTGTATGGTATCAATCTTTTCGAAATGCCCGGGAATGAATCTTTATTGAAATTCAGCACAATTGCCTCATAACTTTCTGAGGTATGAGCAAATAAACACGACTGCCTCAGTTTTTTTCCCAAATTTTTACCACCAAAATTAAAATTTTTCAGCCATAGAATATTTTATAGGTACCTTTGCTACTATTTGTAGATAATTATATAATAATAATAGAGATATTCGTGAAAAATTTTGGAAAATGCGGGCTCTAATCGGTAAAGTTATGCAAACAATTTTTTTAAAATATATATATCTGAAAGGACTTGACTTGCCCAATATAAGTACAATAAAAAAATTAAAGTTCATTTTGGCCGCCACTACAAAATGTCGATCAATATATTTATATATGGGTCAAATCTGGTATTTTAAAATGTAACTTCTTGAACGTCCTCAATATTGATATCAAATTAAAGGGCTTGACCAGTAGAATACAGTAAATATTAAAATTTTTAGCCCCATCAGTGTGGCTATTAAAGGGCTTGACTAATACAGTTAACTAAGTGAAAATTCATGGATGGCGTCGTAAATAATAAGGAAAATTTGAGTATAACATGATATATAGGTTAAGATACGATGTGGGATTATACCTATGTACATGATGGTGAAGGGTTTTATCAGATTCGGCACGGCCGAATGTAGCACTCTTACTTGTTTTCTTATAAAATATAAGAAGTGTCCTAACAAAAATGTACTGTTAATCTTAGATAAAAATGTATTGTTTTTGTAATAATTCCACCTAATTGCCACCTATTTGTGGTAAAAACTTTAGCTTAATAGTTGTAATGTTTTATACATACATAAGTATAAGACATACGTTTTTAATGTGAGCGAAAATGTTACCATTAGCGGAATAGATATCATATTTCTCCGCTTTAATGAAGATTTTGTTTAAAAAAAAAAAAAAAATTCACACTAAATATTTGGAAAAGCGTTTAAAATTGTAGAGTGGCTGTAACTGAATAAATACATAACTAAAAAATGTAAACATTTATTTTAATTTAAAATTGTGTCAATATACGGTTGTGATTTCTGATCTTTAAAATTTTCTTTGATATATTTATTAGCTTAGTGAACTACTCTATCCACTGATAAAAAGATGTTATTTAAATTATGAAATTTAAAAAGATATGGCTAAATAAATCTCGGAAATCGTGTGGAAATTATATACTATTGATCCAAATTGGCGACATAAAAGGATTTTTTCGCATTTTTATTGTACTTTTTGTATTATATACGTTTGTGAAATTTAAAAAAATATAGAGAAGGACAAAAAAATTTTTTTTTTTATATTCACAGTAATTTCACATTTTTTGAGCTTTTGAATCTAAGAAACATTGATATATTTGAGATAAAAGGTGATCGGTAGAGTAAGAAATATTTTGTTTAATTCCTACTAATATTTACCTATAATATATGTGAATGTTTTGGATTGAAATTGAAATTTAACCAAACTAAGAGGCCTGACATTCAAGTTTTTCCATTCGAGTAACAACACCCAAACTATTTTATTAACACACTCTTTTCGAACTTGAAACCGTCTTGATTATATTTTTTTTCGAGAGTCAGAGTCAATTTGATGTAAAAACAGCTGATTACATTCCTTTTTTTATAAATGTTCGTTATTTCATCTGTTTGCTTGTACAAATATTCTGCCTTAAATAATTGAAACAAAATTTTCTTGTATTTTTTGTATTTTAACATAAAAAATAAGTTAATGTAAATAATCTGTCGTTTCGTTATACCAAAATTCAATTTAATAAATATATAAATAAATTATTTTTTGTGTTTTCCTTAACAAATATTCTGTCGTACTTAAACGATGAATGTTGCAAACTTATGACAACAGCTGATTTTTAAGGTATTTGAGAAACAATAAATCTTTTTTTAAATTAATAAGTAAGATTCTGTCTTTTAGTATTTTACGAAAAGAGAGCATTTTACAAAAATTACAATCCCTAAATCAACGGAAAAATATAATATCATAAATTTTTTGGTAAAAAATGCAATGGATGACATTAAATTTTTAGAGATTTTAAAACCTGCCAGTAAGTAAATTCTGTTTTTGTTGTGTAAATTTGTGTGACATTACTTTGCACTGGTTTTTTAGCTGTGCACATTTGCTCAAGTGATGAAAATTGGGCTTTAATATAATTTGTTTTTGTAGTAATGCAAAAGTTAAATTGTTTGCAAGACTTGCACGGTCTGCACGACTTGCGAGGGTAGTTTACATCAAAGAGTAAGTTCCGCTAATATGTGCGATCAACTTGAAAGCGAAGACTTGAACTCAGGGAAAAGTAAAGTCATAACTCAGTTTCAAATAAATTGATGTCACTCAATAGAAAATAAATTAAAAAAAAAACATCTGGCAGCTACATGTAATAGTAATATACGATAAAGAAAATCAGTATTGAAACAAAACTTGAAGATAACGGTAACTAACGAATAAACGACGAATATCGGTCCTTAACATAACAGTAATCAACCAAAACAAAGAAAGTTATAACAGATGTTAAATTTTATCAACTGTTGTTTTTGTTGTTGTTTGCCTTTCAACTTGGATTTTATACTTTAGTTGAGAAAGGATATGATATATACGAATACACACGCATGCACCATAGAATACAGAAATATACAGAGACGTTTAAAGTTGTGTTAATGAAAAGAAAATAATTTACTGTGAATTTTTTTATTCAAATCAAAAAGTATTTATTATAAATAAATCTACGTTACATAATTTTAAAAGGAAATAAATATTTAAGCGTGTTTGCAAACAGCACAACGGAATGTATTTTGTTATATTTATTTCGTTCTTTTTTTAAATTTAGAGACATTTTTGTATAAAATTAAATAAAAAAAAGAGTGTGAAAAATGTGTACAATTTGAAGGTGACTTTAATAATACTGCAGTAAAAAAAATATTACAACGAATTATAATTAACTTAATAAGAAATAAGTCCTCTAGTTAAACAGATGTTTTAAAGTATTTACACAAAGAGACAATATTTTTTTTTTAAATTTCTTAATTACGTTTTTGTTTAAAGCAAGTAAAATATATTTTAACATGAATATAATGACCTCCTTTGGTGTAGGTGACGGTGGTAAGTTTTATTTAAAAAAAATAAATTATCTTTATACCCTTTCTAAATCAAATTCAAATAAACTATAAATTTTTAATTATAAACTTTTTATACATACTTATATTTTTTTCAATATCTACACAGCTATCTACATTTGTGCTTATGCACATACATACATATTTATGTATGTATATGTATATAAAAACTTTTACTCTTTATTGTATCTATTTACATGCTTGTGTATTTTTTCATTTTGCATATGCCGTGTATGTATAACAGCACTTGCGATTTTACTACGTAACGGTTTTTAATGTCAAGCATATGGCTAACTATCATAAAGGAGAATTAAAGAATAACAAAACAGAAATAAGAGTTAATAAAAACAAGTATGTACATAAGTATGCATTATTTACATACATACATATAGATATTGTTCAAAATGGTGTTCCGTAAAATAGCATGAAAACAAAATACACAATAAATAAGTATTAATCAAAACATCAAAATTGATGTATTATACACATACATTTATATGTATGTATAACTAAAAGAATCAGCTGTTTGAACCCGCAATTTTTATGTAGGTACTTTTTTATTACGATTATATTAAAACATTCAGAGATGTCAACTTTATACTTATTTTAAAGCAGAAAAATGATTTAAAAAATAAATTAATAATAATATAAGGCTTTTCGAATTTGTAATTGTAAAATAAAAGAAATATGTATGTCTGGTTATGAGTACACTTTTTGTTTAATAATAAATAGCGTGTGTCCGCGACTTCGTCTGCGTAGTTATCGGGATGAAAGGTAGCCTATGTGTTAATCTAGGTTGTTATCTACTCGTGTACCATTAAACATTAGTGTAAAGCTCTCCTAGTATCACCCAAAAAAATTAAAGATTACACCTATGCCTGGACGTGAATCCGTTGTTAAACTTAGATGAGAATATATGTAGATAGTGTAGAGATAGCATTACATTTATTATATGAAAAAGAAAATTAGGATTTAATAAAGTTTATGGTTAAAAAATTTTCTGAATATTTTGTTTTCTTTGTAGCTACAAAAAAAAAAAAAAAAAATAAATACATATAATAGTAGTACCAAGGCATATTCATTCATACAGGTATATGTAAATGTGCTACCGTGAATTGATACCACAAAACTTCTTTTTAGGGGATATTTTCTTGTCAAAAAATTTAATTGGTTAAAAAAAATGTTAACAAATAAAAAGTGTTTTGTGAACAACAAAATAGAAATTTTATATAAATTATACATTTGCATAAACCAAGGCGAATTCAATAAGGTGAACTTATTAGATCAGCTGATCATCAGCTGTTGACTACTTCTAGGGACCACTTGTCAAATTTTTGTGTTTGTGTGTTTTTTTATTGTTGAAATTTGTGAGCGGTGTTTTATTTAAAATTACAAAAATTTTAAAAAATTGTGAAAAACTGTAAAAAATTGTAAAGAATTTGCAAGCAAATAGTGAAAAAAGTGAAAAGTTGTAAAAAAGATTAAAAAAATTGTGAGCAAATTGTGTTGTTAACTTTTTAATTCTTAAAAATTTGTAAACAAACGTTGTTTTTCTTTATAAGTATTTTTGAATTTGTCAACAACTTTTTGACATATCGTTTTGTTTTACACTAACAAAATACGCGTTGTATTTTTTCACTTTGTAGTTGTTTTAGCGACGAGTTCACCTTATTGAATTCGCCTTGTGTATAAACAAATAAACTTGTTTTTTCTGTAAGACTTTTTGGGTTATTATCAAGGCATATTTCTGCATCAGGTAATTGCAGTTCGGAGAGAATTTTTTGTTTATATTTTTTATATATGAAGTTTGATATTTGAAATAAATTAGAAAAGAGAGAAAATTGTTTTTTATTTATGCATTTTGACAGCTAAAACTTAAAATAAGTGTTGAAAAAAATAATCAGCTGGCGAATCAAGAGTACCTGATGAATAAATATGCCTTAGGTTATTATTAAATTTTATATTATATTTTCTTATTTTCACAATTTCTTCTATTATTTTACAGTTTTTTGTTTGTTTTTTTTCATTATTCTTTCTTTACTTCACTAGTTCTCATATTTTATTAACAATCATTGATTATTGTACAAAAGAAAATGGAGTTCTTTTATTTCAAAATAACAAACTTTGATTCAATAAAATTAAATAAAAAATTTAATTTGTTTGTTTTGTAATCAAAAACATAGACAATGTTTGATATCAGCTGTGATGATAATTTCACCTGTATGAATTTGCCTTGTATGATACCTATGTATATATGTATGTATAAATTTAAATATATGTATGTGTATAGAGCGTCCACTTATTTCATAGCAAATATATGTAAATATGTATGTCTTATACATATACCGAAAATCTTAGAATATTCAATTAAAATTTTCTTAAGCAGTTGGCAGCACTACAATTATTTTTTGTAACAGTAGTATTGAATTTTTTATAAATTCTCATACCGTTACTCTCTCTTTTCAGACAACGGCTTAAAAGTTTATAGTATATACTTGTTCTTGCGATTCAAGGGAGTTTATTAACATGTTTTTTTATTTATTGTGAAAGTCAAGGTCTTCTCTTTTGGTTTATTCTCCCCTAATGACTTTTATCTATTTCATTTCATTTATTTTAATGTTTTAGTTTTGGTTTGTAATGGCGAGATTTTGATTGGGTTTTGGTTATTAAAAAAGAAAAAGTGAAACATTTGAATTTTGAAAAATTAGAAAATAATATGGATTTTTATGTTGGGATAATGTTATATTGTTTCTATTGTGAGTTTTTTTGAGGTTAAGGGTTTTATACAGCACCGTAGAATTTATTTGAATTGCAGCGTTAAAAAATGGTATTTTAACTAATGCCTTAAGTGGTTATCTGCATTAGTTTTTAATTTTTAACTAACGCCAATAATCTGTTTTAAAAATTTACAATCACTTATATCATTTTCATCAAAATGTGGTAAACAGACTATAACTGTAGAACGTGGTAGAATTTATTTTGGTATGCATCAGAAACTAATTGTTCACAAAATGACTGGTTGACTCAAACAGATTTTCTTTAAGAACCTTTTTTTTATTTTTCTAAAGTTGACTTGCGGTTAATTAAAAAATAAAAATATTCTGAAGAGGCACAAATTAGTTAATAAATTAAAAAAAAAAATAACAATCCTAAGTGGTTTTTCAACTGTCAAAAGTCACCGATGTGTGTAAGAGCTCTAAAGACACGCAGTGGTTAAAAAAATTGTCTATTTAAGTTTATTAACTTTTAACGGATAATGAATATTCAAACAAAAATCAAGAAATAAATCTATCAAACGTGCTTAAAAAGATAGAATACAATGAATAATATGGCCCTAACACGTTGCATTTGGTTGCAAAACTAAGTTTAATTAACCAATTAGTAATTATACAAATTGTACAACTTAATCAATTTATACATTTGATAACAAAGTAAAAGGCTGCAAAAAAAATTAATAAACCTAGTGTACCAATTAAAGTAAAGTTGTTTTGGATTTGGCTTAAGTTTGAGCTGTATGGTTTATTTGTATGACACGTTGTTAGTTTTCATTTGATTTGGTTTTTACCATAAAGTTAAGCGCATTTTAACATATTAAAACATAATATTTAGAATAGATTCATAAAAATAGATTTTACATATATATGTACTTATAATACAACCGTAGAAAAACTGTGTCTGTATATGAAATGTTTTTAACAAGTTTTTTCTTGTTAAATTATATTTAGTGCAAAATCATATTTTATTCAATATTTTTTATTTTACGAAACTTTTGGATATTAAGGATTTTCAAAACCAATTGACTGCCAATAAATTTGGTGAATTCGCAAGATCTTCTTAGTGCTGTATCGTATAATTTTGGAAAAATATGACATTATGAACATACAATACTTAAGACTTCTCGTGAATACACCAATTATACAATAAATAAAAATTTCAAATACTCATAATATTAGTTATTCATACGTTAAGACGATAAGAGTTATCCAGCAAATAATGGCATGACGATGCAAGCACGAATATTATTAACAAATAGTTATTAAATTAGCGTTATGACTAATTTTTTTCAAAAATTTTACTTATCCCATGTGTTATGTAATACTAAATTCATAGTAAAAATCGTTTGTGTCTAAAAATGATTTCATAATTTTACCAATATTTTTTAATAATTTTTAAATTTACGGGTTTTAAATTGCGACAAAGATAAATTTAACAATTCAAAATTATCTTTGCGTTAGTAATGCGTATTTCGTACCACATATAAAAAGATAATTTTTCGATTATTAATATTTTTTATGACAAATTTGGATAGGTAAAAAGAAATCACATATTATACCTAATGTTCATATAATTGTAGAATTAGTTAGGCGTAGGATCAATAAGTATAAAATAAAATGACATGATGTTAGAGTAAAGAGAGTAGAAAATACGTATGGATTATTACTGGATTATCACAATTATTTGTATATATTTTTTAATAGATGCTGAACTTAAAGAGCGTTTGATTGCCTGCGTTAAGAAGGAGGTGAAGCAACTCATGGAAGAAGCAGTTACCAAAAAGTATATACACGAAGAAAGTAGTTCAATAACATCTTTGTGTGGTGCTGTGGAAGCCTGTCTCAGTCATGGTTTGCGCAGACGTGCCCTAGGTCTTTTCAAAACATCATCCACAACAGCTTTAATACAAAAAATTGCCAAAACCTGTTCAGAGGCAGACTATGTGAGTCGACGTTTGCTCGAAATCGAGATAATCAATGAAAGTTCGACGGTGGCTGGGAAGCGTTCTTCCTCAAGCAGCGATAGTATTATAAAACCAAAACTTCTAAGCAAAGGCAGTAGCAGTTCGGTGACAACAATCAACACAGCGTCTTTAAGTTCGTCCTCCAGTAGCCCTGTGGTCAAGTGAGTATTGCAAGCTTAACGACAGATTTCTCCTTTCGGCAGAAAAATGCTAAAACAAAGCTCGTTTTACTCACAAGGTATTTGTGGATTCGTGTGGCCCTGTACGAAAAACGTTTGGCGAAAATTATTGAGCATTTAGTAAGCAATGCCAACAATTATTATGATCGTGATGCGCTGGTCGCAGATCCCGATTATGGTTCCATATTAAGTTCATTGCTGGTGGGTCCCTGTGCTTTGGAGTTTACTAGAGCTAAAACAGCAGATCATTATTGGTCGGATCCCCCAGCAGATGAATTGGTGAGTTATCTTGAACAAAATATTTAATAAAATTTATATGTAAGTATTGTATTTCTAAAGGTACAAAGACACCGCATTAGTTCTGGTAATAGAACGCCGCCCACATGTCATCGTCCCATAATTAACTTTAAGCGAAGCTTACACACCAGTTCAGAGGATACCAGTAGTGGTTCTTTTAAGGCCAGTTCCCCGGCAAGTGTAGCCAAAGATTATGTGGAATCACTGCATCAGAATTCACGTACCACATTACTCTATGGCAAAAATAATGTTCTCGTTTTACCGGTAAAGCTTTTCGAAAAACTCATTTACGTTTAAAATTTAATTAATTTTTTATAACTTGCAGAAAGACGTCGCTGAACCTATGCCCGGCTATTTGAGTCTTCATCAGACAATACAATCACTGACTATCAAATGGACACCGAATCAGTTAATGAACGGTTATACGGATACCGAAGGCTCTGATATGAGTTATTATTGGACGTATGCCCTGAATATTAATGTTGATGAGATTGTGTATGTTCATTGCCACCAAAATCGTGGTGAGGATACTGGCGGAACTATTATTTTGGTTGGTCAAGATGGAGTTCAAAGGCCACCCATACATTTTCCTGAGGGCGGTCATTTGCAATCATTTTTGAGTTGCTTAGAAACTGGTCTTTTGCCACACGGTCAACTGGATCCACCTTTGTGGTCACAGAGAGGCATTGGTAAAATGTTTCCCTGGCCTAAAAGTGTTAGACGGCGTATATTGCCTTCAGTAATGGAATCTGCCGAAGAAACACCTATCGATTATGTCTTCCGAGTTGTTAGCAAAAGTCAACATGAAGAGTTTTGTGAGTTTTCAGAAAAAAATTTTAAATACTAGCATTTTTTTCAATAACCTAATAAACAAACTTTTTAATGTTAATTTGTAGTGGCTACTCATCCAATTTTGGAATTAGGTCGCACTAGTCCTAGACGCAAACATTTAGGCAGTTGCTCAACCACCGGAAGTAGTGATTGCTCAAGTAAAAGTCTGTCAATGGATCAAAGCACTACAGAACCGCCAATGGTAAATTCTTATATTATGTTTTGTTTGAACTGTGTACATTTAATAGAAAACTGCTTTTTTTTAATGAAATGTTGGTCAAGATATTTAAAAATTTTAAATTTATCTTATAGATACAGGCTTGTCAAACGGCAAGTATTGAGCTTGTTTGTTCTACAATGAGGCGTCAAATTATATCTAGAGCATTTTATGGTTGGCTGGCCTATTGCAGACATTTGTCAACTGTACGTACCCATTTGTCGGGCTTGGTGAATGGTCGAATAACACCAGACTGTAAGTAAAACTATCCATACCTAAATGAAGCATTATTTATTTACATTAATAATAAAATAAAAATTTTTAAGTGGCTGCAAACGAGTCAGTTTTAACTAAAGACAAATGGGATGCTTTACATGAAAATGGAGTTATAAAGAGTCAGGAAGATCTATTTCGTTTGGTATATTTTGGTGGTGTAACTCATGATATACGCAAAGAAGTTTGGCCATATTTATTGGGTCATTACAGGTATTCGATTCGACAATTTCAACATTAAAGTCATATTTTTGTTCAAACTTTGTCATTTAATGTAGCTTTGGATCTACCACGGAGGAAAGGCATAAATTAGACGATACTAACAAACACTATTATGAAACTACTATGAGTGAATGGTTGGCTGTGGAGGCTATAGTACGCCAAAGAGAGAAAGAGAAAAATGCCAAAGCTATAGCAAAAATTTCAGCTGAAAATAAACGCAATGGTGTAGACGCTAATGACAAGCACGTATGTCGTCAACACGAATTCGAAACTGGTGATATTGAAAATGATGTCTTTGATGATCATGATTTTTCCGACATCTCTGATCCAGGTATAGATTTTGATGACGACATTATGATGGAAATACAAGAAGAAAAAGACTCGGGCAATTGTGAAGATGAAGAAAATGAATTGGAAGATAACGAAGAGGAATACTTAAAAAAGGATACTTTGAAAAGCGCAATAGTAAAAGAAACTATCGAAAAGGAAGAAGCATATGATCAAAAACAAGAAACTTTGAAGAAAAAGTGTGAACAAATTGAAAAATCAAATGAACAAGGTTATGGATTTTTAGAAGAACATAACGCTGAATGTATACAAAAAGGCGAGACTGAAGTGCATGAATTAAATCAATTGGGTAATGATCATCTTGATGACGAGGCAAGTGATTCAAGCAAGCTATTTAAAGATGTAGACAAATCCACGGGTTTTATAAACGAAAAAGATAATATAATATTGGAATTGGATGAAAATGAACCACTACCAATACAAGAACATTGTTTTGCTGCGCCTGAATCGGAACAGGAAGCCGGTATTACACCGGAGCAAAGCGGCATCATATTACTAAGTATAAAAAGTTCTCCGTCAACATCATCTTACGAGACGGTGGGAAACGAGTTTACCGAAATATTAGAAATGACTCAGGAAACTGCAACAGCAGCAGAAGAAAGTATATCCGAACATCCAGATGAAGTCAAACGAGATTTAAATATTGACGAAAATGTTGAAGGAGACAGTAGCGTCCGTAAATGTCATAGTGTTGAAGATGTCAGAGAAATGAACAAGATGACTCATGCTGTGATAATCACAGAAGCGGCATCAAATGATGCGCTTGAATGCAACGATGAACCCACCGATGAAACGTCACGTAAAACTAGTTTAATTTCACCCATGAATGAAGATATAACAGTGGTAGCATCTCTGGATGCCCTACAAGAACCTAAATCGGCTTGTGTTTCCCCAGCCAGTTCAAATGGAGGTGTCTATAGTGTGAGTTTACTAATGAGATAATTAAAAATGCAGTATTTTTTTTTTAAATTATTTTCTTTGGTTTTTGGTAGTGCGAATTTTTAGAAAATTTCGCTTTAAATTTACATCGCATCGAAAAGGATGTTCAGCGCTGTGATCGAAATTATTGGTATTTTGCTAATGAAAATTTGGACAAGTTAAGGAATGTTATAAGCACGTAAGTTTTACTTACACACACTACTTGTTGGAAACTGTCAAATCTTCTAAAGATTTCAACATTTGGACTTGATATGAGTTGTAATTGTACTTCATTTATAATTTTATCTTACAGCTATGTATGGGAACATTTAGAGATAGGATACATGCAAGGCATGTGCGACCTTGTGGCCCCCCTATTGGTTATATTTGATGATGAAGCACTAACCTATGGATGTTTCTGTAAGCTTATGGAACGCATGATTGAGAATTTTCCCAATGGTGGAGCAATGGATATGCACTTTGCTAATATGAGGTGAGTGTTATTGTTGCTCTAACTCTTGATGTAGTGTATTTACCTCTATAATATAAATACTTAAGGTCTTTAATACAAATATTGGACTCGGAAATGTATGATCTAATGGATTCAAATGGCGACTACACACATTTTTACTTTTGTTATCGCTGGTTCTTATTGGATTTTAAGCGTGAACTGGTTTATGATGATGTATTCTCCACATGGGAGGTAATATGGGCAGCCAAACATGTTGCCTCAAGTCATTTTGTACTATTTTTGGCATTAGCTCTCCTAGAAACTTATCGAGATATAATTTTGTCTAACAGTATGGATTTTACAGATGTCATCAAGTTTTTCAATGGTAAATAGAACAATCAAAATATTAATACTTACCTTTAAGTCACCTTAACAATTTATTTGGTTTTGCAATTAACAGAAATGGCTGAACGTCATAATGCCCCATCAATACTGCAATTGTCACGTAGTCTAGTGTTGCAGCTGCAGACAATAATTGAAAATAAATAAATATTCAACAATTTAAGTGCGTAGGATTATGCAAAATGAAAATTAAAAAAGAAAATACTCATTAAAACTATATACATATGAACGTTCGTACACAAAAAACAATTGCATACACAAAGTATAACTATTGTGAAACAAAAAGCAGTAGTCCTACCTAAAGGCGAAACAGCATAATGTACAAGAATGCATAGTTTGCAAAAATAAACGCACTTGTACGTAGTAAAAGGTTTATTAATACTTCATACGTGTGAATTTACACACGTCTAACCCAAGTAAAAATTACTTTCAAATTTCCTTTGCAAATATTAAGCCAGCGGCTGGGACTGGTTTTTACTCAAATTAAATTGAATTAAGTAGGCAAGATATATTTTAAGGAAAATTAGCGTAATATACGGTTACCTGAATTCCTCCCCCTTCTTAACAAAGTATGTAATTTAAATGTTTCTAACGTTGTTGCGTCAACAATAAAAACTACTTTGTATAATTTTAGCCAATGTCTTATTAAAAATATTTTTTTAAATTTTAAAATGAAGTCGCTACAAAACATAGCTGATTCTTAGTTGGTGTTGCAATTAATAACAAAAATCAATAGTCCATAAAGCTGATTTTAACTGCTGTCGAATTTTTTAGAGTTGCCAACACATTACTTCACAAATAGGAACAAAGCAAAAATTTAAGGACTACCTTTAAACATTATGAATTTCATATTTTGGTGAGCGAAAGTGGTGCAAATCTATTAGAGATCAAAGTATTACTGACGTTACTTATGGCCAAAGATACAAAAGCTAAAATCAGACCTTGATGAACTAATAATTTGTTTCAACCTGTTGCTCCTGTGCAACACAATTATCGATGTCAGAAGTATTGTTTCCACAACATTTTCAATATAAAAAAAAGTAAAACACAGAAAAAATTGCAAACGTTTTTCATGTCTTTTCACACAGACGATCTGTTCGATGAGACGTAAAGATAAAGAAAACAGTACCAGTATCATCAGCAATATTTCAGTTCAATAAGAAGTTTTGTATAGTGATTTTAAAAATCAGCTGACAAAATCTGTCACATAAACAAAACGTGCTACAATTAATTTTCTGTAAGGTAGGAATCTACAGAAATAGATTTGTACATTAAAAACGTAATACATTGACAGAATGATAAAATATAAAAGTAGACGACCTAACGTTTTTACTAACTAACACACACACACATTTTAAAGATAAGCTATTAAAATAAAGCAATACAAAGCTACTAACATAACCATAAAGCAGCTCCAATATGTAAAAGTTGGAAAATTAATTTAAGGTGTATAACCAATTGTAACACAAGAAGGCTTGTTATCTTAAAAACTTTAAGGACAGTTGCTTGTTCGAGTTGGCTTCTCGGGAGAAAATCGATACGCACCTCTAAGCATGTTAGTGAATACACCCTTTTAAGCCTGCTTAGAACTGTTAGGAGACAAGAATTTTATATGGCAAATTTTTACTGCTTACATTATTTGATATAAGAGGTTTTTGTGTAAGCGTCCCTTTAATGCCTTTAGTCACAATTAGTCACAATTAGTCACAATTATTTTCCTTTAATTAATATGTTCGCAAATAATTTTAATGGTCTTCACTTATTTTGCTGATTCTCAATTAAATATAACATTAAGCACATATAAAAGGTTTTCCAATAAGAGTGATATGAATTCTTAAAAAAACACACTTATTGTTAAGGAAATTAAAAAGTTTTTTATTTAATGTAAAGTACAGTCGATACAATTAAGTTCTAAATAAAACGTCATTCAAACGGATTCCACGACATTTTCTGCAGGAACGAATTCGATGAATACAACTTTCGAGCACTTTTTCCACTATATCAAGGCTCACTTTCAACTGAGTGGTGCAGTAAATAAACAAAACTGTAGATTTTGGTGCGAAGAAAATCCAAAAATTATTCATGAAAAACCATTACATTCACCTAAGCTAACAGTTTGGTGTGGTTTTTGGTCTGGTGGAATCATCGGTCCGTACTTCTTTCAAAATGTTTTTGGCTACTTTGGCTACTGACAATGGAGAGATGATAACGAAATTTTTATGGCCGAAATGGAAAGAAATTGATCTTGACAACATTTAGTTCAAACAAAACGGGGCTACGTGTCACACAGCAAATGCGACAATTGAATTATTGTCAGAAAAGTTTGGAGATTCGATTATTTCAAGTAATTGTGATATTAAATGGCCCCCAAGATGTTGCGATTTAATACAATAAGACTCTTTATTGTTAGTTTTTTTTTTGAAGACATTGGTCCTTCGAAATAAACCAGACTCTCTTCAAGCTTTACAAGTCAATATTGAACGTAACATTCATAACATACGACATGATTTAGTGAAAAAAAGGCTCGAGAGTTGGATTAATCGAATTCGTTGAGGCAATTTGAATGACATTTTATTTAGAACGACTGTACTTAACATTATATAAAAAACTTTTGAATTTCATTATAAATAAGTACAATGTACTAACCAACTAAGGGAAAGATGGCAACTCATTAGTTAGCACACAGTTTGTTATTATGCGTTATGCCGATACGGTCTTATTCATAAAATCTAATACAGCTTTACAAGTTTTTAAATTTCACATTTCCTTAGAAAATCGGTGTTATAAAAGTCTCATAAGCATTAATAATTTTTATGAATAAAGCTGATAGTATCTACGTCCCTTTAGAGTTTCTAATTTTTTTTTACTGGCTTAACAACCAATCGAAATTTCTAAGAGCTTTGGTCAAATGAACATTATGCTGTATGTAATAAAAGTGTGAAAAAAAAACATTTTTAAGAAAAAATATTTTTTTTTTTGATTTTAATTTCATTTTATGGACTAGAAACGAATCAATGTTTAGCACAACGTATAGCAGCTTTGTTAATAAAACTTAAATTTTACTTATTCGTCTAGCTGGTGTTATTATTTAAAATAGGACAAAACAGCATAAATAATCACTTGAAAGTTGTGAAATATAAAAACGAAAATTGTATGTGTTTGCAATGCATACAAATGTATTTCAAGGGATATGTTAATTATATAATAATAATACAAAGTTATAATACTAATGTCGATCATTTTATGATGCAAAATAAATAATCAAGAATTGTTGTTATTGTTTGTTACAAAATTGTGTACCTATCTCCTAACATACATATTTAAACGTAATTGCATACATATAACTAGAAACGTATAAACAAACGCATATTGATGGTCAAAGGTTGACAACACGTAATTGGCAATTGTCTGCCATTATTATCTCACAACGAGAAAAAACTTTTGATTTACGTGTTGTCAATCTTTAAATATCGTTATTAATATTTATTTACAAATAAAATACATACATACATACATATATGTGAAATCTGTTGCTTTTTTTTACTGAAATACAAACATACATACACATATGTAAAAACAATTAAAATAACAAAGATAAAATTATCGGTTAATTATATACAAATTTATTTATATAAACATATTTAAAAACATAGTTTTTAAAAAAGATTCAAAAATAAATAAACGAAAATATTATTATATACAAAACAAAAATAAAAAATATATACATATATATATATATACACACATATAAAGATACATATATTTATATATACTATACATTACAAATTATATACACATAGTAAATATAGAAAAAAAAAAAAAACAAAATAAAAGTAACACAAGTATTTATACATAAAAGACATATTTTGGTTTCTCTTTTTATAAAAAAAAAAAAAAAATAAAAACATTTTTTATGAAAAAATGTTTAAGCGATATTCAAGGAAATTTGTCCTCCTACTTAAAACAAAATGATAATAATACAAATAAACATATATTGCATGCATGCATACATACATGCGTATTCAAAACAATATGTTTTTTCTTTTTAGTTTTTTGTATAAATATTAATAATAATGAAATTTTTATATGTAAACAAATATTTAAAAAATAATAATTTTTTTCTTTTTGTATTCTACACCACAATGAGTGTTACAACATGTAATTGTAAGAACATATTAAAGATATTCACGTCACCATACCATTCACTTATGCTAAAGTGGGTAATTTTTCTAGAGAAAATGTGATTAAGATTCAGAGAACAAAGCGGGCAGATAAGTAGTCCTCGATGCCGTTTTTGTTCAGGTACTTTAAGCGGCACGCCGATGAGTTAAGCGCTCACTTTTGGCGAACAAAGTAAATGTTCAATATTTCCACACTAAGTTAGAGTTAAAGCAAAAGTAGAAGTTATTGCGAAATTATTTTATACATAGTTGTTGTGGTGTTCGAAAGCCATTTTTTATTTTCACAATTATGTGAGTCTTACCGCGTTGACGTGCATGGCTACTTGAAGTTAAATAAGCGATGTAAAATGTTCCTTTATTCTCACTGTTCATGTTCATCGAGTAATCAAAGCAAAGAACGTGATTTAAAATAAGCATAATTCTGTGTTTTCATGGGCCACCGCGTATGTAAATTTTCATTGATTTTGACTTTTTGATGTCATTTGCTTAATTTTAAACAATCTTTACGTGGTTGTACAAATTTCGTCAACAACTTTTAATATGTAAATGAAATATTTTTATTTTTTTTTGTTTGTATATTTCAAAAATTTTTTATATTGAAAAAATATTTTCCCGCCTTTTTTACAAAAAAGTTTTCAATTTGTAATTGTTTTTTTTTTTGTTTTATATAATTTGTATACATATTTACCCTATAGAAGCTACCCATTGCTTGGTAGCGAAATATTGATCATTAATAAACAATTTTTTTTATAACAAGTAAGAGCACTATATTCGGCTGTGCCGAATCTTTTATACCCACCACCAATTTTGTGTACATTTAAAGCACAATATTTATTATTTTGTTAATCGCTATAGGATAATCTCTTTATAATAAAATATGTATCACTTTCTTTGTAGAGGGTGGTCAAATTTTAAGGGCCCATGTTTAAGGTGAACCACATCTAAACTTCAACTTTTTTCTTGTATTTCATTTGACATTTCTCAATCTCAGACTAACTTAATTTGAACCGTGGAAAGATACGCAATCGAGCAACGCTTTTAAATATTAAAAATTTTTTATAAAAATGGGCGTTCAAATCAAAATGCATTTTGTGCACTTCGTGATTCTTTTGGTCAACATAATCGTTCGAATTCGTCCACAATCGTGAGAATTGTAAAAAATATTTAAATGTCTACAAAGCAGGTCTGTATGAAATGTGAAAACATCTGTGAATGCCATCTTAGTTCGTTGAAGCGGAAACATTGCTGTTTTTTACGATAACGTGGCAAAAAAGCAAGCAACCTTGACTCATAATCGTGCCAAACAATCGAGCATATACAGTGTCATTGAAAATTTGGACTATCGGATCGTGGTGTGGCGCCTAGGTTGGGGGGCCATTTGGCCGATATTTTGTTCAATACATAATTGAAGCATACAAATATTATCATTATAAAAATAAATGATAATAATTTCATAATAATTTTATTCAAAATCAACATCGTCCCTTAAAATTAAACCACCCATTATAACTTCGGTATGCTAGTTAAATGTTTTCGTAAATTTAGTCTTTCAATGAAAGTGGCCGTTAAAATACGCGTGTCAATAAAGTTTCTGCTAATAAACATAACTTAGATATTTCAATATAGTCCTTTAGTATTCCAAAATCTTTATTCATAGAGAATTTACATGAATTTAAGGGGAAGAAAGTGAATTTAAGGTTAAATTTTAAGGGCCACAGGTTGATTTAAAATATACATTCTCTGAATTTTTCTAAAACGGGAAACTTATTAGTAAGATTTTGATTTTTAAACTTCTATAACATTTTGCTTTTAAAAGATTTTCAAACGAAATAAGTTTTGTATAATTTTAAAATTTGTTAGTCATTAGTACATGAAAATAAATTGTTTATAATGTTTAGAGATAGTTTTTTTTTACTTAGGTCAAATTTTCATAAATTCCCATTTTTAATAAAGCATAACTTAAGGAGAACATAAGCATAGTTGTTAGCATGCCATCTAGTAGTTGCTAGTAGAGTCATCTATCTTATCATCTTTATCTTATATTTAGCTACATTACAATAAATGGTGCAGTGTAAGATAAATAAATACTAATATATATGACTAATATATTTTTATGAAAATTTAAAGAAAAAAGTGTGCGTGGCACACCTATTTTCCGTTATAACGAAGACTTTGACCAAAAAGCCATGTTTGCAAAATTTCAGAATCGTACATATAGTTTTGTCAGTTTTATTACGTTTTAAATTTGAAATATACACTGTACGATATAAATTTTCGTACATTTTTATCTATAACTCTTTTCCTAATTCATAGATTTAAGCGATTTTCAGGGAAAAATATTCTTTTGACTCGATAAATATATATTCGAAGTTTCATGACTACGTTTATGCGTCTGGACACAATTCAAAAGTGAAAGTGGGCGTTATAGTAGGCGTGTCAAAGTTGTTTTTGCTAATGAGTACAACTTAGGTGTTTCAATATAGTCTTTTATTATTCCAAAATCTTTATTAATAGAGAAATTATATGAATTTTAGGTAAAACGTTATATGGGAGGTGGGCGTAAAAGTGGGCGTGGCACCTTAATTTTTTGGCATAGTAATGAAATTGCCTAGGGGGATAGACGTAGCAAAATTTATCATCATACCTCTAATTTTAGCGGTTTTATGAGCTTTTAAATTTCATTAACGGTAGATAACGTGAAAAGTGGGCGTTGTAGTAGGCGTGTCAAAGTTATTTTTGCGAATGAGTACAACTGAGGTGTTTCAATATAGGCCTTTATTATTCCAAAATCTTTATTAATAGAGAAATTATATGAATTTTAGTTAAAACGTTATATTGGAGGTGGGCGTAAAAGTGGGCGTGGCACATTGATTTGCCGGTACAAAAAAGCGTGTCACCAAGAAGCAAAGTGTGCAAAATTTCAGAGTCGTACATCCAATTTTGTTGCTTTTATGACGTTTTTGTTTTTAAATATACCGAAAAATACACTGTGCGGTATAAATTTTCGTACATTTTGATCGATAACTCCTCTCCTAATGCATAGATTTAGACAATTTTCGGGGGAAAATATTGTCTTTACCCAGGAAATATATATTCGAAGTTTCATGAGTCTACGTTAAGGCGTTTGGACACAATTCCATTTTATTCGATGTTCGAAGGACACGGTTTTTTCGACCTACTCTTGCTTTTCGAGCTATAACTCTCTTCCTAATATTCCGAATTAGCCCATTTTCAATACCAAACAAACCTTGTCTATAAGAAAGATTCTGGCAAAATTTGAGCCCCCTAGCTTTTTCGGTGCGACCTCTATCGTGCTTTCAACAGACGAACAGACGGACAGACGGACAGATGGACAGACGGACGGACATAGCTAGATCGTCATAAAATCAAACCCCGATTCAGAATATATATACTTTATGGGGTCTAAAATGGATATTTCGATGTGTTACAAACGGAATGACAAAATGAATATACCCCCACCATTTTTTTGGTGGCGGGTATAAAAAGACAAGAAAGTGATTTCAAGCTTGAATAAAAATTATATATTATCAATAGAAAGATCAAGAAATTTAGACGATATATTTAAACTTTTATAAAGCATATTTTAATAAAATCTGTACAAACCTTTAATGATTTTTATATGTATATGTATACAGAAGTTAATGTTTATAAATATTTCTCTTACTTGCCATAAAGATTTGATTATTTTGAAGATTGTTAATATGGGCGTATTTTATGTATTTAAACTTTATTATTATTAAAGACATATAATTTCATCTTTTCTAAAGTAATACAAAATTGTAGACATTAAAAAATAAAACAATAAACAAATACATATATTGAGATAGTTGATCCTCTACTATCTTTAATAAAAAATGCAATAGATATATAAAGAGAGTTTCAGTAACCACTTAATACCGACTAATATAATTAGTTTGTACGTAAAGAGCGAAATTAAATAATACATACGCTTACATGCATATGTATTTTACAAAAACAATAAAACTGAGAGCTTCAATCGTTAAATTATACATTTTTGAGTACAATTTAATTTAATTTAATTTTATTATTGTAATTCTAATTAAATTTATTTTGAATTTATATGAGAAAGTAAATACATAAAATGATGTAATTGTATATGCATACAAATATATGTATATAGGACTCCCTATAATTTAGCTTGATCTAGCGGTAAAAGGAAGGGGAAAGATAGCCTTATAAAACCCCTTATTAAGCAGACATAAGAATTCATTTACTCATTGCATATTTTAATTATTTTTAAAGCTCATTGGGATATAGAGCTAAGTCTTCGCTTCTTATAACGGGACTTGGAGACGATCTTCTGATGAAGGCCTCCCTGGAACGTTTTGTGTGAAGACCTGATTTTTAGATTTTAACAAAATTTTTGCTTTCCCCAATTTTATCACACATTTTAATACATATTTGTTGTTAATTTTTTTCTTACTCTTTTGAGTTCAGCCATATTACACTTACTGTTTACAAGCTTTAACAACAACAAAATTAGTTCCTGTTTATTTTACCATATTTTTTTATATACTTTTTTGTTGCTAAGTACATAAAAATTAAAAAAAAAAATTTTAATTCCAGAAAAAGGGGGGTTAGTAAGACTATCGAATCTTTAGGTCTTCTTGAGAGCTAAAGCTTTTAAGAGATATCAGGTGTAAATTCGCTGTTGACTTTTACCGCTGAAACATATATATGTATGCATACATACATATGTATATTTAATAAACATACATATATGTTGAAGCATATTAATATTAGGCTTTGTTTCTAAATATTTTACCTTTAACAATTGTGATATCATACAATTTTGACAAATTTATTTTAGCAGTAAAAATAATTAAAGAAAAAAAAACAACTAATAAATGCCAAAAAAAAATTTCCTTAACTGAATAGTACAATGCATTACCCGAAAAATCAGAAAATAACAACAATTGCTTATATTTTTTACAATTTTATTGTTTTCAAAACGAAATTTGTTAGATATATCATCTTTATTTTCATATGCATATCTCAGTACATTAAACATTTTCAACGTGCGTAAAATTATACATTTGAAAATGTTTTGAAGAAATTGAATTTCTTATACGCTGTAGAAGTATTGAAAAATATTTTCCGTAATACGTTGTAATAATATCGAAAGACAAAGTTCGATTTTTGATACAGTTAAAAGTTTTTGTTCTGACCATCTGCATTTTAATTATTCCATATAATGTTTATTAGTAATAAAAAAATATTAAATGGATTTGGTAATCGAAAATCAAATTTCTTTCAACAAGTCTAATAAACAGACAAGGAAATAATTATGTTTAATTGCATAAAATATATCGTACATTCTTACAAAGAAAGAATAAAGAATAAATTCTCTAAACCATATAGATTATGTAAGTAAACAATTGTATAAATACATTTGTGGTCATATAATAAGTTCACTCAATTGACCTTGATTAATTGATCAATTTATGTATTAAAAAATCGACAAACTCTACTTTTATACGGTTTTTAGTTGAAACATCTGTTTTTCTAAATAATTTTTGAATTTATTTGCAAACAAATTTGTTCAGCCTAAATGATATCGATATACTTAGAATCAATCTCTGAGTGGAAAAAGGGTCACCTTTTACACGTTAAATGAAATTTAGGTCAACGACAAACTATTTTAATTTAATTTTCATTGTACCAAAGCCAGAATTGCAATATAAATATTTTGTTACAATAAATTAATTTAACATACAAATTAATTTTGTTATTGTTTGCTATACAAAATACTGAGCGTTTTCAAAACGTAAAGGCAACATTATTTAAGTGGCCTAACTATGTGATCGCAAGTGTATTTACGTATAATATTTGTACCAATACATTTATATGCTTACACGTGTATGTGTATGCTCTATATATACGAAAAAGAATATTAATTTATAAATGATAAAATAAACATAAACTTAAATACAATAATTAAGTAAACAAACACACAACTTAAAGAAGAATATATTTATATACATACATACCCGTACATATGAATAATAGAAAACCCAATAAATAAAAAAAATATATTAAATAAATGGAAATATATGTTATTGTTTATAAAGAAAACCAAAAAAAAAAACGTCGTTTTATTTTTGCAATATTCGAAATTTTCCAATATTATAATAGTTTAGACTTTTCTCTGCGATTTTTTCTATACCCTTCACCTGTGGTGCCAAGGGTATATGAATATAGCTTTGTCATTCCGTTTGAAATCTTAACAATATACATGTATAAATTCAACAATTTTGTGTATTCACAAAGCCATTCAGATTGAAGTGCACTTCATAGGAGAAGTTGACTTTTTTTAAAAACGTTCATTGACTTTGACACTGTGATCTATTATTGGAAGAATTGCCGGCACTTCCATGTTCTGTTGGCAAAATTTGCTGTATGGTGCTCTGTGAAATTTCAAGTTGTTGAGAACGATTCCGACTCTCGTTTACAGCAGCAATATTTTCAAGTAAGCAAATTATTTTCTTAAAATTTTTTGATCATTTTTCAAATGGCTGAAACAATAGGTGCATTTTCTCGACAATAAATTGCGATCGGGAGCGGACTAGTATTACTTTACTAAAATATTTGTAATATTTAACCTGCTTTTTGATTGTGATTTCATTTGTTAACTTACCTGAACTGGCTAGACGACTGTTTGTTGGGTCAAACATTTGATATGGATCTGTAAGAAATTATAAAAAATAAATAATTAATTATAGCTTTTGAATACATTTTATGTAAATTAGAAACAGAAATGAGTCAGCCGTTTATAGAACATACATACATGCATACATGTATTTATGTGAATTTTTGGCTTGTGTTTATAATAGAGATCGGCGTTCACGTTGCACAGATAACGAAGTTATTCTGTTATATTTATTTACTCATTGAAAACATTTCGACAATCAACGTGTGGAAAATAACAATTTCGCTTAGCAGCCTCTCGATGTGTACTTTTAATCGGAATAAAATTCTGTAACATGTGTACAAGTTTTTAAATGCACAAAAAAGTTATATTAAATTAAAATAGTTAATTTATACCGAGACAGCCTTTATATTAGAGCATAAAACCTGATAAGTAAAGAAAAAAAGAGTGCCGTACAACTTTGAATATTCAGAGTATGTTTGCAAAAAAACTTAGAAATTTTCTTTTTTCCGAACGTAGAAGTAGAGATGGGAAGAGTGTAAATACCCAACGGGTAAATACCCGGTAAAATAGGTTAATTGGGTAGAAATGGGTAAATACCTAGGTATTTACCTAAAATGTGGGTATAAACTATGTTGTAGAAAATTTCGTGAACAAACACATTGCGATGCATAATTTAATGTGTTTTATAATAAACTAGCTAACCCGGTGTGCTTCGCCACCCCAAATTTTAGTATTTAATTCATATGGCAGGTGCCACGCCCACTATTGTTAATGCACCCATTTTTTCCATAAATGTTTATTTGAATATCAAAGTTGCTTTTGCAAAATTTTAGTACTCTAATCGATATTGTTTTCCAGATATACAAATTTTAGTATTTAATTCACTATTCACTATTCACACGCCCACTATTGATAATGCACCAATTTCTTGCCTAAATGTTCATTTGGATGTCAAAGTTGATCTTGCAAAATTTTACTACTCTAATCGATATCGTTTTCCAAATATACGAATTTTAGTATTTAATTCATGTGGCCACGCCTACTATTGCAAGTACGCCCATTTTTTACCCAAATGTTTGTGTGGATGTCAGCGTTTACCTTACTTAATTTGAAGACCCTAGCAGCATTAACTTTTGTGATATATAATATTTAATACTTATTCTTTAATAGGGCGTGGCACCCCGCCCACTTACAATTTCAAACCAAAGTATAGCCTATAGTTCCTTCCAGATATACAGAAAGATTCTGTGAAAATTTCAAGGAACTCGGTCCAGCCGTTTAACCGTCTATAAAGCACAAACAAACATTCAAACATACAAACATATAAACATACAAACATACAAACACACATTGATTTTTATATATATAGATAGATTTAAAAATAGTAATAAAAGTACTTACTGATCAGAAGAAAAGTAACAACTTAAGATAATAACTATATTATATAGACACATTTATTGTTGCAATATTACTTTACATTAATCGAAATCACTGTCATTATCAGTTTCACTCTGAAAATATCTAAAAGAAGAGTGAGGTGTAGAATGGGTGATACTAGTAGAAGTGGAAGGTGCTTCTTCAAATGAATTTGCATAATTCATGATTTCATCCTCAGCCGGAAAAACGTTTTGGGAAGTACCCTTTTGCCGTATGTGTTTATTGCAGAGATTCCAATTAGATAATCGGATGAAGTTAAGTCGTGCCCTTGATTATTGGGGTCAAGCAAACTAGCTGCCAAATGTATTGGTTTAACAGACATTTTCATCCTTTTATCAAAGTTAGACAATAATTCTTTTTCGTCATTATCATCAATTGCAGTTATTGCTAAAAATGCATCTCGTAGCTTATTTTGAATGTCTTTTAAAGCAAAATATATACGATGAATACTATATTGGTTGGATTCTAAAGTAGTTATTCATTGTGCCATCGGTTGAAATAGTTTTAAATTGAAGTTCAACATATTCCAAAAGTCTTCACATAGTAATGATGATTTTGTTGTAGTTTTTAGGTTCACTTTTTCATGAACAGCCAAAGCTTGAAGTGGAACTTTACTGTTTATCAAGCATTTTATAAATACCCAAATAAATTCCCAAAAAAAGTATTTACCCGGTATTTACCCGGTATTTACCCACACATCGGGTAAATTATAAATATATTTGGTATATACATTTCAATATTAAAGTGTGATGTATCGATGTTTGTATGAGCGAGAAATTTCGGGAAGAAAAAAACTAAATTATATCTCTGGATAATTTAATCGTTTATTATATTAATATCGATTTCTAAGAAAATTTTAAAAAATTAGTGAAATGCATATAAATTAATAATATAAATATCAATAAAGGGCTTGTGTTTTAAGAAAGGCTCAAGTTTTATTAGAGGTCAAAATATCACAACCATAGTTAAAATTTGGAACTTAAAAATTACAGAAGAAATATCTATTACAGCAAATAACGAATTGTTGTAAAAAGTTTTCTTTCCACTGTGTGGCGTTACGATTAAATAAAGAGATTTAACAACCACAATCACTATTGTTTCACATATGAGTACATGCTCATAAAATCATAATAAAGCAACAAATATTTGTGCGGTCGGTACGAAATGAAAAACAAAACAAAACGGAAAATATTACAAGTGGAAAAAACAATAACATTGTTTAACATCAAGAATGACGTCACTAAATGTAAACAAACCGAAAAAACGCTTTTTTGTACTATAAGAAATGAAAACTAGGCAAGACAACCACTATGCATTACACTTCAGCACCAACATTAATATTGTTGACTCCCAAAAGAAGATAAATAATAAACATTAAAGACAACACAAGAGAGAGAAAGAGATAGAGAGAGAGAGTAAAGTTAATGAAAGCATGCGTCAAACTAACACATATAATGAAACTGAGAGTTAAAAGCGAAAGGAAAAGGAAGAAATAAAAGGAAAAACTTCAAAACAGAGTTAACAATACGGTAACTTTACAAGCAACATTAACAGTTGCTGACGCGATTTAAAACCGTTAAGACGTATAAGTTTGTGGCTAAAAAAAATCCTATAGGAAAAACACTACTTACAACTGGAAAACTGCTTGTATGAGAATGAGTGTGTATGCTGCTTTGTGCATATATTTATACATACATACATACATACTGTATACAAATAATTAAAAAAATAAACTAAATTTTGCAGCAAATCTAACAGTTATAACGAACTAAAATTTGGGCAAATATTTGTATATCCACAAAAATAAGAAGGAAAAAATATATAAATATAAATATCTGCGCTGAAAATATAAATTCAGCAAAACAAATATAAGTTAATCTTGCAAGAAGAAAGTCCGAACTTTTTAGAACGCAAAATAATCATGAAATCGGTACAAACTAATAATCCAGGTAAAGACAATTTATAGTATAGTTTTTTGGCTCAACATTTTCTTGTACCTTAAACTGAAACTAAAAAGATAAGAAAAAAATTTGTAACACTGATTGTTGTATATACAATCATTCGGCTAAAACGTATATAAAATGTAACATTGAAAATGAAAGTTTCATTTTTGCAACCCAAACATTCGTACATACAACTTTATTTATGCCTTGTTTTCTTTTAATGTTATTTCTCAATTTACCTAGAATAATATTTTTTCTTTTGTTTATAATGTTTTAATGGTGTCTAATACTATTGTGTAAAAACGAAAGTATAAAGTTAGGTGTGTTTGTGTGTGTGAAATACTTATTTACTTTTTATACCCTTATACATATTTTCATCATCATGGTGGCGTAGATAAGAGTTATACTTATATGTAGATATGAGGGTATAATAAATACTTGCCTAAACGTATTGTATATTTATGATGTTGTACATACGATAGCAATCTGAAAAGTAAATCGAATGATAGATTTTGTTAACAATGTTCAGTTTAAAATTTCATGTAATTGTTATTACAGAAATCGAGCTTATCAGATATCAATGTAGTTTAATACATATTAAAACAAGTAAGAATGCTATACTTAATATCTTGTAATATCATTCACAATCATGTATATAGGTATAGCCACCAAATCGCAGCTTAGCTTCGATATTGTCTTATATACCATTTTGCTTCATTAGTTCTTCATTATTTTTAGTATTTTATTGGTCATTTGATACCCATATTGTAGGGGTTGAAGGGCAAAGCCGTAATTACTATTTTTGACCCATATCTCCGCCATTTTATTTCAGACGTCAACAATGGATTTTAAATTTTTTATTATTTACTTACGAATACTAGTTGAATTCGTTTGATACCAATGTTGAGGGGGTTGAAGTGATCTGATCCATATCATTTCTCTCTGTTGTCCAAAAGCTGAAAAAATTTATTTTCACTTGAAAATTTTAGGCAAAACACCAAAGCTTTTGTATTTTTGTGCTTATATCTCAGTTATTTTCAAACCCATTTATCAATTCTTCTCAGGAACAATTTTCGAGTCTAGAGTTTGTATTCTGGTATCTCTAGCATGTATAAAATAAATTAGAAGCTTTAATAACGAGATTTGTTTAAAAAAATATATTTTTTTCAAAATTATTTTTGCCTATAACTTTTTCAGTTAGTAACTGATGTTTAAAAATATCTCTAAAGGCATATCGTTCATATAAATAGTAAAGAACTTTTCTACGATTTAACCTTAGGCTGAAAAATTTTGAATTTTTTATAAGGATATGGGAAAACACAGAGACAGTCGTGTTCATATCTCAGAAAGTTATAAGGAAATCATACTAAATTTCAATAAATTTCAAAATGTAAAAGACTGATACCATATGGAGATCTGGGTATCATGTGGAAGCTTCTAAAAGTTGATTTTAATCAACAAATGGACATACGGCCTGACGAACGTGGCTTAATCGACTCCCCTAGTGGCAAGCTTATATATATTATATATACCTTATGGAAGCGGTAATTAATATTGTAGGAAATA
The DNA here is from genome assembly GCA_941918925.1 of Phyto melanocephala. Lineage (NCBI taxonomy): Eukaryota > Metazoa > Arthropoda > Insecta > Diptera > Rhinophoridae > Phyto > Phyto melanocephala. The sequence continues at coordinate 134,454,052 of OW799234.1, read as the reverse complement.
CAAACGGAATGAGAAAACTATATATACCATTGGCACCATAGGTAAAGGGTGTTAAAACTTTTAAGTTTTCTGTAATCAAGAAATCTCGTTTAAAGATAACTTATCTTTTTAAGGCTTAAGGGAGAAAATTTTATTCGCTTAGGACTGTTCGACTTGCTATTGAAGACGCAAGTTAGTTTATTGAATTTAAACATAATGAAGTCCTATTATTTTTATAAATAAAAAAAAAAAAAACGAAATGAGTCTTTTACCAATGTCTTCCTTTTTCTCGTATTTATATTCAAATAAGAATGTTTTAAGTATTACATACATACATATTATTATTACAAACATACATATGTTTGTCCATTTAGACTTTTCAAATACAAATTATATTAAATGGCACAGAATGATCTGTATGATTTGAATTACCATATTGTTTTAATACCGAATCGTATAATATGTCTTAAGTGGTAGTCAAAAATATTATGCATCTCACAGTGTCTATATTTCATTATTTTGTAACGAATATAAATATGGTTGCTTTTAGTTTGTAAAGCATTATTGTATTATTTACGTATATTACGTTTTTAAAAAAAAATTTGTAGTCAGAAGATTTCGAATAAATTTAATTTTTAAACTAAATAATGCGTTATCTGAAGGCTTTCCGTAACATTAATATTAAAAAATATGGACTAATTTTTATTTTTTATGAAACAGGTTATTATTATTATTCAAATTCCACAGCTTGACTTGTTGACGTAGATATTGAAAATGAAATGGGTCGTCTAATCACTCATTATCCAACTGTGAAAAATATCATATTATTAACGGTGATTTTTGTGAAAAAAATCAAAAATGTTTAATCCATTACTGGTAGTTTGTCGTCTTTAATTTATACAAAAATAAACGTTTTTCTGGAAATATGTCTAATTGCAATGACAATGTTCGTCATAGTGAAAGTTTTCTTCTTTGCCAATTTTGTAACTGCGATATAATTTTTAAATATGACTCCTTTAAAGATTCTAGTATAGGTCCTAGAGATTCATGCTGATGAAAGTTTCGAAATAAATGACTTATTGATAATATTGTTATGAGTTACTGAATAAGTCTTGTTATTCTCATCGAATATAAGACATCAGTGATGGTTTTTGAGCTAGGAGCAAAAGTATGAGATAAAAATGCCAGAATATCTTAAAATTTTAAAAAAGAACCCTGTTTAGTAGAAAAATTTGTCTACGTAATCTTCAAGTTGTCAACTTTTAGAAACTGAAGCTATTTTCTTTGTGATCAAATTGTCTATTTTTGCCATGCTTCTGGTTTCAGTTTAAAATTTTTTATGAACGTCTGTTTTGGCATGATCTTTAATGTCGAATTATAATTCCGTCCGCTAAAGTCAGCCAAAAGAAGGCGACTGGGAATAATATCAATGGCTCATCAACTCTTCTTATTGTTTAATTTTCTTTTGCTCCTTTAAACGATTAGCCAAAATAAAAATACAGAATGTTCCTCCGGGGGCTTGTTTCCGTGACTAGTGTCAGACTCGGAGGTAGGTTAACGGTTGATGTTCGACCTTGGCAAAAAACAAGGAATAAGGGATGGATAGCTTAAGCTCCTTAGCAAGATGCATTTATTTTAACATATTAATGAAGGTTCGTTGGTTGGCGGTTGGTCGTCAGAAACTCAACCTAGTGGTAAGACCATCATTAGATTTTGAAACATGGTGCCGGTGCTGAGGTGTATGAAAATTTAAATGAAAATATGATAACATTGTTGAGACAGTAAGTGTTTTTAGATAAAAACACAAGAGAAAACGTTCTGTGTTGTAATTTCTATGAAAACAAAAATTAAAAATATGTACAATAAGCAAACTTAACAAGTATATGTACATAAGCTAATTTATCCTTATTTAAAAGAAAGAATATATAAATATTATATAAAGATAATATTTTTTATATTATGGATTGTTTAAAAAAGCGCTAAAAGTGAAGTTAAATGTGTCAAAAATGCCACGATTGTGCCACGTTTGCCGAAAGTGCTAGAAATATTCTCTTATTAGTTCACAAAGTCTACTATTCAAAATGTAAAATAAGAAAAGGGCTATTTAAAGATTTATACCATATAGCCCTTTTTGCGTTACCCTGTATATAAAGAGAATGAACCATAAATATCTATTTAAAAGTATAGAATAAATGGCTTTAAGTTTACTCATTCATTCATAATTATAAAAATATATTTATTTAGCTTTTTTTGCAGACATGTAAACTGTTTTTTTTATTCTATAGCATTATCAGAATTTTAACCTTCTTTAAATAAACGTGAGATTTTTTCTATTTAAAAAACAATGTGGGCGTTAGTTTCTCCGCCTGTAAAGCAAACACTAATATATGTATGTCAGTGTTTTTATGTATAAATATACATACACATATGTAAGTATATTTCGTATGCAACATATGTAAGTATGTTTAGATCAAGCTTTGCTAATTCACATTTATCCAGCCTTTTTTGTGGTCGTTTATGGGGTTTGTTTTTATTAGGGTATAACCTTGAAATTTCACTTGAATGAATTTGTGTTTTACATGGTTTAATTTGCTCTGTAAGTGTAGGCGTTAAAACACAAATACATATGAATTTCGAAGATTATTTGTTTCTTCTTTTAATTTGCAACCAATTACATATTAAAATGGATATTCTGTGAAATGAACTTTTAAGGTTCATTTTATATTTTGTATGCTTGCCTGAAGGATGAGAAAGGGTCACAGCTTACAATGGTAATTATTTGGAATAAATTGATATTGAGCAAATATATAAAAATAGAAGTTAAAAATTTGAAATAAAAAATTTGTTTATTTATATACCCATACAATGTCTAACATAATGAAGTCTAACATCATAAAACATAACTTCTCTTGTTGGCTACAAACACTTTAATAATATATTTTAAACTTTTTTAAGTGTTGCGAAATAGCAAATGCCGAATTTTTAAGTAAGAAGCTAAGAAAAGTGTACAGCAAATTATCAGTGGTCATTCTTTATAAATCATTATTAGTAGTTATATATGCTCTTTGATATTTTTAATAAGAGTTTTACTCTAGTTTGGCCTATAAATACTTAAGAAAACTGTAGACTTGTAGTGCCTTTGGTAACCGACATTTTTGGTTGTTTCTTGAAAAACTGCTTATTTTGTTGCTTAGGTTTTATTTAATTTTATATTTTTACCTCTTAGCCACTGCGTTAAGTTTTCCAGTTAAATTTTGTATATGAACTATTTTCGGATAAATTTTTTTACAGCAGAAGTGAGAATAGAGAATAAATAGCATAACGACAAAGCAGCCAATACAAATTTTGCTTCATTATATTTTTCTAATATATACAAATAGAATTAAACTTCCAAATAAAATTTGACTATTGATATTTAGTTTTTACTCATTGCAAAAACTTATTTACAGTTCACTACTATACACGTGCTTAAAAAAGTTTAACCTGAATTTTTTTATGGACAATTTTTTTGCGAATAAAAATAAAAAAGTTTGCTTTCCATTGTGCGTGCTTAAAGATAAGTCCTATATATGTTCAAAGGGATTACCACGTGCATTATCATGTGCTATAGTCATGTAAATCAAACCACTTAACAATTATGTTTTTTTTTGTGAACATAAAAATACATACATATCGTTGGACGCAAGTAGAAGGGCCCTAACTCAAATAATTGTAACTTAAGAAGACAAGGTAAAAACGTAATAAAAATTACAACAGAAATCATTATGTTACTATTCTTGTAAAATTTTTTGTAAGACTGTTATTTTTGATACTATTCCGTTAAATTTTTGTGTCCAGGGTTATTTGTATGAAATCTATTCGAATCATTGAAAAACTCAATTTCGTAAAAAATACGAGTTAGAGCCCTTCTACAAGTGACCATCGCTATATAAATACTAAATACATATGTGTGTTTGTTATATTTAGATGTGGCCAATGTATTTGCATGGAACACTTAACGTAATAAACATTAACCTTTTTAGCTTTAGTTAAAAATATTGTAAGTATTATTAAGGCGTATGATCTATTTTATTTATTTCACATTCAACAACACTCATACGTCCTGTGTAATTAGTGTTGGTTTGTTCATGTTAGGGGATGGGCAAATAAAAAAATCAAAATCATTATATGGTTTCAATATACATATGTATTTTAAAAGTAATAAATATGTACATTGGTTTCGGTTAATATTTAAATATTATATATATCGATACATATATTTAATGGTAACAAAATAATATATGTCTATCGATATATTTTTGTTAAGCTGTTTACAAAGTTTAACAAACTTTTAATAACAATATTTTTTGTATTGACAATTTTAGAAAAACTAAATACTTTTAAAGTTCTTTAGAAATCGGCATCAAGTTAAGAACTATTTAATTGTGTTTTAAATATCTCAGTTAATAATGTCTTTAAATAACTTTCTTTAGAACACTTTAAAGTACACGACTTTTTTTTAAAGGCTTTAAGTGTCACTTAATATTCTTAGAATTTTTTTTTATATATTTTAAACTTGTATTTATAGTTTATTCTTGATGAGCAGTCCTTAAAAAATGTATATATAAATAAGATTTAAATTAATTCATTCACTCATTGCTGTTATGAACAACAACAACACTTCAATAAAAACTCCGAACACCGAACAATTTAATTTTACATTATTATGACTTTTCGCCCACCCTGTGTCTCAATAACAAATAAATTGAATAACAAAGAGAGAGAGAGTTTTAATTCGTCAGCTGATTTTTATTCACGTATATTAAACTTCAGCTGTTAAAGTCAATAGATAAAAAACAATTCTCTCTTGTGTCATTTATTTCAAATTGCCTTGCAATGCAATATTAATTATAGAAAGTGCAACGTCGAAACGTTGTTTTAAAGAGAGCCTTTTATTTTTTAAACCACCTCAGAGATAATTTATCTCGGGTTAAGGTTATTGTTTGCCAATGCTTTAGGTAGTTAGAAAAGCATATATGTACCCTATACAAGATGAATATATGGTATCCAAATTTAAGGTATCATTTCAATAAAAAAGATTTTTTTTTTGAGATATTTAAAATATTTTTATTTTAGTTTATCGCAAATAGGTTCTGATTTAAAATACAAAATTATGTTGGTCAAAAAACAATCTCTATTGGCTTAGCGGGCTCCCAATCTTTTATCGAAATTCTCAATTATGTTTGTCAATAAACTGTTGTCAATGATTAATATCTACTCGCAAATATTGTTTTTAAGCCCTGGAACTTTAGTGAGACTATTGCTGTACACGTTTGATTTCAAAAAATCCCTGAAAAAATAGTCCATAGGTATCAAACTGCACGATCTTGGAAGCCAGTTCACTTGTCCTCTACGAGAAATAAAGCAATTTTCGAACTTTTCTTTTTAAAAAAATTGTTTCCCTTAATGTGTGGCAAGTGGCACCATTCTGTTGAGACTACGTCTAAGTCAATCAATCAATTTTCCGGCCCAAAAAAAGAAGCTTTGGACTATCTCCTGTGGCAATTTACATTGACCATTGATATTTCAAATTTGGACACCCTTTATAATGTTTAATATTGTACTGAAATCTATGAATGTTCTATAATTTTGTAATATTAGAAGGGTTCCAAGTACATCTTTCATTTATTATTAAATAATTGGGGATCTTTAAATTTGTTTCGAGCATTTTGTTTAGTTGATATTTTAATTTTCGCTAAATAAACCATAAACTTTAAGGTACGAATTAAACTATAAAAGACGATTGTACTTAATTATCTTATAATTATAAGATTTTGCTAAAAATATTACATCACTTCGATAGTATTACTTTTGAAATAAATTGCGCTCATTTAGCGCGTTGTTTTAAAGGACTTGACCTGCAATAATGCCACTTTTGAGTTGTTAAAAGGCGAGAAAAACGCTTAATTGATATCGCTGCCTTCCACTTACACAGTGTAATAGATTTTTATTTAAACAACAATTTAGTTTTAATACTCATAAAGGCGACTACTTTTTAAAGTTAAAACATAAAACATATACGTATAAGGATATTAAAACATACTCTCTAAACGCGTCATAAAATTTACATTTAATTTGACCAAAAAATAAACTCAAACTGTTTCAAAACCTACATAACTAAATAAAACATATGGCAGCAGACCATACATACAAAATTACTTGTATTTATACTTACATGCACATAAATGTGTGTTTGTATATGAAATACGAAAAGCAATGAACTGACAAATACATACTTAAATACAAACATTAATGAAATAATCAACATTTTTTTTATTTTTATCTTATTCACATAACAAACATTAGAGACGGACTCAGTGAATTAACACATGTACAAACGTTTAAGTAAAGCGGGTGAAAGAGACAGAAAAAGATAAATACTACAAGAATAAAAAAGAAGGAAAACAAATTATTATATATGCAGATTCATGCATATTCACACCCTAAAGTTGTTAAAGTTATTGCGAATATGAGACAGCAGTTTGAAGTGAAACATTTAACATTAACATAAATAATTTGTAACATATTTTTGGTGAGAAAAGAATAATGTTTAATATGTATGCAAAACAAAAATGTATGTGTTGTTATACGTAGCTTTAGTAGAAATGAAGTATTTTATTTAAAAACAAAATATAAAATTCTCTTGTATACCGCATTTGACTTGACCCTATTTTGTTTTATGAAATCAAAACAGAAAACAAAAACAGTAGCGGGTGAATATCTGATGCGTAATTTAATTACAGTAAACATTTCAATACTTAATAGTGGTTTCGTTATGAAAAAGTTAAAGTTTATTTTTTAAAGTGGTGCAGAAATGGTGTGGGGTTATATTAATTTTGTCATTCCGCTTTTAACACATCGAAATATTTTTTTAAGACCCCATAAGGTATATATAATCTGAGTCCTGGTTAAATTTTATCGATCTAGCTATGTCTGTCTGTCCGTCCGTCTGTTGAAAGCACGATATAGCTTGAACCGAAAAAGTTAGAGGCTCAAATTTTGCCGGAATATTTCTTATGCACAAGGTTTGCTCCAATCTATACATTACGAAAGCAGTTATAGAATAAAATGTACGAAAATTTGTACTGCACAGTGCCTTTTTCGGTATTCATATTTAAAAGTAAAAACATCATAAACATCAACAAGATTTGCAATAACGGAAAATTAAGATAACATGCTCACTTTTGCGCCCACCTCTCATAGAACGCTTTATACCAAATTCATATAATTTCTCTATGCAAAAAGTTTTTGGAACAATAAAGGACTCTATATTGAAATTATTAGCAAAAACTGCATTGACACGCCTACTTTAATGTCCACTTTAAACGTAATCTACTGCTAATGAAATTTAAAAGTTCATAAAACCGACAGAATTAGTTGTATGATGATGACGCATATATAGCTTTCCAACGAATGTCATTGTAAAGCCAGAAAATGAAGGTTATATGCTCACCTTAATGCATACCTCCCATATAACGCTTTATCTTGAATTCATTGCATTTTCATTGCAAGACTTTATTTAAGAAAATAAATCAAGAGCAAGCCGAAGTTATATAATGAATGTGATAAATATTTTAGTACAAATAGATTATTCCATAGCGATTACCGTTAATAACAAAATAATAAATTTTGTGCTATAAAAGTACATCAAATTGGTGGTGGGTGTCATAAATATAGTGCTTTTACTTGTTTGATTTGACACTAATATATTATTAAAAAAATTAAATTATGTTTTAGCAATTTTTAAAAATATTTTATAAAAAAATAAAATGCCGGCCAAAAAAATATTTTCGTAAACTTTAACTTGATATTCTGGGTACTTTATATTAAGATGAGAATTGTCACATTCACAATTACAGATAATAAAGCCCCTGTTCAACTAAATTCTAAGTGAAATTTTTTTGTTCGGAATTGTCATTGCAGTGCTGTCACTTATAAAACAATGTCAATAACGAACAATTTAATTTCATTCGATTTGCAGAACAAAGTGAGAATTCATGCGTTTCAATAATCAATGGTTTGATCAGATTGAAAAATACAAATATTGGAGTTTTTCAATATACAAAATTTTTATACTCAATAAATTTTTTCTGCTCGATAATTCAATTAACAAACAAAAATTGCTGTGAATTTAACAAGTTCATTTAAAATACAATTGTGAAATATGGTTTATAGGGACTAGGGTCGACATTTCGATCTATTACAAATGCCACAGTTAACTTAGTATGCCCTTATTCGTTAAAAGTTTTCTTCACAAATGTATGTAAATTTTATTTTTTTATGCATTTTACGTGATTCAAAAAAAAAAAAAAATTACTGTGTTTAGTTGAGAAAGAAAAACTTTGTTTCTTTGTAGGTTTTTAATATTTAAGGATTAACTGTTTTGTGTGTATTGTGCTTTAAGTGAATAAAGAATACAAATTGGTTTAAAGTTAAGTTTATTCAATGTTTTTAAAGAAAAGTTTTAATGTTGCCTTCAAGTAAAATACTCCATTAAGAATCAATTTCAGTTTTGAATAGGCAATACGCGTCCATCTGTTTCTTTATATAAATTTAGGAATCAATATAAAGATCATAATTTTGTTTATAGTTAAAAAATATTTGATATACATCATCTTCTAAATACGATAATTATAATTATTATAATAAGTTCAGAAAAACATGGTTCTCTCATTTGGACGTTAATAAATTTTTGGCTTTAAAATAAAATCCAATGAAACTCGTTTAGTATAAACGAAAATATTTTTTTTATGGAATATTACTACGATTCTAGCATCCATATAGGATTTCTCCTCAAAAAAACTCTAAAACACCTCAACACTTACAAAACTAATAAAAACTAAATATTAAAGTTGAAATAAAATTGTATGTTATGCTTTGGCAAATACTATCGAATAAAATATTAATGACATGTAGCAGCTGTTGAAGGTGACAAGGTCACACCGATGCACAGAGGAGTATTTGACCTGAAAAGCTGGCCAAAAAGGCAAAACTGAATTTTAAGAAATCTTAAAACTAAGTACGCAGCTCGACAGACAACAATATTTTACATTATATATTGTAAATTTTGAAGACTTTTAGTTGCGATTTGTAGCTCTGAGACCCTGCTAAAGTCAGGAAAGTGAAGAAAATTATATGAGATTTAAATGTTTTTTTTTCCAGTTTCTGGATGTTTTTATGATATTTTTTTGCGGCTAAACGAATAAAGGTTTAACAATGATTTTTTTTTTGGCTGAAAGGCTTGATCAAAAGTTATTTAAAAAAAAAATTTTAAATATGTTGAATATTCATGTTGAAACAATTCGTTCAAATGCTAAAAAAAAATTATACACTTTTTTTTGCAAAAAAAGAAAAAGAAGAGGTTTTTGAAAGTGAGGTTAGCATCTCTACGAATTATGTTTGATACCATAATAAAATCTGGAATCTTTAATTTTAGAAACAAAAAAAAAAGTTTGCGCAAGTTTGGGCCATTATTTTTGACGATTTTTTTAAATTTTCACATTTCTTCCATTTTTCTCATGAGGCACTTTTTCTTATACATTTGTATCGTCATAAACTTTTATGTATTTTGAATTATTGATTTCAATCAAGTGTTATTCACATCACTATAATTATAAATTTGAAAAATTCTTTATTATTATGGTTAATAGTTATAAGGTTATGTCCCACGCATCCCCATAAAGGATATTTTTATAAACCTGCTCTACAAAACATTATATGTTAAAAAAAGTAAATATAAGTACCTAATAAGAATAATTATTAAAAGCATTTATCACAAAAATAAGTTTACAAAAACGAAATACAGGTAGATGAAAAGTACATGGGCACCCAGGTATCAGGCTACCATCCAATTGTCAGAAGAAGCTGCCAAGGCCAGAAATAAGCACTTACAATTATATCGTACGAATTATTCGAGGAAATTCAGCAGAAGCGATACAAATCGAGATGTCTTGAATAGGTTATTTATGGGCAGTGACTCTTTTATAGGCTGCAGTACGCAAAGAGAACGGAATAATAAAAAAGCTTTTTCATCAGAAACCATCACACTTCCTCCTGACACCGATAATGCATCTAATAAGGATATACATACGACATAATAATTATTGAGGAATTTTATTAGTTTAACTTGTCCATTTATTAATTATTATATAATATAAGATATATATAATGAAGTCTTTTTTCATAAAAAAAATACTGTTCTATAAGAGCCTTACAATTTTTAAATTTTTTTTTAATTAGACCGTAAATCATAATCTGTTAAGGATGAGTTTAAACCTTTAAAATCAACATTTGTTAATTGAGTTTTACTATTTATATCGACTTTTATTCCTCAGGAATGTGGCTTTTGGAAAAATCTAAAAAATTTAAACTTTTTGGTTCTTAAATTTTTTTTATGGCATTTTTAAAACAAAAAATTTGACGAATTTTGCAGGAAAGATTTTTTTTCGCCATTACATTTTTAATAACTCCGAAATAGTAATAGATAATAAAGAAATGTGTGTGATTAGTTTAAGCAGAATTTTCCGGTGCATCTTCAGATACTCCTGCTATTAAAATCGGGGAATCCGTTTTCAAGTTATGACAAAATATATTAGGCAACCCAACGATTTGGAGAGTGAAATATGCCACGCCTTTAACAGAAAATCCTTACGTGCTAGAGAAAAACGGACAACAGATTTGAATTAAGGGCATCAAAATCAATATAGTCCACATACTTTTATTTCTAGCAGAGACAAAAATTTTTTTTTTTGCGCAGTGTACTTTTGTTGCGCAGTGTAGTTTTTTTCAAAATCTGCCACTAGAGATCATACTACACCTAAAACTATCAAAAAACTAGAACTTTTAATTCAAAAAACACGTTTAATAATTTTGGCCAGCTTTTCAGGCCAAATACTCCTCTGTGCGATGCTCAGTTACTTGCAACACACAACATACGAAAAACATACGTTTAAGATTATTGTAATAATATAACGATTAAAAATTATGTTAAAATGAAACCACAAAAGGGATGTAAAATGTATAAATGTAAAATTAGATTTTAAGATGACTTTTTATTGCTTTGCATTTTACGTTTTAAAATTGTAAATAAATCTTACTGCTTATGGGTGTAATAAAATGCTTTATTGGCCAAAGGAATAAAAAAGTAAAATATGTCAGTATGTATACACATCATTTTGTGGTAAAGATTTATTATTTTATACTGAAAAGTGCTTTTGAAAACAACAATACCTGAGTAACATTAAAAGCGATAAAATTATATTAAATTTCATAACAGAATATATGATTTAATAAATACATTTAAACAGCTTTTAGAGCTGTTACTTAAGATACAATGCAAACAAACTATCCTTATCAAAGGTTAAAGGTTCAATTAAATGAACTTTATTTCTCTTTCTCAATCTCTTTCCTATTCATTGACTAAGATTTAGAGTTTTATGATGTAAAGTATTTAGATGAGTGTGGTAATAGAAAAAGTGCAACAACGTAAGCGTCTAAAGTGTACAAGATTCAATTTTATTTTGCTCAGTTCTTTACTATGCATTTGAACATGTAAAAATACTTTTCTTTTCATTTAAACACATGTCCTTGCCATTGTATCCCATTGTGTATTAGATGTGGGCGATTTTCTACTGCTCGGTTTATTATTTGTTTTCAATTTTATGGGTCTTTCTTATGGATTTACATTCTATAGAGCTAGAATTTCTTAATCGAACTAAATTGGGCGTATTTTTTGCAATAGCAACTTTTCATTGACTAAAGTGTATTAGAATTATTGGGTTTCCCATGGTGTTTTAATCTTTTTGGTTTTATTTTTCCATTAAATCTTATTAATTAAATAATCTTTTGTTGAGTCAATGAATATAAAACAGTGTGATATAAATTTCTAAAGTTATTAACACAATATATAAGGCTATAAGATTGTTCGGTTACCATTGGAAAATATTGTAAGTAAATGTTGACCTAATTTTCGCTGCAAAGTACAGTCAGGAAATTATTAAATAAACAATTTAAAATTTTTCTTTTGTCTATGTAGAATTTCATAATTAAACTAAAAAAATTCTTAAGACTTTATTTAAGATATGAAAAGAATATTGATAACATATGAGTATTGACATGCATCCTGCTTTAAAACGAATTAAATAAATTTGTTAAGGAACATTCAAACTGTTTAACGAAATGAGGTTAAGTGCAGTCATTTAATTGTCAAATGCTTAAAGCAATCCTAAGTTTATAAAATACTTTAATCCTTTTCATACCCACCACCAATTTTGTTTATAGTCCCAACAAAAAACTTTAATTTGCTTAGTGCTTACCGACTTTCAGGAGCGCTTGTAGAAGACGTGACATTTATATGCGATGTCCCACTTTTACCCCTACCAGAAGCAGCTTAATTATGCCTTTACCTTACGTACTGCTGGAATAGGTAGCAGAAAGGAAGGGAGAAATATAATAAAATGCTACTCAAATAAATGTCTCTCCTTTTTTCTACTGCTGATATAATAGGCGGTACAAAATATATACTTGTTGCGCAATTTCAGCATTTCCATGTAGAAATACGGTAAAAGAATGTACACTTGCTTACAAAAAACTTTGTTTGGAAGATATAAAAGTAAAATATTATTTCAATTAGGAGATGCATCTAATAGGGGAAACGGGCGTAGAAATGTGTAAGTCACACTTATTTTCTGTTAATATTGTTAAGGTTAAATATAGACTCCAACAATAGCTTAGAAATTTTGATAATATTTAGTAAACATATACAAATCACAAAGTATGCCTTATTGTGGTTAAACAAGGTGTTATTATATTATTTCTGTAGTTAAATAAAATTTTGAAACAGAAAGTTTGATAGTCATCAAACAACTTTGACAGAAAAATAAATAGATAAATGGGCGTAAAAGTAGTCGGGCTATATTTATTTACCTTCAATTAGATAATATTGACTGAAAACAAGTAAGTATGCTACACCTGATAATACCCTACATCATCATGAACGCAGGCATATTGACCACATCGTGGCTTAGCCTAGATTGCATTTGTCATTGGCGTTGCCATTTTTGATTTTGTATTTTTACATAGTTGGTTGTTTTCAACTTGTCAAGCCCTTTAATTTGATACGCATATTGATGTGGTTGAAAAAAGTATACTATCCGCCATTTGTTTTAGAGCGCCATCTTGGATTTTAACTTTTTCATAGTTTACTGTATTTAATTTTGATTTATTTGATACCCATATTGTAGGGCTCAAGTGGCATAGCCGTAATTACTTTTTTGATCCATATATCCGCTATATAATTCCGGACGCCATATTGGATTTTAACCTTCTCAGAGCTTATTGTATTCCACTGGCTAAGTACTTTTGTTTGATATCAATATTGAGGGCGGTTGAAGTGGGTACATTTTGAATTACTAAATAATTACTTAAATAACTTGTACGCCATTTTGTAGTGGCGGCCATCTTGAATTCAAAGTTTTTTTAATGTTTTGTATTTTGCTAGCAAACCCTTTCTTTTGATACCCATATCGTTCCTTTATATTGTTCAAAGTGAATGATATATTTATTTAAAGCTAAAAATGAATGGCATTTCATTTTATTTTTTGAAGATTTTTCCATGTAAATGTTTCTCGCAATAGGTGGTTGTCCATCCGTGAGCTCCAATTTTAGCATTTTCAAGCAGTTCAACCAATATCTAACTAAATGTAGCCAAAACAATATGGCTAAAAATGAAAACAGGTCTTGTCGCTGTATACGACTTTACGTGTCTCCGCAAAAAATACTTTAGTGCGATCAAATCGCTTTTCTTGGCGACAAATAGACTGCTCCAAAACGTAAGAATAATCGCTCACTAAAATCGCTCTCAACAGGTGCATGGTATGGGGTTCTTAAAGAAATACGGTTCAATATACCGCCGACCAACCGCAGCAACCTTATCTTTGGTACGCACTTGTCGTATACAGATCAGTGAATTAATAGCCAATAAGGTGAGTCTGGTGCGAAAGCACATTTCTTACGCAGCACAAATTTTGATAATGAATTTCAGCGTTCTTCTTAAACATTGACACGTGTCACGAATAAATACCAACCAAATAGCAAAAAAATCACCCTTTATATAGATTTTGGTTTTCTTACGAATATAGCGAGATGTTGAAAAGGGAAAAACAGAATCACATCCACATCATTGTTTTGATGTCGGTACAAAAGCACGTGGTAAAAGAATTTTGTATTTGGTTAAGCGTAAATATTTAAGATTCCATACAGCTGAATATAGAATTCTAACATGAATTCTATCTTTGTTTCCTGTTAAACGCAGCATTGTGTAAGAATAAACGAAATATTAACAAGAATCGAAAATTTGAATAAAATTCCAATATTTCAATCTAAAGAGTTCGTATTCTTAGGCTTTTACTTGAAAGTGGCTGATTTTTTTCTCTTTTACATCTACATTGATACAAAAAGTTGAACTATTTAAAAGTTTTTTTTTTAGAAATTAATTGGATTCTGTCCAAAGTATTGTAGTGATGCTTTTGCATATTAAAGTGTAAATGGTATTGGGGGTGCATGTCAAACAAAATTTAATAAAATTTTTAATTGCTGCTCTAAAATGCTTGTTGTCAAATTTTCTTGCAAACCAGCAACTCTTACAGTGTGATGCCTTCCGGGGAACGCTCGAAGTATGAATTCGTATTAAGATGAATATAAGGAAAATACGGGAGACTTAATGTTTAGGCACGACAGATTGCCAGTTAGTATTAAGAGAGAAATAAGGAGAATTTTGTCTGGATGCAAGTATCACGACGGTTTGAGTTGCACTTAAAAAGTCAAATCAAAGTACCACATAAGCGCTGTCGGAAGCTACCCAACTAATTCTTCCATAAATCTTTGACTGTATACTAAATCTTACATATTACGAATTACTATGAGTATATTAGTTTAATGTGTAATGACACGTTAAAAAAGCAATGAAAGTCGCTATTGATGCCATAAAGTTAGATTTATTAGAAAAAGTTGTCAAAGACGAAATAAATCGAATGGACCGTGTAACTCGTGGCCGCGTTGGACATATCTTTCTATCTTTCTGATTATAATAAAAAAAAAAAAATTGCATTCCAACAAAACTTATTTCTTGTATTACCTTTTTAAGTTCTTATGGAGCTAAAAAAAACACCCGGTATTAGATATTATGGAGGTGTAACGTTTTTCTCTAACGGGGACACTGTCTAGATAAGAAAATGTTTAAAGGGTAGTAATTTGTTAAGCATTTAACTGTTTCAATATTCTTAAATAAAAAAGACAGCACAAAATAGCTTTAACTGTTTAAAAAGTTTTTCGGAAAATATCATTTGAGCCAATTTGTTGTTAAAATAATTTAAAAAAAAATATTCGTTTAAGAGATCAGTTTCCAATTAAATAAAAATTGGAAAATAAAAATAAAAATATTTTTTTTTTTAATTTTTTTGTCGTCTATTTCGCCTTTTTAATTTAAAGGTATAAATTAACTTTATTAATGCTAGAAGATTTTGTTCTAAAAATCAAAATGAAATACGCTGTTTTAAAACTAAATTAAACTTAAATAAAAGTTGCAATGAAAGTAACATGTAGACGACAACATTTGTCCATGACTAATAAATAACTACAAATTATAATTTTAACAAACATATACAACAACAAGCACACATACATTAATGATAAACAAAAGTAGGACAATTGCAACAGCACAGTAACAAAATAAATGATAATGGTTAAACTAAGCTTCTAACAATGAAATGAGTGTGTCTGGGAGTCCTTAGAAGGTGAGAAGTGGAAAAAACTAATACATATGGGTTAAGGAATAGTTTAGATGCACAAAAATTTTAATTCGTTTGAGTCAACGATTTTCATGTTGTTTGCCAAGACACAAATGTAATGTGCAACAACAGTTTGCAGTTGCAACCATGAAAGACACTGTACGAGTATTTTAAACGCAACTGGTTAAAAAGAATAGATAAATAGATATCAATTAAGAACAGGCGTCAGTTGAATGTTTCTTTTTTTTAATTATAAGTAGCCCTTAAAGTCTCATAGTGCTTATATAATTACGGACATAAAACAGTGTTTTCCAATCTTTGGTTCTTTTTTCAAGGAACTCTTTTTAATTTGCAAAGAATATCATGAAATGCTGGATAATGAAAATTTTAAAAACAATTTAGAATTTAAGGCTTTTTGTCGTTTTCTGACGTGCTGTTCTGATATTTAATTTTTGTAGTTACTTGTTTTGTAAAAACTTATCCTTTTGTACAAGGTAATCACGCAGAAAGAGCTTTAAGTATTTTTTGTATATTTTCCTTGTCGAAGTCCATATATAAAAACAAAAAATTTGTAGTGTTTGGCATCATCTATAGACAAAGAGAGTCTCTCTGTTGCAGCTACCTTTAAAATTAAGACACTTTAGTATCAGCTGTTTGTCTCTTATATGTAACAATGTCTGTCACTTAACGTTGAATTTTTTTTTCTATAGATGTGTCCGCAACAAAACAGAATTAATTTCAATTAAACAGAAAAGAAACAGCTGATTCGAAACAGCCAAAACGTACAAACTAATTCTGCAGTGAATGTTAAAAAATGTATAATTTTTTTTATAACTATAAGTTAATGGTTATTAAAAGTTTTTAATTTAAATTTATAGTAAATCATTTTGTTCTGACTTATGTTTGTCGATTGTGCCGAGAGGATGCTGAGTATAACCAGTTTGGCCAGCGGCAGATTAAGAATCTCAGATAAGCACGCATTAAGTGTGGATGCTATTTGAGATCTCAGTGTGAAAAAGATGCTGGCAACTTAAAAGGACTGTACGTTGAGAATTGTCGCCAAAAACCAGTCGTCAGTGTTAATTGTGTAGGTCTAGAGAAAACACCTGTGATGGGACTCAGTAAAGGGTAGATTGCCGATTGGTAGCCCAGAAATCCCAAAGGAGCAAAGAGGGTTGAAAAGAGACCCAAAATAGTAGTGGTCTGCTTCTTTCCACCCCCTGAATACTACATAGATTTGCTTAATGCAAAAAAGAAAACTTATCAAAACACTAAAAAAAAATACAATATTGATGGTAACGATGACAATGAAGTTGTTAAACACAAATAACATTAGGATTAACCGGATGGAAATGTGTCAGTATCTATGTGTAGTTTAACATTGTTGCACTATTAATATAATCAGTTTATCTCGTCTCATTTCTTCTTAATGGACATAAAGGCGAAACTCAATAATGTAATGGCGACGAACAATATCCGGCGTTGTGGAATGTCTCTACAAAACATTTAATTATAAACACACGTACAGTCATTTGTATGTTTACTTACGTATAATATAATGTGCACTTATGTACTTTATGTACTTACAAACTAGATTTACCAATACATGGAAAGAATAAACAACATAAAAACTTGTTGCGTAGTGTCTTCTTTTGTGATGACTTGTATTTTGTCTTCATGTGTGCATATGTTGTATATTTACGTATGTTTAGATATTAACATTATACCGTACCACTTGCAGGCAAAAAAAGCGCGTCGTACATCTTCGAATGCAAAAAATATAGATCGGAATCGTTGCCTCTTAAAATATTTCTGGAGGAATTTAAAGGCCATTGACCTTAAATACTCCGTTATAATATTTACCCACCAGATCTTTGTTCTTACTTCCTTAGGTTCCAGTTTGATATCAGAAACTTGAAGCTAAAAAATCGTTAAAAATTATTAAACTTTAGCTAAGGACGTATTGCGATAATTATGTCAAAATATTTATTTGTTGCTGAACGAAGGAGGTCACCATCTAAAATGTACTTTAAAGTCAATGACTATTCCTTTCAAATACCAAATATATAACATAAAACGTTAAAACCCTATTCCTACGTTCTAGATTTTTTGCGCAACAGTCTTACAAAATTGATTTATAATCTAAGGTGTTTTGTGAATTTTTTTTTCATGTACGGTCTAATCTACATACGTATGGGTAAATCTTGTCTTTTTTTGCGTTGGCGTTTTAAAAGAAGATTTTCTTTTTAATTTATCCTCCAGGAAAAACTGTTCAATGGAAGTACTTATGTACTTTGTCATTACATTTAATTTTAAAAAATAGTTAATTTTTAACAAAAGGATATTCGTAACTAAAGCGACGTTATAGACGTTATATAAAACACAGATCAACGTGCATTTGCATCATGTATAGTAACAAAAAATCTTATTACCCGACAGAAAGATATTTATTTGAAAATAGCTTTATGTACTTCTTACTTGCGAATTTGAAACGAGTTAGAAAAACCTTTTAAGTTCGTCTGTGTAGTGACCACACACTTTTTCTTACAACAAAATTATTTTTGAAAATAATCTTATTGAATTTGTCGGTGGTAAAAAGTGGGCTGGGCTACGCCCATAAAAAAAAGTTATAATTTTTAGCTTCTTGCACTTGGCCGATTTTTCTGAAACTTTGCACACAAATTGAGCTGTGATGACTATACAGTTTTGTGATTAGAAAAGTGGGCAGTGCTACGCCCATAAAAAAAAGTTATAATTTTTAGCTTCTTGCACTTGACCGATTTTCCTGACACTTTGCACACATTTTGAGCTGTCATGACTACATAATTTCGTAATTAAAAAAGTGAGCAGTGCCACCCCTATTAAAAACAAGTTATTATTTTCAGCTAATTCCACGCACTCCAATTGTTCCCACCGATTTGCCATTCAACTTCAAGTGACTACAATTTGCAGTTCGCCTTGCCATCGCTATTACCATCAACAAAGCACAAGGACAATCTCTGCGTGTTGCAGGACTGAATTTGGAAAATCCATGCTTTTCACATGGCCAGCTGTATGTCGCATGCAAATTGAAAAACCAAAAATATTGTATACCCACTTGCATTACAATAAAAATAAATAAAATATTATTTTTAATATGTTCAATTAATATTCAGAATGCATTTTTATTCATTAAGGGGCGTAGCAATACGCGCCGGTCTTGGCTACAAACAGAAATATTTCTTACAGTCAAGGGCAAAGGGAGAATAAAATAATAATTCCGAAAAGTAAAAGTTTTGGCAGCTATTAAACCAACAATTCATATATCCAATAAAAATTTACTCCCACACAGCCAAATGCCTAAAATTTTGTTGATGCTATTAATCGCCATATACGAAATTTGTTGTATACAGTGTTTAACATTTCCATAGATAAAGTGTAGATAAAGCAAAACAGTCATTATATGGTTCGTCAATAGCTTCGAGGAAAGTTATCACAAACGGCGTAACTTTCCAAATTCTGGAATGGTTAAGGGAACTACCCAGACTACATTGCAAAGGTAGAAATTTTATCAAGCGTTGCTATCTCTGACAGGCTATGTAGTCTACAGCCTCCGAAAAATTTCTTTCGGATATTTTCCTCAGTCTCACGACAACTTTTACAGAAGTTTATTATATGCCATTGTTAAATCTGAAGTAGCCAATCGGCATAGTCACAATGACCTTCAGTCGCCTTCCATCAAATATAGGAAGCCGCTTTGTGCGCTAAGATTTCGTTATAGGCCATAAAATCCTCGCAATATAACACCCAGAATCGTCGGACCGATATACGAAGATACGCATTTATATACAGTTTGCTTGTAGAGAGGGGTATACCACAATAGTGATCAATTTTCCCATCACTCAGTATTGTTCCCGTACCCACATAAGAGTGATGTGCGAATACATCATCATGCAATTCAAGAATGTCCGACATTTTTTTCAGAGTTGTGATGTCGAGTGGAAATCAATTAAGAGCCTAATGACCGTTTGACTGTCGGAAGAGATTCTGGTTTTACTAATATCTTGTTATATCGACTGGTTATATCGACAAACAAATTTTTATTGTTATAGAACGATTTGTAGAAGAATAATTCAGGAGGTGGGTAGTGGAGCCTGTCTAAAACTTTAAAACTAGTGCCGTCGCTCCTCATTACATAAACACTTTATATGCGTTCACCATTGTTGAATACAATAAATATGTTTTTAGAGCAAATTTAGGTCGTTGCGGACGTCACATACTTTGTCATTCATACCAACCATTAAATTGTGATATGAATGTAGGATTTTTTAATGAAAACCACTTTTTTTTATTTTTTAATATATATATATATATATATATGTTCCTTTAACTCCCACTGGAGCATAGGGCGCCAACAATAGTCGATCTCCATCGTACTCGGTTTTGGGCTACATTTCTAGCTTCGTTCCATGTTAAACCCACATATCTCATTTCAGCTTCGGTGGAACGTCTCCAAGTTATTCTAGGCCTTCCAACTCTTCGTCCTGATTGATGAAACGGGTTCCAACGTAACGCATGCTTGGCGATATTTTCATCTGGCCGTCGAAGTGTGTGACCAATCCATTGCCATTTTCGTTTTCGAATCTCAGTTGCCACATCTGTCTGATTTGATTTACGAAGTAGCTTAATATTTGATATAACATTTGGCCAAAAGATTCGAAGTATTCGTCTGAGGCAGCGATTGACGAATGTTTGCAAACGACTTGTAATTATACTGGTCACCTTCCATGCTGTGCATCCGTACAGTAGAACTGATTTTACATTGGATTCAAAAATTCGTAGTTTTGTTCGAAGACTAATGTTGTTGTTTTGCCATATTGGTGCTAGAATTCCAAATGCTGCTCTAGCTCTACTGATTTTTGCCTCCACGTCAATCTCAGTACCTCCATCAGCGGTAATCATGCTACCCAAATAACAAAACTCGTTAACAATGGCATAGTTGTTATCACCTACATTAATAGATGCCGGAGAGTTATCTTGTATGGAGAGACCTTTTGTTTTTGTTGTGTTTATTTTTAGACCTGTACCATCCAACTTTGACTGGAGGTCAACCATCGACATCTCTAGGTCACGAACTCTATGCGAAAGAAGGCATATGTCATCGGCATATGCAAGGTAGTTTAAAAAGGAGTTATCTATACGCCATTGAACACCCCTTCGCTGAAATTAGGTTGATGTCAGTACGTCCTCAATGACAAGCAAGAACAGAAGTGGCGATAGTATGCATCCTTGCCGCACTCCACTTAGTACTTGGAAAGGTTCAGACAACTTCCCCTTATGTAATACATAGCAGTTAGCATCATTATAGCTCTCCTTTATTAATGCTATTAGTTTTGACGGGATACCTCTCTTACGAAGAGCGTTCCAAATGCAATTACGATTGATGCTGTCGAACGCTTTTTCAAAATCAATGAAAAGTAGATTAAGAGTTGAATTATGTTCGACACACTGTTCAATGATAATTCGAATGGTGTTTATGTTTATTTAAGTATTAGGATTTTTAATGCCTTTTCGGTTGTACGTCTTAACTGCAACTGTCCAATCCTTCTTTCGTCAAATACGTCAGTTACCTAGTGTTTGTCTTCTTCTACTCGTCACTCGCCACCTTCAATAAAAACTGCAATGGCAGAGTTGTACCCTAGTATGTGTTGCAACTCCTTGTCATACGTTTAATGTTACCTGACCCCACATGAATACGTTTATATATATAGTTTTTAATTATTTACGATCCCATTTCGATTTGAAAAATAAAAAAGGTGAATCTAGGAAGTTTAATTTAAAAACTTTAAATTTTTTTTCGAACATTATCGTCTCCTATTTTGCAATTACATTTTATGTATTGTTTGAAGGATAATCCAAGTAGATTTAGATTTGAGTATATAAAATAAAATATATTTAAAATTTCCAATAGAATAGAATAATATGTGCTCGTATATGATTGTTTAAGAAAAATAAAGAAAAAAATTATTTTACTTTTGTTATCACAAATTCTACACACATGTTCACATTTATATGCCTTTCAAAGGAAAACGTATTTGTCGTAAATAAGCCTTTTTGCTAAAATTTCTTGTAAAACTTTTATTTTTGATACTACTGCGTTAAACTCTTGTGTTGAGGTTTATTTGTGTGTAATGACTGAAAAAGAAGCAAGTTAGGGCCTTGCTACTTACTACAATCGATATGTTTGCTCAAGTATTTGCTCTAACATATTTCTGGCATTTTATTAATAATTCGGCCACTGCCGAGTACAATACAATGTGTGATTAATAAATGTATATTTCGAACTTTGTTCTCTTGGCTGTCTTGGTATAAGAATATTTTTGCTTTGGCCCAGCAGGGATCTGACTCCCGAGTGACTTTAAAATTTTTATTAGATTTTTCTTTTTTTTTATTGACAAAGACAGTTAGAGTGTTTGGTAGTTGAGGGATCGTACTTAAATATTTATATTCGAATGGGATTATGCTGTTGTGAATTTGACTATTGAGTAGGTGTGAGTAAAAAGTTATTTATTGTGTTGTGTTATGAACTCATAAATAAAATAAAATAATATTTAATTCATATTTTGTTATCAACATTTTGCTACTGTTACTTAAGTGCTCTCCATTTGTATTGTTCTGTTATTAAATTTGTTCCTTTTATAACCATCCATCAAATTTAATGACCGCATATTGCGGGTTTTGCTATGAACTCACTATTTTGTTTGTTGTCTGTGGATGCATTTTTTAAATTAAATTATCTCTTATATTAAGAGTTGTATCTACATATGCCATAAAAATTTTTATATTTGCTAATAAAAAAGTTTTGTTTTGTACATTTCTGTTCTTTTTTAGAGACGGATTTTAAGTTGCGTTTAATATCTGCCGTTAAAAAGGAAGTTAAACAGTTGATGGAAGAAGCTGTTACCAAGAAATATATACATGAGGAAAGTACTACAGTGACACAGTTGTGTGGTGCAGTGGAAGCCTGTTTGAGTCAGGGTTTGAGACGTCGTGCATTGGGTTTATTTA
Source organism: Phyto melanocephala (assembly GCA_941918925.1). NCBI lineage: Eukaryota > Metazoa > Arthropoda > Insecta > Diptera > Rhinophoridae > Phyto > Phyto melanocephala. The sequence continues at coordinate 134,431,202 of OW799234.1, read as the reverse complement.
AGACATCATCGACTACTGCTTTGTTGCATAAAATTGCAAAAGTTTGTCCAGATGCGGAGCACATAAGTAAAATGGTACAAGCTATTGAAGCAAACGATCCACACAAGCGTTCTTCATCGAGTAGTGATAGTTTCAATCGGCCACCCATGATGAAAAAAGGCAGTAGTAGTTCAGTCACAAGTGTTATGAGTACAAGTTGTTCAAGTGTTTCGTTGGCTTCGATGAAGTAAGTATTTGTTTACACCATAAAAAAAAGGAAATGTCAAACGCTTATTTTGTTTTTAATTTGAATTGCAGATATCTATGGATACGTTTAGCCTTGTACGAGAAACGTTTAGTAAGAATTATTGAATTCCTTGTGGAAAATGCTACTTCGTACTATGAACGTGATTCTTTAGTTGTTGACTCCGATTATGGTTGTATTTTGAGTTCATTGTTAGTTGGTCCTTGTGCTTTGGAATTTACAAAAGCCAAAACTGCTGATCATTACTGGACAGATCCACATGCCGATGAGTTAGTACAGAGGCATCGTATTAGCTCGGGTCGGCGTTCTTCTTCGGTCTCGTCGAGAGCACCCATAATCAATTTTAAAAGAAGTTTGAACACCAGCACAGATGATGTAAATTCTGGTGCATTTAAGGCCATTGCTACCTGTACAGTGGCCAAGGATTATGTGGAGTCCTTGCATCAGAATTCCAGGGCAACTTTGTTGTATGGCAAAAATAATGTACAAGTGTTACCGGTAAGTATTTTTTTTAATTTTAATTTACTAATTGTTCTTTTGTTTAATTTTGTTTTTAAATATTGCAGAAAGATTGTAGCGAGCCCATGTTGGGTTATTTGAGTCTTCATCAGTACATACAAACGCTAACCATCAAATGGACTCCCAATCAGTTAATGAATGGCTTTGAGGAGTCAGAAGAAGAGGTCGATAAGGAACACTATTGGGCGTATGCCCTCAACATTAATGTGGACGATATAGTCTATGTGCACTGTCATCAAAACAAGGGAGAAGATAGTGGTGGCACTGTTATCTTAGTAAGCCAGGATGGTTTGCAGCGACCTCCTATAATATTTCCCGAGGGTGGTCATATGCAACAGTTTTTAAGTTGTTTAGAGACCGGTCTACTGCCACATGGGCAACTTGATCCTCCATTGTGGTCTCAAAGGGGCATCGGTAAAATATTTCCTTGGCCAAAAAGTGTGCGCAGGCGTATACTACCCTCAGTTATGGAATCATTTGATGAAACACCTATTGATTATGTTTTTCGTATTGTTGGCAAAAGTAAACATGAAGAGTTTGGTAAGAGAGTGTATGGAAGTAGACAATAACAAAACCTTGAAAGTAATCGTGCATTTATTTTTAGCGGCCGCCCATTCTATATTAGATTTTGTTCGTAGTGCTCCTCGAAGAGCCCAACTAAGTAGCTGCTCTACAACAGGGAGCAGCGACTGTTCGAGCAAAAGTCTTTCAATTGATCAATATCCCTTGGAGTCTCCATTACAACAAACAAATCAAAATACCAGCATAGAAATGGTCTGTTCCACTATGAAACGTCAAATAATATCGAGGGCATTTTATGGCTGGTTGGCCTATTGCAGGCATTTGTCAACCGTACGCACTCATCTATCGGGACTGGTAAATGGGCGCATAACACCAGAAAGTAAGCTCTAGATTATTTATAATAACTTCAAAAACAAATTTTTGTTTCTTCTAATTACCTCCGTAGTGAAAACAGATGAAGACGGTCTAACGGTCGAAAAATGGAAGGAATTAAATGCAAATGGTACAGCAACTAATGCAGATGAGGTTTTTCGTTTAGTATACTTTGGTGGAGTTGCTCCTGAGTTGCGCAAAGAAATTTGGCCTTATCTTTTAGGTCATTACACATTTGGAAGCACTTTAGAGGATCGTAAAAACTTAGATGAAACGTGTAAGCATTACTACGAGACGACAATGAGCGAATGGCTGGCAGTAGATGCTATAGTACAACAGAGGGAAAAAGAAAAAACAGCCAGAGCCGTGGCCAAGCTAAGTTCTGGCAGCAACAGTGGTCAGGAGAAAACCGTAAGACAGATAAATATGGAAACGGGAGATTTGGAAAATGAAGTATTTGAAGATATATCTGACATATCCGATCCTGGTGATATGGAATATGAAGAAGAGAAGAGAGAGCCCTCACAAGTGGCTACTACTAGTAATACTGGTCATTTGACAGTGAAACCGATACCAAGATCTATGAAAACAAGTACCGATTCTGGTAATGTTGATGATACGGCCGATGACCTAAATGTTCAAGAAGAAGCTGAAAGTTCTAAGTCTGCTTTTCAAACTCGTTACTTAAGGGATGAATCTTCTTTAAAAGAAGAGATCTCAGCAAATAATAATGCAAGTACTAAAAGTACGCCTTCAAATTCATCTTATGATACCGCTGGAAATGGTTACGTAGAGTTAAAAACAGAACAATCAGCATCATTTACAGTTGCAGAAGAAGTTGATACAAAATCCATTCTCAGTCCAGAGTACCTGAGTGCCGATGATTTTCAGGATCACTTAAGAGATGAACAAGTCGAACTAGGAGAGGGTGCAGTGGGTATAGAAATAGATTTAAAAACTGCTGTCATTGTTACAAATGCATCTGTGGATATTGTCAATTGTGAAACCAGTAATAAATTGTCAAGTGTACGCATGTCACCTGTTGAAGAACAACCAAATCAAACTGCTGTGTTGGATGCTTTACAGGAGCCAAAGTCTGCCTGTGTTTCACCAGCCAGCTCAAATGGTGGTGTTTATAGTGTAAGTTGATTCAAATGGAAATCTGCTTACAGATACATAGTTAACATACCTATTTTTTTGATTTGTATATTAATATCATAGAGCGAACTATTGGAACAGTTTGGACTCAATTTGCATCGTATCGAGAAGGACGTACAACGCTGTGACCGAAACTATGCCTATTTTGCCAATGAAAATTTAGATAAATTACGCAATGTTATATCAACGTAAGTAAAAAATGAATGAAACTTGAGAAGGATTATAATTTTTAACAACATGTTGTTGCATGTAATATACACATCTCTATATCAGCTATGTTTGGGAGCATTTAGATATTGGTTACATGCAGGGCATGTGCGATTTGGTGGCACCACTACTCGTTATATTCGATGACGAATCACTGACCTACAGCTGTTTTTGCAAGTTAATGGAACGTATGATTGAGAATTTTCCCAATGGTAGTGCAATGGATATGCATTTTACCAATATGAGGTTAAAAGTTCAATTTGAATTAAATAAAAGAAAAATCTTAAAATTTTACTGTTTTTATTGCAGATCTTTAATACAGATACTTGACTCGGAAATGTATGATCTTATGGATTCGAATGGTGATTATACACATTTCTATTTCTGTTATCGTTGGTTCTTACTGGACTTCAAGCGAGAGCTGGTCTATGATGATGTATTCTCTACATGGGAGGTAATATGGGCTGCCAAGCATGTCGCCTCCAGTCACTTTGTGCTATTTTTGGCACTGGCTTTGCTGGAAACTTATCGAGATATTATACTGTCGAATAGTATGGATTTCACAGATGTCATTAAGTTTTTCAATGGTATGCAATGGGATTTGCGAGAATATTATTAAGTTGACTGATTTTGATTTTGATTTTTCCTAACAGAAATGGCCGAACGACACAATGCCCCAGCTATTTTACAATTGGCACGCAGTTTGGTCTTGCAATTGCAAATGATTATTGAAAATAAATAAACAAACTTATCATTTACAAATTTAATCTTTTTACATCTAAACAAAAATAAGTTCATGTAAATTAGTTTTAAATTTTTTTTAGCATTAATTAACACAAATAGAGGCCAAAATCAAAGTAATTAAATTCTTCCTGTAGTTGTAGATTTTTTGAACAACTCCTTACAAATTTTTACTTCAAACATATGATTTCTATTGTGACAAACAATTTCACTTTATAAATATTAAATGTTTTGAGAACATAAAACGTATACATACATACATATACTAACAAGATTACAATCATTTTTTCATAGTCTTTAAGAACCGAACAAAATGTAAAATTACCTTAAAAATAAACAAAACTAATTTAATAACAACCAGAGTATAGATAGATAACCCCTAGAATCTCGTTATGACCGTCTTAAATTTACATTCTATTGAAATGTATGAAGTCATGACTTGTTGTTTAAAAAAAAGCGAGTAGAGTAGAAAATAAATTGCTCAATTTAAAAAGATATAAAAGAAACTCATATTGATTAACCGTTAAGGCAGCTCTTCATATCAATTTATTAAAGGAAATTTAAAAGAAATAAAGAATTTATTTTACAAAACAAATCAAAAAAAAAAAAACAAAATTAAATCAAACACTTTATATCTACATACATATTGAACAGAGAACAAAATTTTAGCCCAGAAATAATATATTAATATATACTACAAATATACATATATACACATACATACATACATACCCATACAAAGTAGTATATGAACCTTATTAAATCTTTATACACATTGGTCAATCTGAATAAAACTTAAAAACAAATTTAAAAACTATAACTCTAAAGGAAATAACGATTGTAGTCCTTGAAACCTTAAAAAAATATATAAAAAGCATATAGAAACAATATCCTTAAGAGACTGTTATCCAAATCCCTTTCTATTCTATATCTATATACTTTATTGTTTTTTTTTTTTAATGAAAAACTTATAAAATAAAAGTCAGTGTGTCCTTGTGTACCTTAACAGTAAAAAAAAAATAAAAAAAACCTTTTTAAGCAAATTACTTTATACTAAGATCAAGATCTTTAACTTTTATTGTTGCATATTATAATACTTAAAGCATGAATTCTCTTCATTTTATAAAGTTGTAATTTATAATAATAAAATGATGTTTACTTACAGTACCGTGCAACTATATGTGTGTGTATAAAATACATTTTAAATTAAAGTTGTTTTTTACAATATTCTTTGTGCCAAATAATTACTTTCGGAGTAATACAGTCCAGAACGTGGCGAATATTATATACTGTATTCGAGTTTCGTCTTACTTATAAAAAATTGAGAATACAAGAATAAAAAATTACACTGTTTGAACGTAACCTAATCACGATGGTCTTTTGCATTTCTCAGTGACATTGACTTTTTTTCAGGATAATGTGCTAATATGTAGATGCTCACTAAGTTCTACCTTTTGCTTAAACAACTTGCAAAATTATTTCTACGCCATAGTGATTGATTTTTTTTTTAACTTTTTGCTCACTTTTCAAAATATCAAGTTTTTATTATTATGATTGCTTTCTAATAATTGTATGGTATGCTTAAAAAAGAGATTTAACAAAATCCTGACAATTTTTGCAAATTTTTAATTTAAATTATTTCGTAAATTTATTATTGAAATGCTATAAACGTTACACGGTACTGTATATATTAATTAAGTTTAAGATTTTTTTCTGTCATTACATAGATATTTGCATTTATTTTTTTATGTAATAATTATTTTTCTAACTAAAATCGAATAAAAAACAGCTGAACTTGAGATTAGTAAAATTTTTTAATAAATAAATAAATAAAACACAACTAAACCAGTAAACAATTATAGTTTTATTAACAAACTAGTTAACCCGGTGCGCTTCGCTACACGTAATTTTTCTATAGATATATGCATGTATGTGCATTCTACTCTTTAATACTTTTTATACTATTAACGATTTCATCCATTAATATTAAAGCTATTTAACCAAATTTAAACATTTTCTGCTCCGATCCTATCCATTTTTGTATCTAATAAGGAAATTGTTATCAAATTAACTCATACAAAACAAAAAAAGTTTTAAGGGAAAAGCAGCAAAAGTTTTCAAAAAATGTTATAAAATATGATAAAGTTTTATGGGAGGTACCACGCCCACCTTTAATATAAAATATTGGTCAAAAAAATTTTAGAAATTGAATAAATAGTTTTGAAGAAAACTTATAACATACAAACACACACTATACCTCTTCATTAAGTATATTTATTAAGTATGATATATTATATTAGTATAGATTATTATATTATTATATTTTGTATTACTAATCTAAATAATTGGTACCAAATTTGGCTACGAAAACTTATCACTACTATAAACAAGATTTTTGAAAAAGAAAGGGCAGAAGAAGTGTAACTTTTTTTTTCCTAAAAAAGGTCATTGAAGCTGCGAAGACTAAAACCCAGAGCGGGATATGTTTTTTTAGTTGTCAAAAATTATTATGCTCATACCATTTGTATGCAACAAGCCGAAATACTGCGGTAGAAACTCTTAACATTTAAAGAAATCGATGTCGACACTGCGTTAGGTTTTCAAGTTGGCTGAAAAATAAATGTGGTGCCAAAAGTTTATATAGTTTATCATTGCGTTTGTAATTTCTGCAATATTTATGAATATATAATAATTTGATTTCAACTGTTCTTCTTCCTTAATAAATTTTTATTATTTTAAAGGCTTGAGATATCAGACATATACACAAAAATTTTTAAAAAATTAGAGATATATAAAAATAAGGGAAAAAATGTCTTTTTCATAGGAATTGCAGTTAAAAAGGTAAGTTAAAACATTATATGTAACTAATAGCAAAAGACAATAATTTTAAGTAGAAAAAAGCAAAAATTGTCGATTTCAACTGTAGTCATATGTATGATTATTACATGATGCTTCAACTAAACATAATAATGGTAATGATAATTTGCAACCATTTTATGCTTCAACCGCAATCATACAAATCAATCATTGTACATTGCTATTCTATTATGGTTACCACAGCCATGTTTTTTCTTTGCGTGTATAAGTTAACTACAAAGTAGTGCAGAATGAAGCCAAATTTAAACCATACATAAGAGTATTTGTTTTTTCCCCCTTTTTTTTCTCTGAGAGACTTTAAATAATATTTTTGCTTGTTTGTTTTAATCATTGTGCTTTTTGCGGTTTTTTGTGCTCGAAGTTAGCGAAGTTAAATAAGTAAAGCCAGTAAAAAATAACTAACTAAAGACAGATATATGAATTTTTGTCAAAAGTAAATTATTTATTTAAATATATTCCCCAGTAAAAATAATCCAGATACAACCACCACTAGTTGCCAAAAAGTTAACCTTAATTTAGCTTCGCTGCTTATAGCTCTTTCCGCTGGTATGAAAACTATACTACTTATTTAATTAATTTTCACACATACTGTATTTAATGGTATAACCTAGTTACTACTAATCTATGTAGATTAAAGCTTATATTTAACAAAAAAAAAAATAAAAAAAATTTAGTACCATCGGTTAAACGATGAGAGAGGATACCGATATCCTTCCAGTGAATTCCTCAAGGATAAATTTTTTTTTACATTTTTTTAAATACATATCTTTAATAAATAAAAGAAAATAAAAATCGGTTTTAATTTTTGTCGATTTCATATAGTGCGCCGGAAAGAGATAGGGATGTAACAAAACAAAAAGTATAAGACAAAGTTATGCTTGTTAATATTTTTACAATGTTTTCCCAAAAATAGTGCTTTATGTGTATGGTAAAACAAAAACAAAACAGAGCAAGTGTGACAATTTAAATCCCCTTTTAAAATATGTTTTATTCTTTTATTTTATATTTAGTGTTTACTAGACGCCTGCATGACTGTCCACAAAAGCAATTTAAAAACATTCGTTTGTTCTTCAACGACGCAGTTTTTTCCATTCTGTTTTATTCTTTTAATTTTCATTCCATTTTATTGACTATGTAAATAGTTCTTATAAGACTATAGGGCGACATTGGAACCAGATATTCACCAATTCATTTTAGTAATTTTAATTTTTACTTTTGGTACTTTTTACCTCATTAAATAAAAATATTATTTTTAAATGCAAAAGTTTATCATTGGATATAATTTAACTAAAATTTTTTGGCATGATTTCTGTGTAGACGTTTTATTGACAATATCACATACAAGTCATGTAAATAGTCGATATAGTGGTGACTTGATCCCAGACTTTCTGAAGAGTAATTTCTTCATTTGCTTGTATTTATAAAATTTTCTTTGCTAGTTTTTTCGACCAAAGTTTTATTTTATTTCGAAAACACGAAAAAAAATTAAGGTTCTAGTGTACTGCGCTACATAATTATTTGGCTGTCAAAAGACAAAACTGCCATCACCAATTATTTTTGATTAAATTTTCGAATGTTTTTCAGAGCCTCCATTAGTAACTGCCAATCGACCTATACCTTCCTATAGAAAGCCCGAATTTCCGAATTCGACTTATATAAAATTCCGCATGTGATTAATTGGGACCCCAGATAACTGTATCTCGGTACAGCTAACTTACGCCATCGCAAGCGAAGCTAGATGAAAAGGACGGCCTGATTGTCCTTATTTGACAACGATAATGACAACGAAGCGCGTGCTCTAGATCAGACCAGAGCTAAATTACGAATCAAACTTTTATTTTATTAATTTTTAATAATATAAACACAATTTCTTCTTCTTTACAATATGAGTAAAATATTTTAGTGTTGTGTTAGTAAGTGTAACTGTTATCAAATATTGCTTTGCTCTGCATGATCAAATGAATTTTCTATACAATAAAAAGAAACATGTAGAATTAATGTGTGGTTTTTGTATTATTAAGTATTTTATAAAAATTATTTGCGTTTGTGTTTTACATGTTTAATTCTCTGAAGCTCTCATTGACTCAATATTTTAATGAATATTGTTAATGTTGTGTGTATAAAATCAAATTAATGTATCCATGCAGAGGTCTAGTGTTCACAGTTTATTGGATTTTCTTTGGGTCGATTGCGTCGACCGCAGAACATACTAATTGTAAATAATTACAATACATTTATGAAGTACAAATATGTGTTAATTATCTAAAGGAGATGGAAAAGTTTTGTAAAATTATACAAAATAAAAAAAAAAAATTCTTCACTATTATCATAATGTTGTTTATGAAAGCGAGATTTATTAAAGAAAGTTTAAATAGAAAAACTTAAACGACTTATTTGTTATTACATTTATATTTTTATTATTATGCTTTATTTATTTAACAATTTTTCATACATGACAGGAAACTCTCTGTAAGGAATAGACTTTAGCAAGGCGAATTCATACAGGTGAAATTATCAGCCCAGCTGATTGTGAAACATTTTATCATAATTGGTTGAATTCGCTTTGATTTCATTTATTAATGCAGGGATAGGAAATGTGATTTTGGTTTCGGTGTTAAACAATTAACTTGAGTGTACTCTTTTGACAATAAATGTGCTTAATTTATGTATATTTTTTGCTTTTGCGTCATTAATAATGTGTTTAAAAAATTTATATTCTGTTTTTAATCAAATTTTATTATATTTAATATGTAAAAACAACTTTTCCATCCCTGATATACGAATTGGCCTTGACATAAAACATCCCATGAAAAGTTGCTTTGTTGTATCAATTCGCCGTTGCATATACCTTATGGATATGCCTTGGACTTTAGGTAATTTCAAGGCGAATTCATACAGGTGAAATTATCAGCCCAGCTGATTGGGAAACTTTTTGTCAAAATTGGTGGAATTCGCCTTGATTTCATTTATTAATGCAGGGATAGGAAATGTGATTTTGGCTTCGGTATTAAACAATTAACTTGAGTGTACTTTTTTGATAATAAATATGCTGGATTTATGTATATTTGTTGCTTTTGCGCCATTAATAATGTGTTTAAAAAAGTGATATCCTCGTTTTAATGAAATTTTATTATATTTAATATGTAAAAACAACGTTTCCATCCCTGATATACGAATTAGCCTTGACAAAAAACATCCCTCGAAAAGTTGCTTTGTTGTATCAATTCGCCGTTGCATATACCTTATGGACAAGCCTTGGGTAATTTGTTGTCAATGAATTTGTATCAATTCATATTTTTTATGATATTTTGCAAGAACAATAAAATTGTAGTAGGGTTATAATGATTCGTCACAGCAGAATATACATAACGTTATATTATGGTTTAGTTTATTTTTTAAAACATTTTTTTCAAGGACGTGCGCCGTCTGTTGACATTTTGCTGTGCTTTCTAAAACGTATATTCACCTTAAAAATGAGAGTTGTTGTTGTTCTCAAAGCTTTTTGAATATAAATGTACTTGCATAAAGTTCCTTTTCCCATTAACCATTATACGTTTATTTAACAGTATTTCAGTTACAGTATTTCTTTATAAAAGTTAAATGTATACCCTTAAAGCTTTTAGTTATAACGGTTCTAAAAAGCTTTGGTTTATATTGTAATTTTTGTGCTTAAAATATTAAGCTTAAAATATGAATTGCTTTAAAATCGCACTTTGCGGCAGATAAATGAAAAAGGTTGGCAAAAATCTTAATTATAAAAACTCGGTTATAGCAATAAATAATGATATTGTCTTAGGTCCAATCGCACAACTTTTACGATATAATTTATTTATTTGTCAACATGCTTATTACTTATAAACCTCAAAAATCGATATATAAAAATACTTCTTCGATATCGAAAATTTTCTTTATGAATTTTTATCACAACTCAACTTTGGTTCTTACTGAAAGAAAAATTATCCCCGCCTACTTTTGCGCCCTCTTTTTTATGTTTATTAAATATCGAAGAACTGCTGAACCGATTTGTCTAAATGTTTTCAAATAATCATGGTTCTTACGAATATAATTTTTGTTTTAAATTTAAAGTGGTGTGTATTCCATCTGCTATGTTCCATATTCTAAAGTCTTTAAAATTGATGAGGGTTATTACAATAATTACTTGCATAGTTGAGCTTAAAATGATTTGGAAAAGTATAACGGCCGTGTCACTCTCAATAGAATGAAAATACATTATATAAAATATTAAGAAAACTATTAAATTTACTATCCTAAAGCTTTGTGTGTTTCACTTTTATCTCATTTGTCTTATTCCAACTAAAGACATCGATACGATCGAAGCAAGAGAAGTGTAACTATCCAAATAAAAAAATTCATTATATGATTTATTTCTGGAACAATTAATGTTAAAGTTTTCTATTCTAGTATAAAATATTTTAGTAAAAATTTTAAAAAAATTTCCAATAAGAAGGGATCCAATTAGGGCGCGTGGTACCTCTCATACAAAAAAAAAATATATTTAATATCATATCTGCAGGATTATTCTTATAGGCTGTCATCGGTTTACTTTTTAATCATAGTCAGGGTGAATCACCCGATTTCCCCTCTTAAAAAAAAACAATTGATGTAATTTTTGAAAAACTGTAACTTCTATTTGGTAAAGGCTTAGTACGAGTTACTTCTGATAACTATTTCCTAATTAAAACCAATAATGGCAAGAATCGGAGAAGGGGTATTGATACTCTCATACGAACTAAATACTTCTCATGACAATTACTGCATTCCTAACAAATGGTGGCAGATAATAATGAAATCTATCGCGTATCCAATACAATGCAAAAACTTTGTTGGGGCCAGAAACGGACTAACAGAACCCTGACCATAAACTTAAGTCTGGTTATGACAAACATTTATAAATGAAACTAGCGAAATCGGTACAGCCGTTCTTAAGTGATTACCATCGAACGACATTCGATTTTAATTTCTAAAGAAAAAAAAGTGCTGTTTCTTATTGAAAATTATTAGATTTACATTTGCTGTTTTTTGAAGCATTTGTTTAAGTTGAAATCGTAATAGAAATAGAAAAAACTCTTAAAAGCCGGCAGAAATAATATCATTTTCATTGAATTTTAATGAAGTGTCGGTGGTGAAAATAAAATTCATTCAAAAAAATACTCCGAAAAATGAAAACTGGCGCATGACCGATAACAGTTATAAATGTAGTCGACAAAAGGTTTGTTGGTAAACAACTTTTCAGCTACGCACTGTAAAGATAGTTTCAAGCAGTGCATCATATTGTTAACAAGCATTTAGCGGTTTGTTTAAATAAAAGTAAATTTTAAACACAAACAAGAGGATGTGAAATATATGAGAAGTAATATTATAAATATAATAGATTCATATAAAATAAAATAGAACAAAAAAAAAAGTAAGAGAAAATAACACAAAAAAGGCAAAAGAAGTGAAAATGCGGAACTTAAAAGAAATTATAAATTTAAATAAAAGCGTTTTTTGATCATTTAATTAAAAAATAGAATAAATACAATAAAGAAGCCAAACAAATTAATTGCCCACAATATGACTTTAAGGTCAGAAGAATTTGGTAATCTATTACAGAATTTCTCAGTGCAAAATTCCTCGAATCGTATAATTTCATTGGCTCTAACTGTCAATAATTCATTTGTTGTGGGATTTAATCAGCAGACCGTAATAGTTGACTCACTTGATGCTGAAAGTTCTTCTTCATCGCCAACACATTTCAATCAATATTTTGATAATTCTTCAACTGTACAGTACGCTATCAATGATACATTTTCGAATCATACCAGAGTTAGCGTTAAGCCACGTGTTAGTACGGAAATACCCATATGGCTGATACCGTGCTACAGCATTATACTGATTTTTGCTATTGTAGGCAATTTATTGGTCGCATCGACGCTGTTTCAAAATCGTCGTATGCGTACAATAACAAATGTATTTTTAGCAAATCTAGCAATTTCTGACATGCTACTGGGCGTCCTCTGCATGCCCATCACACTGGTGGGAACATATTTGAGACATTTCATTTTCGGTGAATTGGTGTGCAAATTTATACAATTTGCCCAGGGTAAGTACTTATCTATGAATTAAATAGATTAAATCTATGCACATCGCATCTATTGGCGATGCCATACAATACAAGAAATACAATAGAAGAGAAAAAAAAATATTATGGAAAAAGGAAAATATATTTATTTATGCTTATGTGGGGTAATTTATTAAATTGTGACAATCCAGTTGTGTTTGCTGGTTATTTAATCTGCACAAAAAATCCCGGCTTTATTTTCGTTATTATATTACCCAATAATAGCGACAAAAATATACGCTTTTAATATTATCAGTCTCGATTTTATGGCATGTAAACAAAATTGTATGAAGTTAAGAAAAAATAAAAATTTACGAGTACAAAACAAGCCATTCAGAAGTATCTATCTTCAGTAATAATTCTGTACGTCATAAAGAAAAAGAAAAAATTGTAAAAAAGTATTCAATGGTGAAACGAATTATTACTAGCGAATACGGAGATATTTCCTGTGAAATGAGACACAATTTATTTTAGACATTGCAACAGAGTCTTATTTTTATAAAAAAACAACAATAATCATTATTTAAAGATGGATAAATGTATCATAAAACTTTATACTAATTTTTTTTTGATTGAGTAGAATAATGATTTGGAAGCCAATATGGGAATAATGAAAAAAGACCTAGTTCTAGAATTTCAACAAATCAACAAACTAAAATTATAAAAAAAAAACTTGGGATATTATAATTTAAATTTCAATGTTAGATTTTTTCGAGAACTAGATTTTAAAAAAATTTTTTTTGGTTGTAATGTCCGGACAATTTTAAAAATAAGTAAAAGATTTTCTATTCAGCTAAAAATACAAAATTAGTTTTAATATTTTTTTGTTTGTTTATTTAACAAAAGTGAGTGAGTACACTTACTAAAAATAAAAATGTTTATGTTTTTTACACAGGACGGTAATATTAAATTTAGGTAACAATTTGTATTAAATTGAACAAAATTTCTAAATACACAATACGAGACAGTCGTGGAAAAAAATATTTAAGAAGTTACGTTAAAGGCCATACGACTGCCGCGACCTCGGTGGCACACCTCCATCCGATGGTCCGAATTTTCATTGAAAATGTTGTTGTTCAATTGTTGGGCACCATGATGAGTCGAGGTTGACTGCTCTTCTGCCACACTATCACGAAAAACAGAAATGTTTTCCTTTTAAAGAACTAAAAAGGCATTCGTAGATGTTTTTACAATTCATACCAGGGTTGCAAAAGTTGGTACAATTGTACTATTTGTGGTACAATTTAAACCTCAAAAGTACAATAGTACACCAATTACCCATTTAGTACAATTTACTAACTTTCTCAGTTTATGTTTTTTTTATAGAATTTCCCTAGTTTATCGTCTTTATTGATTTACAACTCTTTTTTGCTATCATTTCTTTGTGATTAATTGTTTGCATTCACCTGTTTATTTTCAAACAACTTTTAGAGTTTTTATGTAATTTATTTTATGTTTAAATATGTACATACATATATATTTTAAAGAAATACTTTTAAAGTATAAATGAATTTTTAAGTACAATTTTATGTTATGTTTATGTTTTTTTCTGGCCTTTATTTAAAATAAAAAAAAATTAAAAAAAATTTTAAAATAAAATTTTTTGGTACAATTGGGGTCGAAAGAGTACAATTTTAGGAGCTTCTTGGTACAATTTTGATGTTCTCATTTTGCAACCCTGATTAATACAGACCTGTTTTGCTGAAATTTTAATATTTTTCACAATTTTCTCGATTGTGGACGAATTTAAACGATTATGTTGACCAAAAGAATCCGAAGTGTACGAAATGCATTTTGATTTGAACACCAATTTTCATAATAAGCCTGAATAACTTCAACGCGTTGCTCTATTGTGTATCTTTCCATGGTTTAAATTGAGTTGGTCTGAAATGCAGAAAAAAACTTGACGTTTAGGTGTGGCTCACATTCAACGTCGGCCCTTTAAATTTAATGGTTTAAAGCAACAATAAAAATGTGTTAATTACAAATATAACAAAAAGGGGAAAAGCTCAAGTTTGGTAAATTTCGTTCTCACTCATTACAGCAAAAAATATGAATTTATATGTGAAGTTTAATTTACAAAATCAATTTTCATATAAACTTGTGAGTTAAATAGATGATATTTACATCCAACACTAGGACATTCCGATCAAAGAGTGCTAATGATGAAACCGTAGCTGGTTTCAAAAATGCATTCCACTCGGCTGGTGTCGGGATATCACAGATAAAAAAATTAATTTCTTCATTTAAAAATGAGAAATTTAGTAAGTTTAGAAACATTTAAGTCCAACAAAAAATAAAAATTAGGGTTCAGCAGTAATAAAGTACGTCGACGACATACGTTTACTTGCTGACAAATTATTTATGTAATAAAAATATACACATCTTCAGTGTTGTTGAAAAATTTAATTTTAAGACTGTTGCCCTTGAAAACCACAGAACTCATTATATCACCACTATAGTCAAAAGCTTTATACCTTGTACTTTAAGTGTGTTTTACGAAATAATAGTTATTAAAAGTCAACTGAATGGCCTCTAAATAACAAATTTCGCAATAAATAACTGCATTGTATCTGTATCTAAAAAAATGTCTGAAAAATTTGTACTTTTAGATACTTTTAGTATGACAGACGGTAATATAGTAGTCATTAAATCGAAATGAGAGCAAGTAATAATCTAAGTTTTAATGGGTCATACATATGATATGTTTGCTTTTATTTATTTCTCTAAGATTTTATCCAAGGTCTATTTATTCATCAGGTAGTCTTGAATCGTTAGGCGATTTTTTTTGGTTGTTTTAAATTTCATATTTAAGAAAACATGGGTTGGTGTTTGACAAATTATAAGGGTAAAATAAAAGATTTCTAAGATTTCAATGTTAAGATCCCATGTACACTGCTTCTATAGTGTTTACATGTTCGAAGAGCAAATAGTTTACAATTTCAATTATTCTTAGTTTGAGTTTAAAACCTCATCCATTGGCAAATTTTGAAAATATTAGAGATTCCTAATACTAGAATTCTGATGTGTAATATTGTTGAAGTTTTAAAGACATAAATTTATTTGTATTCCATTATAAGTCACCACATAGAAATATATTTCATTTATTTGTATTTTCTTCTTTTAATGCAATGAATAGGAATTAAACGCGACAGTGAATATGAATGACATATTTATGCACTAATTCCAGCAGACTTTTTGCTACAGAGTCAACTAGGCATACATACATGTACGTATTTAAAGAATTTAAATAAACGACAACCAAAGGAAACATAAATAACAAACCATACGTACATATATATTTGTATTTACATACAAAATACCACACATTCGATGCTAAAACTGCTTTATATTTGTCACAACAAATAACATAAATTTATGTTTGCAAACATGAATCTGTTAACCCTTATGTATGATGTACAGTGACGAGCAATTCGATAACAACAAACAGTTTTAAATTTAAATTCCATGGTAAATTTTGTTAACTGTTTTAGAAATTCTTGTAGAAAACTAAATTCGAAAGGAATGAAAATTATTGACTTACTTTCAACGTAAACATTCTGCCTTATTCATATAAATTATTAAAAGTCTATAAAGTGTTTATAAGATTAATCTTCTACGGAAATTTGATTTATAACTCTTTTTATATTTTTCTGAGTTAAGCCGATTACGTGTAAGAACTCTCAGTAAACCTAGTTTAAAAGCTGGGGAAGAATACTGTCTGAAATATAAAATATTAGTTTTACTTTTATAAAAAAAAATTAAACTTCTCAGTTTTACACTTCGTATATTTATATTTGTTTTAATAAAAACTTCTGTCTTAAAAAAATTTCTGTGAATTTTAATGCTTTTGCCGTAACCCATGCCGGTTATAATTCTCTTGTCAATTAATTTCTTTTTGGTGACTCCTCCATATGTAAATCTTTATAAGAAATTAGGATGTAAATCCTTTCGATTTCTGATTGTAAACCAGAACCCAAAGCTTTGCTTACATTACGAGACTTAAATATATTAAAAAGATGTTCTCAGTATTATAGTTTTCAAGCTTTCGTTGGCTTCATTCAACACCGAAGTTAAATTTGTGAGTATTTGAGTGTGTTTATGAAGGTGGAGTCTGCTGGTTTGTCCCATTATAAGGACACTAGCTTCTTAAATAAAAATGTCTAACAAGATAAGGCATTAATGGGTGGAGTGTTACTACTACAGGGAGGGCTTAACGTCACCAAGGGTTTTAAAAATTTGAAAGCTTTTACGCTTATTTTTATTTTTATTTTTATTTTTCATAGATTATATAAATTAAGCCTAGAGGCTAAAAAAATGGAGAAATTAACAACTGAACAAAAAATCAGAATAATGGAATTTTGTCGACATCTCAACTTTAGGATTTCAACTTCTGAAACATTCAACTGGTAGACAACATTTAATTCTGCCAAAAACATTGAACGTGTAAAGCTTAGTGTTAACGAAACACTAGAAACATCTTTCAGAAAGTGCATATAAGATGCAATTGATGCGATAATTAAAATTCGCAGATCATCTGCTACGTCTAAATTTTGCATCAATTTTTTTGATATCAACTTTATTGAAAATCTGATTGTGAGTGATAAAGTTCATTTTCATTTGATTTGGTTTTATAAATAAGCAGAACTGAAAGTTCTGGGTTTTTGAAAATCCAAGAGCCATTCGTCAGCTTCAATTGCATTTCATTAGTATTTGATTACATACGAAAATAGCATTAAGCCTTGATTCTTCCAGAATGCTGTGACTGTAAATGGATAGCGGTATCGGTTTATGATACAACATTTTTTACGTTCTGACTAAGCATGTGGAGCCATTGCCCAAGGCTCAATAGCACTTTGAATCAGACTTTTATAGCACGAATTTATTTAGCAAACGTGTTCGCAAGATTTGTCAGCAACCGACTATATTCTTTGTGGTCATTCCAAGGAGCGAGAAAATCCTTGAACTCAAGGTAAAAATTCTTGTAGAAACTCGAGCACTACAGCTACAAATTTTGAAAGATGTTGTCGAAAATATTCTAAAATGAGCCCATCATTGCAAAGCAGAAAACCGGGGTCATTTAAGTGACATTAACTTAAATATTTAGAGTAAAAATTTTAATTTGTTTGGTATTATATATAATCTAAAGAAATAAAATAAATAAATGAAATAGTTCTTAAATGTTTAGAATAATCTCCTAATTTTCGGAATATTTAATTTTTCGATCTTGCCACGACGCGTCGTCCCGGTGAGAGAATTGTTAACGTTCTTTGTGTATCAAGCGCACATCCAGCTACGCCTCTGTTTTGATGCGTATGTGTTTATTAAAATATATGCATTGTTTGTTTTGTGGCTGGCTATTATATTACAACAATGCATTGCGCATTGTTGCTTATTACTAACTAATCTGGTTATTGCTTAATTAACCAGTATGATTTCACATGAAGATTTAATTCTATATTTTTTATTTAAAACCTTTGTGTGGTTTTTTACATAATTTTCAGAAAAGCTTAGCCTGTCAAAAATCGGACAATAAATTTTAAGCATTAATAGTTAGAAATTTATTTAATTATTATTTATAACTAGCCAAACCCGGCGCGCGTTGCTACGCTCCTTAATGAATCGAAATGCATTCTGAATTTTAATTGAATATTAAGTGCAAAAACCTAAAAATTACGAAATTGTAAAGTCATAATAGCTCAATATGTGTGCAAAGTTTCAGAAGAATCGGACCAGTGCAAGTACCTCAAAATTATAATTGTTTTTATGGGCGTGGCCCAACCCACTTTTCTAATCAAAAAATTATTTAGTCATGACAGCTCAATATATTTGCAAAGTTTCAGGAAAATTGGTCCAGTAAAAGTACCTCAAACATATAACTTTTTTTATGGGCGTGGCCCCGCCCACTTTTTTAATCACGAAATTAAAAAGTCATGACAGCTCAATATGTGTGCAAAGTTTCAGAAAAATCGGTCCAGTGCAAGTACCTCAAACATATAACTTTTTTTATGGGCGTGGCCCCGCCCACTTTTCCAACCACGAAATTATTAAGTCATGACAGCTCGATATGTGTGAGAAGTTTCAGAAGAATCGGTCCAGTACAAGTACCTCAAAATTAAAACTTTTTAGGGGCGTGGCCCCGCCCACTTTTCCAACCACGAAATTATTTAGTCATGACAGCTCGATATGTGTGCAAAGTTTCAGAAAAATCGGTCAAGTGCAAGTAGCTAAAACTGATAACTAATTTTTTATGGGCGTGGCGCCGCCCACTTTTTTACCCATAAACACTCCCTGGTATGTGTACAACAACTTACTAAAGTTTGAGCCCGATCGGTTTTACAGTTTCGGAGTCTATAGCTAACACACACACACACAGAGTTTCACTTTTATATATATATATTTATAATATATATATATATATATAGATATAGATAGATAGATAGATACTGCTAAACCTATCGAAAATGTAATCCTAAAAGTATTAAACAAAACATATGTGACTACATTCGTTATTTGTTAAATTTACAAAAAGTTTATTTAAATAAAGACTTAATTTAAATTAATTGCATTGAATTAAATTATGTGTATATTTACACCCTTTCCGTCACGTACATGTGTATTTAAATATAAATACAAAACTTTTTAAGTTAACATACTTGAATCGCTGAACGAATTTAAATACAAGACAAGTTTTATAACTTACGCTTAATATGGATTTAGGCAGAACACTCTCCACTCTGTAATTATGATCAAATTACTTAAAAATTTTAGCCAAATTTAAGTTTGTCTTAAAGATGAGTGTTAAAATAAATTTACTCCAATTAAGTTGTTTAAGCAAAGTGTAAGAATTACATCGTATATCCTTCAGCAATGGTAATAAATATACATTCGACCGTAGCTTTTTTGTAGTTACGATCAGCAAATAATTTCTTTTTTTATTTCTATGTAAAACTAAACTACATTTGAAGGTACAAAATAAAAGAAGCAAAATATTATATTTGTTTAAGAAATGCCCTCTAGGATATATAACTTGCACACACACCTTTACAGCCGATTCTTTTTTGTTTTTTTTTATTATTGTACTGGCATATAGTAATTTTTGCAAAAGAAAAACAATTTTCCTTTGATAAACAAATAATAGCATGATAATTAAAAACAAAAAATTAAAAAAAAATCAAATAGCGAGTTTTTGAACTAAAAGTCTTCTGTGTATTGTATATGTGTACTCCTGACACAATTGTTACAGAGTATCTAAAAAATTACAAAAAATTAAGAGAAAAAATTAAAAAAAAAATCAGCAAAATTTTTGTTCAAAAATCTTAAATGCGATTTTTATAAATAAATGAAAATTTATACGTATGCTCGTTTTTTTTAAGATAATTTATTAGAGAAAATTAAATAGAACAAAAATTTGTAACTTAAACCTACAAAAGCTAAATTTTAAAACAAAAATTTAAATATTCATAAAAAATTTTTAGGTTTTTTTAAGGTTTATTTGAAAGATGGTGACAGAAATTTGACGCATAAGCCTTCAATAAACCTAAAGAATTTTTTATGAATACGGCAGTAAATTATTATAAAGGTGTTTTTAGTAAGCGCGGGTAGATATTGAAATTTTGTGGCAGCAATATTATTGAAATACGTTGGTAGTGGTAATTATAACCTAAGAGCAACATACTATGATTGAATTGTATGATTATGGTTAAAACATATAATGGTTGTTTGTGAGCATTATTAGATTTAATTAAAGTATCATGCGATAATTATATTTATGACTGCAGTTGAAATCGATAACCTTTGCTTTTTGCTGTGGCAAATTATTGTCTTTCCTGTAACATACACATATTGATTGTATTTATTTTTTATACCCTTCACACAGTGAAAAAGGGTATATATAGGTTTGTCATTGTCCGTGTGTTTGTTGAAATTGAAGCCCCCCGACATCGCTTGGTGAGGTATTAAAATATCAGAAATATTCGGGAGTAGATCGGTATTGAAAATCAGAAACATCGGTACATAAACAACTGAGATATGAGCAAAACCCAACACCTCGATTTTTTTTCCACAAAAACAACATTACAACAACATACATACATACAAACGTGTATACTGGTTAGAGAAAACGTGGCATCGAATCCCAGCTGAGCCAAAAAAAAATTTTTTATAATTTTTTTTTTATTGTTCTTTTTTTTTTATTTAATATATTATTTATATTTGTATTATTTTTTTTTTAATTTTTTTTTAATTTATTTTTTATTTTTTTTTGTTTTATATTTATTATATGTAATAATTATTTAGTTTTTTTACCGTTTTTATTTTTTAATATTTAATAATTAATATTTCAGTTTTAAACACAGAAGTTAATTATAAGCGGAGATTTATGTTAGAAATGTTACAGATTATTAATGTACCATCAACACATAGAATTAACTATAAGGCAGACACTGATAATATTGCTCAGAACTACAGACATTTAATACATAAAAAATAACACATTACATATATGCACACATAGTTTCTTATGTTATACATTTTATTGAAGTGTTTGTTAATTTTTAAGTTAGTACTTTTTTACACAATTTTTTCATATGACAAAATGTTGAAATTTATATGTTAAATGTTTTCAAAAGTTTGTTATTTCAAATTTATTATTTTTTTCATACAAAAAAAAATTTTACAAAAATCAAAACAAATATTTCCTGAAGATGCTACACAATGGAGTAGCGAAATATTGGAAGAATAATAAATATTAAAGATAATATTTGAATTATAAAAAGACCTTGAGCTTGAATAATTTATTTTTTTTTATTTTTTTTTTTTTTTTTTCGTTTAAGTAATATTTTTTATTCAATAATTAAACAAAAAGACTAAATATAATTCCTCAGCGCCAAAAAGGCATTACAGAGGTGAGTTTTCAAAATAATATTACGTAATATAAAATAATATAAAGTAAAATATATACAAAATATAATACAAATGTATTAATAAGAAAATTAACATTAATTCATTAGTTAAGAATTTCTTCTAATTGCTCAAAAAGATAGATCTTAATAGATTTTTTAAAGATTGATATTCTTTGAATCATTTTCAAGTTTCTAGGCAAGTTGTTGAATTCACGACTACCCGCATATTCAATACGTTGTTTTGTTATTTCCAACCTACATCTGGCTACAGCCAGATTGCTATTATTCCTTGTATTGAACGCTGTTTGATTCCTTGAGAATTGTATTACGTGGTGACCAATATTATAAAAGCATTTAAATACATATTTTAACAATTGCAATCTGTAAAGCCCATGGATTGGTAAAATAAATGGAAACACATCACGATACAATGAAATGGTTGAGTATGTTACAGGAAGATCTGCTACTATTTTTAGAGCTTTGTTCTGCATTCGTTGTAATGATTTGAGCTGAGTAGACTTTTTACAAGCGTATAATATATTAAGATAATTGAAATGACTTTGCATTAAAGCATTATAAATAAGCAATTTGGTAGATTTCTGAAATTTATTTTTAAATTTATACAGAATACCAAGAGTTGGTGAAATTTTGTTTTTTATATGTTGAATATGGTGATTCCAATTAAGGTTACTACTTAAAATCACTCCTAAATAATTGATTGATGTCTGCTCCATTATAACTTTTCCATCAACAATCACATTAAAATTCATATTGTCATGAATAAATGGCTTAAATCGTAAAACTTTTGTTTTGTTTGAATTTAATACTAATTTATTCACACGCATAAACTCAGAAATAAGTGCTGCATCCTTTTCTATATACACTTTCACCACCGTCTCATGGATATATGGATAAAATAAACATATGTCATCCGCATACATAAATATTTTCCCAGATAGATTTAAGTTTTCAAGATCATTTAGATATATTCTAAATAACAAAGGACCGAGAACACTTCCCTGTGGCACTCCAAATTGAATTGCTTCCAAGAAACTTTTCTGTGTGTTTATTTGAACAAATTGTCTCCGATTTTCCAAATAGTTTCGAAATAAGGACAATTGTCGACCACAAATACCATAATATCTTAATTTTTGTAAAAGAATTTTGTGATCAATAAGATCAAATGCTTTGGACAGGTCGTAAAAAACACCAGCAACTCCTTTATATCCTTCATCTAAGCCTCTACATATAAAATTGACAACACTGACAGCTGCTTCTTCAGTTCCACACCCTTTTCTAAATCCAAACTGGTACTCTTTAAATAATTTTTGGCTTTGCATATAACATGACACTTGATTATGAATGATTTTTTCAAAAATATTATCAATTACTGACAAAACTGCTATCGGCCTGTATAAACAAATATTAGAGGCATTCTTTTCCTTAGGAATAGGTACAACTTTATGTGTTTTTAAAACTTCTGGGTATAACCCAGTAACAATCATATTATTAAAAATATTAACCAAAAATGGTGTTATTTCAGTTTTGCAATTTAAAACTATATTCGCAGATACATTATCATGACCTGGGGCCTTACCCGGTTCTAGGTTTCCTATTATATCATATATTTCTTCAGAAGTAGCATGCACCCATTCAAACCTTTCATTGTGTTGAATCAAAGTTCTTAATGAGTTACAAGTATCAGTGGGTAACTGTTCAATTTGTAATTTCAAATCCGTTACTGATTTTAGAAAATATTTGTTTAAAATTTCTGATTTTTGAAAATCATTATCAATAGTAACACCTTCATGATTTCTTATTTTGACGACGTTTTTTGGTTTCCTACCAAGAGTTTCATTAATAAATCTCCAGCATTTTTTAGGATTGTGTTGAGTTCTGTTTAGATTGTCTACATAAAAATTGTTCATTGATTCTTTACAAGCTTTTTTCACCACCTTACTTATAGATTTAAGCCTTTTTTGTAGTTCCAAGTTAGTTGGGTTTTTCCTTCTCTGATTTAGTAGTTTTTTCTTATAATTTATCAAGTTTTCTAAGTTTTTATTTATCCATGGTGTTATTTCATTTTTAGAATCAATTTTTATCTTTTTACTAACTGTGGAATTTTCAATAGCTTCACGAAAACAATTCACTAACATCAATGTATCATGCGACGGATCATCTGTAAAGTTAATTCTGGGTAAATTTTTTTTAATGTAATCTTTAACACCATCGTTATTACAAATTAATCTAATTTGATCTTCGGCAATTTGTAGTTGAGATTTTACTTCAATTCTTATTGAAATAAGATTATGGTCAGACAAAGAACATGCCACACTATCAATAAACAAAGATTTGTGTATATTACAATAGACGTGATCAATAGATGTTCCACTATTTGGACGTGTTACCAAACTATGACCATTTCTGAAGTTATACATCATTAATACGTTAAAAAGATTTTCCGACGTATTAACATCTAAATTATCAATATTAGCATCGCCAACAACAACGCAAGGTTTACGGCCATAACAACTAAATACATGTTCTAAGTTAGATAAAAATTCACTAAACGGGCATTTCTGTGATCTGTAAAAAGACGAGAAAATAACTGATTGGCCATTTACTTTCGGCTCATTTAGAGATAGTACAACAATTTCAACAAAATCTTTACTATCACATATTTCAACATTATATTTCAAACTTTGATGAACAAATACTGATGTACCACCGTAACCATCACGACGACAGCAATGCACTGCATTATAACCATAAATGTTATACAATTCAATTAAATCGTGTTCAAACCAAGTTTCTTGTACTGCAATAATATGGGGTAGACGTGGCATCATATTTACCAATGTTTTAAATCTATTAAATTTATCAATCGAAGAAATACTTCTGACATTTATAGATATTATATAAAACGAATTATTGTTATTATTATTATTTATAAAATTACATTTAAATGTGTTTATATTGGAAAAATATTGAGTATTATTCATTAAAATAGTTATAAAATTAATTATAGCAAAACAAAAGCAACAAAAATAAGTTCTAAAATACTTGTTATGGTGATACAAATACATCATTTAATTCATCCTCAGCCACTGTGTGTTGAGACCTTCGTTGAGTAGATCTTCTAGTAGTTGCTTCTAATAGTAAGTCATCAACCTCTTTTTCACATCTTATCATTCTTGGTTTCGATAATTCACTTCTTTTTATGAAAATTTTAGAGTCAACTGGATATATAGCTCTATAGCCAACACTTTTTAACGATTTAGCATATTTAAGTAAGTTTAACGTGTCCTTACTTAAACAATTATTGACGAAAACGTTTTTAGTAGCTTCATTCTCTCTTAATTTTGGTTTAATCGACATCATTTTGTCTTTTGCAAGTTTAGAATTAAACTGGACCATAATTAATTGATTTTGATTTTCCTTAGCAGCATTTCTATTTTTAATAAAATAAGCATTCTCAATACTATCTGGCTGCAAAGTAACACCAACATCATTTGTTAACTTTAAGACTGTTTCTACTGCATTTGCACCAGATTTAGCCTCTACACCACGAATCAAACAGTCATTTTTAACCTTGTAATCATTTAAACTTTTTACAGAGTTCTTTAAAGTTTCAATCTCAATCTTTAATATTTTGTTTTCTTTCTGTACAATTTCAAGTTTCTTTTTATTTTCTGCAACACCTTTTAATATATCATCATATTGTTTGGACATGAATGCCATTGTTTCATGTAAAGCTGACAGCTGATCTAATTTCTTCAATTCCTCTTTAATTTCTTTCAACTCAGCTTTTACGTTACCACTACCATCACAATAATGACACACGTATTCTTCACTCTCATGCTTAAGTAGGTATTCATACTTTCTTTTATCCAATAATGTACAAAGTACATGAAAGTTTTTATTACATTTATCACAAACAATAAAGTCTTCTTCTTCATTTACCACTAATTTGCATTGAGTACAAATTGTTTTATTAATATTTGTACTGCGACGACCTTTACTCATTGTAATTTGTGTTTTCAAATATATTATTGTTTGTTTAGTTACCAAAGCTGTATTATTTATTTATTTAATAAGTTTATTGTTTTAATTAAAGTTTATTAAAAAACTTAGCTAGCAGCTTAAAATTTTTGACGTTTAACCAGTAGGGTTGCCAGAGAGTATCCAATTTTATCCAATTATTTTTTTTTTAATTTTTTTTTTAAATTTTTTTTAAATTTTTTTTAATTTTTTTTAATTTTTTTTTTATTTTTTTTTTGTTTTTTTTTATTTTTTTGACATACATACGTAAATTTTAAATTTTACAATTGGATGTTTTTATATATGTATGTTTTTTATATGAATGTACGTATTTCATATGGGATGAATGGTGATACAAACTACTGTTGTTGCATGACAACACGTTGTGAAGGGTATATACGAGTCGGCACGGCCGAATAGAGCGCTCTTACTTGTTTTTACATTTTCTTGTTGATTTTCAAGTTTCTTCAATTTTTTCAAAATTGATTGATTTGTAATCATATGTAATCATGTAATATTTAATGCTTTTGATATAATGTTTTTTTTGTAGCATTAATTTTCTTAAATCATACTATTTTTAAATGATAACCATTTTAAAATTTTTAGGAAAAATAAACATTAAATGATACAATTCAAACAAATGCTTGATTATTGTGACAACATTTATGATGAAATAAAATAAAATTTACTATTTCTTGATTTTGGCAAGCAAATATTGTTTTAGAGAATATAATATGACCGTCGTGATCATGTCGTAACCATGGTTTTTCTTTGCGTGCATGTGATGCCAAATCAGTATGATAAGTTTACGATTGAGCGGATGTGAAAATGATTAAGCTGTGCCAAAAAAGTGAGTGTTACGACGCAATACTGAATTGGCCACTAATATTTCGTAGGTTAATACCGCTTTATCTATGCCAGTAGCTCGTAGTTGACTAAATGCCCTAAAGTTAAACTATTTCAGGCCATATTTAAACTAAGTCAGATATGAGGCAAGTAACTGGAATTTTAATTTCTTGGATCCGTGACACCGTACTAATCCACTGTGTTTATATGAATATTATCAAACATTGATTCGCTCCTAATTTAAATACATAGAAAACTCTTTGTATAATGTCCTTTTACCGAGTAATAGTGAAAGTCTCTGCATTACCAGCCTTAATATCAAAAAAGTATGTTATAAGTACTTTTGGACAAAAAACCGAAATCAAACCGTAATTTATTTCTTATGTAAGGGTGGGCCAAAAGTCATCATGGGTTTTAAAAATTGTATAACTTTTAAGTATTTTTTTAAATATTTTTCCAGATTATACAATAAAATATATAGAACGAAAATTGTTTACATATTTTCACTTAAATAAACCTTGCTTTAAGCTTGGCAATGTTGGATTTGCTTTTTCCATAACATCCGTTTAAATTTGTGGCCTTGTCTCAGGATTGTTCACACATAC
This sequence comes from Phyto melanocephala, assembly GCA_941918925.1. Classification (NCBI taxonomy): domain Eukaryota; kingdom Metazoa; phylum Arthropoda; class Insecta; order Diptera; family Rhinophoridae; genus Phyto; species Phyto melanocephala. The sequence goes on along the minus strand of OW799234.1, from coordinate 134,404,046 downwards.
TTGCTTTTTAAAAAAACAAAAAAAAAATAGTCGGATGCTGACAAATCTGGAGAACTCGTTCTGAATTCTTGGAAACAATTTTCTCTCCAACAATTTAACTTAAAAATACCATTGTGTTTTGGTTAGTTTACACAGTAGCTCCATCCTGCTGAAACTATATCTCAGGTCTGCTTTCAGCAGCAGGCCATACAAAATATTTTATCATAAACCGATACTGCACTTCATTTACGGTTACAGCACTTCTATATTAAATTTAAAAGAATAAGTAAGTATTTCAAAGGACGTTGAAGAATGGAATTTGAATTTTCAGAATCCTAGAATATACAGTTCTGCTATTAACAGAGCCATTCAAATGAAAATTGGCTTCAGTACTTAAAATCTGATTTTTAACTGAGTTGATTTCATTTGTGGCCAACTGTTGAATTTTAACTGCAAAATAAAGACGTTGTTGATGATCTGCGAGTTTTAGTTTATACACAATATACACCTTGTATGAGAATAACAGTAAATATTTTTCTAAAATCCACCGTAGTGTCGTACGAGGCATTCTTAGCTGAGCACAACACCCTCTGGTAGATGTTTCTGGTCTTTAGATAAAAAAAAAATATTTTTCTCATTGCGAATTAATCGTGACTAACGGTTTGAGGCAATTCTTTTACGGCGTCATGATGGTGGTAATAATGAACTAAGCTACGAATCATTGTTTTAGAGGGTGAAATTCCGACGTTAAAATGTAGACGATACGCTCTTTGCGTTAAAATTTTTGATCACTGATTTTAATAATACTATTTTAATACTCTGTTTTTTTCTTAAGTTGTGAATCTTCCCTTTATTAATATAATCTGAATTAACACTAGAATAATAAAATATATATAAAAAAAATATATATCGATGCCTTACTTCCTCAACCTCGTAACTTAAAAAATACGGTTTTGACATTTTCATATCAAACGATTGTTTCATGCTTTAAATAAAAAAGATTAGTATATTATTACTACTAAATTAGTAGTAGTAGTAATAATATACACTAATACAATCAATTCCTTAATAATTTCATTTAAACTTTTAACCAAACACCGAAGTATAAAAAGATTAACCGTTTTTTTTTTCTCTCCTGAAAAATTTTATTTTTTAAGATACGAGGTTGAGGAAGTAAGGCATCGATATATTAACGAAAGGTGTCTTTTGGCCCACCCTGTATTAAGCAGTCAGGATTTCCAGCAGTTTACTATACAAATGACAAGAAATTCGAATTTATCCCTCATTTTGGGATACCCTTTATATTTGTAAATCATGCTGTTTTAAAACATTTGCTATTATTTAAATGGACAAACTTATTTCAACTTGTGAAGATTTAAAGCGTATCAAAAAGAAAATATCGATTCAAAAAAAACGAAATTTGCAAAATCTGCCAAATGTCAGTAATTATTTTGGCTGATGTATAATGTATGCCTTTTGGTTTGTTTCTAGTTAAAATAACAAAAAAAAAAAAAACTTTAAGCCAAATACAAGGATAAAAGAAACACAAAACTATTTTGGAAAACTAAGCAAAAATCTTTTGCATTTAAATTAAGTATTAAGATACTCTACTGCTGAATTATTTGACAGATGATTGTGTTTGTATTAGTGTCTTCTATATGTTTGTTTATTTGTGTACGATAACAAATAGTTTATGTACAAATGATTTTGTATTTTTCAGACAATTTCATATTTTGATACCCTTAACATTGAGTGTAAGGGTATATGTTAGGTTAGGTTTGTCATTTCGTGTGAACTTTCTACAATTTCTATTTCCGACCCCATAAAGTATATATTTTTTGAAAACTTAAGAGAAGAGTCAATTAAACATAGTCCGTCTGTCCGTCAATCAATTTCTTGAAGCCCCCAGACAAGTCTCGTGTAAAGTCCCAAAATTTCAGAAATATTCGGAAGCAGATCGGTATTGAAAATCAGAAAAATCGCTCTATAAACAATTGAGATATGATGAAAAAAAATCTAGACCACTTCGTTTTTTCATACCCATACAAACTGGATGAAGTTAGGTTTATATCCCAGTAAAGACAAAAAAAATATATTTTTTTTAATTTTTCATTTATTTTTTATTTTTTTTATTTTTTAACATCCTTAGTTTTTAAGCGAATAAAGTCATTATAAAGATAATAAAACATACACATATTTATGTATGTATGTACGTACATATTTCATATTAATGAGGTAAATGGTGATACAAACAATTGTTATTGCATGACTACCGAATATAGCACTCTTACTTCTTAATTTTAAGCTATTTCACCTTTTAAGAATTATTTTTATATATTATTTTCTTGTCCTTAAGATTTAACTTAATTTCATCACTGCCACTTGCAAAAGTATTTCCCATTAATTTTTGAGCCAAATTGAAAACATTTCTTTAATGACAATTTGTCAAGTTGTGAACTGTAAAGGTATGACAAAGTGATGAATGGACTACAAATAAAGTTTGCCAATTTGAAATGTAAATTTAATTCTATTCTAGTTTCAAATGAAAAGCAGTAGAATAATAAGAAAAAACTGATTTTTGCAATTTCATCTTGAGCTGATTCTAATGCAGTGAATTGAGGATAATGAAACACGAGCTACTTGCAGACACTGATGATGCGACTGAAGATGGTGGTGAAGAAGAGCACTTTTAAGTTAAGTTTGTCAATGACTTCATTAAAAATTAAGAATGAATTTTAAAAACTAATGCTATAAACGGAACAGAATTGATTTAATTTATACAAAACATACTTTAACAAGTAAGAGCGCTATATTCGGCCGTGCCGAATCTTATATACCCTTCACAACGTGAATTCATGCAATAACAGTGGTTTGTGTCACCATTCATCCCATATGAAATACGTACATACATATAAAAACATACATATATAAAAACGTCCCATTGTAAAATTATAAATTCACGTATGAATGTTAAAAAAAACAAAAAAAAAAAAAATTAAAAAAAAAACTTTTAAGAAAAAAAAAAAAAATTTAAAAAAAAAAAAATTTTTAAAAAAAAAATTTTAAAAAAAAAAATTTTTTTAAAAATTATTATGTATATAATATATACAAAACAAAAAAAAAAAATAAAAAAAAAATTAAAAAAAAAAAAATTAAAAAAAAAATAATAATAAATATATATATATTATATTAAATAAAAAATAAAAAAAAAAAAATAAAAAAAAAATAAAAAAAAAAAAATTAAAAAAAAATTAAAAAAAAAATTTTTTTGGCTCAGCTGGGATTCGATGCCACGTTTTCTCTAACCAGTATACAGGTTTGTATGTATGTATGTTGTTGTTGTAATGTTGCTTTTGTGAAAAAAAAATCGAGGTGGTCGTGGGTTTTTGCTCATATCTCAGTTGTTTATGTACCGATGTTTCTGATTTTCAATAGCGATCTACTCCCGAATATTTCTGATATTTTAATACCTCACCCGAGTCCAAGCGATGTCGGGGGGCTTCAAAAAGTTGATTTCAACATACACACGGACAGACGGTCAGACGGACAGACGGACAGACTGACAGCGCTTAATCGACTCCCCTATTCATAAGCTTTCAGAAAATATATACTTTATGGGGTCGGAAATTAAAATTGTAGAAATTTCACACGGAATGACAAACCTATATATACCCTTTTTCACTGTGTGAAGGGTATAAAAACGAATAATGCAATCTTAACTTGGTTATTTTGTTTTACAATAAAATAATAAAATTTAACATTTTACGTAATTGTGTATGTATGTGTGTTCAGTAAGTTGTTTGCTATTACAATAAATCATTTTTCTTAAATATAGTTCAAGAGTCTATCTATCATCGACACGTGCCAGTAAAATGTTTCACAATCCTGTCTAATAAGAACGCCTTATGTTCAAACATACTTGATAATAAAATATTTTACAACTCAATATGGAAATTTGTGCAAATAATTTAATTGTATTCAGTTAATAAGCAGATATTAAAATAAAGATATTATATGTGCATAACTGTTTAGGAACAATTCAAAATACGTTAAAAAAAATAACTGTTAATCAAAGTTTAATAAAACGTAATAAACCTGACAAAATTAGATGTACGAGTCTCAAATTTTGCAAACATTGCTTTTTGGGCAAAGACTTTGTTGTAATCTTCTATATATATAAAAGTGAAACTCTGTGTGTGTGTGTGTGTTAGCTATAGACTCTGAAACTGTAAAACCGATCGGGCTCAAACTTTGGTAAGTTGTTGTACACATACCGGGGAGTGTTTATGGATGAAAAAAAGTGGGCGGGACCACGCCCATAAAAAATTACTTATCAGTTTTAGCTACTTGCACTTGACCGATTTTTCTGAAACTTTGCACACATATCGAGCTGTCATGACTAAATAATTTCGTGGTTGGAAAAGTGGGCGGGGCCACGCCCCTAAAAAGTTTTAATTTTGAGGTACTTGTACTGGACCGATTTTTCTTCAACTTTGCACACATATCGAGCTGTCATGACTAAATAATTTCGTGATTAGAAAAGTGGGCAGGGCCACGCACATAAAAAAAGGTTATAATATTGAGGTACGTGCACCAGACCGATTTTTCTGAAACTTTGCACACATATCGAGCTGTCATGACTTAATAATTTCATAATTAGAAAAGTGGGCAGGGACACGCCCATAAAAACAATTATAATTTTGATAATTTTTGCACTGGTCCGATTCTTCTGAAACTTTGCACACATATTGAGTTGTTATGACTTTACAATTTCGTGATTAGAAAAGTGGGCAGTGCCACGCCCATAAGAAATATGTATCATTTTGAGGTAGTTGCACTGGACCGATTATTCTGAAACTTTGCACACATATTGAGCTGTTATGACTTTACAATTTTGTGATTAGAAAAGTGGGCAGGGACACGCCCATAAAAACAATTATAATTTTGATAATTTTTGCACTGGTCCGATTCTTCTGAAACTTTGCACACATATTGAGCTGTTATGACTTTACAATTTCGTGATTAGAAAAGTGGGCAATGCCACGACCATAAAAAAAATTATAATATTTAGGCTTTTGCACTTGATATTCAATTAAAGTTCAGAATGCATTTCGATTCATTAAGGGGCGTAGCAACGCGCGCCGGGTTTGGCTAGTGGAAAATAAATGTGATACTCCCACTTTTACGCCCACCTCCCATATATAGCTTTATCTCAAATTCATATAATTTCTCTATGAATAAAGATTTTGGAAGAATAAAGGACTATATTGAAATATCCAAGTTGTATTTATTAGCAGAAACTTAATTACTTGACGTCCACTTTTATTGAAAGACTAAAATTACGAAAACATTTTACTAGCATATCGAAGTTATACAAAGAAAGTGATATATATTTTAGTATAAAGAGATTATTCCATAGCGAGTACTGTTTTTAACAAAATAACATATTCTGAGCTATAAAAGTACATTAAATTGGTGGTGGGCATAAAAGATTCGGCATAGCCGAATATAGTGCTCTTACATAGTTGCAGAAGTTTTTGTAAAATTATTTATTTATTCAATATTTTAAATTTTGCTTCCATTTTCAGTTTGCTACTACATTTATCTACATAATTTTAACGTTTAAATAAAATTAATATAGAAAAATTTTCTTGGAATACTTATAAGTCCATTATAATGTATTTATGTAAATATTTTAGATTTGTTTTCAATTTTAGATATTTAAATCTTTCAATTTAATGGGAATATAATTTTGCTTAAATTTTAAGAGAGTTTGAAAATTAATTTAAAATAATAAACAAACATCATTGTTATCAACATTGCGTATCTTATTTTGGAAAATCTGTTTAATGTATTTTTAAATGTTAACTTCTAAATTGTCTCATTTTATTGTCGTTAAAAAGTCATTTAAAGTACAATTATTGTCTTACTCGTATTGTTTAAGTTTTTAAGTTTAAACGCAATTTGTGGGTTGAAAAGTGTTTTTCTTTGCCGAGTTAAAAATGTTTTATGACATAATTCGTCAAAATTTATACATTTGAAAGTTACGTTAAAATACTACTTATTTAAGAGTTATAATTATTTAGAAAAAACTTTTATTTGTATTTGAATTTGTATATTTTATATTTTGATTTAATTATTCGACCGCAGTAACATCAGACATTTGCCAGTTTAGGAATTTCTAGCTGAATTCGAATGCATTAACTCCAAACTGGCAGAATACAAAATATAAAATTGTATCTGTAAATAAAAAAATTGTTAAATTAAAAAATTATTAAAATACATGTATCCCTCGTATAACATGGAGATTAAGTTTCCGAAATCTGCGCGTTATCTAAGATTTAATTTTTATGTTATAATTTTTGTCATAAAACTGTCTTATAAAAAAATTTTATTTAACAAAAGAAAACTACAAATTATTTAATATTAATTATTCATTCATACTTATTGATTGCGCATGGTATCCTAAGTGTCGTTATTATTTTTAAAGACTGTTAAAAATATTAAAAACTTTACAACAAACAAACAAAATTTTCGGTAAATTGTGATATTATGACAATACGAAACTTATGACTTATTGTGAACATACGATAATACTTCATGCATGATTAGAGGAGCCGCAGAACAAAAGGTGCTTTTTCGCTCATTTCAAATTTTTGGGAAATCGAGATTTATTTTTTTCGCCCCTTTAAAAAACTGCAAGAGCATGAAAATGCTTACAAGATTTTTACTTATCTACAGATGCATCTAACTGTAGTAAGTCACCCAATTAAATGATAAGGATGTTTGATATAATTCCATTTTTATTTTGGAAAAAGCACCTTTTGCAAAAAAGAAAGCAAAAAAGCACCTCTTGTTAGGAATAAAGTAAAAACACCTTTCGTTAAAAAAAAAGTAAAAAAGCACGTTTTGTTAATAGAAGAAAAAAGTACATTTTGTAATGCGAATACACACATATGACGATAAAATTTTGACTGAATGTGGTTAAACCTGATCTTATAAAAATAATAAAAAATGTTAAGCTAAGTATACTATATTTGTCGTTTTATTAAATTAAATTGCAGCTTAAACATTTTTTTCTTAGCCTTAAATTAAATACATATGAAATTTGTTAAATAGTTAAACTCTTGTTCCAACATCTTCTTCTAGGCAAGAACATTTTCCTCTATTGAATCCTCCATACCTTTATCCTGGTTATACAAAATGTCCTTGTACCAAAATAATGACTGATTTTCACTCCAGTCTTTACCAAACTGTTTTATTAAAAGACCTTCCACAAAGACTTTAACATCTGATTAATTTTACTTTAACTGTAGTTTGGTTTGATCATTAAAGTAAAAAGTGAAACTACACAAAGATTATGGGGAAAGAACCTTTTGTTAAAAAATAATCAAAAAAGCACCTTTTGTTAAGCATACATTTTTTAGAACCCATTAACTTTGTAAAAAAAAAAATAATAATAATGCAAACTTGATTGTTTCTACAAGATTTCAACCTAAATATTATAAAAATACCAAAAAACCAATTTTTCGCGAAATGCGAAAAAGCACCTTTTGTTCTGCGGCTCCTCATTACATCGTGTAGCAAAAATCAAATGTTTTAATGGTTCGATTATCGAATGCAGTGAAACTTTTAACTTAATTTTTTTAGCAGATTTGGAGCAAATCCAGTTAATTTCTACTAGATTTCCCATACAAAACGAAATATACTTCGCCGCTAGATTTTGAAAAAGTATTCTTAAGATCTAGTACTATTCGTAATGCAACTGTGCTTTTTGTCAAATTTTACTAAAAAATGTTACGCTGCATAAAGACAAATTTAATCATAATTTAAGAAGTGCTTGCAATTGCAAAAATACATTATTGTCTACATTTTTTAATATGGAGTTTGAGTATTTTAGAAGCAAAGTACAGAAAACCTCTCACACCACTTTGTAAATAACGATACTGTTTTGAAAACGAAATCACACAACAATTGTGTGAACAATGTAGATTTTGATCAAGATTTTAATTAAAATCTACCAGATCTCGCGCAGGTGTAAATGTGCTATAAGTGTCGTATTGTCATAATTTTTTAAATTAAAAAAGGTTTAAACATATCTAAGAACAATCAATACAATAATATTTATGATTGGTTTTAAATTGTTTTTGAAAATTATGACAATACGATACTTAGGACTTCTTGTGAATATACTAAACATATAATTATGTTTAATAATTATTGGGTATACAATGCCTTGATTCAGAGCGATGGGCTTAGCTCTGGAGCACCATTGTTGCTTTTTATGACTTCTATGTCATTCTGAAGGGTACGTACCTGTCATTTATTCTAATCTCGTTATTGAACATTATATTGTAAACAAAAACCGTTTTTTTTTTGCTTCAAAGCACAACATCTGCTCACCAAGGCTTATGTGTGAATGTGTTAGATCAATTTCAACGTGCGAAAGATCGTTTATGTCGTTTAGAAGTGGTTATTTTGGCACGAAACACACAGATCACCCAGAGCACCCACAAAATTTGATAGCCAAGAATTTTAAGTATTACTTCATTAAGAGCTTGCAAATTCATTGAATGCTATTCAAACAGTGATTTCAAAACGTTTGCAAATACCAAATTCTAAAATCAGGGCAATGTGGTATTTAAACAAGTAAGAGCGCTATATTCGGCCATGCCGAATCTTATATACCCCTCACAACGTGTAGTCATTCAATAACAATTGTCTGTATAACCATTCCTCCCTGAAATACGTACCTACATATAAAAACATACATATATAAAAACATCCCATTGTAAAATTATAAATTTACGTATGTATGTTAAAAAAAAAATTAAAAAAAATTTAAAAAAAATTTAAAAAAAAATAATTAAAATATATATAATATATATAAAACAAAAAAAAAAAATAAAAAAAAAATTAAAAACAAAATAAAAAAAAATTTAAGAAAAAAAAAAATAATAAAAATATAAAAAAATATAAATAATATATTAAATAAATAATAATAATATATTAAATAAAAAAAATAAAAAAAAATTAAAAAAAAAATAAAAAAAATTTTTTGGGCTCAGCTGGGATTCGATGCCATGTTTTCTTTAACCAGTATACACGTTTGTATGCATGTTGTTGTTGTAATGTTGTTTTTAGGAAAAAAAATCGAGGTGGTCGTGGGTTTTTGCTCATATCTCAGTTGTTTATATACCGATGTCAATACTGATATACTTCCGAATATTTCTGATATTTTAATATCTCACCCGGGTCCAAGCAATGTCGGGGGGCTTTAAAAGGTTGATTTCAACATACACACGGGCAGACGGACAGACTGACAGAGCTTAATCGACTCCCCTATTCATAAGCTTTCAGAAAATATATACGTTATGGGGTGGGAAATGAAAATTGTAGAAATTTCACACGGAATGACAAACCTATATATACCCTTTTTCACTGTGTAAAGGGTATAACAACTGAAAACTAATGACCTTGAAAATCGATTTTGTATGTTCGAAATCGACACCGAAGCCAAATATCTACTGCGTTTGTTATGGTAATGAAGGTATCTAAATAGGGTTCTATTTATTACAATCACTATCGCATCAAAGCTTTACCAAAATTCCCAAAATATGCCGTTAGGAATGAAACTGTAATATTCCATCATGACAACGCTCCACCACATGTTGAAATACTTATAATAAACTATTTAGAAGGAGGGTTCGCCTTGAAGTTAAGACCTTACCCATCCGACTACGATACGCATTACTTTAGAACAAGGTAACCGAAATTGGCTTAATTTGTTTTTAGCCTCAAAAGATTAGCAGTCCCTTAGGTTCGAATTCTATATGCTGATAAAAATATGGAAAAAGGTCTTAGCTAACAATGGCCAGTACTTTGGAGAAATTTGTATTGTACCAAATAATATTTTAAAATAAAAGCTAAAAAAAAATTGAATAAATCCCGTACTTTGAAGTAATACACCCTTCCAATATACATGATATTTTAGTTTAATTGAATGTAAAAAAAAATAATATAAATAAAAATAAATAAATAAAATGTTTTTATTTGAGATCATCTTACAATCAAACAAAAAATAGATGTTACAAGAACAATACATTATTAAATGTTAAATATTATGGATGCAAATTAGACATTTATAGCTTTTAGGTTTACAATTCCAGTTTTCAATTTACCATTGTTACCTAAAAGAGGCATTAACAAAATTGTAGAAATTCGCAATCTTTACAGCACTTTACTTTAATTTAGTACTATAGAGAAATTTATTTTGCAAGATAAACTTTAATTTAAAACATAATTTCAAACAATTCAAACTTTAAAAACTTATGCATTTAAATTAGTTTTTCTTTTTCTAAATTGTACAATACGTTTTCAGTAAATTGGATTTCAATTAGAACAATTGTGCAGTCATCTGTTGTGGTATTTAACATAAACTAAATTTTCTTTCATTTGTTGCCTTCTCTTCGAATTGAATGCTCATTCTATTGTGAGAATTTGAAATTTTAAAATTTTATTTTATGCAGTTTTGTTCGTATTCGTTTGCATTTTTTTTAAATTTTATTTTTCTTGTTTTTGGTATTTTAGGGGAGTGACAATATTTGAGCGACGTAATTAAATGCAGAAAATCTGCTTTGTTAAGGAACTGAATTAATACTGTGATGCATTATTTTTATGTTTTTGCATATTTTCATAGCCACCACCAAAAAACTTATGTGGTGGTATATTCATTTTATCAGTTCGTTTGTAACACATCAAAATATTTATTGTAGACTCCATAGAATATATATTTTTTGAGTCTTGCAGCCTTATTCTGTAATTAGCTAAAGCTAAAACTCTATCGCTATAACTCTAAGTGCAAGAAAAAGAGAAATGAATAACTGTCTGTTCAACGATGTCGAAAGAAAACTCAAGCGAAATTTCATCCGTACAAATATATTGGAAACAACAACAAAACCTAAAAATTTGTTTTTGCTTTCAACGTATTTGTACGAATGAAATTTCGCTTGGGTTTTCTTTCGACATCGTTGAACAGGCAGTAAATATTGGTTCATACTTGCACGTGCTAGAAATTTCGTTTTGTTTTGTCTTTTGCAATTTCAACTTTAACGTTAGGTGCGTATAAAAAAACTAAAATTGTGTGCAATAAAACTTTTTCTGTGTAAACGTAAATGGAAGTTTAAAGAAGAAAAAGAAAACTTTTTCAATGTAAACACAGACTAAGATACAAAACTAAAAAAAGTTTACTCATTGTACAGCGATATGAAGTTGAAAGTAGAAAAAATAGTAAAAATTAGTAAAAATTAGGAAAAAGGTAAGGATTGATAGTACACAATGCTGCTGCTTTGCAAGTATTTCAGAAATATTATAAAATTATTCCGATATTTGCCGAGTGGAATTTATGAAATAAAATAATTTATGAATAAAAATAAAATACAACTATGCTTTTAATATAACCAGCCAAAGGAATATAAGAAACTGTCATTTGATGTAAATAAATATTTAAAATATTAGTGGTATGCTTCTCATTTTCTAATTTCATTAAATTATAACATAAATATGCTTACAATTAAATTTAAAAATCTTTTAGGAAGAAAAATAATTTACGAAAATTTACCTAAGCCCAAATAATCGATTTGCAATACAATTATTTATTTATTTTAAATATACATACTTTATCAGATTCCAATACTCGTTTATTGGTTTATAAGACATAAAGTAACTACTTCTTATAAAATAATATTTCCACGAGAAGTCAATATGTAAGCAAGTTTTAAGTTGATCGGATGTATGTAATGAACCCGTTTATATATTGTATTTAAGTTTTATGAAGGAAAATTAAGTATCAAAGGTGTTCAAATACCTTATAAAATAGCGGTGATGATCGAAGAAGTCAAGTATATCGGGAGCCATTGAATCCACTAGCTAGTAGTCGGGCGTGGTGGGGTTGGATTGATATTTACGGGCATGTCACGTCCAACTTTTTAAAATTTATAATTAATGTTTGAATTTCACTTAGATAATCCTTTCTAGAATTTTTTATTATTAAATTTCTGGAATTAGGTATATACGAGAAATATATTGGCAACTTCATCTCTTCCACCAACATTTTTAGTTTTTTTTTCACAATTATTAAACTCACTTCTGCATTTCTTTTCAATTCCACAATAGAATTTACCTGCCTTTTTAGAATTAGGTTTTTTAACAGCCAAAGAACACCACGTCTTAGTACATAAATGGATTAGTTTTCCTTTTTTCTTCCTCCTCCTGTGGAAATTGATTTATATAATCTTAATGAAGTATGCCAAAGTACGATATTTTTGTAAATTTTATTTTTAATAATTTTCTAGCTACGATTTCATCATCAGCACTCTCTATCGGTATTACTCATGTAATTTTAAATTGTATTAATGTTACAACTCAATGAAATTAAACGTAGTACTTATTTTTTTAAAATTTGTGCATAACAAAAATGTATTACAAATATTAAAGAATATGAAAATGTAGAAAAATGTCATCTGATAGGAAAAAAAACGAAATTTAAAGAAAATAGGTACTATGATTTCCTTATTCTAATTTCATTTAACTCAGACCTACACACGCACAAACACAAACATACATATCGATAGTCACAAGTAGAAAGGCCCTAACTCGTATGTTAACGAAATTGGGTTTTTTTAAAGATTCCAATATATTTCACACAAATACACCTTGACACAAAAATTCAATGCAAAAAAGGGTGGTTAAATTTTTAGGGCCGATGTTGATTTTAAATAAAACACAAATTAATTAGGAAATGATTGTCATCTAAATAAGTCTAAATGAGGCATAATTGAAGTTCTATAGCGTCAATGTGCCGAATTATCTCATTCTTTAGCTTTATAACCGTAAAAAAAGAGGTCCAACGGTGTCAAATCACATGATATTGGCGACCAATTGACATCGCCACCACGTGAGATAACACGGCCATTTAATTTGTCGCGCAAAAGAGCCATTGTTTCGTTAGCTGTGTGGCAAGTGGCATCGTCCAGTTAAAACCAGATATTGTCCGCATCCATATCTTCCAATTTGGGTCAGAAAAAGTTCATTATCAGCTCACGATAGCGAATGCCTGACTGGCGTTATATTGGAAAAAATACAGCTCGACGATGCCAAATGCTTAATACACTGAGGCGAAAATGTGCCTGATCACTTGAGATGATTTTCTTCGAAAATTGATCATTAAAATTGATCAGAATGGTCAAGAGGCTTTAGTTCTTGAGTCAATTCCATCTTGTAAATGCAAGTCTTTATGCGTAATGTTCATCAACGACGACGAGTTGAGGTGGACGGCTTTTTAGCCACAATATCGACAACAGCAGCAATATTTTCTACATTACGAGCTGTACGAGCATGCACTGGTGTTTTCACATCTCCTACAGATCCGGTTTGCTCAAATTTTTTTGCACCAATAACTTAAACGTGTTGTTCGATGGTGTATCCATGGTATTCCATGGTACAAATTGAGTTAGTCTGAATTTGAGAAATGTCAAATGAAATGCAGAAAAAAACTTTAGGTGTGGTTCACATTCAATATCAGCCCTTAAAATTTAACCACCCTTTAGAATCAAGCAGTTTTACAAAAGAAATTTCATCATGATACTACAGTTTCTGTAATTTTTTTTTGCCGTCCACTGTAAGAGACTTTCCGCTGTAACCAACAAAATACTACATCGTACTTGCTTTTGTTAGCAGTGGATTATTGTACTTTTGAATTGTATAATTTTAAATAATAAATATTTCCTTTTGTATAATTTAATTTTTGTTTGTTAAAAGAAATCCAATTTACATAATTTGTTTAAACTTATTTAATGTTTGTTAAATTGTGTTTAGTAAAATAAATTTAAAAATGTAAATTTTGTATTTAGTATCTTCCCAGGGCGTTAAAACTAATTTTGTATTCTTGTTACCCTCTTAAACTATTACAAAAGAGTCGGCGACGACGTTCGCAAAGGTACGATTGTTTTTATTACATTTTCTCCACTAGTTTAACGAACTTTGAATTCTGTACCTTATTTACATACATGTGTAAGTGTATGTTTATTGTTTTTTCACATGCAATTGGAGGTGGGAGTATCCTGACAATAACAACATTTAGGAATTTTTTATGATCTTCTGGGTGCTTTCTTTCCCATTTAATGGTAATTTCATCTTATTTTACCAGAATTGCTACAAAATTTGCAAAATTCTTAAATCACAATTAAAATTTGAATGCTAGAGTTGTTTTTGTTCGTTTTTTTTCTTTGAACTTTGAACTCCAAAATCGTAAATTAAAAATCATGTCACATAATTATATAATCACATGCATCTTGCTACACTCATACATACATACGTTCGTGTATATTTTAAACACATGTTTTACCTTGATAAAACTCCTTAAAAATTCTATTACATTTTGTTTTAAACGTTAATCGTTTTTATTTGTTTTATATTTAAATTGCATGCCGTGTAATACAAAAATAATTGTGGTGTTTTACTTTATTGTATGGCCTTAAAAAGAGTCTGCTGTTGACTTTAAATTAATGTCTACTTAATATTTATTACCACATTTAGTCTAAAGGAGCTTCATGCATATTGAAAATTTATGTAAGAACATTTTTTTGCCTTTTAGAATGTTTAATTTTAAATGTGAATAATATGTCTGTCTGTCTGTCTGCTTTCTTTCCGTTTTCGTTGCAGGTTTTTGTCTCAAAATCTAATTAGTCATAATCATTTGTTGTGAAAACAACACCAACAGCTAATTTAATAAATACAACAATAACACGTTGGTTGGTGTTACTTTATAAAGTGCTGTTCTGATACATATCAGCACACACTGCGAAACAATTACTTTCACAAATGTTTATTGCGAAGAGTGTATTAGTACACCCAGAAAACAATTTCGATTGTGATAAACAGATTCCTAAGTTAATGTATATTAAGTATAATTTTATGATTGTGTAAGCTTGAAATATGATTACTGCTGAAGAAATTTTATCACCACAAAAGAAAATTTGTTTCCCATAACTAATATGTATTTTTCTGTTTGTAATCCGTATAAATGTAGAAAATTAAAATTAAAATTTTTAATAGTGTATTCTAATATTAAAAACTGTTTATTTTTTAAAAGTTTTTTTTAATATATTTTAATGTTGAAATAAGTACAAGAGTACTGATTGTTCCATCTGTGGTGGTACACTCAATAAAGTGAATTTATACGTGACTCATTTAATCTTAAAGCAAATAAAGGAAGCAAGGAAAATTCCTCATAAATACGTACATAATATATGTGTGTATGCATGTATGTACAATGTAGATATAGTTCGTTGGAAAAGATGTTGTTGTTATAGATGTTGTATTTAATATGCTTAAATGTACCATAAAGAATTGCAGTGTTTAGAAAAGTTGAAAGTTAAATGAAAATGAAAATGAAACAAAGCTTTTCATGTTTAGTTTCGATATATGCTACATAAATATGTTGTAGAAATTGCTTTGTTCTTTAAAGAAAGGAAACAAAATATTCACTTTTTAATATTGTTTTTTTTTTATTTAAATAAAATGTTTTGTCTCCGTTCTAAAACGTGAATTTATTTAAATGTTATGCGTAGAGTCTTGTAAGAATAATCTCACAGAGGATATAATATGCATAAAGCATACTGTCAATGTTACTCTACTCAGTAATGACAATATGTACAGTTTGTTGCGCCATGGCGGTAATAAATGATCTTATGTATGTTACAAACGTTTGTACATTTCGTGTGCATCGCCTGTTTAAATGTAAAAATTCACAGGGACTTATAAATATTTTTTATAGTTTTTACATATAAATATGAAGTAGTTTTTAATATTCCGAAGAAATACTAATTTTCTACTGCTCGTCTATTTTTCATTTAGAGCACACATACATATTTAATTTGAATGTATGTATGTATTTTAATCGTATTGTATGAGACATTACGATTGAGGTTAAAAAACACCGGAAAACAAAGTGTGCAAACATTTGTGTGTGTGTGTGTTTTGTAAAGGGTGTTTTTTTAAGCCCGATAGAAATTGAAATTGTAAAAAATAACACAAAAAATTAAATTGTAATCAAAATTTTTTTTTTTATTCGAAAGATCAATACGTGACATTAACATTTGAAAATGATTTCGGGCATATGGGCACCGCGGCTGTTCTTGACGAAGCGCATTCTGGACGTCCGTTGTTTTATCGCAAAATTGTGTTCGGCGATGAGGCGCATTTTTGGCTTAACGGGTTTGTTAATAAGCAAAATTGCCGCATATGGAGCGAGACCAATCCACAAGAGACCCTACAGACTCCATTACATCCAGAAAAATGCACCGTTTGGTGCGGTTTTCACGCTGGTGGCATCATCGGACCTTATTTCTTCAAAAATGAGGCCGGAGCTCGCGTTACGGTCAATGGAGATCGTTACCGCACCATGATCAATGATTTTTTGTTTGAAAATATGGATGACATTGATCCGGAGGAGATGTGGTTTCAACAGGATGGCGCTACGTGCCATACGGCGAACGCAACCATCGACTAATTGAAATCAAAATTTGGCGATAAGTTGATTTCGAGAAATGGACCTGTCAATTGGCCTCCAAGGTCGTGCGATTTGACACCTCTCGATTATTTCCTGTGGGGCTACGTGAAGTCACTGGCTTATGCTGATAAACCAGCAACAATTGACGCCTTGGAGGCCAGCATTGTTCGTGTTATTCGTGACATACGGCCAGCAGTGCTCGAAAAAGTGGCCAGTGGTTTTCTATTTTTTGCTCTTTCATGTCTTCAGCAGAGGTTCCAGTTCATTTTCGTTTTCAAATAAAGTTTATCTTTGTGCACATTGTGGCGAAACAGAATCTTGTTGTTAGTATTTGGTTGTTATAATTAAAAATATAACCTCTCTCGCTTTTGGCAGCATCCTAAGCGACTAAACACAATCAGCAAAATAAAGTAGAAAAGTAACAAAATATGTGCACATAGAGAAAAATCATGGTTACAACATGATCACGGCAGTGGTTTATTTTTTATAAAAAATATTTCATTATCGCAAACTGTTCTTTTTTTTAACAATTACCTCATTACAATGACAAAGTGTTTATTGTAAATTTGTTATTTATTGTTTACTTTTGAGATAAAAATCCATTATTCGCAGTGAAGGTATAAAAAATGCCACAAAATGTTGTTAAAAAATGTTATATAGAAACACATTAAATGATATAACTCCTGCTTGATGAAGTACATTTCTAATTTAGCATTTTATTATGCATGTAAGTAAACTTTAAGTTGAATTAAACTTTTTTTTGAATTTTTTCTCACCTTTCTTTCATTTACCCCAACGTGCGTGTTATTACACTGTTTATATGACGACACTATGAAAAAAGTTACCATCAATTTAATTATAAAAATAAGTGATTTTTAAAAGCTGTTTTAACATTTACAAGAAGAAATAAATCGATTAAGCTCTCTCAGATTTTAATGTTTTGTTTGTTTTTTTATAGATGTGAAATTGAGCGATGGGGATGAAGAAACCATTTTAAAATTTATTAAAATCTGTTCCAAAAAATATTTGCTACAGTGCTGGATTATAAATAAAAAAAAAAATAAATCAATTGTTCAATTCCCAACCACCATTGAAATGTTCTGTTGGTACTATTTTTGTATGTGCTTACAGTATTGTATGCTTGTTGTTGGTACTTTACAGCAAAACATTTTGTACACTAATACATTAACATTTTTATTATTATACCCTTTACCCGTGGTGACCAAGGGTATATATAGGTTTGTCATTCTGTGTGAAAATTCTACAATATTCCTTTCCGACCCCATAGAGTAAATATTTTTTGAAAGCTAATGACTAGGGGAGTCGCCTGGGCATTGTTCATCTGTCCGTGTGTTGGTTGAAATCAATTGTTAGAAGACCCCACATGTTACTCAGATCTGTATGTTGTATCAATCTTTTGAAAATATCCGGAAATGAATCGCTACTAAAATCCAGCACGATCGAAGCAAAACTTTCTGAGATATAAGCAAATGAACACCACCGCCTTTTTCCCATATTTTTACAACAAACATCAACATTTTCAACCATGGCTAAATTTATAGAAACATTTGTTAGCATTAATAGGTTAGATATACATCTAGAGATATTCTTAAACATTTTATAGGCAAAAATAATTTTGAAAAATATATGTTTTTCTTTTAATATTTCAAGTTATTAAAGGTTCTGATATATTTTTGGATATGTTAGAGATACCAAAATACATTCCGTAGTCTCCAAAAATACTGTTGAAAAAATTGGCTTAAAATTAACTGAAATATAATAACAACACTGAAGAAAAAATTTAAATCCAAGATGACTCCCACTACAAAATGCCTTACAATTAATTGATATATGGGTCATATCAAGTATTTAAAGATAAACCCACTTTAACCCCCTCAACATTGGTATCAAACGAAAGGAATTAGCCAGTGGAGTACAGTAAATATTGAAAAAGTTAAAGTCCAAGATGGCGTCCAAAATGAAATGGTGGAGATATGGATCAAAAGAGATTTGATCAACTTTCCCATTATTTATTTAAATTATTTAACAACACAAATTGTGTTCACAAGTAAATAAATCCATGTTGTATTTTAATAGACGATACAAAATACAATGGTTGTGAATTGAATAAATGTTTGAATTGCATAATGTTAAGTGTTATTGTATCTGTGCATCCATCTCAGAATAAATTAAATAAATACTCTGTTTTGTTGCTGTCTAATGGTTTAAATAAAAAACATAATCTGTCACGTACACCACTGAGACGCTTTTAATTCTGTTAATTAATTTCGTAATTTAGGTTAAAAGAAAAATGAATGCAAGTTAAATACGAAAAAAAAAAAAATACATAAACAAATTGCAAAAACGTTTGAAAAGGAAATGATAAAAAATTGCTTCCGTGTTTTAAGTTTAAAACAGAATTTTATTGAAATACCATGAAGATGTACTTAAGATACACATTCGGCAAATAGATTCTTTTCGATAAAACCGTACACCTGATTATTATTTTTAATTATCTATACTCATAGTATGATTGCAAAAAAACTGTGTCTATACATAAAATATTTTTGAAAATTTTGATTCGAATACATAAAACCACTTTTAGGAAATTTTGTCAGTCTGTCTTGATAAAAATTGGAGGTACGCTGATATCACACACCTAGACCGTTCTGGGGGGATGCCACCTCAGAGTTTGCAAAAATTTACTATTATATATATAAAATTAACTCAGTTTAAGATTTTTTTAAGCCCTGAAAAATCTTGTAGCTGCCCCAATGCATATAGGGTACTTGTTATCTCATTCCAAACAAAAGTAAGAAAATTGCAAATTTACTATATTTTACCGATTCTAAATGGTATTTTAATGCTCCGCTACCAAATACAGATATTTTATGCTGCCAGTGGATTGGGTTTAAGTCAAGGATTTGAATAAAGTCAAACACCTTAGGTGGCAATGAATTCCAAACGCCCACTGACGTGGTGAATTTACACTCTAAAATACGTAATATCGTAGTGCAGAGTGTCACAAAGTTGCAGAGAATATGCTCTGCGGATTCTTTTTGATGACGCAAAACCAAAGGTCACTACGGCAAACCTACCAATTTTATTCAAATGGTATCTGAGGTCACAGTGTTAAGAAAAAAAAAAACAAACAGATAATAATAAAGGTCTGTCTGTTTAGGGAAATAATCACTTAGAATTGACTTTAGACAGACGGAAATCCTTTTAGCCAGATGTTATCTTAGACCCATTCCTTAATAACAGCTTATTTTAAAGTCGATTTCCTTTAAGAGAGAAAGTAAATGAAGTCCTTTCTCATGTTTCTCCTTATTGATTTAAAGGCACTGATATAAATACGCTTAGGCAAGGCCCTTCGAAAACCTAACCTTAAAAATGACCAATCGGATCTCCAAGACATACGAGTTCAAAAAGTCCAAATCCTGAAATTTAAGTGTGTGAAAAAATCTGAATTCGTTGAATATACCTTTATTCCTTACTATCGGGTTGCAAATCAGATTTTGTGTGACTATTTGTTGACTCCTAAGGCATAAAGAACTAGGGCGTGAATTGTCTATAACAGAAAATTGTAGCGGTGGCAGCCCAAATAGGTCTTTGTTTACGAAAATTTTGTTACTTTTTTCTTTTACTTTTGGTCAGATATTACAAGTTTTTTTGTTTATTATGTCAAGAATAAATGATAAAAGCGAATTACGTTTGCAAAATCAAGCTGAAAGAACATGACCCAGAATTAAAACTATGGCAGTGTCGGTAACTACATTTATTTAATTATTTAATAAAGCAAAAACAATTGGCTTTAAAAGATGTACGAATTCTTTGTGAAAATAGGGCGAGACCGTGGGCATTTGTAACGTATGCTTTGATCGTTATATGATAACATTTTAATTGAGGTATGTTTTTCGCGAAGCTTCTAGAATTGCTTGCCATAAAAATATGGCCGTTCTTCTTTTGATGCCTTGGCTTAAGACTCACTCCCCAGTTGGGATGACGTTTTTTTGTAAGCGCCCTTGTGCGTAGATAGTTACTTGATAAAAAATGGCTTATTTGTTTCGTTATGTTTTTCTCTTAACTATTTTGAGATAAAAAGTGAAACTTTATTATTAATAGTTAATGATTAAAGAACTAGATCGTGAATTGTCTTTAACAGAAAAATGTAGCGGTGGCAGCCCAAATAGGTCCTTCTTTAAGAAAATTTTGTTACTTCCTTGGCTTATGATGCACTCCCCAGATGGGATGACGTTGTTTTGTTAGCGACCTTATGCGTAGATGAAACAATTAGTTAATGATTAATGAAATGAGGCTTCTGTCAGTATGTCATAATTAAACGATTTGTATATTATCGTTGACTATAATAATTTTGTATATTCTGGTAAATCAAAACTTAAGTTCCACTGTCTTTCTAGATCAAACCTACTTTTTTAAGATTTTACTTCAGTCACTTACCGTATTAATAAATACTGAAGTGCTGAATTCGTTAATATAAGAAAACTCCAAAAATCATGTGTTCCTTATTTCTTATTATTTCATCAGTTGGAAAAATGGAAGCAATTGATATTTGTTTTACATACTTTTGCTTTACTTGATGTTTTTCTTTTAACAGAGCGTAGAGAGTGCTTTTAAATTGGAAGCAGGTAAGCAATAAGCAATTTTCCTAATGAAACATTCTATAATAAAATATTCCAATCTGTTGTTACAAATTGAGATAAGTTTTCTTACAACATTTGGATTTAACAAGATTTAAAAGAATATAAGTTTCAGGTCGGTCTGAAGCTAATCATATAACGTGGAAATACGATAAACAAGAATATCTGTTCTACTTTGAAACATTTTAATTGACAACTTCAATCAACTATTTAAAAAGACATAAAAGCCAATAAATTTAAAGCTGGCTGTTGATACATATGTATTAAAAATAAATTAGCATAAGAGGATGACAGAGGGCTTGAGAACTTACATATGTTAAATAATTATAAAAAATTCTATGTATTTAAAAAAATTCATTATGGCTTAGCTTTGCTTAAAAGAACAATATTTTTAAAACAAACGTTTTGGCAAACAACTCAAGCAGAAATATTGTTAAGCTTCATTAGACAAAAAAACGGGATGATAGAAAACAAAAAAGAGTGGTATATTCGTTCGTGCCGAATCTGATAATACCCTCTACCATGATGTACGTAGATATAATGACCATATCGTAGCTAAACCCAGATTTCATATTTCATGTTATACGACACTTTCTTTATTACTTCGGATGCCATATTTGATTTTGAATTTAAACATAGTTGATACCAATCTTAGGTAGGTAGGTAGTTAAGGCTGGTGCAAAGTTATCCTCACACCCTTAAAATAGAAGAGAAAGAGAAGCGGACCAGTTCAGAGTCTCTGGCGGCAATCGAACCCGCAACCCCCAAACTAGCAGACTAGCACACTACTGACTTAGTCCACCGGGGCACCCAAACCAATATTAAGGAGGTTGAAACAATTTCAGCCATTTTATTTCAGACGCCATTTTGGATTTTTATCTTTTCAGTGCCTTAAATTTGTTTATAGTGTCTACTTAGTCATTCCTCCCTGTTGTTCAAAAGCTGAAAAAATTGCTTTTCGTATGTCAGTTAAAAAAACCGAAGCACTTGCATTTTTGTGCTTATATCTCAGTTAGTTTAAAACCGATTTGTCAGTTTTTCTGAGCAATAGTTTTTGAGGCTACGTATTGTATTCCGGTGTCTTTAGTTCCAAACCAATTGATATATTTGATGTATTTAAAAAAATATGTTTTTAAACTCATTTTTGCTTATAATTTTGTCGGTTGGTAGCGGATTTCTCCAAAAAACATTTAATAATATCCCTAGAGACATACCATACTTACATATAGTAACAAATGTCTCTACAAATTAATCTGTGGCTAAAAAGCGTTGATTTTTGTGGTAAAAATATGGGAAAGAAATGAGGCAGTCGTGTTTGCCTGCTTATATCTTAGAATGCTATAGGGCGATCATGCTGTATATTAATAGCGTACTGATCTGAGTAACATGTGGAGGCTTATAAAAGTTGATTTAAGCCAACAACATGGTTCAATCGACTCCCATACTCATGGGCTTTCAGAAAATGTATAGTTTATGGGTTCGAAAATTAACGTAGAAATTACAAACAAACATCTTTGGGCATCACGGGCGAAGGGTTTTATAAAAGAAAGAAACATTATTAGTTGAATAAGCAAAACTAAACTACAGTTTTTTAAGTTTAATATCTACAATTGACACTTTGAACATATACACGCATAAAAAAACATGGTTGTGGGGATCATAATCTAGAAGCAAAGTAATGTGATTGGATTGTGGTGGAAACTTATAATGGTTTTTATTTTTATAGTTATAAGGTCTTATTCACAAAAATAAATACAGCTTTATAAGTCAAATTTCCACAGAAAAACAGCTTCATAAACCTCTTACAATTTTTATGAATAAGGCAGATAATATTTAATTAATTTAAATATCATATTATCGCATCAAATGCATTAAAATATAAGATCTTTATTTTTTTCTGAAAGCAACCGTGAATTAAGAATAGGGGGCGCTGAAATTGTGAAAAGAATATTTCCTTTTAAACCAACTTTTCTTCTTTTGGCAGCCACATCAAACATTTCATATATTAAAAAAACAATCCTTATGAAACTCTTAGTTATTGTGACGAAGGAAACATTTTATAAAAAGAAAAACTGCAATCTGTTTACGATAACTAAGTATTATTATTGTGAATATAATATGACCGCCGTGATCATGTTTTAACCATAGTTTTTCTTTGCGTGTACCCATTATGGTTTCAGCGTTAGGAAGAATGCATTAGGTCTGCCATGAAATAGTATACTATTCTGCATGTAGAAGGACAAAACTACAAAGTTGCTTCCAAGCACATTATAAACATATCTTCCGTAGTTTTTCTGTTTTAAAAGTACCCTACACCACTATTAGCTTACAATCACTATTTGCATTGTAAAAAAGTATTTTATTCGTGCAGGTTTTAATAATTAAATCATTCTAGATCTAATGCAAGGGCTGCGCTTAGAATAACCTAAACATTCATTAAACTGTAATTAATATTGGATTTAGAATAAAATTTTTAACAAGCAAGCTTCGTGAAAACTCTTTACAAGTCATCAGTTATGACATATCAAATATCAAATCAAAGTTGTTAAAAAATATAAAGATTCCTTAGAAAGAAACCATAAATATTTCTTTTATTCATATTTTGTTATGTAGGGTATAATATGGTCCAGTAAGTTCTCTCTTATTTGTTTCACACATAATAACATACTTCCACAAGTTTTGTGTGAATTCAACACCCTGTGAGAAACTTAGAGAAAATAAATATTTTCGAAATCTAAATTTAAAATTTGCAAAAATAATGTATTCCTTTTTGCAGGCATTGAAATAAAATTTATATTGTTATCCTTTGTCATAAGATTTATATGTTTGGGAATTATAAAAGAAATTATTATTTAAAAATAATGTCTTTATTATCAGAGAGAGTCTCATTTATTTAATATACCATTAAGAAGCGAAAACATTTGCGTTATTTTTCTCATGCTTTTATTTTCATGAGCATCTGCACGAGCATGTGGACAACTTGTTTTGTGTGTGTGTGTGTGTAATAATTGTAAAACGTTCTAAAAAAGTCGCAAAATAAAAAAATCAAAATATGTGTACTGTTTATACAAAGAACTTTAATTGTTTTGTATTGTATAATAAAAAACAATTTATGCGCTCTTCTTTTATACATATTTAATGGTTAATGACAATACTTTAAATTGTTAATAATTTTATGCATATTTTTTATATTATGATTAGGAAGTCGTGCCTAAAAGACGCACAAAAGCTTAAACTAACTTAAAAAAGTCAACATCTGTTCTTATTTAAATGTATAATTTGGCCCCAGGCTTCGTCAATAAATATGTTTTACGATCGGAACAGATTTAATAAAAATATAAAAAGCTTTAAAAAACAATCTTGAATCACAATACTATCCCATTACGGCCTGAGCCATTTATATATTTATATAGACGGTACTTATTTGTTGAATTGGATTTATAAATTTATTTATTAACGATATCGGCATTTGTGACATCTGGGCATTTTTCTGTCCACTTCGGCATAAATAGATTCTGAGATATATTTAGCTTTTTTTACATTTAAACTTAATTTAATTTATGTAGTAGAAAGCTATAGGAACAAATTAAACAAATTTAAAAAATTCTTTACATGAAATTTGACAGCTTCAGGCTTTAAACAAAATTAACAAAAAACAAGTAAGAATGTTATATTTGGCCGTGTCGAATCTTATATACCCTTTACAACGTGTAGTCATGCAATAACAATTCTTTGTATCACTATTCATCTCATTAGTATGAAATACGTGCAGACATACGTATGTATATGTTTCATTATCTTTATAAAGATTTTATCCGCTTAAAAACTAAGTCTGTAAAAAAAAATTAAAAAGATATTATAAAATTTTTTTTCTTATAAAGCGATTTTTTAATTTTCAATACCAATCTGCTCCCGAATATTTCTGATATTTTGGTTCCTAACACGGGGTTTAAAAAAGTCTGGGGCTTAGTTTCGATACAAAAAAAAATAAAAATAAGATCATCGACATATATTAATGATCCAATATCCAATTCAATTATTCCAAATTTAGTCTTTTTCAGGAGTTTTAAAATTAATGCCAAAGCTCGGAAAATTCATTACTTCGAAAACAAATGGTTCAAGAGATGCTTAAATTGATTTTAAAAATATTGAATTTTTTTAAATGCTTACTTTTATTCGAGAACACTGTCGCACTTCTGGGAAAGTTGCCACAAATACATAAAAAATTTCAAAATTCACGAATATCTGGATTAGAACGATATGGGCGATGTTTAAAAAGAACAGAGTTCGGCTACTCAAACTGTTATATAAAAATAAATTGGAAGAATTGTTTCATACAGGATGATGTTTAATAATATATTAAAAATTTTTAATAATTTAAAATCAATAATAGATTTTCTAAAAAGAAAATTAAAGCATTTTTTTAATTTTTTTGACAAAATTAATTTTTTTGACAAAATTAATTCTGCGAACAAAAATATCTTATTAAAATGCTCAAACATCGTAATACCTTCATTATACTTAACAAAGTCATACTTTTTATAATTCTTTAAAATTTTATGCATCAAAAAGGCTGAAAATATAAAAGTTATTAATTAATTTTCTTTTGTAATTGAAGTAAAATCGTCATTTGTAAATTAAAGATATTAAAAATTTTGTTAATTTGCCTAAGTAAATTAAAAGTTAATCTAAGTTAATCGAATATTAATAAAAAGAGCAAGAATACTATATTCGGTGCTACTACATTTTGCGTTATTATTTTCGACGCCATCTTTGATTTTTAATTTTTCCATAGCTAACTGTATTCTACTAGTCAGGCCCATTTGACGCCCGAATTTATGATGTTGAGAAAATAAATTATCCGCCATTTTGTTTAGGGTGCCATCTTGGATGTTAACTTTTCTATTGTTTACTGTATGCTACTGGTCAAGCTCTTTGGTTTGGTACCAATATTTAAATTGGTAAGTTTTTTATTACTAGATTTGTATTGTATTGTAGATTTGTATTTTTGTTCTTTGCACGCAAAGAAAAACCATGGTTACGACATGATCACGACGGTCATATTATTTTTTCTAAAACAATATTTGGTCGTCAAAAACAAGTAATATTTATTTTTGTTTCATTTCATCATATATTTTGTCACGATAATCAAGCATTTGTTTGAATTGTATCATTTAATGATTACTTTTCGTAAAAATTTCCAAATGGTTATAATTTAAAAATAGTATGATATAAAAAAATTAATTTGATAAAAATAACATGATATTCAAAATCATTAAAAATTAAAAATAATCATTAAATAATAAGTGAGACAACAGTATGATTACAAAATAATCAAGCTATGATTTTTGTTTAACAATAATTTGATTTCAACTGTTCTTCTTCTTGCTGAATAAATTTTTATTATTTTAAAAGTTTGAAATGTCAAAAAAAAGGAACAAAAATTTTGAAAAACTAAAATAAATTTAAAAATAAACGAGAAAATGTAACAAAATATTGGTAAAAAATTGCAATTAAATTGGTAAGTACAATGAATATGTGTATGTTACAGCAAAAGACAATAATTTGCCGTAACAAAGCAAAGATTGTCGATTTCAATTGTAGCCATATATATGATTATTGAATGATACTTAAATTAAACATAATAATGATAACTGGTAACCATTATTATTTTAAACATAATCATACAATTCAATCATAGTATGTTGCTCTTCGATTATGGTTACCACAACCATATTTTTTCTTTGCGTGTGCCAATTAGTGACCGATTTGTTCAACATTTGTTTTAAATAGTCCAAGAGGCATATCAGATCATGTTAGTAGCAAATGAGTCTATAAATTATCCTAAGGCTGAAAAATTTTTATTTTATGGTAAAATAAATAAAGTTCGGTACACGCAAAGAAAAAATATGGTTGTGGTAACCATATTCGAAGAGCAACATACTATGATTGAATTGTATGATTATGGTTAAAAAAGATAATGGTTACCAGTTGTCATTATTATGTTTAATTAAAGTTCATTCAATAATCATATATATAACTACAATTGCAATCGACAATCTTTGCTTTTGTACGGCAAATTATTGTCCTCTGCAGTAACATACACATAGTGATTGTACTTACCAATTTAATTGCAATTTTTATAAAAATATTTTTTTTACATTTTTTCGTTTATTTTTAAATTTTCTTTAATTTTTCAAAATTTTTGTTCCTTTTTTTAACATCTCAAACTTTTAAAATAATAAAAATTTATTCAGCAAAGAGGAAGAACAGTTGAAATCAAATTATTATTAAACGAAAATCATAGATTGATTGCTTTGTAATCATACTGTTGTCTCAACTATTATTTAATGATTTATTTTAATTTATAATGCTTTTGAATATAATTTTATTTTTGTCAAATTATTTTTTTTTAATCATACTATTTTTAAATTTTTAAATTTTGAAATTTTTATTAAAAGTAATCATTAAACGATACAATTCAAATAAATGCTTGATTATCGTGACAAAATATTTGATGAAATGAAACAAAAATAACTATTACTTGTTTTCGACAACCAAATATTGTTTTAGAAAAAATACTATGACCGTCGTGATCATGTCGTAACCATGGTTTTTCTTTGCGTGTACTAAAGATCTGTGAAAGATCTGGGGATTTCTAAAAGTTAATTTCGACGCGCACGTGGACATTGTTTAGTCTTAAGTAAATGGAATGACAAAGCTTTATATGTATACCCTTGGCATTACAGGTGCACCGTTTGGAAAAATCTGATTAATTTTTTTTTCTATAAATTTTATCTAATAATCTCTAAACAAATTAATACTAATAATTCAGAAAACAAGGATAAATGAAAACACTTATTCAAATTTAAGTGGCATATTCATACAAAATATTAAGTTTTTTTTAAGTATTCCAGTTAATTTAGCAATAGACATCATAAAGAAAAAGTGGGAAATAATTTCAACACATACTAAGATACCAAAAGATTTATTTATAGACATCTTGAATTTTTGTATTAAAGAAAACAGGTATTTTAAATAAAACGAAACATTTTTTGAACAATTAAAGGGAATGCCAATGGGATCACCAGCATCTCCGGTAATTGCGGACATTGTTATGGAAGAGTTATTAGATTTAACACTGAAAAATTTAGATCACAAACCCAGACTTATGAGTAAATATGTTGATGATTTGTTTTGCATAACCAAGAGAAATAAAGTGGAGGAAACACTTAAATCTCTTAACAGTTTTCACAGACGTATACAATTTACTATGGAATTAGAATACAACGAAAAACTACCATATTTGGATGCACTCATAATACGTAAACAAAATAAAATAACAATAGATTGGTACCAAAAAGAAACTGCTTCAGGGCGAATCATTAATTTCTTTTCAAGTCATCCGAAACACGTTAAATTAAATACAGCACGAAATTTTGCAAAAAGGGTACTACAAATAAGTGATGAAAGCTATCATGAAGAAAATGTCAAGAAAATAAGAAATATTTTACGTAAAAATAGCTTTTCAGATAAGATGGCAACAGATTTGATTAAGAGTGCTAAAATTAACATCAACAAAACATTGGTAGAAAATCAGAAAAAATTTTCAAGTCATTGACACACATCCCTGGATTCTCTGAAAGAATTATACACTCAAATATATTCGACAAACAGAAGGTAAACATTGCACTCAAAACCAATAAAACGTTAAATGAAGTTTTTTCAAACAATAAATCTAAAGTAGATATATTAGACAAGTCGAACGTAGTCTACAAAATACCGTGTAACGGAAACGGTTCTGATGTATGTAATAAAACATATGTTGGAACAACAAAGTCTAAATTACGAACGAGATTAGCTGCACATAAATCAGATTACAAAACACGTAAAGGAACAACAGAACAAAAAACAGCGTTAGCAACCCATTGTGCAATTAGCGGACACTCTCCTAACATAAATGGTACAACAATATTACAACAAGAAGACAATTATAAGAAGAGATATATAATAGAGATGTTACATATAATTAATACTCCCGCGAACACAAGGATAAATTACAAAACAGACACTGAGAATTGTGCACATACTTACATACAGACACATAATTGCCAAATTCAAATATAAAAACATTAGAAAGCATTAAAGTTTATTCGTGTACGGACGGACGGCTTTACTCAAATGTAAGGCAAAAATTATATTAATTATTTAGTTTGTTAAATAATTTGTGAAATATATTTATAATATATATGTATGTATATGTTTTGTCAGCAATTGTTTTTAAATAATTGTGAATACAATATTTATGTATATGAATAGTTTGATTAATGTTAATTTTGTTTTTGTATATTATTGTTTGTGTTTTTAGTTTTTTTTTCCTGAAGAAGAGCACCGAAGGCGCTCGAAATATTGAAAAAAATAAATTTCTACAAATACCTACTTATTAAAACACTAACGAGTTTTATTGGAAAATAAGGAAATTGTAGCGACTTGACCTTGAGCCTGTTTTGAAATAATTCATTGAAATAATTCGTTTTTTCAAAAGCTTATCTGACAAATGAGCCTTCACTAAAGCTAAAATATTTTACCTTTACAAAAGTATAAAATTGTACATTAAAAAATATATGATATTGGATTTATGTCAAAAAAATAAATTTGTATTAAAAATTATATTTAAAGTTTGAATAAATACAACTTTAAAATAATAATAAAACATATGAGGTATTTTGTAGATAATTAAATAAAAAAAAAACTATCTTAAAGTCCTAATGGAATACAAGATATTAAGAAGGGAAAATTAATTCAAATCTTCCGTAAATTGTTGTTGTTCTGCAAAAGTCAGACAGCAAAAATTAAATAAAAAAAGTATCATTTCGACCCAGGGCTTACAGCACATCACTGTTCAGAATATACTGAAACGGATTTTTAATTAAGAAAAAAATATATCCTGCTCACTTTTTATAAATTCAAAACAATTATTATTTTGTACTATTCCTTTATTAGATTTTTCGTTTACAAAAACACATTTTCTTTCATCCCCATGGTCATTTGGAAAACAAGCAAATATTTTTGTCTTAATTTAAGCCCTCTGGTGTATTATGGAACAAATATTTTATTCTGAATTATGATTCTTTAATGTGGTTATTTTTGGTTTTGTTAGCCCAACAATTTTAGATAATAAATAATTTTCAAATATTTTGCAAACAATGGACACTACATTCAGTCCCGAGGCATTAAACATTTCCAGGAATAAATGAAATTTAAGCGTAGCAACAGCAATAAAAATTTGTAAATTTAAAACGGTTATTGTCTTAGTAAATTTGAGAAAGAGAAATTAGATAAAACAAATGAAATATACACAAAAGTTGAGTGTTAAAAAATTATTTTGTGGTCATGCTCATTAACTGAATTTTCTTTTGTTGGATTTAAGAAAAGAAATTATTCATATAAATTAAAATTTTCAAATTTGACATTAAATAGATTAAATAAAATGACTAATGTGACAGTGACCATTATTAGCCTTTTAGCGATAAATCAAAACAATATTTTAAATTATACCAAATATGTAAGAGTATTCATTTTAGCCCAATTCAAAGTGGTTGCATATCAGCGCTACTTTATTATTCATATTTGTTATTCATATCATTTAATGCATGCTACAAGTTGTTGTTGGTAATTTTCAGACAAAATACATAATGTAACTTCATGCTCTCGTTGTATGTGTATTTGATATACTCAGTCTCTCGCCCTCTCAGAATGGAACTGTTCGGTTTTCTTCTATATTGTATCAAATACAGTGTTGCCACAGAAAAATTTTTTTATCAAAATTATTAAATAAAATCTAATAATCAAATCTAAATAACAAAAAAAGGAATTTCTAACAAATTTCAGTTTGTTTTCAGGACTCCAAATTTACTTGGATTTATTTTAAGTTTAAATTATAAATTTCTATAAAACAAAAATGGTTTTTGGTAACTGGTTAGTCTCCAAATTGTTACAAAATAATATGTAATTTATAATGGACTTTATACTAAAAAACGGTTGACTTTACCTGCATAAACATGAGATTTGAAAATGTCTTAAATCGTAATCAAGATAGTAAAAATGTCACCCTCTACGCATAAAAAAAAAAACAAAACCGAAACAGTGTTTTGTATTTGTTAGCAAATGCATTGATAGTTTCTCGTTATAAAATATGAAATATACGACATAGCACAATAAAGAAGTTGGCTTTGAATTGGTCAATTGTGTTAAATTTGCATAATCGAAATTTCAGTTACATTTTCTCGCACTAACACCGTTGGTAATTTGTATTGTGATGCTTATTTTGTTTTTTTGTTGTTGCTTTGTTTTTCTAGCTGCTTCTGTTGGTGTTTCATCGTGGACTTTGGTGGCAATATCATGTGAACGTTATTATGCCATTTGTCATCCATTACGTTCAAGGACATGGCAGACCATAAATCATGCATATAAAATAATTGGATGCATTTGGTTTGGAAGCATCATTTGTATGGCACCAATTGCCATTTTTAGTCAACTGATACCGACAAGTCGTCAGGGTAAGTGAACTTTTATGTAATTCCATTATTATTATTTCTTTTTTATCCACTCATCTATTGATTTTGTTTGTGTGTGTTGTGTGTTGATACGCACTAGATATTCTAGTTTAAACTTTAAGATAAACAGATTAGAAAAAAATTCATTTGAAAGTTAATAGTTTGGTTTAAAATTTCTAAATAAAAATATTTGTTGCTACACAGTTCATTAGCAAAAGGGGTTTTAATTGTTACAATGACGTGCACTGGGTTTTATGATACAATTTATAAACACAATTCTTTAGTTGTAATGGAGGACAACAACTGTGAACCAATTTCAAGTTCTTCTAGTAGAAATAGAACAAACAAAAAAAAAAAAACAAGTAAGAGCACTATATTCGGCTGTGCCGAATCTTTTATACCCACCACCAATTTTGTGTACATTTAAAGCACAATATTTATTATTTTGTTAATCATTATGGAATAATCTCTTTATAATAAAATATGTATCACTTTCTTTGTAGAGGGTGGTTAAATTTTAAGGGCCCAAGTTGAAGGTGAACTACACCTAGTCTTTAAGTTTGTTTTCTGCATTTCACTTGACATTTCTCAATCTCAAACTTACTCAATTTGATCCGTGGAAAGATATGCAAATGAGCAACGCTTTAAAGTTATTCAGGTTTTTTATAAAAATGGGCATTCAAATCAAAATGCATTTTGTGCACTTCGTGATTATTTTGGTCAACATAATCGTTCAAATTCGTCCACAATCGGGAGAATTGTAAAAAATATTTACATTTCTGCAAAACAGGTCTGTATAACATGTTAGAAAATCTGTGAATGCCTTCTTAGTTCGCTGAATGGGAACTACTGCTGGTTTTTGCGATAGTGTGGCAAAAGAGCAGTCAACCTCGCCTCATCATCATGCCTAACAATTGAGCAGCAACATTGTCATTGAAAATTTGGACCATCAGATAGATGAGTGTCGCCAAGGGGGGTGGCCATTTGGCAAATATTTTGTTAGAAATGATAATAATATCCTAAATAATTTGTGTTTTATTTAAATTCAACATCGGTCCTTAAAATTTAACCACCCTCTATAACTTCGATATCCTACTAAAATGCTTTTGTAAATGTAGTCTTTCAATGAAAGTGGGAGCTAAAGTAGGTGTGTCAATAAAATCTCTGCTAATAAACACAACTTGGATATTTCAATATAGTCCTTTATTTTTCTAAAAACTTTGTCAATAGAGAAATTACATGAATTTAAGATAAACCGTTATGGGAGGTGGGCGTTAAAGTGAGCGTGTTACCTAAACTTTTTGGCACAACGACTACATTGATTAGAAGAATATACGAAGCAAATTTGATCATCATACCTCTAATTTTGGCGGTTTTGTGAGCTTTTAAATTTCATTAACGGTAGATAATGTGAAAAGTGGGCGTTATAGTAGGCATGTCAAAGTTGTTTTTGCGAATGAGTACAACTGAGGTGTTTCAATATAACCCTTTATTATCCCAAAATCTCTATTAATAGAGAAATTATATGAATTTTAGGTAAATTGTTATATGGGAGGTGGGCGTAAAAAATGGCGTGGCACCTCAATTTTCTTGCACAGTAATAACATTGCCTAGAGGGACATACGTAGCAAATTTGATCATCACACTTCTAATTTTAGCGGTTTTATGAGCTTTTAAATTTCATTAACGGTAGATAACGTGAAAAGTGGGCGTTATAGTAGGCGTGTCAAAGTTGGTTTTGCTAATGAGTACAACTTAGGTGTTTCAATATAGCCCTTTATTATTCCAAAATCTTTATTAATAGAAAAATTATATGAATTTTAGGTAAAACGTTTTATGGGAGGTGGGCGTAAAAGTGGGCGTGGCACCTTAATTTTCTGGCACAGTAATGATACTGCCTAGGGGGATATACGCAGCAAATTTGATCATCACACCTCTAATTTTGGCGGTTTTATGAGCTTTTAAATTTCATTAACGGTAGATAACGTGAAAAGTGGGCGTTATAGTAGGCGTGTCAAAGTTGTTTTTGCTAATGAGTACGATTTAGGTGTTTCAATATAGCCCTTTGTTATTCCAAAATCTTTATTAATAGAGAAATTATATGAATTTTAGGTAAATCGTTATATGAGGGGTGGGCGTAAAAGTGGGCGTGGCACCTTAATTTTTTTGGCATAGTAATGAAATTGCATAGAAGGATAGACGTAGCAAAATTTATCATCATACCTCTAATTTTAGCGGTTTTATGAGCTTTTAAATTTCATTAACGGTAGATAACGTGAAAAGTGGGCGTTATAGTAGGCGTGTCAAAGTTCTTTTTGCGAATGAGTACAACTTAGGTGTTTCAATATAGCCCTTTATAATTCCAAAAACTTTATTAGTAGAGAAATTATATGAATTTTGAGTAAAACGTTATATGGGAGGTGGGCGTAAAAGTGGGCGTGACATATTGATTTTCTGGCACAGTAATGATACTGCCTAAGGGGGATATACGTAGCAAATTTTATCATCATACCTCTAATTTTGGCGCTTTTATGAGCTTTTAAATTTCATTAACGGTATATAACGTGAAAAGTGGGCGTTATAGTAGGCGTGTCAAAGTTCTTTTTGCGAATGAGTACAACTTAGGAGTTTCAATATAGCCCTTTATAATTCCAAAATCGTTATTAGTAGAGAAATTATATGAATTTTGAGTAAAACGTTATATGGGAGGTGGGCGTAAAAGTGGGCGTGACATATTGATTTTCCGTTACAAAAAAGCGTATCACCAAAAAGCAAAGTGTGCAAAATTTCAGAGTCGTACATCCAATTTTGTTGATTTTATGACGTTTTTGTTTTTAAATATA
The DNA here is from genome assembly GCA_941918925.1 of Phyto melanocephala. Classification (NCBI taxonomy): domain Eukaryota; kingdom Metazoa; phylum Arthropoda; class Insecta; order Diptera; family Rhinophoridae; genus Phyto; species Phyto melanocephala. The sequence goes on along the minus strand of OW799234.1, from coordinate 134,369,437 downwards.
TCGAAAAATACACTGTGCGGTATAAATTTTCGTACATTTTGATCGATAACTCCTCTCCTTATACATAGATTTTGATAATTTTTTGCAAAAAATATTGTTTTTACTCAGGAAATATATATTCGAAGTTTCATGAGTCTACGTTAATGCGTTTGGACACAATTCCATTTTATTCGATGTTTGAAGGACACGGTTTTTTCGACCTACTCTTGCTTTTCGAGCTATAACTCCCTTCCTAATATTCCGATTTAGCCCATTTTCAATACCAAACAAACCTTGTCTATAAGAAAGATTCTGGAAAAATTTGAGCCCCCTAGCTTTTTCGGTGCGACCTCTATCGTGCTTTCAACAGACGGACAGACGGACGGACATAGCTAGATCGTCATCAAATCAAACCCTGATTCAGAATATATATACTTTATGGGGTCTAAAATGGATATTTCGATGTGTTACAAACGGAATGACAAAATGAATATACCCCCACCATTTTTTTGGTGGCGGGTATAAAAAGAAAAAAGAAATTATTAATGTAAACAATTTTATAATTCTTCATTTCTTCTTAAGTTTTAAAAGGCAGTGACAAGAAAGTGCAATTAACATTTCAATATGTGTTACACTTAAACAGTCATTAAAATCATATTCAGCTGCAATCATTAACGTAATTGCTAAAGAGTTCAACAAATGAATGCTATAATTTCCATAATTATTTTAATTACTATCAGTAAACGAAAATTAAAATGGCATTTGTAAAAACTAAAATAAGAAATAGGAGCTTAAATGAAATATTTGTTTTAAGCTCAAGGTTAAAATTTATAAAAATTGTTATCATTGTAGTCTAAGCAGTTTAATTTTTACATTTTAGCAGAGATATTTTCTTCTTTAAATTATGTTTTTTGTTAATATAAAGTGTTTTTTTCTTCATATTTTAGGCCTACGCAAATGTCGCGAACAGTGGCCAGAGGAGGCTGTTGGCTACGAGCGTTTCTACAATATATTTTTAGATCTAGTACTGCTGGTACTGCCATTGGGAATTTTGTGTGTGGCATACATTTTAATAACACGTACTTTATACATGGGCATCAAGGATGAAAAAGCACTTATATATGGCAATAAAAACAACAACATGATGACTCATATTGAAGAAGGAAATGAAAGTGGCAATGGTGCTACCGGAGATGCTAGAATTTACACACAAGTTGACACGGTCGTGAAAAGACCAACTGTGTTTAATCTAAACTTGTCCTTTCGTTATCAAACACGTAAAGGTGCAACAAAATGCCACCGCACTGTTGGTAGTTGTGTTAACAATAGCGATACATTGCAAATTGTAGGAACAACAACAAATAACGGTAGAGAAACAAAGTATTTAAATGGCAGCAATTTAGGTGTAGAAAATAAATATTTAGCAATGGGTTCAGCTGGTACAATCTATGGCAGAAACAGTTTGTGTAACAATACATCGGCAAATACTGAAGCGGAAACGGATATTTCATTTAAGGAAACAAAAGAGTCAAATACTAAGCTACAGACACAATCGTCGCTGCATTCAAACGGTATGTACGTACACAACTGTGTATGTAGTTCATTCTTAGTTCTAAGCAGATATAAAAATAAATAGTAAAATATGGGAAATGAGGAGAATTAGAAACTTAAATTTATATTAGATTATTTAGGAAAAATATTCAATTTATTTAAAGTTGAGTAAGCATTTGTAAAACCTAAATAGGAAATATCTTGCGACCCGGCTCGATCTAATATGGGTAAAATTTACTAATAATAAATATTTATAGACAATTAAAATTATTGTTATTAAGAGGTGTGACTTCTTTCCTCTTCCATATTTTTTATATACATATGTAAATGAGGAGATTTTATATTATTATTTTTCGTTATTAAGGAGCATGCTAGTGCACTCATTATGCGATATCGCATTATCGGTTTTTGATCCTGGTACATACCTGTATGAACGTTATATAGAAGTTTATAGAACAGTTTACTTAGTTCGTAGCCATATTTTATATCCTTTAGATTTGTTGTAAATATAACTTTTAAAAATAAAATGATGCTAGTTGAAGGTTTATTAATAAATTAATTTATTTCTTAATCTTTCTGTTAAACTTTTAACTTAAAATTATGTTTTTGTCATTCGAATCAGCAATAAAATTTCCTGCAAATAATAATTACGTGAAACGATAAATGTAATTACACATACAATTTTTTAGTTTCGCCTTGTAGTCTAACCAGAGAAACAAGCCGATCGGCTCAAAATCGTCTTCTTGCCGCCGCTGATTGATTTTTTAGAGTCGCGCCGCCGCCGACTTATATCGACTTAAAAGCTGAGCCGGCTCAAACACAGCCGCCGAATTTATCGACTGCGCCGCAGAAAACAATTTATGTACCAATGTTTTTTCTTTCGCAAAGGGGTTACATGATCAAGTTTTGTGTATCAAGTTTCAATAAACACACTTTTTACTAATACACTCATACTCTTAGAACTTGATGCGAACTTGCTTTTGAAATTCCCTTTCCATCGAATATTTCAATTTACAGTCAAGAAAACAGCTGAGTTCAATTGTTGTGACGAATTTTTGGTTTTTTTTTTACAAATATTCTGCCGCCATAATTTGTTGTGTGGTTTTACAAATATTCTGCAGCAATTTAAATTAAATATAATTAATAATGTTTGTGAATGAAAATAAATTGTAATGATGTGTTGCGATTAATTGAGCCATACAGAAGCCATGTAATTTTTTGGAATATGAATCTTTCATCATATAGCGAAGCAACCATTTTAGGTTGTTTTCTTGGCAACGACATTTTGAATAATAAAATTGCTTTAAATTTGCGTGCAGCCTACGTCACAGCAATCAATTTAAATTAATTTGTCAAGTAGTAAGTGTGAAAAACTTGACAGAAAAACTTGAACGTTTGGCTGCAATACTTTTTGCAGATACATATGTTAATTGCAAAAAAAAAAAATAAACAGTGCTGTTAGTTTTTAAAATTATAAAAAAAAGTTGAACTGTTACTTCATAGAAACAAAGTGAAGCGTATTGAAAAGTGAAGGTTATTAAAAAGTGAAACAACTAAAAAACATACAGAAATCTTAAGCTGATTATTTAAAAAGAAATAATGAATCTTTCTTAGACTCTAAAAGTTTAGATTCTGAAGAAACCTTGAAAATACCAAAATTCGTATTACATTATCAACAATTAAAAAGAAAGCAATCTGATGCAAAAAGCATTGTAAAAGTTGTTACAACAATCGGTGGCGAAGAATGCTGGAAATATTTCGGATAGCTTTACGTGTCAAATAAACACGTTTTAAGTAAATTTCAACTATGCCAATTGTGCTTAAATTCTGAATCTGTAATTTTAATAGGGTAAAAAACTAGATATATTAATGTAGATATAGATATATGATGTATTCGGTATCCGTTACAAGCCACAATTAAGTAAAAATGGTTCTTATTTATTTATTTTTTCGAAAAAAAAATATTTATGTAGAGGATACACAGTTTTTTATACCCTTTACCCTTTACTGCACAAGGTTATTCCGTGTCATTTAGTTTGTAATTTCTACAATATTCATTTCCGACCCAATAAAGTAAAAAAATGACGGATATATAGGTCAAATATATTAATAACAGCTTTGTCCCTTTCAACCCCCACAATATTGGTATCAAATGAACGGGCTTGACTAGTAAAATACAGTTAGCTATGTAAAAAATTCAGATGGCTTCGGATAAAATCAAGAACAAGATCGTATTACCTGAAATCTAGGCTGAGCTACGATTTGGTCTCTATACCTATGTATGTACATGATGATGATTCGGAATGGCCGAATATAGCACTCTTACTTGTTTTAAATAAAACTATTAAAAAAATAAAATATTTTTTGGCATACTTTTAAACAGCACAGGGACTTTATTCACAGTTCATATATAATATGTATAATCTTTACCTGTGGTTCGAAATAGCGTCATTTCGTTAATAATTCAATGGTATTCATATGCGACCCCTTAAAGTATATATTTTCTAAAAGTTATGAATAGGAAGGTCGATTGAGCGATGTGCGCGTTTTTGTTAAAATATACTTTTTGAAGCCCTTGACGTTCTTAGTTTTAAGTGTTTACAAAATATAAAAAGCCTATAGCTATTGCAAGTTGTATTGTTAAAATTTTTAATACATCTTGAAAAAAAAAATTTCAATTAAAAATTTGTATTAGCAGAAGGGCTACTATGTAATACGATTCAAATGAAAACATTTTCGACTTACAATGTATTAAGATACAAATTGGAAAAATTTTCTCAATTTTTTTAAAAGCCGCCGCCGGCGACCAAAAAAGACTGCGCCGCCGCCGCCGATTATTTTGCTTCGGCTTGGTTCTCTGAGTCTAACCACTTACTCTTATTAAAATATTTTTCTTTTTTCATGAAATCTCTCTGGTTGCTGGTTAATCAGCAAAATACTGTGGAAAACAGTTGATATTATCATAACTGTTTCAGCAGTTTTTAAAACACAACTTTTTCTCATATTCAATTTTACTATTTAATTATGCAGCCATTAGCAAACTTAACAAGGGAAAATCATAAAAACGCAAAGATTGCGAAATGGTATCATTTTTCAAATTCTAAATTTACAATCCATATTCAACGTAAATTGGTTTAATTGAATTTGTATCCTTAGGATAAGTTAGAAAGAAAATATAAAGAAAACTACTGAAAAAATATATTCTGTTAAAGTTTAGTTCTTTATTTAGGCAAAGGTGAGGCGAAGGATGTTTAAATTACTTTTTTTGTATTTACAGATTAAAGATTTTAAGTAACAAGATGCATGATTTCTGGTCTTGTTTGCCAAAAAAAGTTGGTTCGGACTGAATTGGTCATCGCATTAATTAAAGAAGATTTTGTTAAAATAAATTTTATTATTATTTTGTATTTTGTATTTTTTTATATTTAATTACATTGTGTTGCTTTAGTTCGTTTTTTCTATTTCCAGTTGTTTTAATTTTAATTTGAAAAGAAAAAGTGTTCTCAGAATGTTAACAGAATAAATCAACTTTTCTATTCGTTAACCCATTTTGTACCACTTTCGGAGATCATTTAGTTAATGGAACTGAGCTAGGCATTTAAGCGAATGTGTTTTCTTCTAAGACGTTAATTGACTGCGGATTATCAGCAAAGACCAAAGAATTTACAAATGATAGTTCAGCGGTGTACGTGCTATTTTTGCATCTTTTTACGTTGAATTCAATTCAAATTTCTTCTAAAAGAAAGAAATATAATGCCCCCTTGCGACTGTAATTATAACATGCTGGGTATATTCGTTTTCGATTAATGATTATACCGACCTACAAATTGCAAAAAACTGGGTTTTTTTACATAGAATCTCTTCCTTACGCTAAGTACGGAAAATAATGCTTTTTGACATGCCTATTGAACTAGAAAGTTTGCTAGGATAATATTTAAGGATACTGCATATTTGTTTTGTTGTAGCACTAGCAAAAATATCTATTTATATAAAAGTGAAACTCTGTGTGTGTTAGCTATAGAGGCAAGTTGTGGTACACATTCCAGGGAGTGTTTATGGGTGGTAAAAAGTGGGCAGTGCCACGCCCTTAAGAAATAAGTTATCATTTTTAGGTACTTGCACTTGCACACATATTGAGCTGTCATGACTTTACAGTTTCGTGATTAGAAAAGTGGGCAGTGCCACGCCCATTAAAAAAGTTATAATTTTTAGCTTTTTGCACTCGATATTTAATTAAAATTCTGAGTGCATTTTTATTCATTAAGGGGCGTAGCAACGCGCACCGGGCTTTTCTAGTATATATATATATACAAACACAAACACTTTGACGCTATTTCTGCTACGAAAGACAACGAAAAACAAATAATTGACTGAGAAATCATTAATAAGCAAAAGCAAATTTTTACTTTTCACAAAACGTTCAAAGCTTCATTTAGTTGCGAATCAGCGAACAAACATAACATAACATGCATAAAGAATACGTGTTACTATAAAAAAATGTATCGTAACTTTCCATGAGGTAGAATTCTACAGAAAATATATTTTACAGATCATATATGAAAATTTCTGAACCCTGCCTTTGACCTTTCTAAGAAAAAAATCATTTACATTAAATCAAGGGTAATCTAATAACCTTTCAAATGCAAGAATTATGTGCCTAAAATAATTTAAAAAACAATTTCGTTTATGTTCAAGTTTGGTTCCTAGACCTCACATTTTTGGATCCAGATGAGTCAGAGAAATACACTTCAATTTCTTTTAAAACTGTGATAAAGAGTCCGCCATCTAACGTTTTTTTTTTAACTAGTGCTTATTTCGTGAATGGTAACACTTAGCTCATGTCTGATTTGACAGATAATTAGTTTTACCCTTCCGCTGAACGAATATGGTTGTGTATACGCTTGAACAACGCTGGGAAATATTGCGACATTACTTTGGCCGATTTTGCAAAAAAAAAATCATTTTTTCAGATGAAGCTCATTTTGATCTTGGCGGGTATGTAAGCAAGCAAAATTGTTGCATTTGGGGCACAGAAAACCTGCACGCATATATTGAAAAGCCGATACATGCAAAACGAGTCACTGTTTGGTATGGATTTTGGTCCAGAGGCATAATTGGGCCATTTTTCTTCGAAAATGAGCAAGGAGTGGCCGTAGTCAATGGCGATCGTTATCGAGCCATGTTGAACGAATTTTTGTTTACAGGAATTGAAGAGGAGGATATTGGCAACATTTGGTTTCAACAGGACGGCGCTACGTGCCACACAGCCGAATCTACACTTTTTTTATAGCATTTAAAAAAAAAGAAGTTATTTGGCGGACCCTTTATATGTAACACACACGTTCAAAACAATTTTATGACTTGCGACCTTTTTGCCCTGTGCAGTTTACCACTAACTTGATACATAATCTAAGTTTTTCTTTAAAATGCAAAAAACAAAAAATTATAATAAAATTTATATGAAATTGTTACATATTTTTACATATATGAGTTTGTATATGTGTATTTATCTACAATATAAATACGAAATTTTTTGTTAAAAAAAGAGAAATGTTTACATATTTTGTGTCAATATTTTTATTACATAAACAATACATTCATACATATAACCGTAAGAGTAGGAGAAAAGTTATTCACTTTAATGTGGTAAATTTGCTGGAAGATTATTAGATAAAAAGGTTAAGGTTATTGATGCAAAAACGGTAGGAAATGGGTTAAAAAAATTTAAATATACATACAGCAGGACAACAACTATAGAATATAAGAATTTGTTATTTCCAAATGCCCGAAGTATTTATAAAATTCTATTGCGAAATTGGAGGGGAAGTGATGACACCGTTAAGTATTCAACTTTGAATAAAAATAAGAAAAAAAAATAATACAAAATAGTCAGCAGATTGTTACAGAATGTTGTGAAAGGAAAACACGACGGAGAGCAAAAAGAAAAATTTAGGAAAAAAATTATTTATAGAAGACCGACTATATGAAACCTGCCACCAACAGGGTTCATTAAAAAGATTACACATAATTTGTTTAACTGCTTTTAAAAGTTGTAAATGAACTAACTTACACTACTAAACACAAATTAAATAGTAGTTTTCATTATTAAAGATACTACAACTTTAAAAAAGACATAAAACATCAGATTATTAATTCATTGTGTTACAGAATTACGGAATTGTTCAGAAGAAAAAAATTATTATGTTTGAAAGTAGCTAATATAAGTGATGCAACTGATAATATAATTTTTCTTCAGATATAGCATAATATAACTTTAAAGATTAATGCTAAGATGGAGGGTCGGTCACCAAGTAAAAAACTTATTAAAACTGTTTATTTCTTTAATCATATGATGTATAAAAAAAACTGATCATCTAAAAGAAACTATCCTGTTGGCCTAATTTTACACCACTTTTTCGAGCATATACCTGTGGCTTGAAATAAAAAGGGCCAATGTCAAAATATTTACTTTTGAGAAAATTGGAATTGAACTTTAACAACAACAGTTCTGCTGCAAGAAATGAACATTATTACCTAAATCACCAGTTGAATCTTATACGCATATAGACCAAGATATTTCTCCCAAATTTTTGTAATATAGGACGGGATAAACATTATTCAAAATAGTAAATGTCATCACAAATGAATCTATGGTTTTACATATTATCTGCTCACATGAACGATTATGCATACCGCAAGCTTTACGGTTTGTATAGTTGAATTTTGCTACATTAAGAAACTCAAATATATTTTGTAAAGTTTGTGTAATTTATTTTTTATTTATTGATTTGAAAAATAATATAATTTTATTAAAGTAATTCATGAAGTTTTGAAAAAGTTATTTATTACTGCCTGTAGGTTTGCAGCGGGAATTGTCATAATTGATGTTCGAATGAATTTCTTTTAATCATCCAAATATGTTGGTTTTGTTTTGAAGACTCTTGTTTGCAATTGCCCCACAAATAAAAAAATCAGGCGCAGAAAGGTCAGGAAACTTGGGGAGCCAACGGAATATGAAGTTTCTTGAAATCAGCTCAGTTTAGGGAGTTTTTGCCGCAATTCTGTAATAACAGGCGTGGTTATGTGACAAGTTGCCCATCTTGTTAAAACTACACGTAGTTCGGAAAAGAAAAACTCTTCCAACAGTTTAAGGTTACGGTCTTCATTGACCGTTACAGTAAGATCGTTTCCTTCGAAAAAGTAAGGCCCGACAATAAACCTTGGTGAAACTGCACACCACACTGTGACGCGAAGTGGATGCAATTGCATCTCATGGAATATCTGTGGATTAGAATTACTCTATATTTGACAATATTGTTTGTTAAAATTTTCGTGTAAAAAGCCATCTATTGAAAATTTTCGTTTAAATTGAAATATGCCTTGTCAGACATAAAAAAGCAGTTTAAGATGTTTTCATCCTCTGCCGCCATTTGAATGATCTTCTCGCCAAATTCCAAGTGAATCGGGAAGTCTGTTGTGTTCAGTTTGCTTGTTAATTGAATATTATTTGGAAATAAGTTTAAATCTTGAGACAAAATTGTATGCTGAGATCCCTTTTAGCTGATAAGCTCCTTTGCGAAACTCTAGAATCGAATTGTGTGGCAGCAACTACAGCAGCAACAGTTTCCTGCGTCCGAACTGTGGGGTCTCGATGATAAGGCCTTCTTGCGATTGTGCTATGTTCGGCAAAATTATTCACAAGTTTCATTATAGTCCACGTACTGAAGGAGTGCTGCCAAATATATACCTTTATTCTCTTTGGACGGAAACTACGAACTCGTAAGTAACGCTCCATCGAAATTCTTGTTTCATTGTCCTAATTCTCCATTTTCGTTAAATCTAAAGATTAATCTATAAAATAAAATAAAATCGAACAGGTACACAGAAGAATAGTTATAAGGTTTTAAAGGTAGCAGTTTTCATCAGACACCCTGTAGTTTGTCTTTGCATTTTGTTTTGCCTAAAAAACATTAAACACACTTCATTGGTATGTCAGCTAGTGTTAGAGTTTTTCTATTCGAAAGTTCTATTCGATACCTGTGTCAGAGATGGTTAAAGGCCATACAATTCAGATTTCTATGAGACAGCATTTAATATTAGTTTTGAGCTAATGTCTAATACTGCAATTGCTACGACAACTATTGCTAGAATACCAATACCATTTCATTGCAATGTCATATTAGAACTAGTACATCAAAATACGAATTTGGAAATAAAAGTTTTTATTACCTGTGGAGAAGGTGAAGAAGATTAACTAACCAAGTCGTTTTCACTTAAAACTTTCATTGTCATTTAAACTTATTTCCCGACAACTGTTCGAATTTTAGCAATAAAATGGTGGTGACTTTATTAATACTGAAACATATGTAGAGATGCAAGGGGATCATCATCGGCATAAGATTAAAAAAAAACGAAATTTTTCAAATATAAAGATATTTAAATTTTTTAACCTGAAATTAATAACTCTAAACCATATGTAGGAGTTTATAATTTGATTGTAGAAAATGTCGGTACTAACATGATGTTGGGTAGTAGGGTAAAGAATTTTTCAAAGAAGTATTAAATACGTCGTGTAACATAGTTTGTATAAAAAATGCCGCATAACTGCGATAGTTGACTTCCGTGTTGAAGCTTAAACATTTCACAAAGTTGTTATTTTAGTTAACATTGTACGAGTACATTGTGCGATTGTTTTTGTTTTCCTTAATAATGATAGCTTGAGTGTACGCGTAGCAATGGTGTGCAAATGTCGTACAACTTATACTCAATAAAAAATGCTTGCATTTTAAGTGTGAACAATATAATGTATATAATACACAAAATGTTTTTATAAAAGAGTTACAATTAAGATATACAAATTTCAAAATTCAGTCTTGTGCATTTTAAATCAAGTGTATTATCATGTTTTACATTAACTTTTATTAAAAAATTGCAAAAACAAAATATTCACTTTAGTTTAGTTTGATTTTTTAATAATTCATTTCATTTTTTATATTAATTTTTAAAGAAGAAACAATATACAAAAAGACAAAAAATGTAGAGCCTTTAGAACTCTTAAATGCTTTACTTTTGGATATAATAATCTTTAGCAATTTTTTTTAAAAACTTTATCTGTAATTAGTCTATGCTCTTTTATAAGGCTCACAGCGTAAAATCACTTTAACTATATTTAAAAAATTTATATAAACCTTGTCTAACGTTGAACGCCAAAACTACAATAAATAAATAAATTATACATTACGTGCAGAAGAAGTCCTAAGTGGCGTAATGAAAAGTGTTGCAATATTTATTGAAATTTTTTTGGAAATTTTCAAAAGTTATGACATGACAATACGATACTTAGGACACCTATAGAATTTAACAACTGTGACTCATGGCATATTATTGCCAGGACTTATCAACTATAATATTATCATTTAGCTCATTTAGGAAATAATAAAACATTCAGAATATTCGATATAATTATTAAATCTTTGTCTTTCATATTAAGTTTTAAAGAACTAAAAACAAATTAAACAATTTTAGCTATCAGATCCTCTTAAGTTGTCCTAGTTGTGATTTTTAATATTCCCCATTACTTTAACAGTTTTTTGTCAAAATAATTGCCTTTAAATTTCACAATCAATAAAAGCTGTCTTGAATTTTTTTTTAACAAACAATTTAAACACTTTTATAGATGATGTAACTCAAACAAATGCTGGCAAAAAAGAAACTACATTTGTAACGGCCAATGCCATGACAACACCAACCCTAGAAACTAATAGAAGTAAATTTACAAATAAACCCGTAGATAGTCGTCGCACACATTTCTGTTATGTGAGATCGGCATCTGTGAAATCATTGAATCGTAACTGTAATAGAAGTGCAAGAGATGGTAGAGAGGATTTAGCAGCCTCCTCATGTTACTCGTTAAACACAATGCCTGTAACACGTACCACTAGATTACAACACAGGCAAAGTTTCAACAAAAAATTTCAAAATTATCACAATCAACCGCCACAGTTACATACGTTGCCAAGTAATCAGCAGCATCACACTACTGATGGACTAGAAAAACGTAAATTAAATGCAACATCAAGTATACGTATCTCGGAATCGACACTAAGGAGGTAAGTAACAGTTCGCTTTTATACCATTCATCTGTGCCAGTTACTTTGTAATTTCTACAGTATTGATTTCCGACCCCAAAAAGTAAATATTTCTGAAAGCTTATAATTAGGGGAGAAGATTAAACATTGTCCATCTGTCCGTGTGTTGGTTGAAATCATTTCGGAATAAATCGCATATAAGCATGACTGTATCTGTGTTTTCACATATTTTTACCACAAAACTTAAAATTTTTCAGATCTAGTATAATTTATAGACACGTTTGTGATTATTTTTAGATATGATTTGCCTATAGAAAAAATTTTAGACCAATCAGCAAAGCTACAGGCAAACGTAGTACTTAAAAATATATATTTGTATAAATATATCAGCTACGCTGTAGTCACTATACCTACATATGTACATGTTGGTGAAGGGTGTTATTAGATGTGGCACGGCCGAATATACCATTCGTACTTGTGTATGCTTTACTGGAACAGTCAAATAATCATATATATAATAATCATGCTTTGAAAAATTGTTTTATTGATTTTTACTTAAGTGTTTTTTTATGCAAAATCCTTATGGGTAGAGACTGAGTTAATTAGAATGGGGTCGGATCAATTATGCTTAACGATATGTTTTATAGATTTGGCGAATAGAGCGCGAGTTTTAGAAACAAGCTTTTACGATTTGTAAATCTCAATCTGGTGAAAATCTTTTCATGGAGATTTTTCAAAGTATGTTAAAAAAAAACCACATACACAGTCATTATGCCAGCTAGTTTTGCAATTTTTCATATTGAAATTTCTATGCATCTAAAAAAACACTATTTATTTTAACCCTTTAACGACCACAGCCAAGTTTAAATTATAATTTTTAAAATCTAATTTTACATCTAGTAGTTCTAGTGACTCCTTGAGTTGAGACCTTTAAAATGTTATCAGTAATAAGCAACTTAACAGAAATCATAGAGCAACAAACTATGATTGAATTGAATGATTATGATTAAACCAAATAATGGCTGCCAGTTATCATTATTATGATTAATTTAAGTTTCTTGCAATCACCTTATAATGACTGTATATGGAATGGGTAATCTTTGCTCTTTTCTAACGCAAATTATATTTCTTTTTCACTGACTGTTATATCCTTTTAATAAAAATTTCTTATTTTAGTAATTTTTTATATAATAACGTATAATAACGTTATCAATAATTATTAATTTATATATATTTAGTATTTATATACACTGCCGCTCACTTGATTAGGTTCACATCTTTTTTACAACAAAACAATTTTTTTTTGTTTAAAATAATAAGGTTATCTATATATATAAAAGAGTAACGTGACTGACTGACTGACTGACTGATTCATCATGGCACAGCCCAAACGCAAAGAGCTAGAGACATGATATTTAGACAATCGGTTCCTCTTTCGATGTATAGCTCCACTAAGAAGGGATTTTTGGAAATTCGTACTTTAAGGGGGTAAAAAAGGGTAAAATCGGTAATCTTATATCTGCTAAACTAAAACCGATACAAATAAAATTGAAAAAGTATTGTAATTTGCACAAAAAATAAGCTGACAAGTGTCTGTCCTTTTTTGAATTTTCAACCCCTAAGGGGAAAAAACGGGTAAAAACTGTAATTTGGTACTTTTTTGGTGCCCTATGTAACTTCCAAACACATATAGCTAGGAAAAAAATTTAAACTGTTTTCAGTAATCCGCGAAAAAATATTTATAGGAATTCGGTACTTTTTTATATATATATAATTTTTTTTCGCATGTATAAGGGGTAAAAATTGTCCCTTTTTTTGGTACTTTTTTTTAAAGAAACTTTTCTAATATTATTCAATGAGACAAAATTTTATCATTATTATTGCCTAATAGAATATGAACAAATATTAAGGTAAAATTTTTGGAGACTTTTTTGGGAACAAAAATTCCGTAAAATGTATATAATTCCTAATTTGACGGCCAATTTTCACAAAATTTATAATTGGAATTTCATCAGACATAAAAAATTATGCAATTTTGTAAAAATTGAAACACATTCATAACAGGGTAGAAAGGGGAAAAATCGGGAAAAGAGTTTGGTACTTTTTAGAACATAATTACTTTTTTTCAAAAAAGAGTAGATTTACTGACTAAATCATGTCTATTAAAATATTTTGTTACATAGATATTTGAACATTTTAAACTTGGAATTTGGAACTTGGACCAAAAATGTACTTTTTCGCATTTCTATGGTACTTTTTGTATTTTCTACGTTTATAAAGGTAGAATTGTAAAATAAAGGACTATTGATACAAGGTAAGACTAAAAATGTTATGAACGACCAAAAAGGTACTTTTTTTAATTTTTATGGTACTTTTTGTATTTTCAACGTTTGCGAAGCTAGAATTTTGAAATTAGTGACTATTGATACAAGGTGAAACTGAAAAAGTTATAGTCGGCCAAAAAGGTACTTTCTTGAATTTTTATGGTACTTTTTGTATTTTCTACGTTTTTGAAGGTAGGATTGTATAATCAAGGACTTTTGATTCTAGGTGAGACTAAAAATGTTATGGGCGATCAAAAAGGTACTTTTTTGAATTTCTATGGTACTTTTTGTATTTTCTACGTTTATGAAGGTAGGATTGTACAATCAAGGACTATTGATTCCAGGTGAGACTAAAAATGTTATGGGCGACCAAAAAGGTACTTCTTGAATTTTTATGGTACTTTTTGTATTTTCAACGTTTACGAAGCTAGAATTTCGAAAATAGTGACTATTGACACAAGGTAAGACTAAAAATGTTATGGGTGACCAAAAAGGTACTTTTTTGAAATTTTATGGTACTTTTTGTATTTTCTACGTTTATGAAGGTAGGATCCTAAAATCAAGGACTTTTGATTCCAGGTGAAACTGAAAATGTTATGGGCGACCAAAAAGGTACTTTTTTGAATTTTTATGGTACTTTTTGTATTTTTAACGTTTGCGAAGCTAGAATTTTAAAATTAGTGGCTATTGATACAAGGTGAGACTGAAAATATTATGGTCGACCAAAAAGGTACTTTTTTGAATTTTTGTGGTACTTTTGGTATTATCTACGTTTATGAAGTTAGGATTGTACAATCAAGGACTATTGATTCCAGGTGAGACTAAAAATGTTATGGGCGACCAAAAAGGGACTTTTTTGAATTTTTATGGTACTTTTTGTATTTGATACGTTTATGAAGGTAGGATTGTACAATCAAGGACTATTGATTCCAGGTGAGACTAAAAATGTTATGGGCGACCAAAAAGGGACTTTTTTGAATTTTTATGGTACTTTTTGTATTTGATACGTTTATGAAGGTAGGATTGTACAATCAAGGACTTTTGATTCCAGGTGAGACTAAAAATGTTTTGGGCGACCAAAAAGGTACTTTTCTCAATTTTTATGGTACTTTTTGTATTTTCAACGTTTGCGAAGCTAGAATTTTGATATTAGTGGCTATTGATACAAGGTGAGACTGAAAATGTTATGGACGACCAAAAAGGTACTTTTTTGAATTTTTATGGTACTTTTTGTATTTGATACGTTTATGAAGGTAGGATTGTACAATCAAGGACTATTGATTCCAGGTAAGACGACAAATGCTATGGGCGACCAAAAAGGGACTTTTTGAATTTTTATGGTACTTTTTGTATTTTCAACGTTTGTAAAGCTAGAATTTTGAAATTAGTGGCTATTGATACAAGGTGAGACTAAAAATGTTATGGCCGACCAAAAAGGTACTTTTTTGAATTTTTTTGGTACTTTTTGTATTTGCTACGTTTATGAAGGTAGGATTGTACAATCAAGGACTATTGATTCCAGGTGAGACTAAAAATGTTATGGGCGACCAAAAAAAGACTTTTTTGAATTTGTATGGTACTTTTTGTATTTTCCACGTTTGCGAAGTTAGAATTTTGAAATTAGTGGCTATTGATACAAGGTTAAATTAAAAATGTTATGGTCGACCGAAAGGGTACGTTTTTGAATTTTTGTGTTACTTTTGGTATTTTCTACTTTTATGAAGGTAGGTTTGTACAATCAAGGACTTTTGATTTCAGGTGAGACTAAAAATGTTATGGGCGACCAACAGGAACTTTTTTCAATTTTTATGGTACTTTTTGTATATTCAACGTTTTCGAAGCTAGATTTTTTAAATTAGTGACTATTGATACAGGGTGAGACTGAAAATGTCATGGGCGACCAAAAAAGTACTTTTTTGATTTTTATGATACTTTTGGTATTTTCTACGTTTATGAAGGTAGGATCTTACAATAAAGGACTTTTGATTCAAGGTGAAACTGAAAATGTTATGGGCGACCACAAAGGTACTTTTTTGGATTTTTATGGTACTTTTTGTATTTTGAACGTTTGCGAAGCAAGAATTTCGAAATTAGTAACTATTGATACAAGGTAAGACTAAATATGTTATGGGCGACCAAGAAGGTACTTTTCTGAATTTTAATGGGACTTTTTGTATTTCCTACGATTATAAAGCTAAAATAGTGAAATAAGGGATTGTTGATTCAATTTGAAAATTAAAATGATATTGGAGACACAAAAAAGCCTTTTCGCATTTTTATTGTACACTTTGTATTTTTACGTTTGTAAACATGGATTCTTAAAATTAGTGTTTTTGATCCCAGGTAACTCCTAATCTCATGGACGACCAAAATTACTTTTTCTAATTTTTTTTATATGTTGTATACATAGAATTCTGAATGTAGGTAATAATAAACCAAGTGGAAGTTTTAGTGAAGGAAAAAATGTTACTTTAATTATTTTTAGGGTAATTTTTGCAAAATATGATTCTTAATTTTTGAAACTCAGTAGCATTGATCTTGCTTTTAGTTAGGAAATATATACCCGATATATTCTTACTCTTCTTTTTATTGTTTTAAGTAAATTGAATCAGAGATACAAATTTTCAGAAATTGAACCAAAAATATTTAATAATTATAAATAGAACTTGAGTATTCAATAGATAGTAAGAACTGCGCTAACGAAGTAGCGGGTTAAATGCTAGTTAGTTACATTTAGCTTAAGATATTAAAATGTTGCGCTATTTATCATTTAAAAGACAAAAGTCACTGCAATAGTTGTTAATTCAAGCGTTTATTTAGAATTGAAAAAGAATACTTCCAGAATAATCAAAAAGAGTATACACAAAGTGATTGACATTTTATGTTAATTCAAGTATAAAAAGGAATAAGAAAGATATGCACAGTTGGTAAAATTGTTATTAAAGAAAGTACTATTCCAACACTTCCCCTCAACTTGCATATATTTGTACAATAAAAATAATATAAAAATTTCAATTAAATTCGATTTCCTGAAGTCCCAGACCTCTTAAAAACTTTAAATGCTTTGTTTTACTTAAATTTTTAGTTAAAACGTCGGATATATTTTCATCCGTTGGAATATAGTGCAGCTCAATCTCATTAGCCTTTACTACGTCTCTCACATGTAGATATTTGACATCAATATGTTTGCTTCTTCCATGTAAAACAGGATTTTTGGCCATACACTGAGCTCCCAAGTTATCACCGTAAACTAATACTGGTTGGCTGACGTCATAACATTGGATTTCGCCTAACAATCTTTTTAAATAAACAGCTTCTCTCGCTGCCGCTGACAGGGCCACAAATTCTGCCTCAGTGCTACTGAGAGCTATATTTGGTTGTTTTTTGCTCTCCCAAGTGATCGCACTTCCAGCCATGATGAACACAATACCTGTATATGATTTTCGGTCTTCCATACAACTTGCCCAGTCGGCATCCACAAATGCCTTTGGTGGTAAACCTGTTTTGGAATAAAGCAATTTGAAATTTAGTGTTGCAGAAAGATACCTTAAGATATGTTTGGCCGCCTTTAAATGCTCGATGTGTGGTTCTTTATTTCTCTGTGCCAATTTTCCCACAGAATGCATTATGTCTGGCCGTGTCGAAATCGCTAAATACATCAAGGCTCCTATTAACGATTGGTAATCTTTCGGTTCAACCTTTTGACAGTCTGACGAGCTACAATGTATTTGAAATCCAGGGTCAAGGGGAGTTGCCACAGATCTGCAGTTTTCCATGTCAAAACGTTGCAAAAGATTCTTGATGTATTGTTTATGACCCACAGCAATAGAGCCAGTTTCATTGTCTCTTTCTATTTCCATCCCCAAAAAATGCTTTACCACACCACCATCGACGATCTTAAATCTCTCAGATATTTTGCGCTTAATTAGTTCCAAATTTTTCTTATCAGTGCAGGCTATCATGATGTCATCAACGTAAATCGCTATTAAATTGATTTTGTTACCATCATTCGCTTGATATAAGCAAGGTTCGTGTTTACAGGGTACAAAACCAATGTCTCGAATGGCTGCATCTAAAGTCACGTTCCATGCTCGCCCTGACTGCTTAAGTCCATAAATAGTACGTTTCAATTTTAGTACCTTGTTCGGCTCTATGGTATCTTCAAACCCATCGGGTGGTTTCATAAATACGTCTTCCTCTAGTTTACTATTCAGATAAGCTGTAGAAACATCAACATGGTGCAAAAATAAATTATATTCAGCTGCTAGTGCTAAAACCATTCTTATGGTCGAGTATCGAATGACTGGGGAAAATGTTTCACCGAAATTAACACCGAATTCCTGACCACATCCTTTTGCGACAAGGCGGGCTTTAAATCTTTGAACGTTGCCATGCTCGTCACTCTTTAAGTTAAAGACCCATTTGTTGCCTATGACCTTTTGATTTGGTGGTAACTCTACAGCAGACCAGGTGTCGTTCTCCAATAAGGCTTGATATTCACGTGCCATCGCGTCTTTCCAAAAATCGCTAAATTTGCTTCTATAAGCCTCATCCACTGTTTGAGGAATTTTGACATCTTCAGTTTGAACAAAACATAGTTTTTGGTATACCTTTTTAGGCCTTCCTTTTGTGCCTGATCGAATGAGCTTTGGTCTACCTCTTCCCCTTACTGATGCCTCCTCACTGTTTCTTTTGTTTTCATCATCGCTTTCGGAGCTGCATGTTTGAAATTCATCACCACTTCCAACACAAACTTCTTTTTTACTAGGTGTCACACTGCTTGTTTCATCGTTTTGTTGTTTTTCTTCATCGCGAGTATTTCTTTGTTCATTTTCGGCCATTAAGTCAGATACATTATATGAGTCGGTATTGTTTGACATATTTTCGCAGAATTTTACGTCCCTCTTCTCTACAACATTTTTCGTATCAACATCATACAATCTGTATGCTTTGGAAGTTGTTGAATAACCGACGAAAATGTAATTTTTACCTCTAGCAGCAAACTTTTTGTTTTGTGTTTTTTCCAAACCAACAGCTGGTGAACCAAAAACCCGAAGATGCTTGACGTTTGGTTTCCTTAAATGCCACATTTCATAGGGGGTTTTGTCTTGCAAGATCTTTGTTGTTGTTCTGTTGCGAATATAAACAGCGGTGTTAACTGCCTCTGCCCACAGCGAATCATTTACCTTTGCATGTATCATCATACTTCTCGCCATTTCAATGATTGTCCGATTGGCACGTTCGGCAACGCCGTTTTGCTGCGGCGTGTATGGTACAGATAGCTGTCGTTGAATCCCACATTGCTCCAGATAATCATCAAAATTTCCATTCACATATTCTGTGCCTTTATCACTACGAATGGCCTTTATTTTGCAATCTTTTTGGTTTTCAACGAATCTTTTAAATATTTTAAATTTTTCAAACACTTCACTTTTGTGTTTTATAAAATATACAGAAATCCATCTGGACATATCGTCTATAAAAAGAACAAAATAACGTGCACCTCCAACAGATTGGGTGTTCATAGGGCCACAAACGTCTGTATGTATTAACTCCAACAAATTGTTCGATCTGGTTTCGCTGGCAGAGAAAGGTTGACTGCATATCTTGCTTTGCATACATGTTGCACACGAAACATCTTTTGGTATGTTGTCAAACATCAAACCATTAACAGACTTGTTGTTGCGAAGGTCATTAAGGGTTTTAAAATTTATATGACCGTAACGGTTATGCCAAAGAACTGCGTAATTAGTCTTCAGACAATAATTCATAGGTATCTCTTCTGTAAAGACAAACAGATTTGAAAAAATATTTGCTTTAAGCAATACTACACCACTATTGTTTATTATAGTTGCATGTTCCTTTTCGAACTTCACTGTCAAACCATTGTTTGTTGCTTTTGAAACAGCGATAAAATTTCCAATCATACTTGGAACAAAGAGTACGTCTTTTAAAATTAAGCTGCCTTCACGAATATTAATTTGGACATCTCCCTTTCCTTCAGCTTCTATAAACTGGTCAGAGGCCAACATTATTTTTTCTTTACACTTGACGAATGATACAAACTTTTGTCGGTCGCAGCAAATATGCGCTGTTGCGCCGCTGTCAATGCACCAAGACCTTTTACTAAAACCATCATTTTTGTACGCAGCAAGTAGAGCAAAAGAATGTTGTTTTTGTTGCTGGCTATTTCTTTCTTTTTGCTTGGTACGGCAGTTCTTTGCGTAATGTCCCCGCTTCCCGCATTTGTAACATTTGAAGTTATTGTTGTTTTTCTTATTATCTGGTGATGAATTTGACTTTAATGCAAATGCTTGTTGTACAGTAACGGTTTCTTCTTTTTCGTTTTGCTGGTTTCGTCGTTCCCACTCTTCTAAGAGTTTGACCTTCAAAATGTCAAATTTGGGCAACACGTCCCTAGTCTCCATGGCAATGACGAAATTCTCAAATTCTTTAGGTAGACTTGAAAGCAAAATTATCACGAGTAACTCATCACCTAACGAGATTCCAACTTCACCAAGTTTTTCAGAAATCTCAACAAACGAATTTATGTACTGCGTCATAGTGGCAGCATCCGACATACGAAGGGCAAGTAATTTTTTATAAAGACTTACTTTTCTTAATGGTCCACTTGGCTTGTACACTCCAACCAATTTATCCCATGCGTCAGCAGCTGTTTGGCAGTTTTTTAAATAATTTAGTTGAGACGGTTTCACTGAAAGCATGATCGTGGTAAGGGCTTTTTCGTTGAGTTGATCCCATTTTCCGGCTTCAGCTGCAGTTGCAGGTCTAACCATTTTCTTATTTGTGACACTCCATAAATCTGCATGCCTGAGGACACACTGCATTTGGACACACCAAGTGTCGTAATTATCTTCACCGAGTTTATCAATTTGATAAAGAGAATTCAATTTAAAAAACTTTATCGCGACTAACGCTTACAATTGTGACTGACACAAAACTTTAAAAATTCAAAAAAAACTCAGCGGGGTCTGGGCCCATAACCTGTTAATTCAAGCGTTTATTTAGAATTGAAAAAGAATACTTCCAGAATAATCAAAAAGAGTATACACAAAGTGATTGACATTTTATGTTAATTCAAGTATAAAAAGGAATAAGAAAGATATGCACAGTTGGTAAAATTGTTATTAAAGAAAGTACTATTCCAACAATAGTTAATATCTGATTTTAAATATATATTTTTTGTTTGATAATAGCCTTAGAACATAATTTTTTTGGCTCATTTGAATAGGTTCAACATCATTAATTAAATAGAATTAATAGAAGAATGTAGGTTTTTTTATAAATTTTTTTATTTTTTAAAGAATTGCTATAATGTTTTAGTAAGGTTTTAATAATGCGTATATCTTGCTCTATTGGATATAACTTCAAAAATGCGATCAGGGAGGGAGTTGTAAAGTTTTCCAATTAATGTTAAGAAAATTTCGGCCCAAGCTTTTTTAATGCCTTCAATTAAAGCTTCCTTTGTGTGATATCGTTTGTTCGACTCATACACTTTGCGGCAAAGGCAGCCTCATACATTTTCTATATAAATAATAATTATAACCATCTGGACCCTCTAAATTAAACTTCTTTTCATCAGAAAAAATAATGTGTTGCCATTACTTCTTATAACATATGTGATCGCGGGTAACTGGAGTCGGTTTGCTTTCCGAGTGGCACTTAGAGGTGGTTTTTTTAAAATTATTAATCTTTTTAAATGCTTAACACTTCGAATAATACGTTTTACCGTAGCTAGGCTTGCTGTAACACCCGTTTTTTGCTTAATCTTTGCAGCAGAATCACTAGAGTTGGATGCATCTTTTATGATGGCTCTTCTGTCCGCTTTTGTTGTGACTCTATGCGTACGTTCCTTCATGTTTTTCCCGTAATCAGACTGTTTTCTAATGAAATTGCTGACAACATTCTGACTTCGGCCAATTTTTTTTTGCAATATTTCTATGGCTTAAGCCTGTTCCAATAAAGGCTTTAATTTTGCCTTTTTCTTCTTCGGTTAATGACTTGCTGCGCCCCATTTTAAAAAAATATATTGTGAATATATTGTGTATAATTACAAACTCTCAAATTTGTAAAAATTTATCGGCTGTTGAAAGTAAACTGATTTTATTCTTAATGAACCTAATTAAGTGAGATAAATTTTTGTTTTAACTGCGCTTTTACTTAAAAGCATAAAATAACAAAAACTATTTATGTGCCGTTAGTTTTTGTTTTCGAATTTATTGCCATACAAAAGATCTCTTAACCTTAGTGTAAATAAGTTGTTCTCTTAAAGTAGATATTAAGAAAAATTAAAATAAGAATTTAAAAATGTGTGAACCTAATCAAGTGAGCGGCAGTGTATGTACTACCTTGGTCGTATGTATATAAAATTGTTCAAATAAGTGATTTGATAGAAATCAAATTGTGCATTTATTACAATAGAGTCAGGTATTTTCTAAGCAACAATACAATGCAAAGAACAATTTTAATTTTCAAAAATAACTGTTAATTTCTTAAAATTTTTTTTATT
Source organism: Phyto melanocephala (assembly GCA_941918925.1). Classification (NCBI taxonomy): domain Eukaryota; kingdom Metazoa; phylum Arthropoda; class Insecta; order Diptera; family Rhinophoridae; genus Phyto; species Phyto melanocephala. The sequence goes on along the minus strand of OW799234.1, from coordinate 134,346,965 downwards.
CGCGTTCTTATCTTCCTGTTATTTTAGATCCAACATTGAAAAGAATTTGGAGAGCAAGAAACGTGTGGTTAAAATGCTTTTCGTTTTAGTTTTGGAATTTTTCATTTGTTGGACACCTTTGTATGTCATCAATACGGTGGCCATGTTTATTGGACCGGCCATCTACGAGTATGTGGACTATACAACAGTAAGTTTTTTTCAGCTACTAGCCTATTCATCGAGTTGTTGCAATCCCATAACCTACTGTTTCATGAATGCCAGTTTTCGGCGAGCCTTTGTCGATACCTTTAGGGGAATGCACTTAAATGGCGGTAGTTTGTGGCACAAAAATTCAAAAGCTGCAACTAGTCACTCCTTGGCTGGCAATTCAATTGCACTAGGAAATAGTTGTACTGTCATGACTGCAAATACTATAATGGACAGTCCAAGGCTTTGAAGATGTTAAGTGAGATGAAAAAATGAGGATGACAGCGAAATGAAATCATTTAAATTTAACCAGCCATCAGGTATTAGGAGGTTTTAATGTATAAAGTGTACACAAAGTAGATACACAATTTAATCTTTTATTTTGAGAAAAATATTTTTCAAAATAGATAAATAAGAAGTAATAATATTTTTTTTAGATATTTATTTAGTATATTGTCCCAATAGTTGTTAATATTTAAGTTTATTGTTTGTTGGGTTTAAGCTAAAGTGCGATTTACTAAGTTGTTTGGAAGACACTCGTAAAGTGTACAACCATTTTATCGATTTCGGTATTCAGTAATATATTTAAACAACAGTTGTTATTGTTATCTTAACGACAATAATTTTTGTTGTTGTTTACTTTAACGACAAAAAGTTAAACCTTATAGCCGACGTAAAAATAATTTCTTTAGGTCTCGGCTATGACTATCGTTAAAAAGTATTTTGTGATTCGCATAATTGTTAGTGCAAACAACAGTAAGTGTCTAAAAATTTAACGGTTGTCAAATTGTGCTTATACCAGATCACCAGTAAATACACCTTTGCCCAAACAAATTATGAAAAAGGTGAAAGTCTACTGATGATCTGGCAACCAATAAACAAAAATTAATTAAACATTTTTTACTAAATCAAATATGCAACAAAAACATTTTTAGTACAAAAATTTCAAGTGCTCACATGACGTGCACAATTTTTTTTACTTCTTTCTCTAAAGAGTGAACTAATAATTTTGTAATGATAATAAAAGTTATTGGAACTTTATACTTTATTAGTTTCTTTACCAATATTAATTGGTACTTAAAAATTTCTTTTTATTTATTTTATAAAATCAGACATGTCAAACGTGATAAGACATTTCAAAATATAAAACAGTGATTATTTCTATTGCTCTATAAATATAAATAAAATTGATCGAAATAAATGTATGTTGAATACAAGAAAATAAATATAATAGTAAAATAGAATAAAATTTAATTTAAATTTAAACTAGATAAGTAATTTTATTAATATTTCTATTTATCACAAATTCACCTCGACGTATTGAATAAAATAATAAAATCAGGACAAGTAAAAATATCTCGATTGAGGTAAGTGGATTGAAAAAAGGTTGTGAAAATTAAGGCAAGTCATCGAAAATTAATTTTTAACTAGTCATAAAAAAAAAATTTTGCAGTGATATACATGCAAATTCAAAGAATGTTTTACATATAAGCTAGAGCGGAATCAGGGTAGTGGGAGGAAACTGCCTTCCTCCCCCAAAACCAAATATTTTCTTTTGAAATAGTAAGTAATAATTTTGGCAGCCATTTAACAAACAATTCATATATTTAAAAAAAAATTGCACACTCCCCCAACCTCATAATCTAGATCCACGCCTACATATAAATAAGCACACTTATGAAATAGGGTGAGAAGCGAGGGTTACTTGCTAATGTAAATAAATAAATTTTTTAACTGTTATTTGTTAAATTTATTCTGATTTATAATGTACATTAAATGATTGTATATATCAAGAAATATAAACAACTTTTGACTTGTCAATATAAATATAAAACAAACAAAAAAAATTTTAGTTCCCTATAAATGACTATCCACTTTTTATAACATAAATAAATGTACAAATAAATATAAAACATTTTGTCAACCAATAAAAAAATACTTTAGAAAAAAATTTACATAATCAAATTTGTTGCTAATAAATAAATAAAAAAAAAATACACTACAAAAATAATTAAACAACAAAACTATTGAACATATATTTTTTGTTTTCAACAAATGTTAATATTGATTTTTTTCAAACACAATAAAATAATTTTTAAAATAAATAATAAAAAAAACAATGTTTAAAACATATTTGTCGGCCTAAAAGTATTTCTATTTAATGCAATTACTTATCACCCTTTTGATAATTAATTTTTATTAACAAAAGTTATAAAACAAAATTTGTTTTTAATTAATAGTTTTCAAAGCCCTTGTTAAGTTGAAAAAAAAAATTTAATCAGGGTGTTTTTTAAAAAAAAGGTAAGTAAAAAATCTATAATTTTTACACAAGTCCTTATTTTTTTCAAAACATCAAATGCAATAAAAAATAACTGAAGGAGAGGTAAGTAAAGTTGTCACTTAGTTTATAAGAAAAAAGAAACGAATTAATTATTATGTATAATTAATCAATTAGCAAAGCTAATCATGCATATTTCTTCCCTCGAAATATTTTTCCTTTCTCTGAAGTATTAATCAAAAATAAATTCTTAAAAAATATTTCATACAAAAAAAAACCCTTATCTCGGTTATTGTTCACTGTTACCCTGGATTTGTTTTTGTAGGGACTTGTTCACATAAATATGCAAGCTATTGTTTCTTTTAATAAAAACACTAAAGTTTGTTATAAACTATTTAAGATCAAGATAAGCTACTAAAGTGCTGAGTTATAGAGGGTGCTTCGCCTACGTTTTAAATTACCGGTAGTTTATTTCAAAAAAGTAGAATGGCATTCAGTTATTTACAGGATATTAGTTTTATGTTTAATTTTATTTAATTAATTAACAACTTGCTTCCAAAGCAAGCATGCGAACAAACAAGTCTTAATCACAAACTGTAAGAATCGTGAAGCGAGTTCATAAAGGTGGAGCGATAACGAACAAAACAATCTGTTAATTTACTGTTGTTGGCCAGTGTGTGCGTGAACATTCATCAACATCAAATTGTCATCATTCTAAGGATCTGAGCATTTCACAATTTTTATACCCTTCACAAAGTGAAAAAGGGTATATATAGGTTTGTCATTCCGTGTGAAATTTCTATAATTTTCATTTCCGACCCCATAAAGTATATATTTTCTGAAAGCTTATAAATAGGGGAGTCGTTTAAGCGCTGTCAGTCTGTCCGTGTGTATGTTGAAATCAACTTTTTGAAGCCCGCCGACATCACTTAGACTCTGGTGAGGTATTAAAATATCAGAAATATTCGGGAGTACAACGGTATTGAAAATCAGAAACATCGGTACATAAACAACTGAGACATGAGCAAAAACACACTGCCACCTCGTTTTTTTTTAACACAAAACAACATACATATATACAGACGTGGTATACTGGGGACAAATTACGGCATTCGAACGTGATCGAAATTTGAAAATTCTTATTAGACCCCATAAAGTATATATTTTTTGAAAGCTTATAAATAGGGGAGTCGATTAAGCTCTGTCAGTCTGTCCGTCTGACCGTCTGTCCGTGTGTATGTTGAAATCAACTTTTTGAAGCCACTCGAAATCGCTTGTACCCGGGTGAGGTAATAATATATAAGAAATATTCGGGAGTAGATCGGTATTGAAAATCAGAAACATCGGTAAATAAACAACTGAGATATGAGCAAAAACCCACGACCATCTCGATTTTTTTCACAAAAACAACATTACAAAAACAACATACATACATACAAACGTGTATCTTGGTGAACGTGGTATCGAATCCCAGCTGAGCAAAAAAAAAAATTTTTTTTTAATATTTTAATATTTTTTTTTATTTTATATTTAATATATTATTTACATTTTTATTATTATTTTTTTTTTTAATTTTTTTATTTTTTTTTTTATTTTTTTTTTATTTTTTTTAACATACATACGTAAATTTATAATTTTACAATGGGATGTTTTTGTATATGTATCTTTTTTATATGTATGTACGTATTACATATGAGATGAATGGTGATGCAAACTATTGTTATTGCGTGACTACACGTTGTAAAGTGTATATAAGATTCGGCATGGCCGAATATAGCCCTCTTACTTATTTTTTTGAGAAGAATTTCTTTCGGTTGAATATTAGGGGTACTAGCGCGCTAGTCGTGGTGCCATTTTAAATGTCTGTTGTAGTTACAAAGAAACAATGTTTTTGAGAAAATACTCACTTTTTTGTCCACCTTATATTCTAAGGTTTAAGAAAATATTTTACAGAAAAACTCTACAGTGCCTAATTAAATTGCTAGACCCCTTTCAGATTAGGAAAGTCTTCTGCGCAAGAGATAAAAGGGGTAATGCCGGGTTTATAGGAAGAAAATTGCTCATATATGAGTACACACTTGCCTGTACTCGGCAAGTACAAGCAAGTTTTTAAATAAAAAAAAACAAATAATAAATGTCAAAAATTCATATAAAAATAAGTAAAAGGAAACTAAACTTGGGCAAGTTAATTGCTGTGTCTGAACGTGAAAGCAAGTTCAAAGGAAAATAAAAAATTAACTTGCGCAAGAGACTTGCCTAATCAGAAAATGGACTTATGAATGGCGGAATACTAATAAGTTTTTATAAACGACAAAAAATTACTGCACATCTAATATGTGCTTTATTATTTTGTTTAACTGTAATTACGAAAAAATTTAATATAAAAAGGAAAGTATTGATTGAATTGGTTTTAATCAGGTTAATATGAGAGGCTCGTAAACCTCTGACGAAACTCTAAACATTTTATTTTTTTTTTTAGACTTCAGTTTAAAAAGTCTAAATTCTAAATATTTAACTTATTAAGTTAAAGAGTTCAGTTAAAAAATTCGTATAAACCTTAATTTTCTTATTTATATTTAATGGCAAAAAAATAAATACTTACTTTGTTTTAAAATGAAAAAAAAAAAAAAAAATTCCACGGAAGTTAAGTTATCAATTTCTGTTTCCAGTGGAATAAAAATTTTATATGAACAAAAATTTCACTTCTTATTCACTATTGTGTGAGATTTTTATACCCTTCACCTGTGGTGCACAAGGGTATATATAGCTTTGTCATTCCGTTTGTAATTTCTACAATTTTCATTTCGACCCCATAAAGTATATATTTTCTGAAAGCTTATGAATAGAGGAGTCGATTAAGCCCTGACCGTCTGTCCGTCTGTCCGTCTATCCGTCTATCCGTCTGTCCGTCTGTCCGTCTGTCCGTCTGTCCGTCTGCCCGTCTGTCCGTGTGTTGGTTGAAATCAACTTTTAGAAGCAACTATATGTTGCTCAGATCTGTATATGGTATCAATCTCTTGGAAATATCCATAACTTTCTGAGATATGAGCAAAAAACCACGACCACCTCGTTTTTTTTTCACAATTACAACAACAACATACATACATACATACATACATGTAAAAAACATACCAAGCAAAAAAAATCACAAAAAAAAAAAATACTAAAAATAAGAAAAAAAATAAGAAAAAAAAATTACAAAAAAATATAATATATTAATATATTAAATAAAATACAATTTTTTTGGCTCAGCTGGGATTCGATGCCACATTTATTCTAACGTGTACATATGCACGTATTTTATATGGGATGAATGGTGATACAAACAATTGTTATTGCATGACTACACGTTGTGAAGGGTATATAAGATTTGGCACGGCCGAATATAGCACTGTTACTTGTTTTTTAATTTTATTGAACAAAAATTATTCAAGCATAAGTATGTAATGAAAAGAATGTTTGTTAAGTTTTATCTTGTTTAGCATCATCAGAAAATTGGTTGTTGTTTTATTTCTAGGCTTATTGATGTGAGAGTTTGCGCTGTGTTTGATATTTTTTTATATATCAGTAGTAGAAAATAGTATTATGATAATTTTTAAGTTATCATGTGAATAGGATAATTGATAGAGATGATAAACTACCAATAATATTCATACTTTAAGGGCGGTGGTCAATGGAAACTTATTGGTTCAGATTTTTAACTTTGAAACCCCCAATAGATACATTTTAAGCAGGTCAAATAGCACGCAACTTATTTAGGTCATTTGATTTGTTTGTTTCTTATAAGTTTTCTCGTGGTTATTTGACATACCCTTACCACTAACATCCCCTTTATATTAGCTAAAACATTTTTTTAAAACTGTGGCTTTAAAAAAATCTAATTCTGCACTGAAACTTAACTGCCGTCTTCATTACAAATATTTTAGGTTTATTAAAGGCTTATTTAACGGATGTTGTACATCATATATGCCTTCAATAAACCTAAGATATTGTGTATGAATACAGCAGTTAATTTATAAGCCTTCTGCTTTAGAATCTTGTCCACGATACAAAACCCTCACAAAACAAGTCATTGCGTTGACCTTAAACAATTTCCACAACTACTGATATTACACAAAATAAGATTAAGTTTTTTTTACACTTAGTTATGGATTCATTTATAAGTTAACTTTGTTAAGCTAGTCATTAAAACAATGGCTACACAGTGAAGTTTCTCCTCTGGGGTACTTATTGTGAAAGCTTTTGACTCTAATATGAACACCACACAAGTATTAGATTTTCTGCAATTCTTAGAAATAACGCACAAAAAAATATGCAGAACACACTACTCACCACAAGTGTTATTAGGTTTTTATTTTTTTATTTTTGTAGTATCCTTCTGTTTTGCGCATCGTTAAACAGACAACAGTGGAGTGGAAAAGACAACGACACATTAGATTATCACCGATAACAATGTTTTGCTTTTCCATTATATGAAAATGCAATGTTTAAAATATGTATATGCATGCAATAATATATCTTCAATGCAAAATATGCTAAACAAGTAAGAGTGCTATATATTTGGCAGTGCCGAATCTTATATACCCTTTACAACAATTGTTTGTAACACCATTCGTATCATATGAAATACGTACATACATAAAAAAACATGCATATGTATATAAAAACATCCCATTGTAAAATTATAAATTAAGTTAACGTAAGTATGTTAAAAAAATAATAAAAATAAAAAAAAAAAAAAATTTAAAAGTCTATTGAAATAAAAAGTTTACTTGCAAAAACAAAACCCAATTCACGAAGGTAAGAAACTAAGAAAATAATAACCTGGTTGCAAATAAAATTCTAAATATTTCCACACTTCAGAGATCATGTGTATAAAAATATATTAATTTTAAGAATACTTCCACACAAATGACTCTTTTATCCTTTAAACTAAACTTTTTGTGTAATACATTTTAACAATTGTTTTTAAGTTTTTTTTTTGGTAGGCGATTTGAATTTATATCATTCATTAGGTTTTTTTTATTACAATTGTTTTGACATTCTACATGAAAGCTTTAAAGAAATGAAAGCTAAACAATACAATACTAAAAAATTCTTAATTTATAAAATTTAGAAAAAACCGCTTAAGACCGGTCAAATAAAAACCGGTCGCTTTCCGTAGTAATAATTGTTTTGTAAATGATTTTGAAGGTGAGATTGCTGACAAAGCTGCTTACATATGGTATGATATTTGTTAAATAGTGTCACACTTAGTAGTGCTGTTAGATGTTGTTCCGAAAAAAAAAATAGGAAAACATATAATCTGATCATATTTTTAATCAATTCAAAGTTTAAATATTTAAGCGATATGAATGAAGCTGAACATTATACATCTTTTTGTGCAACCGATTAAGGAACTAGAATTGATGTTTTACTAAATTACTAATTAGAGACAGGAATATCTTATTAAACACTAGAAAAGCCCGGAGCGCGTTGCTACGCCCCTTAATGAATAAAAATGCATTCTGAATTTAAATTAAATATCAAGTGCGAGTAGCTAAAAATGATAACTTATTTCTTATGGGCGTGGCACTGCCCACTTTTTGCCACCCATAAACACTTACTGGAATGTGTACAACATCTTGCCAAAGTTTGAGTCCGATCGGTTTTACAGTTTCGGAGTCTATAGCTAACACACACACACAGAGTTTCAATTTTATATATATAGATTAAAGATTCCAAATAACATTGTCAGTTTAATAATAAAGAATAATACTGAAAAGAAGAAAAAAGGTCATGAAAATTTATTTTCGTCTGTTTCCTAAAAACTAAAATATTAAGCATTGATTAATGAAAAAATAAAGTTAAATAAATATTTTTTTAAAATAAAAGTTACAAAATTTAAAAAAAAGCAAGTAAGAGCACTATATTCGGCCGCTCAGAATCTGTTAATACCCTTGCCATCATGTACACAGGTACAAGTACGTGTAAAGGATTCAATTGCCGTAGAAACGTTTTTAACTGAAACTAACAAATGTAACTAAAAAATTTTTTAATCTATAAAGATGGTACCATATCATTTTAACTATTTTATCAAAAATTCCTTAGGACGGGCAACCTAACGATCAACTTTATCTATAAAGAAATTCTAACACTTATGAGAGTACAAACCAAATATTTTAATTGTGATTAAAATTCAATTATAACAAAGTGCTGTGTTTTTATCTATGCATTAGCAAAATTTAATAGAAAAAAATGTTTTAATTATTTTAAGCTGGTAAAATCTTTAATAGCAAAACTTTTATCAATGACGAGCAGACAAAAACCATAAAAAAAAATTATAAAAAATATCAAACGAATATTAATTTAATTTTTTCTCTTTGTGCTAAATATAATTTCATCATCGTTAACATGTTGCATCCACACATATACATGTTCATGTATATGTGTGGATGCGCTTTTATGAGACTTATACGAGGTGGTTCAAATAAGACCTAGCGAAGTTTAACTCGTATACTTTATAATTTTGAAATATTATTGTGTTTTTAAGAATAAAATTAAACTCTTGTACAAAATTTGTAATGGATGCATTACAGTGCGCAACAACAAGTTGAAATTAAATTTTTTTGGAAACGATTATTTGCTATTTGGCAACAACATTTTTTATTTCAAGAAAAAACAACGTGGATGATGAAATGACACAAACGATTTTTACAGTTTCAAAAAATAAATTACTCGACAACTTTTTCCCCTAGCGGTAGAGCAGTATCCTAACATTTGTTCTAATAAGATGGAGGGACTGTACTGCTGGACAATCTATGCCCTGCGTGCGAGGGTTAAAAAAAAATTAATTCAGATTTCTTTCGACCACCTCGTTTAAAGGATTAAACTGAGTCTGTTTTATTTTAATGGGGCTATTTAAAAAATAAAGTTTTTTTTTAACAAGCCTAAAGCTTCGTACACACGGTTGTCAGATCGTACAATATTGTGTGAAAAATTGGTAGCAAATACCTTACAACCGTGTGAACTGGCAATGTTTGCATAACAATGACGGCAACCTGACAACAATATTGTCAGATATATTGCAATCGTCTGAACAACCTTCATCGTTATTGTCAGACCATTGAAACATGTTGTCAGATAATTTTATATTGGCAGATGTACAAGTTTTGTGCATATGACAATGGCGTCATTGTCATACAAGTTAGTGATGTCAGATGTATAAAATGTTGCTTTAAGTATTGTTGAATAGAATGTTGTTTTTAGGAATTTTCTTGTACTTTCTATTATATTTATACATAAAAACAATTAAGAACGTTATATTCGACCATGACTAATCTACTATATATGTCACCAGCACTCGCTTGAATTATGCAGATGTTAACTTTATCATAATTTACAAAGAAAAGTTGATAGCAAAAATATACATACATATGTTTGTAGTATATGCATAAATATATATAAACACTATAATCATAGACGTCTATACATACATATACAAACTACATAATCTCGGACTTCTATACGTTCATACATACTTGCATATACGAAATAATACATGCTAACTATGCCTTTTCATTTGATACCAATATTGTAGAGAGTAAAATTTTAATTATCAAAATATAATTATATTTATTGATTTATAGCGTAATCTATTTTACTATTCAAGCCCTTTTATTTAATACCCATATTGAATTACAAATATGTAATTCGCCCTTTTGTATTGGACGCCATCTTAAATAAAGAATTTTTGTTAAGCCTACTGTATTTTACAGGTCAAGCCCTTTCATTTGATACCACTATTGATGGCGGTAAGTTTTTAATTACAAAAATCATCTTATGTATACAAATTTGTTCGATATTTTGTCATGGCGTTCATCTTGATTTTTATACATAGGTTATACATGATATTCTGTATTCTACTTGTCAGTTCCTTTAATTTGATCCCAATATTGCAGGGGGTAAATTAGATAAATTTTTAATAACTAAAATTCACTCATTATACAAATTTGTTCGCCATTCTGTCATGACGGCCATCTTGAATTGTATACTAGGAAAAATTTAGGAGTTTTTTTTTAAAAACGTGGGAATTTTAAGTATGTTTCTTCATATGGCATCACTGCGAAACGCTCTTTCAATGCAACAGCTGTTGTGCAAAAAAAAATTGTTAATTTTCTTGCGTGTTTCTTGTTTGAGTTTAGATTTGTGTCAATAAGTGGAGAACAAAATGAAAATAATAAAAATTATTGTAAATATGAAGAGGACGGTACAGAGTATTCCATTTTTAAATTTGTGAAAGCTTTTCTAGATCCCCAGGCGCTATCGGAATCTAAGATTGTAAAAAAAACATGACCAAAGCAATTTCTGACAACAGATCTGCCAATTTTTTTTATACCGTCATCTGACAACCGTCTAAACTTACAATTTTTTGTCGGACAACATCGTCAGATAATGTTATTGTCAGAAGAACATCTGCCAATGAAATTGTCAGCTTTTCTGACAAAAGTCTTACAACCGTCAGAACTGACAATTTACCTTATGGAAGCAATTCTTCATTGTCATTCCATTGTTAGCATATGTTTAGGTGTAGCAATTAAGTAAAATCTGACAACCGTCTGTACAAAGCTTAAGACTATTAAACAGCTAAAGCAAAGTATTCGATGTAAAATATGTATGAAGCCTGCAACCAGAAATACGCCGTGAACTGCAAAATACAGCTAAAGGTCCATAATTTTCATAAAATATATTTAATATATACACAAATATACATATAAAAAAATAATTAAAACAAAAGAATTATCACCAGAATTTAATTTGTTTAACATTGGTATATCTTACATGGGCCACCCTGTGTTTATATTACAATTTGTTTTTTAATATGTATGTAATGCAAATGCAATTTGTATTATGTATCGAAGGCATGTGTTTACTTTCTGTTTTTTGTGTGCACAATTTGACTTTAAGTTTTAGTCTTTATTATTAGGGCATTCCAACTGCGAAATATTTTCGTTATTATTCGAATAATAGATAAACTGGAAAATTACTTGTTGAAAAAAAAATCACTTGAGAGCAATTTGATTAATTAATTATTTAGTCTGTATGGCAATTTCAAACATTGCTGTACAATATTTTATTGACAAAACAATAAAAAATCTATTTTCGTTAGTACAAAGCACTAAATTTAAGTAGAACTGTAAAAAATTAAAAAAAAAAAATGATGAGAATATCTATAAAAAAAATATCAACTTTGGGTTACAAAAGGTTTTCCAATAAGAGTGATATGATTTCTGTTTAAAAGACACACTTATTGTTAAGATAATTCAAAAGAACTAAATCAGACTCTCTTCAAGCTTTACAAGTCAATATTGAACGTGCCATTCATGACATACGACTTGATTAAGTGGAAAAAGTGCTTGAAAATTGGGTTCATTGAATTCGTTCCTGCAGAAGAAATAGTGGAGGCCGTTTAAATGACGTTTTGTTTATAATTTAATTGCGTCGGTTAAATAAAAAACTTTTATATTTCCTTAACAATATTTAAGTGTGTTTGTTTTTAAAGAAATTATATCACTCTTATTGGGATACATATTATTAGTAAATTTTATTTAATTCACTAATCATTTGAATTGACATCAGTGACTGAGTAATAAATTAGATCGATCCTGACAAAATATTATATCCGCTATGGACTGTTAAATTCAAATACTAAAAAAACTCTAAAAAATTACAAGACTTTCTTTTATTAATTACTAGCCAATCCCGGCGCGCGTTGCTACGCCCCTTAATGAATCGAAATGCATTCTGAATTTTAATTGAATATCAAGTGCAAAAACTTAAAAATTAGAATTTTTTTTTTGGGAGTGGCATTTCCCACTTTTTTAATCACGAAATTGTAAAGTCATAACAGCTCAATATGTGTGCAAAGTTTCAGAAGAATTGGACCAGTGCAAGTACCTCAAAATTATAATTGTTTTTATGGGCGTGGCCCTGCCCACTTTTCTAATAACGAAATTGTAAAGTCATAACAGCTCAATATGTGTGCAAAGTTTCAGAAAAATCGGTCAAGTGCAAGGACCTCAAAATGATACCTTTTTTTAATGGGCGTGGCACTGCTCACTTTTCTAATGACGAAAGTGTAAAGTCATGACAGCTCAGTATGTTTGTAAAGTTTCAGAAAATTCGGTCTAGTGCAAGTATCTAAAACTGATAACTAATTTTTTATGGGCGTGGCCCCGCCCACTTTTGTAATCACGAAATTAAAAGGTCATGACAGTTCAATATCTGTGCAAAGTTTCAGAAAAATCGGTCCAGTTCAAGTACCTCTAAATTAAAACTTTTTTAGGGGCGTGGCCCCGCCCACTTTTCTTATCACGAAATTATTTAGTCATGACAGCTTGATATGTGTGCAAAGTTTCAGAAAAATCGGTCAAGTGCAAGTAGCTTAAAATGATAACTAATTTGTTATGGGCGTGGCCCCGCCCACTTTTTTTCACCCATAAACACTCCCTGGTATGTGTACAACAACTTACCAAAGTTTCAGCCCGATCGGTTTTACAGTTTCGGAGTCTATAGCTAACACACACACACACACACACAGAGTTTCACTTTTATATATATAGATTTGTTATTTAAGAGCAGCACAATTATTTTTTGATCAATATTGTGGCTAATGACCAAATAACAATAGCAATAAGTAAGATCGCCTTCTAGTTCGACCACCGCCTGTTATTAATGATTGGGCGGCAATCACTTAAGCAATATAACATAAAACTTAAAAAAACTATGACAAATCGAATCTTTGAGTTCATTTTCAACAATGGAGGTCCTGCTCACTGTTGATTTTTAAAAAATTTCTAGTTTTGATATTCTAGTGCGCATAAAAGAGAACACCAAATTGAAATCAAATTAATTATTTTAACGGAGTTTTAACAATTAAATAAATAATGATTGTTGTTCCTTGAGTTATTCATTTTTGATATTTTCTAATCTTTGTGTCAATATAAGCAATTATTCGAATTGACGTGCGGCTATAATATTATACTGCAGTGTATGCAAATCCACAAATATTAATTTTTGTATTTTAGAAAATAATCTGTGGTAGACAAAAAAATTATTAAAGGTTTATGAATCAATTTGCTGTAGAAAATGAATTAAGTAAACCATAATTGCGCTTATAGATTATGCACATACGATTTAAATTGCTTATCTTAAGTGTTTATCAAACTAAATTAAAGGATGTCGAGTATTCGAATAAATATTTACCGTTTGAATACCCTAGTTTTTACGTATCATTATCTTGGTTTTGCACTGTTTTTATACCTACTTGCTGTTGTTTTTGTAATTTCATTACTTTCACAGATGGTTCATGGTCAAATATAGTGAGAAATATAGTCATATGATTTCAATAAAGCCCTAAGTTACATTAAACAAATTTTACAAGCGAAGCAAAAGACTCTCTGATACGAAAAATAAAACATTATTTTTAAAATTTTTCTTTTTTCATTTTAAGCTTATTTTTTTTTAAACAATTCATATATAAAGAATAACATCCATTTTTTTTTCGCAGAGTTATGAATCTTACACCTTTAGGGATTTGCTATTCCTGAAACTTAAAAGGGCGCAAGTCAGTTAAACAAAAATTATTTTTGTTATCTTAGGGAAAAGTTTTTTATATGCTTCATTAGTTAGAAAAAGTAAAAATATTTTAATTCAATTTTATTTTACTTGTACTAAAAAGAGATTAAAAGTAAACAATCAACAAATAAAATTTTAAGAAAAGGAAATTTTGATAAGTTATTGATAATGGAGCTTGAGATCCTTTGGTTATGCTTTTTGCAAAAGATAAATAAATTTTATTTACTAATAAAATTTTTAATAGTTGGAGTGTAAAATCTTGCTGGATACAACAACCAAAAAGTCAATTTTGTTTTTTTTTGTTGTTTTTGTTTGTTTTTGAAATCATACGACGATATAAATATATGTAGGAAGTTTTAAATTTTGCTCATGTAACTTTTTTTGTTTCATTTTATGTATCAGTTTTATTTTGTGCTTCCTACACGCTTATTTATTTTCCTTAAAAAATCGTAAATATTTTTGTTAAGGGATTTTTTCTTTGTTTTTAATAAATTTTAAGAGATGTTTTCTGGTGGTTATTATGCTCCTTAAACAAGAATAAAGGATGTAGTCATAATGTGTGATACATCTAATATCGATTTTCTTCTGGTTTTGTGTTTCTTGGACGTGACAAAATATTATTAGTTGTCACGATCAATATATGGCCAGTTTAATAACAAAAAGAGTTTTGATTGGAACACAGTAAAAACATTAGCTAATTGGCTTTGACAAACTAGAAGAACCAAGTGGCTTAATAATTTCTGGCAGTAATTTCAGAATCGGCTTAGTATTTAGTTTTGTCATACAGTGTTAGTTGTATATAAACATTTTGGCTTAAAAAAATATTCTTTATTACATTGAATTATATTAATTTAAGATGCGTGAAGGGTTAAATTTTTAAAAATTGTTTTCCATAACTATTGTAACTAGATTTATTTTATAGTAGGAAAATGAATTTTAAAATACGCAAAAGAAATTTGAGTTTGTTTACATTCAGATATCCGTATAAATATTTTGCAGCTATTTTAAAGTAAAGATAAAGCCATGTCTCGTAACTTGGTAATGTTGTTGTGTTACGTTTCGTCCTAATTATTTTAAAGTCAAAATATATGTGCTTACAAGAGTGACCGGATCTCATATAGAAGAAAAAAACAGTTCCGTATCTTGTTTGTTTGAACCCCACAAAACGATTCAGGTTTTTAGATATTGAGATAGCCGAAATTTAAGTTTGAATAAACGACGTTAACTTATGCCGATCGTCGCTCAAAATCTAGATTTTTGGCCAAAAAGCTGGCATATGGAGCCCCAACTCCAGAACCGTAAATAATAAAAACACGCTTAATATCTCAAAACAAAGCGAATGTTGCTCTTTAAAATTTATATTTAGTAAGTAAATACAAAATTGTTTTTATTTTAACTCAATCAGTCATTTACAAAAGCCCTTGACCCCAAAAACGTGACCCAGTACCACTAAGTACCCCTCTAATATTAACAATAGTCAAAGTGTTATGCGGGTAATTTTGGACATACGTGAATGGGGTTGTGACATATTGGCAAAGAAATTTTATGGCAAATCCGAGTGATTTAATTTCACTCGGAATCTAAACACAGGCATTAGACTATTTTTAATACTAGAAGGGCATTTAAATATATATTCCACCCCCTGTATCGCCGCTCTTGAGAAAGAACTTTATATACACGCTTTAGTTTTCTAATCTACTCATCAAGGGCTTTTGCCCGATATGTCACAACCAAATTCAGGTATGTTCGAAACTTTAATAGTTGACCAGAATAAAATCAATTCTATTCAAAATCTGATTATAAGTGATGAGCAGAACTGGAGGTTCTGGTCTTATAAAAAAATCCATGAGTCATTTATAAACGCTACTTTTATTCCATAAAGTGTATCAAGTAGAGTGTCATTATATTTAAACATTTCTCTTGCCTTTAATTCATCAAAAATGAAGATGAAAGTGCTGTAACTGTAAGTGGAGAGCAGTATCGATTAATGATAGAAAATCTCCTACGTCCTGCTCTTAATGTCAGACATTTTATATCAAAATGTAGGAGAGCGAATAATTTCTCGAAATTCAGAACTTTATTGGCCAGCGCATTCCTAAGGCTTGTAAGCACCTGACTATATTCTTTAGAGTTATGTGAAGGAGCGAAAAAAGATAAATAAAAGAAAAAGTTATTTACATATACATACACTAAAAAATACAACTGCAGCATACATGTATATGCATGTATGTGCATTACAACTTTGACTGATTGTAGTCGGTAGCCCACTGTCGTCTAAGTGTTAAATGCATAGCATCTCATTTGTCATCTTAAGGAGCTAACGATATTTGTTGTAAGAAGTGACACTACAACATGTTTGATTATTTGTCTGGACTACCCTTCTGCCAGACGATATTATTCGATGTTTGTTTGTGTTGCATTGTTAAATACAATGCAAGCAATAAACTAGATATAAATCATAATAAAGTTATTAAATATTTTAATTAAAAGCAAACATGTTGTTTGTAAATCATTGTTATCTTTGTGGTTCAATTGGCAGGACATAAGGATAAATTTCCTTAAAGTTTTATTGTACATAAGCTCTTTCTTTAAAGCTTTTGTTTAAGATTACGGGATAGTAATTGAAAAAATTTAGAATTGTTATTTAGGCATATGAAAGCGTACAGTTCTATGAGAGAGAGGACAGATTATTTAATATTTTCTTTGTGTTATTTGGGTGCACAGGTTGAACATTTTATTCATTTGCAAATTAATCCTTTGTCCTGGTTATTCATGAATAATTTGCATATGTTAAAAAGGCAAAAATTTTACACTTTATTCCTTGCTATTATGTGATAATTAATTCCATGCTAAGCACATAAGCTTTGATCTAGAAGGTCAACTTTATGTTAAGCTCTACAATTTTCTTAATCTTAATCTCATTATACCCTTCACCTGTTAAGTTTGTCGTTTTGTTTGTAATTTCTACAATTTTCATTTCCGACCCCATAAAATATATATTTTCTGAAAGCTTATGAATAGAGGAGTCGATTAAGCCCTGACCGTCTGCCCATCTGTCCGTGTGTTAGTTGAAATCAACTGTTAGAAGCAATATTCCTCAGATCTGAGTATGATATCGATCTTTTGGAAATATCTGGGAACAAATCGCTATTGAAATTCAGCACAATCTTCCTATAACTTACTGAGATATGAGCAAATAAACCCAAATGCCTCTGTTTTTTTGCATATTTTTATCAACAAAATTAAAAGTTTTCAGCCTTAGAATAATTTATAGGTACCTTTGCTACTATTTGCAGATATTTTATGCCTCTAGAGATATTCGAGAAAAATTTTGGATAAAGCGAGCTCTAATCGGTAAAGTTATAGGCAAAACAATATTTTTTTTAAATATATATTCCAAAAATTTACAAACTTAAATCAATATTTTTCAGGTTCTAGACAACCGAGAGAGTGAATATTGGTATCATCTGAAAGGACTTGACTAGCGCAATTTAAGCGCCATAAAAAAATTAAAATTCATGTTGGCCGCCACTACAAAATGGCGGACAATAAATTTATATATAAGTCAAATCTAGTATTTTAAAATGTAACTTCTTTAAAGGGCGTCACCAGTAGAATACAGTTAATTATTAAAAATGTAAAATCCAAGATGGCGTTTAAAACAAAATGGTGGAACAATTTTTTTTAACTCCATCAATATGGGTAACAAATGAAAGGGCTTGACTAGTAGAATGCAGTTAACTACGTATCGAGTATAGCTTCGAAAATAATGAAGAAAAATAGCGTATAGCATGAAATATAGGTTAAGCTACGATGTGGGATTATACCTATGTACATGATGGTGACCGGTATTATCACATTCGACACGGCCGAATATAGCACTGTTACTTGTTTTAAGGAAATTTTGGATCATTAGGTCCTTTAAACATTCCGATCGGTATGATTTTAATTTCATACTAGTAATTTTGATCGTTTTAGTTTAACCTTCTATTTAGATTTGTGTTTTTAAATTTCACCTTAAATTCTCTTTTAAGATGCGGAACACATAGTGCACTTATACCTAAACAAAATTTACTTTGTCACTAGTTTTAAAAAAATCTTTTCAAAATCTGGTAGTACTATGTGATACAACCGAGCTCTTCCTTATTTTGTATTTATAAAATAATACGCCGTATAAAGAAAACTTTTATGGTACAAGTTTCTTATAGGTCATTTAATTAGTCCTTGAATTAATCTTTAATCATTCTTCAACCAACATGTTTGGTCATGCAATCATTTAAGGTTCGCGCTCAAAATAATGTTTCAACCAGCATGTTTGGCCATACAAAATTGTGAGAGCGAAACATCTTGGCTCATTTTAAATCTTGCGACCCGCGAAAACTCAACCATAATCTTCAGTTTTGATAACAAATTATTCTTAGTTTATCTGAACTAGCTGAAAAAAATATATACAAAAAAAAACAACAAAATTGTGTGCAAAAATATAAAGAAAAACTTTTAAAACTCGCTTATGTCATAATTAAAATTAAAATCAGTGAATTATAATTAGATTACACATACATTACACGGTAAGTACTTAGATTGCGTGATTAGAATTTCATATAGACGTCATTAATTCTTATTTAAGTATCTCGTTTCATTTAACGCTGAGTAGTCTTTGGTCCTTTTTAAACATATTTTATAGGATGCTTTGATAGAGTATAACTTTGCATAATAATATCTAGTTTTCTGTATCTAAAATTAGATTTTGTCTTTGTTTTTACATTTCCATCGCTTCAAAGCTCAAAACATAAAAAAATAAACCAAAACCGTCAGTTGCTAGGTCTCATAAAAACATTTTGTTGATTAATTTACGGTAACAAAGAGATAATATACGTATGAACTGCAAATATATGATGTTCTAGTCCAAGTTTAGACAGCGAACATTTGGAATATAAATATCGCTTTTGTTTTTCCATTCACGTTTATACAACCGAACATATTGCCGGCAACATTACATTATTGTTTTTATTATTTGCTAGCGTATCACCGAGTACCGAACAGTCGTAATATGATGCTAAACCAAATGATTCCTTTCCAAATGTTCACCCGTCTTAACTCTGAGATATAAATAATCTTCCAGCCGTTATTACATTATGTATAAATAAACCATGACTGACTGCCCTAATGCAGGTAGAAATTTAACTTCGAAATTTAGTTGAAATGGAGTTTGTGACAGAGAATGTGATAATTTGTGAAATTGTGTATTTTATTTAATGAGAATGCAAGTGCAAAGAAACTTCTGTCGTTTTTTCTTTTTTCTAAATTTAATAAGCCAAAATGTTAAAATGTTAAAATATATATTGTCTTAAATACACCTATGGCTTAATATCTTTAAGGAAGTATCAAAATGAATTTACCAATTTAATAGCACATGGAACCACTAAATAACGTCGTAAGAAATATATACTGCAAACGTTAATACAAATACATTATGCAGGGGAGTTAACAAATTTATCCTAACCATCAACGTAGCTGTAGCTTAATGTAATGGTAACCGACAAAAAAGAAAAACGAAAATAGTTATTTTATTCAACATATCCCAGTTGGCCTAGACTTTAAGTTGCCTTTATAGATGGTTGGTTACAGGACCATACAAATCGTCAACAACATTTCGAAAACAGTCATTAAGGTCAAGCCTAGTATACGGTTTCACTTCGTGAAATCTATTGAGCGACTTTTTTATTTCACTCGAAGAATTCGATAGACCAAAATAATGTCAAATCGAGCAAACCACAAAAATTTATAATGCTTTGAATTTCGTACTAAAAATACCAGACTACAAGACTTTATACAAGACCATTTTTTTTAAAACTGATGAGAGACAGACGAGTGTCATTAATCTATGCGTGTGGGATTAAAATAGAAAATTTTGTTAAAAGCCATGACAACATTTACATAAGTCGGTTACAAGTGTGATAATGTCTTAAGGGCAATATTATCTACGAGGATTTGGCCAACTAGGATGCGTATACACTTATATACATATATACATACGTATGCATAAACAAATACACATAAGCATGAACAATTTATATGTATGTGTTTGGCTGTAAATAGTTTGCTGCTTTACGGTTAGCACACTCAACGTGTTGGTATAGGGCTTTAGAAAATCCCATTTAGTCCTTTGAGTGTATTCTTAGATAAAAACTAAATACTTCCATAATATTATTATATTAAAATACATATTTATTACGGCCATTATTCACAATGTTGACTTGATTTTACCTCTCAGCCAATTTTGTAGTTTATTAACATCTAAAGCGATTGCGATTACTATAAGTAACACATTTTGCTTTAATAGTTTGTGTCAGATTTTTCAAGTTGTAAAATCAATGCTGTGTTTTGATAAAAAGAAAATTGAAATAGTCGACAATCTAATAGAGTCATGGTATGTGGTAAAAGTTGTAAGAAAAAAAAAATTAGTTTAACATTATTAATATTTCGTTACAGCTTTTTGCGGCTGATGTGTTTTTTATTTTATTACTAGCCAAACCCGGCGCGCGTTGCTACGCCCCTTAATAAATCAAAATGCATTCTGAATTTTAATTGAATATCAAGTGCAAAAACCTAAAAATTATAATTTTTTTTATTGGGGTGGCATTTCCCACTTTTCTAACCACGAAATTGTAAAGTCATAACAGCTCAATATGTGTAAAAAGTTTCAGAAGAATCAGACCAGTGCAAGTACCTCAAAATTATAATTGTTTTTATGGGCGTGGCCCTGCCCACTTTTCTAATCACGAAATTGTAAACTCATAACAGCTCAATATGTGTGCAAGGTTTCAGAATAATCGGTCCAGTGCAAGTACCTCAAAATGATACCTTTTTTTTATGGGCGTGGCACTGCCCACTTTTCTAATCACGAAATTACTTAGTCTTGACAGGTCAATATGTGTGCAAAGTTTCAGAAAAATCGGTCTGGTGCAAGTACCTCAAAATTATAGGCTTTTTTTATGGGCGTGGCGCCGCCCACGTTTTTAATCACAAAATTATAAAGTCACGACAGCTTAATATGTGTGCAAAGTTTCAGAAAAATCGGTCCAGTGCAAGTACCTCAAAATTAAAACTTTTTTAGGGGCGTGGCCCCGCCCACTTTTCTTATCACAAAATTATTTAGTCATGACAGCTCGATATGTGTGCAAAGTTTCAGAAAAATCGGTCAAATGCAAGTAGCTAAAACTGATAACTAATTTTTATGGGCGTGGCCCCGCCCACTTTTTTTCACCCATAAACACTCCCTGGTATGTGTACAACAACTTGGCAAAGTTTGAGTCCGATCGGTTTTACAGTTTCGGAGTCTATAGCTAACACACACACACACACACACACACACACACACACAGAGTTTCACTTTTATATATATAGATAAATGTCATATAAATACAGGGTGGTCCAAACAAAATGCATGACGTTAAATGTAAACAAAACAATAACTTTTTAGAGAATTATCTTAAAATTGTTTATAATGATAGAAGGGTCTATGACAATTATGTGTGAATCAAAATATAAGCAAATGCTTGGCTTCGGTGCCATACTTCTATCCGATGGTGCATATTTTCAATGACACTAGATATAATTGTGCCGAATTATCTTATCCTTTAGCTCGAGTTTTTTTCTTTTCTTGTTTTTTTTTTTTTACCTCAAAGAAAAAGTCTAATGTAGTCAAGTCACATGATTGTTGCGGCCAATTAATTGCAAAATAGCAATTGTTTCGTTGGCTGTGTGGCAAGTGGCACAGTTTGGCAAGTAGTTTCTTGCCACAGAAATTCCGTTGTCATCACCATTCACGGTACCGCTGGGCTGATCTCATTTTCGAACAATTACGGCACCATAACGCCACCATCCCATAAACAGCATCAAACAGTCACTGTTAGTGGATGCATCGGCTTTTCAACAAGCACTCGTTAATTCTAATTTGCCCAAATGCAGCAAATCTGAGGTGAAAGTATGCCTAGCCGCTGAAGATGATTTTCCTTGTAAAGCCACCATTCACATCTGTCTGTTCAATCAACCATTCGCCGTATTCACGATGCTTGAAATGGTCAGCAGGCTTCAGCTATTGAGTCAATTGAACCTTGTAATGCTGAGCAAAAAACTCACAAAGTACACGAATTAAAAGTCTTTAACAAACTTAACGCACTGCTCCATTGTTAACCTCCCCGTTTCAAATTTATTTGGGCAAAAAATTTGATGTTAAGGTATGACTCACAAATAATATCGTGCATTATGATACTTTTATTTATAACAATTTAAATAAATATTTGGTGTAATAAGGTATAAAATGCACTTTAAAATTTTACTATTTTAAAACTTTTAAAAGAATTTTTAAAAGAGTTATTACATTATTGTATTGTTAGTTCTTTAAAAAGCATTGCATGTAAAACATATTAAACTTGTTAAAGTACTTTATACTTTAATATTTAAACAAATGACGTGTCCTAATTTTAATCTAATTTTAAAAATTCGGGTTTTTGTGAAAAATGATAGCTGCTCCAAAGTGTAGACACACTTAAACTGCAAGAGTAATTATTTATTATTTGTGTGTTTTTGTTTCAAGTTTCGATTATCACAAAATGTAAATAAAAAAAGAAAAGTTTTCATAAAAAAAAAATTTTACCAACAGCTGATGTCAGACAGCTTGTCAGAATAAAATAGAGCCCGCTATAATTAAAATATTGTCAGATGACTTGCTACATGTATTTTACGGGAGCAATTTTTTAATGCTAACAAACGATCTGTATGTATTAAGCAGTAGGAAATTCTACAAGTCATTTAGCTGCTTAAGTACCTACAGTGTTGAGAGTTTTTAAAAAAGGGCAGAGCGTCTTTATCAATCTGCTGAAACTATTTTCGGTCGCTGATGCCAAGTTAAAGTTGAAAGTTACATGAGTAAGCAGCCCGTAAAAATGTTAAAACTTTATTACAAAGACAAATGTTTCGTATGCTGCAACCCATTTTCTGGACTACACGGTAGCCCTGTTAAATATATGAAAGACACTTGGTTTGCCAGGTGCCAATACATCAACATAATGTTTACGATTGTATGTTTTTAAGAATTACATTTATTTATTTATTTATTCCAATTCCGTAATATAAAGCCACAAAGGCCAATTACATTTACGGTGATAACAATTTTCTTTTCAACCGAATTGTAGATTAACAAAATGTGGTTCCAGAATGAAGGCTTCTGATATTATGGCAGTTTAAAAACTAACGTCAAAGACTGATTGTATTATAGCCTGTCAACACCGATCCATCTTAATTCTGAAAGACTTTTTCATGGTATAATAAAAACTTTCCACGTAATTGCAAATGTCCTCATTGGCTGTTTTATCTTGAATGCCTCTTACCTATTTCGCCGTTTGTATTCCGTTAAAATATGTATCGCACTAAATAGTAAGCGGTTTGTCTAATTATCACCGTTTTTCAAGATAAACCTAAACTTTATCGTAGAATATTTTTGTGTCAGGTCTTAGCTATTCGATATCAGATGTCGGAATAAGAACCGCCACCAAATTCCAAACAAATTTTACTGATAAAATGGTTAAAGAAAGAAAAATATGTTTAAGTGAATCTTTGTTAAAAATAAAGAAATACCCACTGTTACGTTCAGAAGGAAACCGACTTGTTCGAAATTGCTATTTCAGAGACTAATTCGAACATCTTGATACATTATTTAAAAAAGATTGCTTAACACTAGTTCAGTACACAACTTTTGGGCTGATTATATAAGACTAGAATATTTCATAATAAAATGTGCTAAGATAATCTTAAAATAACACTTTGCATAAAACATAAATTATTTTACTTTTTTTATACTCTTCGCACACAAGTGAAAGAGGGTATATAAAGGTTTGTCATTCCGTGTGAAATTTCTACAATTTTCATTTCCGACCCCTTGTATTTTGTAGCTTGTATTTTCTAAAAGCTTATGAATAGGGGAGTCGATTGAGCTCTGTCAGTCTGTCCCTCTGACCGTGTGTATGTTGAAGTCAACTTTTTGAAGCCCGCGTAAAGTAATAAAATATTGGAAATATTCGGAACCAGATCGATATTTAAAATCAGAAAAAGCGGTACATAAACAATTGAGATATGAGGAAAAACCACCACGACCTCAACAACATCATACATACAAACGTGGTATACTGGTCAGAGTGAACGTGGCATCGAATCCCAGCTGAGCCAAACAATTCTTTTTTTATATATTTTTTGTCTTTATTTTTTTTTTACTTTCTTTATTTATTTTTCTTCTTTTAACATACATACATATGTAAATCCAATTTATAATTCTACAATGGGATGTTTTTATAAGTGTATGTTTTTTATGCATATGTATTTACATATTTTATATTGATGAGATGAGGGGTACTTTAGATTCGGCATGGCCGAA
The DNA here is from genome assembly GCA_941918925.1 of Phyto melanocephala. Classification (NCBI taxonomy): domain Eukaryota; kingdom Metazoa; phylum Arthropoda; class Insecta; order Diptera; family Rhinophoridae; genus Phyto; species Phyto melanocephala. Next base: position 134,322,453 of record OW799234.1, on the reverse strand, counting down.
TATAGCCCTCTAACTTGTTATATTTGTCGTTCATTCAAATAAAAGCCATGGTATTTCATTACATTATTCTACTTATTTTTTAATTTATTTAACATTTGTTGTTATTTGACGTTTATTAGTACAAAGATACAATCGATAAAACAAGACCTACATAACTGTTGACAAGTAAAAAAACAAAACGGAAATGTGTTAAAATACATGGAGGGGAGAAATGAAAAATTGCTGGAAATTATTAAATGCCATTATGTTACTTGACAATATTTTACTGTCAAATATTTGATCAAACATCTACTGTGGTAATATTATTATGTTTGATTAAGGTTTTTATTTTTATAACAAGATTGAATAGGATTATTCAATTTAGTGAAACCAAAGCACGAAAAAACCACATTAATTTTTTTCTCATTAGCACATAATTGTCAAAGGAAACTTTTTTTCGTTATTACACTAACTAAAAAAAAGAAAATACAAAATATTTTTTAATTCGTGATGCTTAGTTAAAAAAAAAGGTTTAAACACGCACCAGGAAGCGGGTCCTTCCAAATGGAGTTGTTCTGTACTTCCTTTTCTTTTTCTGTGTCATTTTACAATATAAATGTAATGACATTACAGAAAATATTCTTCTTGGTACTCAATTATTTGCAACATACATTTGGGTGGCTACATACACATCTTAATAAATTGGTGAATTGTTATGAAATAAATTCAAATTCTAGAATTAAGGATGACCGGCGATATATAAGTAATTTTTTATATTGAGTCACAACATTTGTTTTCTCATTAAAGTTTTTCTTGTTACCTAATGCCTAATTAATGATGTCATCCAATTAGAGCAGAATTTGTTAAGGAAACAATTTGTTATTTGATTCATAAATGATGTACGTTTGTAGGTTAGTATAATGTAAATGAACATTTATCTTTGGGCATATTAGGAAACATTTTTTTGTTACGTTTCAATCCAGAGTTACAAACAGAAATACATAATTGACAACCACAATACAAACTATTAATTAAGCAGTTGTTTTGCAGGACTAATTTTCAATAATTTATTATTATACAAAAAAAAAAAAAACAAAAGTTTAATGAAATTAAAACATTTAAGGTCAACTAGGTCAATAAAGGTGCTAGTAAAGGGCGCTTAAATTTTAAGGGCCGATGTTGAATGTGAACCACACCTAAACGTCAAGTTTTTTTTTGTATTTCATTTGACATTTCTCAATTTTAGACTTAATCTATTTGAACCATGAAATCGAGCAACGCGGTAAACTTATTCAGTTTTATTATGAAAATAGGCGTTCAAATCAAAATGCATGTCGTCCATAATCGGGAGAATTGTGAAAAATATTTAAATTTCATCAAAACAGGTCTGCATGAAATGTGAAAACATCTGTGAATACCTTCTAAGTTCGTTCAACGGAAGACTTCCCTATAGTTTGGCAAAACAGCAGTCAACCTCGATTCATTATCGTGCCAACAATTGAACATCAACATTGTCATTGAAAATTTGGGCCACCGGATGGAGGTGTGCCGCCGAGGTCGAGTCGGCCATTTGGCCGATAGTTTCATAATAAGATGAAAATAATTTCCTAAATAGTTTGTGTTTTCCTCAAAATCAAGATCGGGCCACTCTTTACTAAGAGAAGTGATAACTGCCTCATAATTTCAGTTGTTATATAAGAATAGTTTGCAGTTTTCGTTTGCGACGTAAACTATGGGCTTTGCCTCTTGCGGTTTATGAAACAAACTCACAGTTAGGGATTTCGTAGACGTCAAACATGACATGAACGCAATGCAATTTTTTTTTCAAGACGAATGCGCAGTATGTTGTTTTGAGAAATGACTTTTTTACTTTAATTGTGATTTCTTTTATTTTGAGGCTTTTATAGTTAATTTTTTAATATAAATTTTTAAGTATTAAAACAGTAGATAAATTTTGTGAAAAAATGTGAAAAACTAAATTATCTATTATATAGTATCGGTGGCTGGCTTGTTGGTTATTGTGGTAGTGTGATAAAACCACTTCATTCGCCAGATTTAATATATCTTAGAATCAGTCCTTGAGGCGTTTTGTTAACTAATCCACCCGTAACAGTAAGATATCTCAGCAGTCAGACCTAAAATATCTCAGAGAGGTTTGCGCATGATTCTGATTCTCTTGGCAGTCAGGCTAGGAAATTCCGATTCCTCCTTTTTCGAATGCATACAGCTATGACAATGGTCCTTCGGAGGAAGTTCGAATCGGATTAAATCCAATGGTGCATTAATACCTCTATCAACCTTGGGTTGTCCTTCCAACCTTAGCTCTTAACTAATTATTTTCAGTTGACTTTTCCAAGAGAGTGCCTGAAATTACGAATGCATTCCCTCATTGCTAGTTTATTTGTATTAGCATAATGTCATTATTTTTTAAGACTTTAAAATGATTGAGCAATTTTTAAAGCAACAACATTTTCACACAAAGTCCTGATTACTGTATTGTTTTCGAAAAGGTATTTATGTACTTGTGTACTCACTAAACTCACATAAATTTTTCGTGACATCAATTTTGTTATTTTAAGATGAAGAGATATTTACTCAGTAAATATTTGGAATATTCCTAGAAAGTTAAACAATGCAACCATTGATTGCGTTGATGTGACACTCGTCGCCCAACATACACCCAAGCAAGAAATTCTCTGAACAACGTAAAATTTTCGCCTAGTCGTTCCTTAAGAGACGTTCCAGGTAACCAGATGCGTGATTGACCGTCTAAGGAAATCTGAGGCAAGTTACCATACTTTGTAATGCATATACTGATGTAGAAGCTTTGTTTGCCTTTTGTATCCTTGTTTTAACACAACCATTCCAGGTTGGCATAAGAATAATTAAGGATTTCTCTTTATAGTTAGTCTTTCTTCAAAACAATGCATGACTTTCATGAACTTATCACCATCCGCAACTGTAACATTAACCACATACCCTATCCTTATATGCCCCTCGCCCTTCTGAGGAGGCCGTAAGTAAAAGTAATTGACAACTTAACGATAACCTGTATCGTAAATTTTAGCAAATACGCAAGAAAATTACCTCCTGTTCAATGGATTCTTATGTTCCATCATTCCTTTTTAAATTACTACATCTCAGACTTTGTTGATGTCTCCCTTTTGTGACAATACATCTTAGCGAAGTAAGTAGCATTGAAAAACTATGAACTTGCCCACAACATGCTTGACAATGAATTTGTGTTAAAGTTTGTGAAAAGCACGAACTTTGAATCAGCTAAGATTATTAAAGATATTATTTTTTATCTTATATGTCAAGAGTTTGTAAAACAACTGGAGAGGTATGAAAAAATGTTCATGTGTACGAATGTTTATGAGTACCATCAGCATTATATACCTCGCATTAGCTAATTGCTATATTTTTTTAAATATTGAAAGATTTCATCTAAGTATATTAAATAACACAAAATACAAAAGATAAAAGAGATTGCAATGTGTTATGTTGTCTGGTATTTTATTTGTGGCTTTAAATTGAGTTAAACATGCAGTCCTTGGGGCAATAGCAACATCAATTAAATTGTTGAAAACAATTTTGCAAAAAGAGCAAAAAAATTTGTTTTATTTTTTTCCAAACATTTGTTGAACAGAATATATTTTGTTTAAAGGTCATTTACAGAAAAATTTAGTTAAAAAATTATTTAACATTTTCGATGTGTTATTAATTAAAAATCTTTTTCTTTATTAAAATATTTCATTGTACATTTTAAATTGCAATCTACAAGTTGGTGGCATAAAACTTTTAAAATTAATTCCAAAAACAGAAATTAGTGATGAATATAAAAAATATTGAAATTTTGAACTCACAATACCTAAAATATAAAGTTCAATCGGTTTTTATACCGATACTCTGTAAGAATTTGTAAAACGAACTAAAACTCTGAAGTGAATTTTTATTACTTTTAAATGTTTAGATTAAAAAAAAACGAAATTTAAAACAATACAAATGTTAAATTAAAGTGTATGAATTTATATCGATACAGAGAGTAATTATTAAATTTTACTGGTGTCGATTTAGAGTTTACACAAGCCGTTTTTGTATCACCAAACAGAGCCAACAAGCACATAAACGACTGTTAATTTTTTCACTGTTTTTATTTTGCAAACAAATATGAAATGAAGTGGCAGAAATAAGGATTATTTCTAACAAATGAAAGTTAGTTTATAAGGGTTCATAACTTAAATCAAATTATTTGTACCCTTCCCAACGTGTAGTCATGCACTAACAATTGTTTGTTTCACCATTTATCTCATTAATATGAAATACGTACATACGTATATGTATGTTTCATTATCTTTATAATGACTTTATCCGCTTAAAAACATCCAATTGTAAAATTTTAAATTGAGTTTACGATTGTTGCATATAAAAAAAAAAATTTAAAAATTAAAAAAAAACAAAAAAAATTAAAAATTTATCGATAAAAGGAAATAAAATATGTAATTAAAAAAAAATTTTTTTTGTCTTAACTGGAACTTGAAACTACTTCCATCCAGTTTGTATTGGTGGAACAGATGAGGTGGTCTCGGTTTTTGCATCATATGTCAGTTGTTTATAAAGTGATTTTTCTAATTTTCATTATCGATGTGCTCCCCAATATTTCTGATATTGTGGTACCTTACACGGGTCTTGAAAATATCTGAAGGCTTCAACATAGACACGGACAGACTGACAGACGGACAGAGCTCAATAGAGCTTTTTGTGGTCGGAAATGAAAATTGTAGAAATTTTACACGGAATGGCAAACCTATGTATACACTAGGGCGGGTTAATTGTTTTTTGGATGAAGCGTATAGCAAAAACGTATTTATAGGTGATTCTGAGAAATTTTGCTCAAGAGCCTTAGCTTCAAATCGGGTTTGGAGCCCCTCAAAATTTCAAAATAGATATTTTTCCATATATAAGTGGAATAATTTAATAAAATTTGTCATAAAATCGGATAGAATTATAGTAGATTTCTCAATCTGGGCTTGTTTGAAAGGCATTTTTATCACCTTTCAGAATCTGTATTGATACCAATTTTTTTATTTTTAGCAGAGATATTAGGAATGTTTTGTCGAAAAATAGCCTAAAATTAACTTTTAACTAATAAGTTCTGAATTTTCTTCGAGATTTTTTTTTTGCAGATTTTTTAGTTCAGATAATTTCAACAACTTTTATTACGATAAATTTTTTTGTTTTCGAACTCCTTTTTGTACGAAAATCGATCTGAAAAAATCAACATTTTCAAGATTTCAACAAAAAAACACTATTTTTACATTTTTAATTCAATTTATTTTTAGATATTATTCTCGACCTACAATTTAATGTTTTATCGTGGTAATATTATTTTTTAAGGTCCTTTTTACTTTCCATTCGCTAGCCTGTGCCCGCAACTTCGTCTGAGTAGTAATCGGTAAATAACCTTTATGCACTTATTCAGGTTATTAGATATCTATGTGCAAATTTTAGTTTAAACACACAAACATTCGTACTTAATAGTTGTTAGTGAAATATAGCTTTATTCAAATATTCAAGAAAAATAATTCTACAGACGACGTTGGATGATTATGTTTTTTCGCCAGTACATTTAAATATTGAACACTCGAAACCTTTGAACAACTGACTAACTGAATTCTTAAAAAGAATATTTTTCGCATAATTCCGTGAATCCGCCTTATTATTGAGATAAAAGGTAGCCTATGCGTTAATCCAGGTTGTTATCTTTCTAACTGCCAAATTTAGTTTAGTTCTGTTTAGCCTTTTTTTGCGTAATTGAGTAACAAACATCCAAACACACAAACATTCACATTTATTATATTTATTAGTAGGATAGGAAGTAGAACTAACATTATAAAAAAAGTGAAAAATATATACTTGTTTTACATTTATTTGCTACTAGAAAAGCCCGGCGCGCGTTGCTGCGCCCCTTAATGAACATAAATGCATTCTGAATTTAAACTAAATTTCAACTGGGCGTAGCACTGCCCACTTTTCTAATCACGAAACTGTATAGTCATCACCAAAATCGGTCCAGAGCAAGTACCTCAAAATGGTAATTTTTTATGGGCGTGGCCCCACCCACTTTTCTAATCATGAAATTATATAGTCATGACAGCTCAATATGTGTGTGCACAGTTTTAGGAAAATCGGTGAAGTTCAAGTAGCTGAAAATTATAACCTTTTTTTTTTGGGCGTGGCACTGCCCACTTTTCTAATAACGAATTTATTTAGTCATGACAGCTCGATATGTGTGCAAAGTTTCAGAAAAATCGGTGCAGTGCAAGAACCTCAAAATTATAACTTTTTTTTATGGGCGAGGCCCTGCCCACTTTTTTAATCACGAAATTATTAAGTCACGACAGATCAATATGTGTGCAAAGTTTCAGAAAACTCGGTCAAGTGTAAGTAGCTAAAAATGATAACTAATTTTTTTATGGGCGTGGCCCCTCCCAAATTTTTTCACCCATAAACACTTTCTGGAATGTGTACAACAACTTGCCAAAGTTTGAGTCCGATCGGTTTTACAGTTTCGGAGTCTAAAGCTAACACACACACACACAGAGTTTCACTTTTATATATAGAGATTTAAAGACAACATGATTGAAAATGCTTTGAACCTAAAAATATGTAGGGCACAATAAATTAGAAAAGAATTTAAAATAATGAATAATTGTAACCAGAGACAATAAAAGTGTTGTTTTTTTTTCTATTTTTCTATAACCAGTATACTTCAAGGACACATCAAGTCGTTACAATGAAAATGTCATATTTAATAAAAATATTACAAAAGGAAACCAAATTTGTACTTCCTTTGTTTATCCCCATGATTTTAAACTGAAATGTAGAGATTTACAACAGAATTTTTTTTTTGTTTTTGATTTCGTTTACTTTCACAAAAGCCTGCTGTGTTTAACGCTGTATTGTATGTGACGCGATAAAGCCGTCACAAAAACCTATTCATTTTGTTTTTTATGATTTCCGGTTTATTAAAACAATTTTTAAAAAGAAAGTTTTTAGTTGTATGTTTAGGGTTCTCTATGTTTCCAACAATCTTAAAGAGCTAAAAAAGTTTTTAAGACAGATTTTTTGGAAAACAAAAAAAATAAAAAACTCAAATTTTATCACAATTATTGTTATTATGTAATAATTGTGTTTTTTGCAAAAATATTTGCTATAAATTTGAATAGAAGCACTATATATGTATGTTATACTAAAGTATTGTTATTCTGTATCTTTATAATATATAAATTACGTCTTTTCATTCTTTTTGATGTTAAAATGCAAAAAAGTTTGTTGTTAAGAAGAGTAATGAGAGCCTAGAGAAAGGCTCTATTATAAATAATAATCACACAGAAAAGTACTTCTGTATACTTACGTGTATATACAGAAATATAAATATGTATGTTTTTCAAGCATACTGATTCATATGTGTATGGGTAACTACCCAGCCGTGGAACTCAACAGAGCTGTGTATTTAAGATCGTCTAAAAGGGTATTCCTTTAAGGGCTCTAAGCTCCCATTTAAAGATCCGATAGTTTTTACGACTTCCCTTCTTTGGGAGGGCAAGAAATATTTACACTGTCGTATGTATTTTTTAATGTTTGTATTCTTAGCAACAAAAAAAAAGAGAAAAATTAAAAGGAATCAGAAAACAAAACTTAATTAAGTTATATTTAAGGTTATAAAGAGTTAGTTGCTGAGCTCAAAACACTAAGAACATTTTTATGAATTGGAAAAGCAAAAAAAAATGATTTTTTTTAATTTTAAAAAAGCTTTTCTAGAGTCCCACTTGTTAGAAGTGAGTGTGCAAGCTCTTGCCCTATACATAAATGCTTTTAGATAAGAAATTATTATGCAATGAATATCGGAGACAAAGTGTCTGATGAATTTAAATAAGACCTTCTATATAGCCTACTTAGCCCTTCAAAATACCGCAAATGCAAAATCACATAAAAGAAATCAGACTACAACGGCGTTGGCTGCAATCTTTGACGTGCAGTCTGCTACTAAATTATATTGAAGACGCCAGCAACATTGTAATAAGCTGATAAGAAATAGTCAGCTACGGTGGCGCTGCAAAAAATTAAACATTGATACTGACAGCCGACTGCAGCTAGTAAACTTTTTTTTGTATACATTTATAGCTTAAATAAAAATAAAATAAAACTAATAAACTTAAAAAAATTTTTTGTTCTGATTTCGTTTGGGGATTTAACGTTCTGAAGCAAAAAATAAGTCACCGTTTATTCGGCGATATTTTCAGCTCTCAACTTCTATAATTTATTATAAGACGTACTTACATAAGGAACAAAATATTGATAATATTTACATAGTCATTTTTATGGTTTTATTTTGTGTTTTATTCGAGGTTCCAAAACTATCAAAATGTTTTTATTTTATCTGGAGGCATTTATGTTTGCGGCACGGTGGGACTCGTAGTTCATTATTTATGGTTTAGTTGATTGAAAACGAGCAGGCTTTGTATATGAATGATCTTGCCAATACTTTTTATTGCTGGTTGAACAATTGACACGTGTTTTATAAACATGATGCAAAGAGCTTACCTACTGTAAGCCGAAATAAGCCATATAAGTCTGCTGCAGGATATAGGAAATATGTCATCGGCGGCTAAGCTACGGCTGACAACTGATAGGCTTCGCTCTGTGATACTAAAGATGACAAGATGAATACTGCCACAAAGCCGTGTTGTTGTGAAAAGAATCATTTTTATTTACACACATGTATTCTATATTTGACAGTTTATAGCTGATGGCTTGTTGTCGTCTATGTGTTTATAGCATAAGCGAGAATAAGTGTGAAAACATTCACTAAATGTATAAAAATACAAGCACACATATATGCACACACTTAGAAAGTGTATATAAAAGAATAAACAAAAGGCGTTTAATCTTGTATAAAGTTAAGAAACCTAAAGCATTTGTCTAACTAAATGAGAATTTTTAATACAATTTTTTTTTGTTTTAATTTTTCATGCAAATAGCTTAACAATTCAAAGAATTAGTCATGCACTTTCTTAAAACTAAATGTTTTTCTTTTTTAAATTTCATTTTTGTTAAACTCTACATCTCTAAAGGAAAAAGGATATTTTTCATATGAATAGAAAGTGTAACTTACCTACTCTAATTGATCTTAAATTAAGTAAACTGCTTCAGCATCCAATAAAATATTGCTGAATATATGCAACAGATTACTTTTTTAGGGTTATAATTGCAGGAAGCAGTAGAGTGTAGCACAAGCATAAGAAAAGTGACTTACAAGCAATCTCACTTATTTTAGAAAGTGTGTGTTTATTACTCTCTCATTAAAAAAACATACTTGAATAAATATGTATTTTACTTTACGACTAAGGTATTAAAGAACAGAACAAAACTAAAATTCAAAAAGTCTTAATAAAGACGAAAAGGAACATTAAAAAAGAACATTAAAAACATGGTTAGATATTTTAATAATAGACTTATACCAAACAAAAAAAAAAAACTTGCGCCATAAAATGAGTTGAGTTCACATGTATTGAAAATTGTTTACGTTTTTTGTATGTGTTCTATTTTACTCGATGTTTTTGCTATGATTTAACGCTTCTTAATTTCATTGTCGCTTTTTCGTTTGATATTATATTGAACTTAAAAACACAGACACTAGCAAAGCTGTAGGAAAAATCTTTGCGAGTGATGAATAATTTGTTTTGCTGAAATAATGTTTCGCTTTATATGTTTACACTGAAATATAGTAATTGGATTTAGTGCAAAATAGAACACATGTCTTTTAGAACATTCGACGCAGCTCTACACTGTAGACAAAATTTTTTGAAGAATTTTTTATTTTTAAGTTTGATTTGGTATTAAAATGTGTTCTTTGGATTTTTTTAACTTTAATTTTTAAATAAAAAAAAATCAATTATTATACCAAACTTCAGCTTTGGCCGTTGTTTCCAAAAAAGCAATTTAAAAAACTCTTTACAAAAAAATGTCTACAGAAATGACCAAAACTCTTAAAAAGCTGTTAAAAATATACTTTAAAATTATGACAATCTAGTGTTTGATAATTTATATAAAATTTTAATAAAAATCGTTGTATAGTTTATATGTTGTTGTAGACCATCTTATAGGTCGAGCTTGTCTATAAGTTCCTTATTTCTTTTTAGTCACTGAAGCATTTAGGTTAAGAAAAGAAGAAAATGAGTTTTTATATAAATAAAGGACTTTTAAAATATATTTTTTAATTTTTATTTTGAAGCATACGTGTATTAGATACACATATATAATAAAAAAAACTGTTGGAATCTCCATGGACTTGATAAAATCCTTAAAAGTTGCATTGAGTTTACGAATTTTCTATAATTGTGAAGCATATTAGAAAATACAGTTGATAAATACACTACAAGCTAGATTTACTTTTATAGGTTTTCCCAAACTTTGGCTTAAGTTTTGTTAATCTACATTCTTCCTAAGAATTAAATATAATATTCGCAAATTTTAAAGTATTAATATTTTAAAACATTCTCAGAAATATGGACTTTACATCATTCTGTCCGTCCATACATGAATAATTTTACTGTATTAGCAACTATTTTATTTCTATTAGTTCTATTTTTATTGAGTCAATTTTTGTTGGTTTATCAGTGCAAGTTCAAGGTGGCGCAAAAAATGTTACCCGATATTTTTTGACTTTAGTTGTACTATGAACTTGTGTTTTCAATGCCTTAATTTTTCATATCTTATTGACGTGTAGTTTGTCAAACGAGGGATATTAATCGCTATTTGCAAAAATTATAGCAAGTGTCGATAGAATGATGGCTTTTGCTGGACCTTGTACATTTAAATGTTTAAACTTTTTAATTATGGGATTTAAAATGTGTCCTACAAATTTTAATAAAATTTTTAGGTACAAAGCAAGTACAATAGTTTCTAAATCAATACGTGACTTAGAAAATAAATAATAACTTAATCCTTTTTTGTTGAGTGTAAATAACTTTCGAATGATGCTCCTATATTTACATGTGGCTCTTCTAATGCAGCATTTTAATTTTTGGTAGTTCCTAAATTTAAAAATATTAATTAAGTTTGTTTTCATATGCATGCATGTTTTTTTTTAGCCTAAAATAAAAATACAGAAAATATTTCCCATTAAAAATATTTTCTTTCAGTTCTTATGCATTTAATTGAAATTAGAAAGAAAATATGATCAAATGCTAAGTAGAAAACATTAAATTGGTGACCTCATTTTTGCCGATTTATTTTATTTTTCAATAAAATAGGAATAAAATCAAAAAAGAAATGTATTGCAACTAAAATTTATATGACCTTGCTTAAATGGAAACATTTCTATCTATCATCGATTAATGTACAAAAAGGTATTTTTTATTAACAAAAAAAAAAAAATATTTATATATAAACTCAATATTGAAAACGTAGTTTTTTTGAACATCCTATTTGGTTGTAGTTTCTTTTGACAAAAAAAAATTGTTTTTCCGCTATTTTTTTATTTTATTGGTAACAAAAGTAGTTTCTTTTTAAAACACGCGGGCTTGCTTCACGCTTTTAAATTCAATATTGAATGAAACTGATACACACATTTACATGGAAACATGGTTAGTGCTGAATTTATTAAAATTTAAAATCAAGTTGAGCTATTTTATACAGACGCAGCGAATCTGATAACACCCTTCGCCAGCATGTGATTTGGTATTATTATCTCATCGTTACGTAACGTAAAGTAGCTTAGATTATAGATTTAAAGATGCGCTATATTTTTAAGTATATCTCCCGCCATCTATGATTTTGACTTTTTACATATGTTAGTTTGATGTAAGGGAAACAACAAATATCCGCTATTTTATTTTCGACGCACTTTTATTTGATGACAATATTGTGGAGGTTAAAGCAATAATTACTATGTTTGATTCATATAACCGTCATTATATTAAGGATTTTTACTTTTTCCTATTTAACTGTGTTTTACTGGTTAAGCCCTTATATTTAATACTAAAATTGAGGCGGTTGAAGAGAGTACATTTTGAAATACCAAATTTGACCCACACATAGATTATATGTATGCGATTTTGCAGGGGTGGTCTTCATGGATTTTAAGTCATTTCATGGTACCCTAAATTTTGCTAGTCCAGAAATTTCCTTTGATTTCTATGTCGACTGTCTCTGCTGTTTACAAGCTGAAAATTTTGACTTTCGTTTGCAGATCTTATGAAAAACGCTAAAGCAGTTGTAGCTTGTATGATTTTGTTTTGTATCTTTATCGTGTCTAAATATTAAATAGAATCTGTTCTTATAGCTACCTAACTGGTGGCTAGAGCAGGACAAAAATAGTAATATAAGTGAAAAATAATGACGAACGAAAGTAAAAGGGTTGCTGTTTTGTTAAAAATTTCAATCTAACTCGTTGTGGTAAAAATTTATGAAAAAGGAAAGACTAAATTAGTTACCGAATTCAATTCACTTAAGTTTCGGGAGTTAAATAGATGATATTTACAACCAACATATAACCACCGATCAGAGAGTGCTGATGATGAAATCGTAGCTGGTTTCGGAAATGCACTCCACTCGGCTAGTGTCGGTGAAAATATAATTTTTCAGACTTATGCTTTCATATATCACAATTAAAAATTCTTTGTAAAAATAAAGAATGTTAAAATGAACTCAAGCCTGATTAAAATTTAATTATTAGTTTAAAAACGCAAAAGTTCGATGAAATAAAAAGATTCAATTTGTAAAATTATATATTTAAAAAATATATATATATTTTTTTAAAGATTTTTACCTATAACTTTGCTGATTTGTGACCGATTTGTCTACAAATTTTACATTTTTTTAAGTGTTAACAAACATGTTAATAAATTATTCTAGCGATGAAAAACTTTAACTTGTGTAGTTGAATTATGTTAAGATATAGATGAGGTTTTGTTTATTTGTTCATATCTCAAAATCAATCCATGCCCGGATGTAAAATATGTGGAACATTTTTAAGGATGAAGCAGGAAGTTTGACAGACAAATGTCTCTCAATGATATCTATTTATGAGTTTTGAGAAAATATATAATTTATTCGATCAAAAATTAATATTGTATATCCTTGAGTTGAACTATATTTACTCTTTCCACCACAAGTGAAGAACGCTATGGTTTATCAAACATAAACGTTTTACATTTTACGCTTAATATTTCTGTCAAATATGAAGTAGTATATGTAAGCATGGAGGAGAAAAAAATCATTTTTCAAAAATCAAATGCTTTCCTTTGATAAATAATCATTTTGGCAGCCAGAAAACAAATAGCTCATAAATTTCAATAAAAACTTTAAGCCACAAAAAAATATAAGCTCGTCAGGCGCTTGTTGTATTGAAGACAGAACCAACCGGAGACGTTCACAACAAACTTTGGCAAATGGATTTGTGTTTATTTAATACAATGACAATTTTTGTTATATTTTGATATGTATCAAATTTGAATCTTTCATTAAATATGTGATATTAAATGCAGCATTTTCAGTTTATCTAATACCTTTTTCAAATTAAGCGAAACATTTTTTTTAAATAACAAAACCTAAACGATACTTTTTTCAATTATTAAATTTTTAGTATTGGGATGATAGCAAATTTTGTTTTTAGAACAAATATTAAAATATATTTTTTTTTAATTAAAATAAAGAATATATAAGAGACATTATCTTTATGTATTTTTTGAGCATAATTTCGCAGTTTTTTCTTTTGTCCTGATAACAAGGATGTGAAAGAATTTAAAATGTATTCATGAGTTTAACTCATTTGCATTATGTACACTAAGGAAAAAGATTGGTAGGAAAACGGTTAAAACAATAAAAATAGTATTGCAAATATTAAAAGTTTGTAAATAGAACAGATTTTATATATTTATAAACGAAAAAACAGAACAGTGTTAGAAATTTTTTGCTCAGGACAAATAAATTAGTTCTTCCAATCAATTAGCCTTATTAATAATAGTTGTATTCAATTCGCTTTTATCACAACCGAATTTAATAATCTTTATTAGGGTTCACTACTAAATATTGATATATGTAACAAAAATTCCTATATGTCAATGTTTTATTTTAAATAAAAATGCGATTTAGTAATTGCAAGTAATTATTGATTACCTGTATTATTACAATTCAATTACAGTAAAGATATTAAAAAAGTTTAGCTATATTTGGTGTTTACAAACGAAAAACAGTTGTATGTAAAAATTATTTGTTACAAACATTAAATACAAATACTATTTTTCAAGAACATTTGATTTTTCTGTCAATTGTAAAAAATTTACATTAATTAAAACACAAAATCAGTATATTTGATGAAAAAAAAAAATTAAAAATAAATAAATTTAAAAAAAAAAACTAACTATTATACTGTGGTACGAAAACAAATCTACAAGTGACTCTTTTAAAGGTAATATATCGATTATTTATTCATATTGTATATTTATTTATATTTTTATGCATTTCAGTACGCGAAATGAATTTTCGAACGCAGAAATTTTCAAGATACATACTACTAACGTTATGAATGGTGCTGTAACGGGGTTGCAAAATGGTTTGAATACAGCACGACTAAGAAGAATATCAACAGTTTGTCTTTATAATATTTGATATTTCCTAGTTTTATTTTAATATTAAATATATAAATATATATGTATATAGTATGTACATAAGTATGTAAGTATGTATATAATTGTTGATATTTGTTTATTTGTATTTATGTATGTCTTTATATAATTATATTATAAAAATATGAAAAAATAAAATAACTAAAAAAAAATATGTTTAATTTCTTATTTTTCGGAAATGAATGAAGAATTGATAATTATGATCGATTATTCTTTTACTAGCACTAATTCAAAATTTTTTTTCAGTTGCACCAATCATATATTTTAAAACATATACAGTTTTTTTTTGCATATCTATAATATCAACTAATAAAATCTTCTAACACAACTAAAATTCGAACGTTGCAATCAAATCTATCATGCAAAGAAACAAAATTTTCAGTTATTGTAAACGAATTGTGAGATAGTACGTGGAACCGAATGAATTCGATTGGCAACAAATTCGGTTGCCACAACGAAACTGTTTTCTGTGTGCACTAAGGAAAAAGGTTGGTTGGAAAACGGTTAAAACAATAAAAATAGTATTGCAAATATTAAAAGTTTGTAAATAGAACAGATTTTATATATTTATAAACGAAAAAACATAGCAGTATTAGAAATTTTTTGCTCAGGACAAATAAATTAGTTCTTCCAATCAATTAGCCTTATTAATAAGATTTATATTCAATTCACTTATATCACAACCGAATTTAATTATCTGTATTAGGTTCACAACTGAATTTTAATTCATGCAATAAAAAATCCTATATTCCAATATTTTATTTTAAATAAAAATGAAATTTTATTTATTGCAAATAATTATTGGTTACTTGTGTTTTTACAATTCGATTACATTAAACAAATGCTTAGATTTAAGCTATATTTGGTATCTACAAACAAAAATTGTTACTGGTAATAATTATTTGTTACAAACAATTAATAAATATTATATTTGAAAAAAAATTTATTTTTCTGTCATTTGTGAAAAATTTACATTAGTCAAAATCAAAATTTTTTATATTTTATTGAGAAACATTTTTTAAAAATGAAAATATATAAAAATATTTCAATTATTTTTTTGTGATACAAAATAAGATCTGCAAGATACTGTTTTATAAGGTAAGAAGTTGATTGTGTATTTTAAAATATTATCATGCATTTCAATACGCAAAATGATTTTTCAGATGCGGAAATTTGCAAGTACATACTAACGTCATTGATGGTGCTGTTCTGGGATGCAATATAATTTAAAGTCACTTAAAACAAATACATATACACATGTATTAGGTTTTAGCAAGTTTATGTCGCTTTACTTAGCTTTGTTTACTTCTTTGCAGCGTTTGCATCGCCGCGTAATGCCCGAGTTAGATAAGGCGAGTATAATTTTAAAGACTAAAAAGAAAATCAAGGGTTTGTCGCAATAATATTTGCAATTTCTAGTTTTATTTTAGTATTTAAATGTATATATATGTACATAGTATGTAGATATTTATTTTATTGGTATATAATGTTAATATTAATAAATTAAAAATGCAAAAAATTAATTGAAAAAATGTGTTTTTTATATTCCTGGTTTAATCGAAGAATTGATAATAATAATTAATTATTCTTTTGGTAACACCAACTCAATATTTTATTTTAATTACATCAATCATTTATTTGGAATCAGGTACAGTTTGTTTTTTAAATATCAGTAATACCAACTAATAAAATCTGCTAACACAACCGTTTCATTACTAAAATTCTACCGTTGCTAATAAATCTACCATGCTAAGAAACAAATTTTTTAGTTATTACAAACGAATTAAGAGATAGTACGTGGAACCGAAGGAATTCGATTGGCAACAAATTCGGTTGCCACAATGAATCTGTTTTCTGTGTGTACTTCCACATGTAGGGAGGTTCCAATGAGAGCATAACAATTAGAAGCATATTTAAATAAAACGCATACAGAGGAGAAATAAGAATAAGATCTACTTTAAATGCATGGAAAGTTTTACATTTAGCTATGGAATACTTACTCTCTTGTTTATATCCCCACTAGCAAGTTTGTAGGGCCTGATTGAAAATTTTGCCTGAAGTGCTCTGATATTAATAGTATAAATCAACGACTTATGTTAATCTTAGAAATTATAATCAGATGCTGTCTTGTTGAAATTGTGAGTTATTAGAATTTAAGTATTTGATCATGAGAGAGATCATTTTCAATGCAAGAATGTGACAATTAGGTATGATGAATAGCCAGGAATTTTTGGCTTGCGTAAAATTAAATGACATTGATCAATTTGTATAACATCAGGTACCTAATAGAATCAATCAATCCTCAGGTTAAAAATCTTTCTAGTATATTTATTTAATAATTTGTTTCAAACTTTAATAAAAAATTTTTACATTAAATAAATAAACATCGCTTTATTCGTAACTAAACGAAGAGCATAAATTGACATAAAAAATATGAGGAAATTAAATTTTTAAAAATTCAACTACTGAAGTGGACACATTTTTATTTTAAACAACATTTACAAATTGTGCACATATATATTTTAGCATTTATACTTTTTATAAATGTTGGCTTATTTACTTAAAAAAAAACGGGATTCCTTAAATTGCAAATTAAATATCAGCACTTTTGAAACTTACATTATAAAGTTTATTTATTTAAATGAACTTAAATATAAAAAAAATTTATTTAATGTTTCACTATTGTTAAACTCATCTTGTTGTTCACTTATATGTGTGCGTTAAGTACAACTAATACTACTTGCTGTAGGTTTCTTATATTTATACTATGATACCGGAAATAGAATTTTCCAAACAATGTAAATTCTAGAAAAAGTTATTTAACAAACGTCCCGAAGGTATGATACAGGGTGTGAGTTGGTTATAACATCAGTGATGGCAAAGTTATAAAACCAAAATTATTTTGACGTATATTACACAAATTAAAATAGGATTTAAAATGTGAATTATACTAATTAGACTTAAATCTAGTAAAACTAATTCTGTTACTGTTACTGATGGTCTAAAAAGTAAATAAATGATCTTAAGCGATCTTAGAATCAGATGAAGCAATAAATATAGCAAGAGTCTTAGTTGTAATTGTATATTTTAAAGGCAAGCACGTACCGAAGTTCGTAAAAAAGTTAAATTAAAATAAACACGTGTACAATATAAAACAATTAGTGACTATTTTTTTATTGTTTTATATATGTATATATATTTGACATCGGATAAGGCAAGGCATATCCATAAGGTACTCGTATCCAATCAGCTGACTGTTTTTTTTTTATATACATTTTAAAAGCGTTACCAAGGCATATTCATACAGGTATATGCAACGGCGAATTGATACAACAAAGCAAATTTTTAGGGGATTTTTTCTTTCAAGGCCAGTTTGTATAACAAGGATGGAAAAGTTGTTTTTGTATGTTTTATTCAATAAAATTTTATTAAAAAAATGATATGTGCTTGTGAAGCACATTATAAATGGTGCAAGCACAACAAATATACATAAATTTGGTAAATTTATTAACATAAAAAGCACAATTAAGTTAAATGTTTAATGCGGAATCCAAAATCTTATCTTCCATTCCTGCATTAATAAATAAAATAAAGGAGAATTCAACAAATTTAGACATTATGTTTCCCCATCATCATGTGCTGATAAGTGCACCTGTATGAATTCGCCTTAGCGTTACCAACTTTTTTTAAAAGTCATGCCTGCAGTTGTCAAACTTAATTTTTTAAATTTTATTGTACAATAAATAATTCGCAGATTCAGTTGGTTTAAAGCGTGTTAAAAAATACAAAACCGTGCATTAAAAGTTTTCGCTATAAGCTTTTTTAAAAGTTGTTCAAATTTGAGAAGAAAATAAAAAAATTGTTTGACATATGCCGGCATATATACAAAAACAAAATACATGTGTTTTTTATTGTTGTGTTTGTTGCCGCGATGCATATACCTTATGGATATGCCTTGGGATAAGGTAATAAATAAATTAATATTAAACAAGTAAAAGTGCTATATTCGGCCGTGCCGAATTTTATATACCCTTTGCAACGTGTAGTCATTCAATAACAATTGTTTGTATAACCATTCATCCCATATGAAATACGTACAAAACGTAAAAAACATTCATATATAAAAACATTCCAATGTAAAATTATAAATTTACGTATGTATGTTAAAAAAAAAATAAAAAATTAAAAAAAAAAAAAATTTTTTAAAAATTAAAAAAAAATAAAAATAAGACTTTAGTTACTTCCAACTTATTTCATTAAAATTATATCAACATTTTGTTTTTAATTGTGAAAATCATTTAAAAAATGTTCCCACCCTAATGTAATGTATTATTAAATTTCCTACGATGTTTATTTTGAATATTAATTCAAAGACACGTGTAAGCAAATAAAAGAGGACAAAAAATTTTTTTTTGATTTTTACATAAATAAATACATTGTATATGATTCGTATATTACTCGGTCATGTATTAAATATATATTAAAATTTCGTCACATTCAGTTAAAATAAAATAAAATAATGAAATTTGTTTGCATTTGTAGTTATGTACTGACTATTTTTATGAAAAAATTTTTCCGCAAATACTTAAGCATACAATTAGTAAATTTGCATGTCTTAAATTTATACAATAACAAAAGGGTTTGTGAAAGTAAATTTAAATTGGCGCACACTTTCATACATATCAAGCGTATTACTTGGCAAATAACATTAAAAGCCGCCCATACGCCGGAAGCTTAAACTGTCAACTACGAGAATTAAGGTACATAATTACAGTAGTCGTTAGGTTTGTTTTAGAATATTTTCCTACTCGACATTTAATTATTAGGTTGCTGTTTTATTCAAAACGAACTAAAGTATTTCTGTGTGTTCGAGTGTTTGATGTTGAAATTTGAGTTCGTACCATGACAGCTAAAACAAGTAAGATGCTATATTCGGCCGTGGCGAATCTTATATACCCTTCACAACGTGAAGTCATGCATATAAAATACGCACATACATGTAGAAAACATACATATAAAAAACACCCATTGCAATATTATAAATTGAGTTTACGTATGTATGTTTCCAAAAAAAAAAAAAAATTACAAAAAAAAAAAAATAAAAAATGTATTAAAAACAAAAAAAATTTTAAAATTAAAAAAAAAATAATAAAAATATAAATAATATATTAAATAAAATAAATAAAAATTTTTTTTGGGCTCAGCTGAGATTCGATGCCACGTTTACTCTAACTAGTGTATATGTACGTTGTTGTAATTGTGAAAAAAACGAGGTAGTCGTGGTTTTTTGCTCATATCTTAGAAAGTTATGGGGAGATTGTGCTGAATTTCAACGATTCATTCCCGTATATTACCAAAAGATGGATACCATACACAAATCTGAGGAACATATAGTTGCTTCTAAAAGTTAATTTCAACCAACACACGGATAGACGGGCAGCCGGACAGATGGTCAGGGCTTAATCGACTCCTCTATTCATAATTTTTCAAAAAATATATACTTTATGGGGTCGGAAATGTAAATTGTAGAAATTACAAACGGAATGACAAAGCTATACATATAGACCCTTGTGCACCCCAGGTGAGGGGTATAATTAGGATTTCGTAAGATTAAGATTTATTTTAGTCTTTTATTTATTTATTTAAAAGGTAAAATACTGTGCAACTAAATGTAGTCTCATTTAATAGTACTGGAAGGGTTAAAGATAAAAATATTATTTTACAATGATTTTGTTTGATTTATTTACCCGAAGTTTGTAAATAAATGAGCATTTGCAATGCTTTGCATTGTGTATTATTTAGATTATAGATGGAAGTTCATTCAAGAGACGAATGGCAGTAACGAAAAAACATCTTTTAGATATCTGTTTACGGAATTGAGTGGATTTTATTCTACAGCCTCTATTTAATCTTGGGAATTGTAACCTTCTATAAAGATAAGCTGGTTGATGGGTGTAGATTATTTTATGTTAAAATAACAGCGAAAGGAATTAATACAGATTTTTGAATCAAATTATTAATTTAAATAAAAAACTGAGATATTCTACTATTGCTTGAACGTCCCTAAACATAATTAGCAACATTGTTATAAGCAACTTTAAGTTTATTTCTGCTCATTAAATCGCACCTTGAAAACAATTCACTCACATAAGACTGGGTAGTGTATACTCCTTGCCAATTTAAAAATAACTTTGAATAAATTGTGTGATTAATGCAATGTTTTTGTTCTTAAAAAAGATCTTGCGAACAAAGTAAATATAATGTGTAATAAATTTACGTAGATTTCTGTACAGTTATCAATTTTAAACAGGGTATTATACCCTGTTCAGACAGATATTTTTAATTATTTCAATTTAGTGTTGATTGAGCAATTAAAATAAGTGTTCAGACATACTCAATTTATCTTACTCCATTAGCATTTGATAGCTGTAAAATACGATGTATTTATACCAAATCAAATAATGCCTTCACTTCAGTGTTTTTCCTGTTGATAAAATATATTTACAATTACTTTTATACATATATATACTTTTATGTATGTTTTTGAATTTATTCAAACATTTTTTTAAAATTTTCTTCAAACATTTTTGATTTTCTTAATTTTTATTTTTTGTCTATTTAATTGTTTGACACTAGAAATGCCACCTATAGAATTTTCTTCTCACTGAACATACTTCTCAAGAGTTGTATTTCGAGTTCTAGACAATAAGTGAAACAAGTATATATTGCTCAATTTAAAAATAATTTTTAGTATAAAATATTTAATTTTAATATTTTTAGAGTATAAAAAAAGAAAAATTTTGTAATATTTGTTAATTTTTGTTAATTTGTTAAATTATTTTCCTGAAGATGCTACACGAAGGAGTAGCGAAATATTGAAGAAAATAAAACATTGTTTAATATTGTTTTTTATAAAAAAAATAAAACTGTTGCATGACCTTAGGCTCGAATAATTAAATACAAAAAAAAAAAATTTTTAGTATTTTTAGTATGAGCTCAATAAAGCCTTTAATTGCGATAGTATTATAAATTGACAATTAAGGCGCCTGTGTGAACATAGTATTAAACATTAAAATAACTTTCAATAATGTGTTAAACCTAAATTTTTTTGGAACCTCTTCATAAATTCGATTGGGAATGGAATCATACAACGGTTTTACAACTCGGCTATGTGGACGATCTAAATGATGCTCCTCTTTTCAAAAATTCTGAAAATAATAATTAAAGCCATCCGGAGCTTTTAAAACAATTTTTTTTTTCGTCCAAAAAAAAGACGTAGTGTCACTTATTACTTCATGTCATATAATTTTGACAAAACACTAGGAGTATTTTTTTTTCTGTCGTCGTTAATTGTTGGTTTTTTCTTGAGTTTTAATGGTTCTTATGTTTACTGAAACAGCATTTTAAGTTTTAATTTGCACAGCCTATGCTGCTCTAAGTACAGCACATTTGTCTGTCGCGGAGAGTATACTATTAGTTAGGCCATAGAAAAGTAGATACTAAGTTTCGACTGCTTTTGATTCGATCAATAATTTTATTAATTGTTTTACCGGTATATATGATTAATATATTATTTTTTCCCTTTTCTGTGAAAGATTTTCCTGGATCCATTTTAGAAGAATTTTTTTCAAATAACTTGATTTGCTTTAAACAAATTTTTTTAATTTGAATTTTTTCACTTGAAAACTAATGTTAAACGGGGTACTGTTCAAGTGGTACAAAACAAACAGAAAATTTTTGTCGATCATAAAACATAATACGGGCAAAATTATAACGGTACTTTTCCAGTACAAAACTCTTATTTTAAAGCAAGTAAAAGTAGAGACTTTTAAAGCACAAAACAATGGCCTAATAATTATAAACAAAAACCAGGTTCGCGTCTATAAAATACAAAAGGGGGTTCCTTTTAATGTGGCAGGGAGTGTCATCATGCGAATATTAACTGGTTTGAAATACTTAGTCATCCAAAGATTCCTGAGTATCGTGTGTATTTTTCCCCATATGGCATTTACATATCTGGAACACGAAAGGTTATTGGTAAAAATTAATTTCAGATTTTTGGCATTTTAACAACTTTAATAAGGGAACAAACAATGATGTTTAGCGGCATGCTAGATTTTAGACGGTCTGTTTTACTTATCATTATTGCCTTTGATTTCTTTGTAGACAAACACCATCTGTTGATACACATTTAAAAACGTTATCGAGATTGTGATTTAATTTGCTTACGCTTTCACAAATATTAGATGGCGAGCGTACATCTGCACTCCACAGTAGTGGAGTCTATACGTTAAGTCCAACAATTGATCCTTGCGGCACACAACGAAACATTAATTAACTGTTTGAATTTTTCGAACTAAAATATTTTAATTGACTTCTACCACATAAATAAGAAGAAAGTAATTTAACGGCAGTATTTGAAAAATGTCACATTTATTTTAGCTTTTGATAAATTATATTATGCTCGACACAAGGCGAATTCAATCCACCTTGGCTCTACACTTTAAATAAAAATTTTCTTTCATTTGGATTTGACAAAAATTACAGAGTCGTAGTATTGTATATTCATAACAAATTCAAGTATATATGCAATACATAAGTCTTCATGCAGTGCTGCTATACTCTGTACTAAAACTTATGCTGCACATTTGCGATAAAAAGTTTTTTTCTTGTTCTTTGCCCATTACGAAAACTAGATGAAATTTCAAAGAATTTAAGAAAAACATGTGAAAAATTAAAGAAAAATAAATAATGGAAAAAATTAGTTTTATGTGTTGCACAACAATTTTTTCAAAATTTTTATTATCTTTTATAATTTCTGTACCAAAAGCAGAGCTAACTCGAAAGTTCGAGTAAAATTTGATCGAGTGTAAAATATATAATTTGTTCCTCCTTCAGGAAAATCATTAGCCATTCTTGTTTAAGTTGGCCTCTGTTAGTCGTGCTGCAGCTTATTTTCAAACGCATTAAAAGGAATATCCGCAGTTGGCCGTAAAAATTCTTATTTTCACGTTTTACAATACTGACTTTCAGCCACTGAATGTTTTGTTAATTATAATTAGTTGATAAAATGTGTCTTATGGCGTGTTTTTTTATGCCTGTGCTTTATTTAATTATACGTGTTGTAGTTAATTTACATAAAACGATATTAGTACAAGCTGAAACTAAGAATCATAAGAATTTCCTTCTTTAAATTCCTGTAAGAAAGTTCAAATTAATTTTTAAACAATAAAGATAAGATGCTCAACATTCATTGCTTTGTATAAAAATTTAATTTAAAATTCAAGTAATTTATGCATGCCGGCTTATGTTTTTAGCACATATTTTCTAGTTAAATTTACATATCAACATATCTGTAATGCAAAGTATCAGATATTTAAATTTCAATGATATTTTTTTAAAACACAATTTTTTATTAACGTCCAAAGGCACATGGTTATCGTTGGCTTAAATGAGCAACAATAAAACTAAAATTTTGAAAATGTTACACACGCAAAGAAAAAATATGGTTGTGGTAACCATAATCGAAGAGCAACATACTATGATTGAATTGTATGATTATGTTTAAAATAATAATTGTTACCAGTTATCATTATTATGTTTAATTTAAGTATCATTCAATAATCATATATATGGCTACAATTGAAATCGACAATTTTTGCTTTTTTGCAGCAAATTATTGTCTTTTGCTGAAACATACACATATTGATTGTACTTACCACTTTAATTGCAATTTTTTACCAATATTTTTTTACATTTTCTCGTTTATTTTTAATTTCTCTTTAATTTTTCAAAATTTTTGTTCCTTTTTTTGACATCTCAAACTTTTCAAATAATAAAAATTTATTCAGCAAGAAGAAGAACAGTTGAAATCAAATTATTATTAAAAAATATCATTGCTTGATTAATTTGTAATCATACTGTTGTCTCACTTATTATTTAATGATTATTTGTAACTTTTAATGCTTTTGAATATAATGTTATTTTTGTCGTCATATTTTTTTTAAATCATACTATTTTTAAATGATAACCATTTTGAAATTTTTATGAAAAGTAATCATTAAATGATACAATTCAAACAAATGCTTGATTATCGTGACAAAATATATGATGAAATGAAACAAAAATAACTATTATTTGTTTTCGGCAACCAAATATTGTTTTAGAAAAAATAATATGACCGTCGTGATCATGCCGTTACCATGGCTTTTCTTTGCGTGCATACAGAAAAAGGCAAAATATTTTGTTACTTTAAAATCAGCAGTTCTAAGTTGAATTGTTCGGGCAAAATATAGGGCATTCGAATGCTATACAAAATTAACATGAAATTTTTAGTTTTCTGTATTTTTGGCTATGAGAGTCTAATAAGAACTACTTCGATAACATTCGATTTGCCTACAGGTTTCTGGATTAAAGTTTCATTCATCTGTCATCAAAAAGTATAATACTTTGTTTGTTTTTATATATTTATTAAATAAAATTGATTTCAGACTTTTTTTACGAATTATTACCTATGACTACATGATTTTTCATTTAAGCTGACGATATACAATATAAATAAAATTTAAAAACTATTATCCAAATTTTTTAAAAATATTGCTTTTGATGCAAGACAACATAATGCGGTGTTACACATCGTTTGCCGACAAAAATTACTTCTGTTTAATTTCTAGTTGATATTTTGCAATGATATGTTAAAGTGGACTGCACTTACCAAGGCATATTCATGCAGGTATATGCAACGGCGAATTGATACAACAAAGCAACTTTTTTGTTAATCAGGGATGGAGAAGTTGTTATGACATATTAAATATAATAAAATTTGATTGAAATAAGGATATAAAATTTTGAAACATATTACTAATGACGCAACAGCAACAAATATACTTAAATTACGTACATTTATCATCAAATAAGTACATTTAAGTTAATAGTATAATACCAAAGCCAAAATCTCAATTTCCATCTCTGCATTAATAAATAAAATCAAGGCAAATTCAACCGGTTGTGACAAAGAGTTTCCCCATCAGCTGGGCTGATAATTTCACCTGTATGAATTCGCCTTGGCATTTACAAATTAAAATTAATTGATTTTATCAAGTTTTATCTGTTTACAGTAAAACATTATTAAATTGGACTGAGTTCCTTTACGAGTGAAGTTAACGATATGTTTGCTTAATTTGGTTTAGTTATAAATTTAACACGTCCTTATCTTGTATCTGGTACTTTTTGTTTTATTATGTAGATGTGTCGTTACGTTTTTTTTTATTAAAATTAAAAAAACGTCGAAATGGGTTTTTAGTTTTATTTGCTTTTTTCATGTGTGTAATTTTCAGTCACGTTTTATATTTATTATCATTATGAAACTTGTATATTATTTTTAACACATAATGCATATACAGATATTCATAAATAGATACGCATACATCCATACATATGGCTATTTAAATACAGAAAATATAATAAAAAATTATTGGACTTTTGTTTGCCGTTGAATAATCATGACTTTTAGTTTTGTATTAACTATAATAATTATAATAAATTTAAAAAAGACTAGTTAGACTGGTATATTTGGCTGTACCGAATAGTCTTCGTCAACATGTGACCACATCATAGCTTAGCCTACTTTTCAGATTTAATGTTATACACCATTTTGCTTTATTATTTCCGACGACATTTTTAATTTGTATTTCTACCAATATTAACTGTATTCTACTGGTCAAGTCCTATCATTTGATATCCATATAAATAGAGTTTATAAATTTGTAGCTATTTTGTCTCGGACGCTATCCTGGATTTTACACGTTGTAATAGTTTTCTGTATGCTACTGGTCAAACGATTTTTTATAACAATACTGGTAATATTGAAGGTGACAAAGCTGTTAATTGTATATGACCCATTTGCCCGCCGTTTTATTTTGGCACGCCATTTTGGATTATAATTGTTTCATACTTTACTATATTCTACTAGTCTAACCCTTCCTTTACATATCAGTATTGATGGGTAAAATTCTAATAACTTAATTTGAACGCCATCTTTTAGTTGTGTTAATTCTGCATTTTTAAAACTTGTTTGCCTTTTATATTTTACACGTCAAGGTCCTTTTCTCGAAACTAACGCTGAACACTTGGTTTGTCTAGAAGTTTAAATAAATTGATTTCCTTTTGTAAGTTTTACGAAAAACCATAAACCAGTTATATTTTGTTGTTTATCTCTTAGTTGGTTTCCAATGAGTTTGTGAGGTTTTATTGGAAGTAATTTTTGAGACAACGGCTTTGGATCTAGTGCCACTAAAATTTCCAAAAATTGTTAAGAAGCTTCAGAAAATTGTTGCATTTAAACGTATGTATATTTTGATGAAGAATTTTTGCATATAAGTTTGAAGATTAGAAATATTTTTTCCCACATTTGTTCTCAAACAGATCTAGAGATGGAGTATGTCTATAAATGTTAAGAAACATGTTTCAAGGGGCTGAAAAATGTTAACTTTGGTGATAAAAATATGAAAAAAAAAAATAGAGGAGGTCACTCTAGGTTGCCCATATCTCAGAAAGTTGTGATCGATTATAAAGGATGTTAGTAGTAGCTTAATACTAAATATTTTTAAAAGGTTGATACCATTACTAAGTCTGTGTAGCATGCGGAAGCTTTTTGAAGATGATATTAGTGAGGGTCATCACTGAAGTTACTCTTCTATTTGTTCATAAGCTTTCAGTAAATATATACTTTTAAGAGATCCGAAATGAATATTGTAGAAATTAAATACAGAAAGAATAAGTTGTATTATATACTTTTCACCTGAAGTTAAGGGTATAAAAATGAAATTATGAACTGAGATCATTATTTGTAGAGCTGTTTATAAGCAAATAACACTTTTCATATACTTTAATATGAAATTGAGAAAATACTTGTAAAAAAATTCCTCCTTACAATCAGTGCCAGTAGCTGGTTAGCGACACCCCAAAACAAAAGTGACCAAATTTATCGATTAAAGATCCCGGGATGTATTATCTAAAAAGCTTAAATCGTCTTTAGTTGTTTAAATGATATTTGGAGATTTTTAGGAAAAAGCTTTTAACCAGCTTTTAAAAGCTTTAAAACTTCAAATTATTGGATATGTCAATTATGCTCCTTCTACTAGAACAAAATTTTACTAAAATTTAATTCTTTTATTATCACAAATAAAAAATGTAATTTCTTCACATAAAAATAAGAATTTAAAAAAAAACTTGAGCCAGTTTAAAAATATAATTTAGTCTAAAAATTCAATAATTTAATGCCATTTATTGAATTTTAGCATCAACTTCCATACCTAATAAGAGTGAAATTTATGTTTCAGTTCAACAAAGAAATATATGCGAAAGCTTGGACTCAATATTAGTGTATATGTTGTACTATGTAGTACTATGTATGACATAAAAAAAATTTGTCACCAACAAAAACAATTTGTATTAAAGTTACCAGTTAAATATGATCAAACTAATTTCATTCTAAACACGTTGTTAACTTCTTTGAGGAAACTAAAACAAAAAATATTGTATTTTTGTTTGTCATTTTCCATCTTTTTTACTTTCTTTGTTATTATTTTGTTTATTGCGGTGATTGTTAATTTTTTGAACAAAAATATAATGAAAAGATTTTAAGAAAAATAAACAAAAAGATAAAACAGTTCATGTAAATCTGAACAACTTTATTGCTTGAAAGAAATCATGATTGTGTGAATTTAGTTAATACAAATTTTTTCTAATTTGAACAATGTCAATCCAGGTCGTATAAGTAACATTCGAGTAATTTGCTTGTGGTAAAATTTTCATACGCTCCGTGGTCTGGTCATTGCATAATTGTGCAAAACTTGATAAACATCTTACTCACACTTGTCTACGCATTAAATTATTATACAAATGTATATAAAGTTAAAAAAAGCTTTTTTGAGTTTTGCTGGTGTTAGTTGCAAATATAAGTTGTGTTTTATAGTGTTTATTTATTTATTAATTTCTTATAACGTAATATTGCTTAATGGACTATAATGTAGGTCAATGTAGTTTCGTTTCTTAAATTTAAAACAAAACATTTTTTTATTTACTATTTTATATAATCTTCGAAGAAGTATAAAATCTTTTTTTATACAAATATAATTTAAAAGTTTTGTGTTTCACAATGTGTTTATTAGTGAAAATTCATACAAACTAAAATATTTGTTTTTCTTTGCTATTAAACAATTCAGAAGGTGTATTAAATATTTATAAAGATTTTCTCTTTTAATGCTACTTTCTTGTATAATTCTGAAACTCACTTAAGGAAATAAAACTATAAGACTTTGATTAAGTTTCTAACAAATAAATTTCTAAGACAATTTGCAAAACAATCTCAGTTACATTTTTTATTTTTACACATAAATCAAGAAGGAATATGTAGTTGTGTACCCTCACTAACGTAGCTAAACGTTGCATCTTAAGTAGATAAAGAAAAATCAAACATTGTTTATAAAAGTAGAGTTTTTTCCACAATATTTTTTTAACACCACTTATGATACCTGACCAAAAGGTTGGAATTAAGAGTTGGCACTAAATACAGGGTCACTATGCGGTCTTAAAATTTAATAACTTTTGATTTTGTCAGATTCAAAGATAGCACCTGAAGAATAAATTTGCGAGATTTTTTGTTCAGTTTTAGATATCTGTATTATTTATTTCATACTTATTATTATTAAATCTAAAAAAACATAAATACAAACAAACATAAATCAATAACATATAAGAGTACTATATTCGGCCGTTCCGAATCTTATATACCCTTCACAACGTGTAGTCATGGAATAACAATTGTTTTTATCACCATTCATCTCATATGAAATACGTACTTACATACATATAAAAAACATACATACATAAAAACATCCCATTGTAAAATTATAAGCTTAGTTCACTTATATATGTTAAAAAAAATTAAGAAAAAAATAATAAAAATATAAATAATATACAAAATAAAAAAATTAACAGTAACAATAAAAATAATTTACAAAATAAAAAAATTTTTTTTTTTGGCTCAGATGGGATTGGATTCCACTTTTCCT
Source organism: Phyto melanocephala (assembly GCA_941918925.1). Taxonomy (NCBI): domain Eukaryota; kingdom Metazoa; phylum Arthropoda; class Insecta; order Diptera; family Rhinophoridae; genus Phyto; species Phyto melanocephala. Next base: position 134,292,707 of record OW799234.1, on the reverse strand, counting down.
CTAACCTAAAGTATACCACGTTTGTATGTATGTATGTTGTTATTGTAAAAAAGCGAGGTCGTGGTGGTTTTTTCCTCATATCTCAGTTGTTTATGTACCACATTTTCTGATTTTAAATACCGGTCTGCTCTCGAATATTTCCAATATTTTAATGCTTCACGCGGGTCCAGGCGATGGCGGAGGGCTTAAAAAAGTTGATTTCAACATACACACGGTCAAACGGACAGACGGACAATTTGCTTTCAGAAAATATATGCTTTATGGGCTCGGAAACGAAAATTGTAGAAATTTCACACGGATTGAAGAAATCAAGTGTTTAAATCTACTTTATAGTTAAGTCAATTAATATTTGTTATGTTGATTGCAAAAATAGTATAATAAAGCATTTATATTAAATAAAAGTTGCAAAATGTTATTAAAAAGCTGTTAAAATATATTTTATAGATTTTTTTTGAATAACAAATAACACCTGATATAATTGTGCAGATAAGAAAAAAGCAAAAAAAAAAAAAATTCTTTGTAAAAGATAAAGTCTTATTACCTTTAATACAAATATTTTAGCTATAATTCCAAAATAAATTCTTTATTGTAATTTTGCTTAATACGGTATTTTCGTAGAAAAAATATTCTTCACTTAATACGATGTTGAACAAATTTTCCAAACAAATGAGAGACAACATCAACTTACGAGATTTAAAGACAAACATTTTAATAAGCACGTTTCGCTGACAACTTGACATTTCCTATTCCTGTACGTTTTTTGAGGAAAAGTCATGAAAAAAACTTTTATTTAAAAAAAAAGTAAATCGATATGCAAAACTTGTTTGTATGATACAAATTTGTACTTTATATCAGTAAGTTTTTCATTTTAAATTACAATGTATCACAGCCGGAAAACACACACAATCACAATCACTCAAGTACACCGCAACAAAATTTCATTCGCAATCTGTCTAATAATAAGACAATCATGTTAATAATTGGACATTACGCACAAACCCACTGTATAGCAAGCGAATGAAGAGGTATTAGAATGAAAAATGTTTTTATATTTTAATGTATATGTGTATTAAGTCGATATCTTAACGATATCTCTGTATCTTCAAAAAAAGAAGACAATAAATTTACGTTGCCAATACTGCTGGATATATAAGAAATTTAGACAGTTGTTACTTGTGCCGTGTGTGAAAAATTTTTCCATTTTATTATAAAAGACCCACATCCACATAATGGCTAAAAATTGTGTTGATTTTTCATAAAAAATATGGTTCGATCACTTTTGGTTGACTGAATACGACAGTTAGCAAAACCTTCATACTTGGAGTGAATGTAATTTACAAGTCACTTTTAAAAAACTGTTACCTCCACAAAATATTATTATTGTGGGTACTTTATAGGCCGGTAGAATTATTGCTGTGTAGTTCTTTTAAAGCCGAAAATAATGTTACAGTGAATGGTGATGGCTAAAGGACCAATATCAGTGAATTTTTTTTTTCGCACCACATTTGAATGGCCACCGATTTGAATGCAAATTAACCATTTTGCGTAATTATTATTTCATTATAAGAATATATAATAGAATTTGCTTATTTTGTATTTCAATATCTCTTTTAAAGAAACTTGTATTGAAAGGGGGGGGGGGGGGTGCTTTAATACCATGTGAGATAAGGCCATGATGGCTTTATTGCCCAATTGAATGGGAGATAAAGCCAATTGGGCAATACCCAATCATTGAGAGGTAAGGCCATATTTTAAATTTTGCGAAATGAGAGATAAAGCCATATTTTTTTTCGCAAATATGATAAAGCCATATTTTTTCAGAATATTGCTATAATTATTTTTATAATTAATTAATTTTTATTCTTGTGACGCACGCAGGAAAACTTTATTCAGCGAAGCCACCTGCCGCGTCCAACTGGAGGAGAAAACCCGTAAGCACGGCCGCAGGCCGCAACGCAGAAAAACTTTAGTATGCGAAGCCAGATTCCAATAATAATAACATTCTGTAAAAAATGTCTTCTAGGAGACACTAAAGTTAAGTATTGTAATCTGGCCTCGCGTACTAAAGTTTTTCTGCGTTGCGGCCTGCGGCCGTGCTTACGGGTTTTCTCCTCCAGTTTGACGCGGGAGGTGGCTTCGCTGAATTAAGTTTTCCTGCGTGCCTCACAGGAATAAAATTTAATTAATTATAAAAATAAGAAAACTATTATTCAATGTAAAATGCTAATGTGAGATAAGGCCATGATGGCTTTACCTCCCATTCAAATTAAAGCCATCATGGCCTTATCTCACATGGTATTAAAGCACCCCCCCGTATTGAAAACTAATTACATACAAGTGATTTTTGTCTCCATATGTGCAAGGTGTGATCAATAATTTGACTTCCCAATTGAATATCGTCTGAGCCAACCAACAATAAGTAATAATGTCAGATAATCATTTTTCAAATATTTCTCTCTATATTTTTCACCTTAATAAAGCAATCGTTATTAATGCTTATTTTAGCGATGATGATTTTGAATAAAACACAAATTATTTAAGAAATAATTATGATAATATTGGTATGGTTCAATTATGTGTGGAGCAAAATACCGGCCAAGTCTTCAATGACAATGTTGATATTTAATTGTTGGGGACGAGGATGAGTTAAGGTTGGCTGCTCTTTCTCTACACTATTGCAAAAAATAGCAATGTTTTACGTTCAACGAACTATAAAGGCATTCACAGATGTTTTCACATTTTATACAGACCTGTTTAGCTGAAATTTAAATATTTTTTTACAATTCTTCCGATTGTAGACGAATTTTAACGATTATGTTGACCAAAAGAATCACGAAGTGCACGAAATGCATTTTAATTTGAACGTCCATTTTTATGCTTTAACGCGTTTCCATGGTTCAAATTGAGTTAGATTGAAATTGAGAAATGTTAAATGAAATACAGAAAAAAACTTGACGTTTAGGTGTGGTTCACAATCAACATCGGCCTTTAAAATTTAGCTACTGCTTATAATGAATATACTAAAATGTAGCTTTTATGGTCACTAGGCTTTCAAAAATAGGAGTTTTTAACATTTTTTATTTAACTGAATTGCTAAAGAGCGTCACCAGCAGTATTTCACTGTATATATTTTGGGTTGATTTTATATCGCGAGCCTTAAATCCGCAAATATTATTAAATACATAAATAATTATAACTATTATCCCCTTTAAATTAATTTGTTGGTAAGAGAACAACACTGGTAAGTTTATCCTAAGACTCGACCATCCGGTATGACATGAGCTTATGTTTTGACTTTTAAATTTTTTTTTTTAAATTTTTAGGTTTGTCTTGGAATATACATATATTTTTTTAAAATAATTTCTAATTCACTAAAAAAATTTCAAGTATTTTGTAGTTATTAGGGGAGTTTCCATATTTAATACATGATATTGCAGCAATTGGATTTTGTTTTTGTAAACTCGAAATATTATTCTTCACTTGAATTTCTTTTACAAAACAAAAATCATGATGAAACATTTGATGTTGACAATTAACATAAACACAAATAAATTTTTGGTTTGGCCTCATTAAGTGGTGCTTTCTCACGATTTCAGTGAAACAAAATTCTTTTCTTTATGGCTTATAACCTTTTAAAGTCTAATAACAATATAAATAATTTAAACAGCTAACATGAGAGAAAAAATAAAATGCAAAAATAAATTAATATGTCAATGGTCACACGTAAAAAGGCCCTAACTGATATTTTTTATGATATTGAGTTTTTCAGTGATTTGAATATATTGAACATAAATACATTTTGACACAAAAGTTTAATGCAATAGTATCAAAAGCAACAGTTTTGCAGTCAATTTTATAAAAGAAGTTACATTAAGTTAATACAGTTTTTAATTAATTTTTACCTTCTCCGTAAAAGTTAAAATATTTTGAGTTAGGGCCTTTATATTTGTGACCAACATATGGAGTATAAAAGGGACTAAATGCTAGTAAAAAAACTGCACAATTGTAAGAGAAATGGGTAACAAGCAATCTCATTGAATTTAGAATAGTGTTTGTATACTTACAACTGTCCCGTTATGAAATATATATTATTGAAAAAAAATGTGTTTTGCTTTACGACAGAAGTAATAAAGAATAGAACAATGTTGGAAAAAACAAGGTTGAAACAGTACAAAGGTGAAATAGAACTTCAAAAGTAAAATATAATATTCTGAATGTTTTGATAGTAGACTAAGACTAAAGAAAAACTGAAACAAAAACTTAAACTTTAAGTATTCTGTACTGAGATAAGTTCATATGCATTAAGGAAATCCATTAATTGGGAAGTGTTTGCTCTTTAAATTACTCTTAATATAATTGTTTAGTCTAACTCCTGTTTAATATTTTCTACGTTTTCCTTGTATATGCTCTATTATACTCTATGTCTTTGCTATAACTTGCTGCTTCTTTATTTCATTATCGTTCTTTGTTTTGATAGTATATTTTGTTTTAAACAAACAAAACAAGCAAACAAACACTAATAAAACTGTAGAGAACAACTTTTTGAGCGATAGTTAATTTATTTCGGATAGAGTAATGTTTTGTTATTCATGTTAACACTGAAGTATAGTGATTGAAAGTAGTGTGAAATAGAACACATAAATTCCAGAACATTTGACTAGATACACATCAAACATGCTCAGCAAGCATTGTGGTAGTCTATACGAAAATGTGTTTGCTTTCGTTGTTTGTGTTTGATCGCAAAACAACGAATTTGATTTGAAATTTCATGAATACGTATTTATGTAAAGTGTTAACAATATTGAATACGTGTTTGTGGTTATGTGTTTACAAAATATAGAATGGCTTGTAAAAATGTAAATTTAAGCCACTCTAATAATGATGATAAAGCATAACTAATTACTGCAAATATTATTTATGTCCTTAACATGCCATGAAATTGGACAGGACATCCGATTCTTAATAAAATAAGGAATGAGCAATTTATATGCTAAACATTTTATTCTCCACAAACTAAATATTTTTTGACGGTAAAGTACCCACAACGTAAATATAGACAACGTACACTTATTCAAATGAACATACATAAACGAATTATGCGAATGCGAATAAAATATTTAAATGCTTGAGAGGGGTGGTTGGCATTTTGTTTTGAAAAGGGAAATATAACATTTATTACATATTTAAAATCTGTAAATATGGTGTAAATGAAACCACAGGAAAATTATTTTGTTTCTACTATTTGATTTTATTTCTCTATTTGGTATTTTAAAACAAAATTTACAAAATTTACATAAATTACTTTATTTTGCTCGGGTCCTTCAACGTTGAAAGATTTGGTTGCCTAATATTTAACGAGAATCAGTATTCTTTGAACTTGAATTTGTAGAAATACTTGTTGCCCTTAAGAAATTAGTGCTTTAGAATATTTTATAATAAAGGGTCGTTAAGTTTAAAGGGCCGATGTTGACTATAAACCACATCTAAACGTCAAGTTTGTTTTCTGCATTTCATTTGACATTTCTCAATTTCAGACCAACTCAATTTGAACCATGGAAATATACACAATCGAGCATTGCGTTGAAGTTATTCAGGCTTATTATAAAAATGGACGTTCAAATCAAAATGCATTTCGTACCCTTCGTGATCCTTTTGGTGAACATAATCGTTAAAAATCGTCTACAATCGGGAAAATTGTGAAAAATATTTAAATTTCAGCAAAACAGGTCTGTATGAAATGTGAAAGCATCTGTGAATGCCTCCTTAATTCGTTGAACGGAAAACATTGCTGCTTTGATAGTGTGGCAAAAGAGCAGTCAACCTCGACTCATCATCGTGGCCAACAATTGAACAACAACATTGTCATTGAAAATTTGGACCATCGGATGGAGGTGTGCCGCTGAATTCGCGGCGGCCGTTTGGCCGATATTTTGTTCCATACATACATAATTGACCATACCAATATTATCACAATAAAAAGAAACGACAATAATTTCCTAAATAATTTGTGTTTTATTTAAAATTAATATCGGCCTTTAAAATTTAATCACCCTTTAGTTACAGTCATATGATGAAGAGAGATAAATTCATAATTGTATGCAACAACCCTGCTGTGACTATGCACTGTTGCCAATTGAGTTATTTTCTGAATAATAGTTAAACAAATTTTCATACGTAAATTTAAAAAAAGCGCTAAAAATATAAAAATTTATTTGATAAAAATTAAAATAAAATTTATTATTAACTACAATATTGTGTATACACAAAGCCATTCGGATGGAAATATGCTTAATCGAAGATGATAACTTTTTTTTTGAAAGTTGGCATTGATTGAAATCGAATGAAATATCTGCGTTTTTCATTGTCTGTTGGTTTGAGCTCCTAAGTAAGACAAATTTTGTACGCATAAAGTCTTTTGTGTCAAAACTCGTTGATTAGTTAAATTCCAAATTTTAAGCAAAATATCATAGTGAAAATAATGTCATTTGACAAAAAGCGCATTTCTCTGCGTTCTCGCTCGTCCATCATGCCCTCAGCAAACAGCAGATTCATATTATTTTAACTCGCTCATAACTGAATAAGTTTATACGTTTAACTTTTACTGTTTGTGGATTCATTCTATGTGTTGTTTCTAGAACTCAAATGATGAGTGTAAATTTTAAATATATTTTGTTATTGTAACACTAACGCCAAAAATAAATAAAATGAATGACAGCAGTAGAAAATATATTTCATACATATAATAAATACAAGTTTATTTTGTACATTATCATAAAGAAAATTTCATTAAAATGAACAATTTGTTATCAGGTTTTCTCATGATGCTGTGAGAAAAAACATAGATAGCACCAGCTATTTAAGTAGTAATAATTATGACATTTTCCTTTAGTCACCACAAGTCATAAATCATAAAAGGGTCGTTAGGTAATAAACAAATTTCAAGAGTCATTATTTAAACACTTAAATACCTCCTACTGTACAGTCTGATGATTTTAACGATGTAAAAGAACTGTCAAAAATTCTAGAAGACAACAAAGTGTATGATTATAATTTTTTAGTTTCTGCTTCAGCTTCAGCTTCAGTTTTATGAAAACCAATGAGAGTTCTCGAGTTTAAACCTGGGTAAGTTGATGACTGAAAATGTCTGAAATCTCTAGGTACAGCCTCGTATCGACACTTGCGGATTCCGTATCACAGTCTCGTCTAGCGGACTAGCGGTATATAACACACTCTAAGATAATTTTAATGGCTGCTAATGCAAAATGGCATACAATAAATTTATATATGGATAAAATCTGGTATTTCACCTCAACTTTAACCTCCTCGTTATTACTATCAAATGAATAGTCCTAACCAGTAACATGCTGTAAACTGTGAAAAAGTTAAAAAGTAACAAAAATATATAAGTAAAATAAAAGAAAAAGTGTAAAATCCAAGATGGCGTCTGAAACAAAATGGAGGAGCATTTGTTTTTACCCCAACAATATGGGTATCAAATCAAGGCGCTTGACTAGTATTTAGAATACAGAAACTTTAAAAAAATTTAAAATCAAAGATGATATTTGTAGTTAAAAAGAAAAATTGCGTAAAATATTATATATGAAAAAATAGGCTACGTACGCTATTATGTGGTACATGCTGATGAAGTGTATAATAAGATTTCACACGGATGAATATAGGATTCTTAATTGTTATATTTTTTACGTAAACCGTATTACGAATTTCATGTTGATTAAATATAGTTCAAAATATGTTACTAAATTTTATTTTTTAAGATTGTTCAATTGTTGAATGAACAAGTAACAGTGCTATATTCGGCCGTGCCGAATCTTATATACCCTTCACAACGTGTAGTCATGCAATAACAATTGTTGGTATCACCATTCATCTCATATAAAATACGTACATACATGTAAAAAACATACCAAAAAAAAAAAAAAAAAAAAAAAAATATATTAAAAATAAAAAAAAATTAAAAAAAAAAAATTTAAATATTTTTTAAAAATTTTTTAAAAAAATATCAAAAAAAATAAAAAAAATAAATAATATATAAAATAAAATAAAATTTTTTTGGCTCAGCTGGAATTTGATGCCACGTTTACTCTAACCAGTATGTATGTATGTAGGTTGTTGTTGTAATTGTGAAAAAAAACGAGGTGGTCGTGGTTTTTTGCTCATATCTCAGAAAGTTATGGGGCGATTGTCCTGAATTTCAATAGCGATTAATTGCCGGATATTTCCAAAAGATTTGAGAAACATATGGTTGCTTCTAAAAGTTGATTTCAACCAACACACGGACAGACGGGCAGACGGGCAGACGGACAGACGGTCAGGGCTTAATTGACTCCTCTATTCATAAGCTTTCAGAAAGTATATACTTAATTGGATCGTAAATGAAAATGAAACGGAATGGCAAAGCTATATATACCCTTTTTCACTGTGTGAAGTGTATAAAAAGTCAGTAATTATGGCTCGATAATGGTCAGCGTTGACTGTAACATTCCAGCAATGATTCCGCCATCCGCTTAAGCACTCCAAACAGTCAGTTTTTCTAGATGTAATGGTGTCTTAACATACACTTGAGGATTATAAACACTCCAAATACGGCAGTTTTGTTGACCGTAAAATGGACCTAGTGTTCGATATGTATTTCCAATAAATGCCAAAAATGGCCTTCAGTTAAAAAAAATTTTTTCAAATACTTAGTTAATGCGGTGTTAGTTCAAATAAAATAACAATAAGGATGAAGGGGCATACTCGAATAGAGAGAAAAATAGTTTTTTTTTATTTATAAACTTTCTCTGAAAAAGCGTTTGTACTTTAGTTAAACTTAAACAATTAATTTCTTAAACTTTTTCTCAAAGTTATGTGAAATAAAAGATAACAAAATCCATTATTCTTTTATACTTCTGTTAAGTCCCTTTTAAGAAAAAGAGATTGTGTAAACAAAGAAAGAAAATTTTCCCCCTATTTTTTTCTACACTTTGTTTCTCTTAACAAGTGTTCGTTTGAGATTTAGTTCTAAAAGTCTTGACTCAAATCTGATTTTATTTACTACGAAACAATTTTTTTTAGCGGTAACTATTGTACAAAAAAGTTCTTGTAACTGCTCAAGGCTAAAAATTCTCAAATTCTTTAAATTTCTTTGAAAATTAATTTTGTATTTATTTGTATCTTGTTTGGTTTAAAGAATTTCGTTAATTCACCTTATAAATTTGAAAAGTTTCCCAAATATTTTTGCAATTTAAAAACCATTTCGATTGGATTTTGGTACGTTTTTTATAATAGTAAAATTTTCAGTATTGGCAGTATAAGTATTTTTATAAAAGAATATTTTTTTTGTTTGATTTGGAAACCAATAAAGTAGTTATTAGTATAATATGCAAATTGTATTAAAATAAAATAACTGCGCATAAAAGTGTACATATTTATATATACTCGGGTATTTTTTTTAAATACAAAAATCAAAACCGCAAATACTTTATGTATTATAAACGGCTGTGGCAACAAGAGATAAGTATATGGAATGTATATAAATGTATAAGTTAGCAAAGTATAAAGAAATAATGTTGGCGGAAGCGGATATCTGCCGAAATGAAAATACATTAAAAGTGGCAATAAAGTGTATTGTTCACTATGTGTACGATTTAAATTTATGTTTTTTTTTACTTCTACTATGATATCACTTTCTGCGTATTAAGGCCAATTCATGGCATGTTTTCATAAACCAAGAATATAATACATACAGAATACACAGAATATAACTGTTATACTTAACAAAATACATATCAAATAGCTGAAGGTATGTTCTCATTAGCAAATATTTGGCAAAACAGATGTAACCATTAAAATGCATTCATCGATTTCTACTCCAATAAACAAATGTTTCTCTTATAACATGTTTTATATATAATCCCTTTTAGGTATGATCCCTCACAGTGAGTGTAAGGGTATATAAAGGTTTTTCTTTTCGTGTAAAATTTCTACGATTTTCATTTCCGACCCCATAAAGTATGTATATTTCTGAAAGCTTATGAATATGGAAGTCAAATAAGCACTATCTGTCTGTGCGTGTGTATGTTGAAATCAACTTTTTGAGGCCCTCAGACATTTTTGTGGCGCGTGTAATATTGGGGAACAAATTTTTATTGAAACTCAGAAAAATCGGTTTATTAACAACGGAGATATGAGAGAAAAAACACGACCATCTCGTTTTTTCACAACAACAACAACATACAACACAAGGCGAATTCAATCAGGTGATCTCGTCCCTACAAAAACAATAACCTACATGTATTTTGTTTTTGTATATTTGAACCAAATTGTCAAAAATTTTCTGACTAAACAGAAACAAACACACGTTTGTTTACATTTTGTTAAAGAAAATTATGCAAGTCATACTAAAATTAAAGAATTTTAATGTTTATTTTGAAAACTTTCTGAATATTTATATATTTTACTCATCTTTACATACACGAAATAAAGTTCCACTACCCTTAAAATATTTTTTCATGCTGGAAGGCATTTTTTTACGAAAACTTTTACAATTTGTTATTGTTTTAACTAAAACACATTTTTTTTATGTTTTTTTAATTCTTGAACAATTAACACAAATGTACATACATTTATTTATTTTGAACTCAAAATGTTTGATCCATAGAAATTAATTTTTTTTCATTTTTTAAACATTTATTAAAATTTTCCGGCAACAAATGTAAAAAAACATTAAATAGAAATTTCGACAATTTGTTCTTAAACTTCGTTCACAGCTGATGAACAGCTGGGCTTAAGAGTTCACCTGATATTAATTCTCCTTGATACAACACTTTCTAACATGGTTACTGGTCAGAGTGAGCGTGGCATCGAATTTTATTTGAATTTTGTTTTATTTTTTGTGTTATATTTTTTTTGTTTTTATTTTTATTTTTTTTACTTTTTATTTTTATTTATTTTTTGTTTTTGTTTTATTTATTTTTTTTAAACATACATACATAAACTAAATTTATAATTTTACAATGGGATGTTTTTTTATATGTAAATATTTACGTATTTCATATGAGATGAATGGTGATACAAAAAATTGTTATTGCATGACTACACGTTGTGAAGGGTATATAAGATTCGGAGCGGCCGAATATAGCACTCTTACTTGTTATTTAATTAAATTGCAATATTAATTTCTTGTTTTATGTTTTCACAATATTTGTAAGAAAATATAATAAAATATATATTTATAATATCATTTAATAATTATTAATTAATTTTTTTTATTTAATTTAATTTATTTTAATTTAATTAATTTCATTCATTTTACTTTTGTAATAACAAAAGTTTTACTGCCACATGCTTAAAAATTAACATAATTTCTTGAGGGTTTTGAAACGAAGGCTCGTATTCATAAAAAAATAAAATGTATATGAAATCTATATTAAGAAAATTTTTTATGAAAATCATTTAAAATTTAAAAAATATTGCGGTTTATGTTTATATATTTAATATTATATATTTCGTATTTAACACACAATATTGGTCAGGCTTAATTAAACAAATATTTTTCAAATGAGCATAACTTTAAGAAGACAATATTAGTTATGATAATAAAAATGAAAAAACAAGGCTTTATGGCTGGTGAACATAGAGTCCGTCATACATCATCTGTCACTATGTTTTAGTTCAAATAACGATTTTCTTCTAAGCTTTGCCCCATTCGTTAAGTCCCATCAACGAAAAGTACTAAAGATAAGAAAATTTTAACGAACGTTATGCAGATTGACAGTTTTTGGATGACTTTTTGGTTTGATTTGATGGATTTTATATCCGCTTACACGACATTTATTATGTTAAGCGTTTTCGTTTTCACATTAACGTCATTTAGAACAGGCTGCGGATGACATATGACGCGTGACTCAGCTTATTGATCTGATTATGATTGCGTGTGTATATAACCAGTTTTGTAGAGCTTTCGTTAATTATATCATGTTCCGATGATGTGTAAATTTTCGAATTATGTATTCGAGTTCTACAAGTAGTTCTAATGTCGTAAGTATTAGGAAAATCATAAATATATTTAATAATTTTTTTTTAAATAAAATAAATAAACAAATATTTTTAACTTAATTGTTTGACCTCAAGCTCAACTAATATAAAATAAAGTTTAAAATAAAAGGTCGATAAAAAGCAAAAATAAATTTTATTATATTTAATAATATATTTTCGTTTTAATAAATTAATCAGATGTTCCTTAGTGTTGTATTGTTAATTAATGTTAAGTTTATGTATTTTGAAACATAAGAGCTGCAAAATGTGATTCTGTTAGGGTACAAAAGAGGTGTTCATATAACTGTTTTTCAATAGCAAACTTCTCGAAAGCATATCTGATATATTGATATCATACTTAAGTTTGAAGTATAAGTGATGGCTTAAAAAAGCTGATTTCAACATACACATGGGCAAACGGACTTAGCGTTTTCTATAACATTTTGCACTCTCATATGATAGTATTAAACAAATTAAAAGTAAAAAAACAGAATTAATTTCAGATGATTAGTGCGAATAAATGGGAATTACTAAAATTGTAGAGGTTTAACGAAAAATGATCAATTAATAATTTCATCGATTACTCACTAATGGATTATTGTCTACATAATGCTTTTTTAAGTAATATGTCTTTTTAGTATGTTTTAGTATGTTTAGTTACTCTAGTGACTTAGAAACTTGTGCCATCTTTAAAATACTTGTCCACTTGTCCACTTGTATTGAATCCTTTTAAAATATTGATTAGTTTATACTAAATGAAACAGCCTCTATATGCGTAAAATAATTTTAATGTGAAAGCAAAGCAGCGGGCTAAATATATTTATAGCTTAGAATTTAATCATTAACAAAAATACATTAATAATAGTGAACAAATGTCAATATATTATAATAAGTGAAATGGAGAGAAATATTTATTATAAGACTTAGAAATGTTTCTCACGTAAATTGCTACTTAATCTTGCTATTTATTTATTTTTTTTTGTATATAATTTTTATGTGTAATTTATGCATATTTGTATAAGACTATTCTTTATGTTAACTTGCCTTAGTAATCTTCATCTTTTGTAACAAAAGAACTTAAAAAGATTAAGGCTTATATTCATAAAACATAAAATGTGTTTGAAATACATTTTAAGGAAATTTGGTAAGAAAAATTTGAAATGAAAAAAAAAAAATCATTTTAAATTTTATGAATTTGGAGGATATAGTGTAAATATTCTAAAAGTGTTTAGTTTGTGCCGCATTTTTTGTACTTCAAAAATTGTTTTTAAAGTCTCATGTTTGTTTCTATATAAAGAAGAACTCTTAGAACATCGTAAAGGATTTAATAACACTATTACCGGAATACTTATAATTATGCTGACAGATACTTAAAGTATACGTTTATTAGGGGTTTTAAGTCTGTAATTTTGGAAAAAAAGATGTTTCCAATTTTTCGTAACAAATTTCCTTAAAATAGATTTTAAATACATTTTTTTTATGAATATAAGCCTTAATCTTTGTATGTTCTTTTGTTATATACGATTAACATAATTTCGGCGGTAAACTCACAATTACTCTGTAAGGGATAAACATTTCTTTAATTGGTTCAAGTTACTGTGCTCTCCGTGAAGCACCACACTTCGTCGACTCTTATGTAATTTTAGTCAGGCAAAACATTGTTTATCATGGACTTTTACGTGATGGTCACACAAAAGTTGTTTTTAAAGAACAAGTAACCAATGAAGACACCATCCATACATCCATAAATTTTTAAAAATATGTTTGAAACTTTGAAACGTACTGACATTATTTAACATACAGTAAGGTAACATTGACACTGTAGAAATATCTGCATTCGAAAGCCCAAAACAGTTCAAGAGCAAGATATCGCTTAACGGCTGTCTCGTCAAATACTAAGGAGTGGTATTTAGCAATCTTTAAAGGGACCACATTGAGAGTAAAATTAATTTGGGCCTTTTTGTAGAGGAGCGAGAATCAGAATGAGGCTTAAGCCTTAAATGATGCACTGGCTATACACGATCGTACTACGACTGATCCTTAAGTAAGCCTTGATAGTGTGGCAGATTTCTTTAGAGAAGAAATTTAGTACAAAACCTCTTGAAACAAGTAAGAGAACTATATTTGGCTGTGCCGAATCTTTTATACCCACCACCAATTTTGTGTACATTTAAAGCACAATATTTATTATTTTGTTAATCATTATGGAATAATCTCTTTATAATAAAATATTTATCACTTTCTTTGAAGAGGGTGGTTAAATTTTAAGGGCACATGTTGAAGGTGAACAACACCTACTTGACATTTCTCAGTCTCAAACTTACTCAATTTGATCCGTGGAGAGATACGCAAATGAGCAACGCTTTAAAGTTATTCAGGTTTTTTATAAAAATGGGCGTTTAAATCAAAATGCATTTTGTGCAGTTCGTAATTCTTTTGATCAACATAATCGTTCAAATTCGTCCACAATCGGGAGAATTGTAAAAAATAATTTAAATTTCTGCAAAACAGGTCTGTATAAAATGTTAGAAAATCTGTAAATGCCTTCTTATTTCGTTGAATGCGGACCATTGCTGTTTTTTGCGATAGTGTGGCAAAAGAGCAGTCAACCTCGTCTCATCATCATGCCCAACAATTGAGAATCAACATTGTCATTGAAAATTTGGGCCATCAGATAGAGAAGTTGCGCCAAGGATGGGGTGGGGGGGGGGTTTATTTGGCCGATATTTTGTTAAATACATAATTGAACCATACAAATATTATCATTATAAAAAGAAATTATAACAATTTCTTAAATAATTTGTGTTTTATTTAAATTCAACATAAAATTTAACCACCCTTTATAACTTCGATATGCTACTAAAGTGCTTTTGTAAGTGTAGTCTTTCAATTAAAGTGGGCTTTAAAGTAGGCGTGTCAATAAAGTTTCTGCTTATAAATAGAACAAAGATATTTCAATATAGTCCTTTATTTTCCCAAAAACTTTATTAATAGAGAAATTACATGAATTTAAGATAAACCGTTATATGGGAGATAGGCGTTAAAGTGGGCATGTCACCTAACTTTTTGGCACAACAATCACATTGAATAGAAGGATATACGTAGCAAATTTGATCATCATACCTCTAATTTTGGCGTTTTTATGAGCTTTTAAATTTCATTAACGGTAGATAACGTTAAAAGTGGGCGTTATAGTAGGCGTGTCGAAGTTATTTTTGCGAATGAGTACAACTTAGGTGTTTCAATATAGCCCTTTATTATTCCAAAATCTTTATTAATAGAGAAATTATATGAATTTTAGGTAAAACGTTATATGGGAGGTGGGCGTAAAAGTGGGCGTGGCACATTGATTTTCCGTTACAAAAAAGCCTCTCACCAAAAAGCAAAGTGTGCAGAATTTCAGAGTCGTACATCAAATTTTGTTGCTTTTATGACGTTTTTGTTTTTAAATATACCGAAAAATACACTGTGCGGTATAAATTTTCGTACATTTTGATCGATAACTCCTCTCCTAATGCATAGATTTGGATAATTTTTAAAAAGAAATATTGTTTTTGCTCAGGAAATATATATTTGAAGTTTCATGAGTCTACGTTGATGTGTTTGGACACAATTCCATTTTATTCGATGTTCGAAGGACACGGTTTTTTCGACCTACTCTTGCTTTTCGAGCTATAACTCTGTTCCTAATATTCCGATTTAGCCCATTTTCAATACCAAACAAACCTTGTCTATAAGAAAGATTGTGGCAAAATTTGAGCCCCCTAGCTCAAACTTCTATCGACTTCTATCGTGCTTTCAACAGACGGACAGACGGACGGACATAGCTAGATCGTCATCAAATCAAACCCTGATTCAGAATATATATACTTTATGGGGTTTAAAATATATATTTCGATGTGTTACAAACGGAATGACAAAATGAATATACCCCCACCATTTTTTTGGTGGCGGGTATAAAAATTTCAAATTATACAACGATGTTGTATTAGTATATGCGCTGCCATGAGAACCACATAAAAAATGGCTATATACCATCGATTGGCCGTTACTAGATCATTGGCAAGGGCTGAATAGATGGTGGGAGACCATAAAACCAGACAACGAGTCAAAAGATCCCAATAAGAACTTTAACTGCATCGCCCTAATAGTTGTAGTGAAGAATGGGATGAAGTGATTAGTGTAAGAAATACCCAAGGCACCGATTTTTATACACACGGATCGAAAATTGCTGGCCTCACTGGAATCGGTTTCTTTGATATTAACCGAAATAGAGGTAAATACTTCCGTCTACCAGATCACAACACTGTTTCCAGGCTGATATTAGAATAATAACGAAAGTCACTTAAAGGATAAAGAAACTAATAATGAAGCCTTAATTCGTATCTTTACGTATAAATTATTAGTAATAAAGTTAAACAAAAGTTATATTTCGGAATGTCATATTATGCAAAATTGAGTTAACTGGCATGAAAATTGTGAAAGTCTAGAGTTAATATGGATACCAGGCCATCACGGCATAATCAGAAATGAAGACAACAACGAATTATCAGAAAAGGGATCGTTTTTAAGTACCATAACCTTGCAAACGGTAACCTTTTAAGAGACTCAAAAAAAAAGTGGAGGAGCACGTCAGAAAGTAGTAAAATAGTGCTTTCGGTAAGGTGTTGAACATAATATAGGGTGATTTAAACCTTGAGAAATCGAAAGAGATTCTGGAACATCTAGTAGTAGTAGTTTTCATATAAAAACTAGAAAAGCCCGGCGCGCGTTGCTACGCCCCTTAATTAATAAAAATGCATTCTGAATTTTAATTGAATATCAAGTGCAAAAAGCTAAAAATTATAAGCTTTTAATGGGCGTGGCCCTGCCCACTTTTCTAATCACGAAATTGTAAAGTCATGACAGTTCAATACGTGTGTAGAGTTTCAGAAAAATCGGTCCAGTGCAAGTAGCTAAAAATTATAACTTTTTTTATGGGCGTCGCCCCGCCCACCTTTCTTATCACAAAATTATTTAGTGATGACAGCTCGATATGTGTGCAAAGTTTCAGAAAAATCGGTCTAGTGCAAGTAGCTAAAAATGATAACTAATTTTTATGAGAGTGGCCCCGCCCACTTTTTGCCACCCAAAAATACTCCCTGGAATGTGTACAACAACTTGTTAAAGTTTGAGTCCAATCGGTTTTACAGTTTCGGAGTCTATAGCTAACACGCACACAGAGTTTCACTTTTATATATAGAGATTAGTAATTCCTAAGAATTTTATTTTTATTTGTTTTGGTTTATATAGAACAACTACAAGGTCACATGCTTACACATTGTTTGTCTTTTGTCCATTTTGCCCAACAATTACGAACAAGCCTATAGAAGGAGGTGTATTGTTAGCTCCCTTAATTTTTGAGTTCTGATTATCCGAGCAGACCACCATCATTGATAAAAACTTTAAAAAATGAGGAGCGGCAATAGTAATGTTTTTCACATGTAAAAGTTAACTGAGCGATATATTATTCAGACACAATTATAGAATAAACTTGAAAAAAAAACCTCGCTGATTTATTGACCCGATAAGCAAGTACATAAATACAATACTACAGATGTGATAAGCGCAAAATTACCGACACATATTATTGATAATGACTTTTCCTTTATTAAAGCGATTTCTTTTGGTTGGTTGGAAATGAGTGTGCCGGAGGCTAAGAAAAATCTCCCACAACCACACTCGGAGACCCCTGGGATTCACTGAGTGTCCTTTTGCGAAAGTAACAGCGAAAAGAGTTAGAAACAAAAACCAATTAAAGAAATAAGGTAAACAAAAGAGAGAGGGAATGAAATGAAACCTAACAAACTTTCATTGTCCATTTACTAGCCACCCGACCCCCATGTTTAATCCAATGGGAAAAGGTTTAATATATTTTAATTATATTTTGGACTTATTATTATAATTTCTTAAAGTATGAATAGGTATTAGCAAGATGTCAAAGGGGGCGACAATTATTGTTCTTGCAAGCGATTTTAATTCTTGATTAAGTACAAATTTTATTGTCTTATTTCCTAAAATATTAAATTCTATTATTGCAACATTATAATCAATATAATATTCTGCAAAATTATTTTTTTATTCAATTCAACAGACTTCCATTGGGCTTTCACTCAATAATATTTAAGGCGTAGAAAAGTTGTGTTTCATTAAAAATTTAATTAATACTTAAAACAAAATTAAAAGAAAAACATGACTTTTTTGCTGAACTAAGCGTTGAACAGACGATAAATTTAATGTTTATCGTTAAAGTTGTATAAATAACTAGTATTTAAAATGAAATGAAATTTATCTGTGTGTTTTTTTATTTAACCACAAAGTATTTTACTGAACAAATATAGACTTCAAACGTTGTGGGCAAAAGTCTACATAACAAATATAAAATACAGACAATTTCACTAAAAAATATATAAAAACAGCTTCACTTGCACTGCATGATGACTTGAAGTTTTAATATTTAATTTTTATAATTGGAATTTGGTTTCTTTGTAAATAATAATAAAAAAAAACATGAAAAATATTCTTTAATATTTAAATTTAAACAATTAAATATTTATTTAAAAAAATCTCTTTCAAGATAACTGTATACTAAAGTGTACAAATACCAAAAACAAAAAAAAAGATACCAGCACTTTAACATTAAAACCAACATAAAACAGTTGTTTGCTTGGGTGGTGGTCGGCAAAAAGTTGATACATGCAGTTACAAACGAAATATAAATTGTACAGCATTAATATGGTGGCCAAAAATTCAAAATACTTCCAACTAAGAATATACACCGTCTATGTAAATTTTATTTACACATTCTAGGTTATTTCTGGTTTTGCTGTTTCAAAATGTGGTATGTGTTTTAAAGTTGGCATGCAAAAGTAACCAAAAAATGTTTTCAACTAAATAGAAGCATTTTTAAAATAAATACGTACTCATTAAAACAATATAAAAAAATATAAGAAAAAACTTCTTTAATTAAAAAACAAAAATCTAATAAAAAACACACAAAGCACAGGGTGGGTCATGGGATTTAAATATTTAATAACATTTTCGTTTATATATTTTTTTTATGTTTTTATTTTTGGCTGATTTTATAAATTACATCTGGAGAATAAATAATGGAGACTAAATCTCTCCATTATTTATTCTCCTAAAAAAAGAACCAGCAAAATAGAATTTTATTATTTAAGTCAATTAATCTGATTTAACGCAAAAAGCATAAAATTGACATTTTAACCTTAGGTTTTTGGATTCTAAAGTAAAGATTTGTTGCTAAGTTTATCATCACCACCAACATGGCACTGTAAAAGGTTTGCCTCAAACTGGTAGACCAAGTTTAATTCACGTAGATCAAAGTGTTAAAAAAACAGTAACATCTACTATGTAGGTGGCTTCTGCTCAGCTCGGAATGGCTCGTACTTCAGAACGGCACATTTAAAACAGATTTATTGTTATTTTTGTAAAAACGTTCAATTGATGCAATAATCAAAACATGCAAATCATTAGCAACGTCGAAATTTTGGAATTAAATTGTGATTAACGAATCTTGTTTTCCTTTAAATGAATTTGTTTTGTTAACAGGCAAAACTGTGGGTTCTGAGGTTAAAAAAAAAATCCAAGAGCAAGTCATAAACGCCCATATGGACTATATTAGATATAAATACAATATTAAAATAAAGGTGAAAGTACTGTAATCGTTAATGGAGAGTGGTATCGATTTATGATAGAACATTTGGCAGCCCCCGACTATTTTTGGTGGAGTTATTTGAAGAAACGTGTACAGACATTCCTTGAACTCAAGGCAAACATTGTTGAAGAAACCACTCATGGAATTTTAAAGAAAAAAAATTGTACCAACAAATTTAATATCTGCAAGTATTTTCTTCTTCTCAACTGTAGTTTTGCTTTCAGTTCAACTAACTAGCACTGACTATGTACCAACATTTTAGTTTTGAAATAACATTTTACAGGCCAAAGTATCAGTAATCAAGGGAAGAAAACTGGCTGAGATACTTCAGCAAATACTTGTATTATATTCGTATTTCTATCTTTATTGGCACTCTGACTGTTGTCAAGTCATTAGCGTGTATTAGGAGATATTTCACTGTTGAGTTTAGATGAAAGACTAGTTAGTCAAAAAGCAGTATCAGGTGGTAACCGTATTGCGAATGGATTAATAAATAGTACGATTGTTCTCTTAAATGTTGAGATTAAAGTTTTTATTAGCAGATCGCGTTTGTCCTACGAGGCACGGGTCAAACAGCAATTATACAAGTCCGCATAGACTTAGTGGTTCACGAAAACTGTTGCTTGCGAAATAGCAAGGCAGACTTGGCCGTCCTTGAATAACGGCCAACGAGGGTACCTGTGAAACATTCTCGATCTCAAAGTTCAATGACTTCTGTAAGATTATATTTTTGGAGATTAAATTTTTTTTTAATTATTTATAAAAAAGATGTCACATGAGGAGCATGTTGAGACATTGTAATATGTTCTCAGTCATTGCCAGACTTTAGTAGCGTCTAGAGAGCTGTATCTGAAAGGAAGATTTCTTCATGACTTAACTAGTGTATCACTCTTTCATATTAGGAAGATATATTTGTTTCTTCGTGTTACGGGTTGGTTTTAAACTATTAAACTGCTAGGAGAATCTAGTCATAAGCGAAAGCTCATGTATAATGTATCAAAAAGGCAGCAATTATGGACTCATGTATGGTGGTCTTCAATCTTAACTAACCTTTTTTCGAACTACTGCTCTAATATCATTTTTTATATAATTTTTCTCTCAATTTATGAGTAATGCTAGAGACAATTAATTTAATTTTTTTTATTACCTTCTCTTTAACAAAGAAATCCACATTTTCAGTTTTTCAAAAAGGAGGCAATTTCTTTTTATGTCTTTATAAGAACAAATTATACACAAACACGCTCTTTTGTTTATTTTTGCGCACGTGCCTGTCTTTAGAAAGGAGTAAAAACATTTTAATGCTTATGACTTTCAAAAGTAAAGGGCGCCCCAAAATGAACGTAATATTTATATATATTTTCATTTGTGCAGTAATATGTTAGTAATGCTTAAATAAAAGACAATTCGACCACTGACAGTTTAGGGTTTGTAAAAATAAAGTGTTACACGATAGACCAACATGACTAAGATGTTGAAAAATATTTCAGAAATAATGAAAGCTAGGCGGCCGCAGCTTGAAAATGTCATACAAAGTATGATCAGAATAGCGTTTTAACCTTGTTAGCTGTAAATGAGTTATTTGAAAAATTCAGCGAGTTGGAGACGTTGGAGACGCCATATTGGCTGACCAAAAATAAGCCCGTTTAAATGTCAATATCAAAGCTGTAGATTAGAGTGTCAGGAACCTCTATTCATTGTCGTGGACAAGAATTGCAACTTTCAAAAAGCTCTCTATAGCGTATACTCACCAAACCTTTCGAACTGCGGCCGCCAAGCATTCGTTAATTTTCAATAATGAACACTATTATGTGTTACCTTTACTTTACTGCACAAATGGTGAAAAATTTTCATCTTGCGTTAATTTTGGAATACCTCTTATATACGCGATTCTTCTATAGGAGAAGACCTTTTAAAATGTATATTTTTTTTTTATAAAATCAGAAAAGAAAATTCTACTCAACAGTTGCTTTTGCGGTTCATATGTACATACATACGTGCATACATACACACATACATACGTACAAATATTGCGGTATTTCTGTAACAAAATTTTAAATATAAAATAAATAAATATAAATTTTAAATTTAAATATTAAAATAAAAAAAGCAGTATTTAGAATTATTGTATGTCTGTCTTTCTTTCTGAACTCAAAGACTACTGGACGGATTTTTGATAAATTTATGTTTGGAGGTATTTATACCAGGGTTGACCTTTTTAATACGACATAAGATCTCATTTCTTACGGAAAACAGAAAACAGAGCGAAGTTACAATATATTACAAATGTGAAATAAAGTGCATGTACGGATAGAAAGAGCTAATGTGTGCAAAATAATACTAACAACAATATCGGGGCTTAGTAACTAAATAGCAAACAAGCAAAGTAATTATGAAACAAATAAAAAAAAAATGCTGAAAAATGTATTATTTTTTTTAATTCGGATAAAAAATAGACTTTAAAGTAGCATTAATCACATTTTACTAATTAAAAAAAAACTGAAGAACAGTGTTATGTTTTAAAGATTTTTCTTTTGTTTCAAAGATAATATAGTTGAACTAGCTGCTTATCAACACCATTTAAGTTTATATTTGCTATTTTTAAAAATTTTATTTTTTCTTTCATAAAAACAATAAAATGAGAAGAAATCGAAACCTCCTTGAAACTTAAATATTTATATATTTTATTTATGTGGGTGTTGGAAAATAACTTTTTTATTTCCACCCAACACACAGTATTTAATACAATTTTAAATTTTTTGTTAAACCAACACTTAAAAGTTGGTTTTTATTATTTGTAGTGTATTTTGCTCGTTAAGGAGGTACGAGTAGTGGGCAGGAGGATAATAAAAGTAGTGTGTATTAACATTAGATTTAATTTACTTTTTTGTAGATGAAATAATATGAAAGACGACTGTGGGAAGTCTTTATACTAACGCACACAAATATTATATGATTCAGAGACTTATTTTTTTTTAATTTAAATTTATATTTAGAATATAGTTTCATTGCGGTAATAATAGAATATCTTGCATAAATTAGTTATTCGATACTAACCGTGTGATATGCATTTTCGAAACCAGTTACGGTTTCAACATCAGCACTCTTTTTATTAGAACTCAAAGTGTTGTGTGTAAATATCAACTATTTAACTCTGTGTTTTTATTGAAAATTGAAACCCAGAATTACTTCTTCTTATTAATTGCATGTCCTTCATATATCAATAAGTAAGTACGATATTTAGCAACATCTTTTTTTCTCGTACATATTCTTTTTGCATGTCATAACCAAAAGTTTAAAGTTTACCTTAAGCGTAAGATGTCGCCACACTCAGGAAAAAGATTGGTTGTAAAACGGTTAAAACAATAAAAATAGAGTTGCAAATATCAAAATTTTGTAAAAGAAACCGATATTATATATTTATAAACGAAAAAACTTAACAGTACTAGAAATTTATTGCTCAGGACAACTAAATTAGTTCTCCAAACCAATTCGCCTTATTAATACATTTGTATGAAAATCACATTTATCACAACCGAATTAATTAACTGTATTAGGATTCACAAATAAATTTCAGTTCATGCAATACAAAATCCTATATTACAATGTTTTATTTTAAATAAAAATGAAATTTTAGTTATTGCAAAGAATTATTGGTTATTTGTATTATTACATTTCGATTACATCAAACAAATGCTTAGAATTAAGCTATATTTGGTGTTTCCAAACGAAAATTGTTACGTGTAATAATTATTCGTTACAAACAATTAATACGAATATTATCTTTTAAACAAAATTGATTATTCTGTCAATTGTGAAAATTTATATAAGACAAAATCAAAATAATATATTTTATTGAGGAAAATTTTTTAAAAATAAAGAAATGTAAAAATTTTTAAACTACCTATTTTTATGTTATACAAAATGAAATTTGCAAAAGACTGCTTAATAAGGTAAGGACTCGATTTTACATTTCAAAATATTTTTATGCATTTTAGTACGCAAATGAACTTTCAAATACGGAAATTTCCAAGTAATACTAACGTCATAAATGGTGCTGTACTGGGGATGCGAAATTGTTTCAAGTCACTTAAAATGCATACACATGGACATGCATTCAGTTGTAGTAAGTATATATCGCTATAGTATTTTCGAGCCACATATAACCGAAGAAACTTATCGATGCTTACTTCTTTGCAGCGTTTGCACCGCCGCGTAATGCGCGTATTGGACAAGACGAGTACAATCTTAGAGATTAAGGAGAAAATCGAGAATTTATCCTAATAAAAATTGCAATTTCCAGTTTTATTTTTGTATCAAAATGTATGTGTATTTATATACTTATATGTAGATATTTATTTTATATGTATATTATGTCAATATTATTAAATAAAAAAAAATTTCTCTCAATCGAAGAATTAATAATGATAATTAATTATTCTTTTGGTAACACCAATTCTGTATTACATTTCAATTGTATCAGCCATTAATTTGGAAATAAGTACAGTTTGTTTTAAAAATATCAATAATACCAACTAATAAAATCTGCTAACACAACCGTCGGGTTACTAAAATTCTACTGTTGATACAAAATCTACCATGCTAAGAAACAAATTTTTCAGTTATTACAAAGGAATTAAGAGATAGTACGTAGAACCGAATGAATTCGATTGGCAACAAATTCGGTTGCCACAACGAATCTGTTTTCTCTGTGCAAAGACCAGTTTAGACTATAATACAAGTCGTAGAAGCAAAATGTGATGAAATTCGCTCCGTACTTAAGAAAAAGAGAGCAAAATTATGATGTAAGTCTTTTTACATTTACACTATTAGTGTGAAGTAGAATCGAAGTAAAATGATTTAGAAGAATAAACAAATTAAAAATTTGATTAACACAACAAATTATAATCGCGAGTACAAAAAATAATAAAAATATTTACTTTTAAATTAAATAAGGTGTTTTGCGTTTTTTACAAGGGCAAAATTTTAGTTTTATTCTTTTTCCATTGCTTTTGGATATGTTTGGTGAACAAAACCATTTACGGTGTTTGTATGAAAAGTACAAGCCATTTTCTTCTACTCTCTGTAACACAATAAAATATTTACATGTTGTGTTTGTAATTGTTGTAGAATTACTAGCTCACCTTTAATGTGCTTGAAATGAATACATTAAATTACACCTCTGATCTAATGAAATGCACCATTTTTTTAAACGATTTAAAAAATGAAAAAATACCGTCCGCTTATCAAATTTTCTTCCATATTAAGAATCATGTTTTCTTCTACTAATTACAATTTAGTTTTACACTATTCTACTTTGTACATTATAAACGAATTTTTGACATTTCGTACGACTTGTATTATAGTCTTAACTGACCTTAAAGCAATTTTTAAAGTATGCGCATTTTATCACAAGTTTATTTAAAAGGTTGATAGTTGTTGAATAATGTTTGTATTTTAATATTATAGCCTTGGTTTTTTTGTTGTATTTTTATACCCTTCAAGGGTAAGTATATATCTGTGGCTTGGAGCTAAAAGGGCCAATGTCACTTTTTTGCTCTTTTGAGTTAATCATTGCATTAGGTTTGTTTTCTTGCTCTATTTGATTATGGTAAAACAGCTAAAGTCATACTTAACCCAGAACAGCTTCACAAATAAAATGCTGGCCAGACACAATGAAAGCATCTAAAAAAGTTAAAGTTTGATTCAAATTTTCTCAAAAGCAAATATTTTGACATTGGCCCTTTTAGCTCCAAGCCACAGATATAGCTTTGTCATTACTTTTGTAATTTCTACAATTTTCATATATATTTTCTGAAAGGTTATGAATAGGGGAGTCGCTTAAGCCCTGTATGTCTGTCCGTCTGCTCGTCTGTCCGTGTGTTGGCTGAAATCAACTTTTAAAAGCAACCAGATGTTTCTCAAATTTGTGTATGGTCTCAATCTTTTGGAAATATCCGGGAATGCACCGCTATTGAAATTCAGCATAATCGCCCCTTAACTTTCTGAGATATGTGCAAATAAGCAAAACTGCCTCTAAAATTTTTCAGACATAGAATAGTTTATTGGTACATTTTCTCCTGTTTGTAGATATAATATGACTCTAGAGATATTCTTTTTTTTTAAATATGTATGTATATATATATGTCCAAAAATTTACAAACTAAAATCAATATTTTTAGCTTCTAGAGAACCGACAGAGTCAATATCAGTATCATCTGAAAGGACTTGACCAGCGCAATATAAGCACTACAAAAAAATTTTAATTAACATTTTTGTATATGAGTCAAATCTGGCATTTTAAAATGTAACTTCTGGAACCTCCTCAATATAGGTATCAAATGAAGCGTGTGACTAGTAGAATACAGTTATCAGATTCAGCATGGCCGAATATATCACCCTTACTTGTTTTCTTAAAACTCTTAGATACGATTTTCACTGAAAGGTTTTGTTTTTTAATTAATTTTTATTTTTTGATATTTGCAAATGATGTTATTTACAATTAACCCATATTTTTATGTATATTTTTTGGTACGCAATTGTGGGAAGAAGAGGCAACTTCTTGTGACTAATTATTTTAATCAAATAAGTTAAATTCTCTTAATTCTTAAATTTCATGACACATTTTTTAGTAACAGTTTAGAAGTAAAAACAATTTAAATTTTATCTGAAATATAGAAAAATAATGTCTTAGAGAGAATGAATGAATGGGATCGAATCAATATCTTAGCTTACCATAGCCCACCAGTAAAATTGATCATTAAACTACATTTTAAAAACTATTTATATTAATTAAAGTTTCAGCAACAAATTTGAGTTTTTATACAGACAAAGAAAAAAATTCGTCTTCATCGTTTTTTTTAAATCCATTATCATTATTGTCCAAGACTGAAACATAAAATGGCAAGTCCTGATTATAATTGAACATTTTTCCCAAAATTGTGTGATTGTGTTTTAACATCTTTTTTTTAGGTTTAATAGCCACATTGATGGGAAATATTTCTGGAATAATGTCATTAATTGTCTTTCCTAAATAAATGAAAATATTCAATTTGAATTGTTTTGGCTTAGCGCACTTAGCGGCTTAAAGCGCACAGTTCAATAGTTAATTCATAATCGTTTTTTTTTTTGTATTGAAAATGTATTGAGTTTATAGAGAGATATTGCTTTTATAGTATTCTTACATACATACAGTGGGAGACAATATTTGAAAAACATTTTCCATTAGTATTTCCATATGGTCATTGTAAAGCATTCGTACATAACTTAAAGTTTTGACTCTTTGTTATGCTTACTGTACAAGCCTGTATAAAGTGATTATATTTATTATATTATAATAGTAACAATTATTGTTAAATGCTTATGGTTGCGTGTAATTTGATTTTATTGTTTACACCAGCTTGAAAATGTTCTTGTAGTATTTTGGCTCGCGCCTACACTATTGGTTTATATTTAACATGTCTGTATATTTGTATATTTACACGCACGCCCCACTACAATGTATATTTATATACATTGTGACATAAGTACATATCGTATTTTTTTAATAATTTTAACTTTATAGGAGAAGGCAAAAACGTAATAGAAACTGTATTATCATAATGTAACACACGCTACAATGGTTTAGGGTTGCGAAAATTATTTTTGTTATAAATAAAAAAGTAAAAGTTTAACCCTTTCATGCATTTATTGTTTGTGTACAACAACACTTTTGAGAGCAAATTTATCATTTCTAACGGCGAATACTTGCAAAACAAAACATTAAAAAAGGTTCTCTATGTCTTTGCTTAAATAATGCTTTCGAGTTGAACATCGGTGAAAAGTTTTTGGTGCTTCATATTTAATTTTATACTCAGTGAAGCCGATAGATTTTTTGCTGTAAATTTTGTGATTAACGACGATTTTGTTCCAATTATATTTTCTTTAGCAAGAATGTAAAATTAAGTAAATAAAAGGAAAAAATATAATTTGGAAAAATTTAGGGTTACTTTCATTCATCTGTTGTATAGTTGTATATATACAACATTGTGCATAAATGGTGTTTAACTTTGCTGTATTGCAATTTTTGTTAGTTTTATACTCGTTAGCAAACTGCCTTTTGTTTTTATTTTTTGTGCACTTAAACCTAGCTCTCTAGCTATTCAAATAATATTAAAGTTGTCCAATCAAATTTATATTCTTACATTAGTTTATGCTAATAATTACACTGCTCGACAAAAAATCTTTTTTCGTCTTTCCGTTAATTAAAACTATGTGGACTATATGGATTTTGATGCGCAGGTACGAAGACATATTTCATCCTAACTCGAGAACCAGTCATCTGATTTTCAAAAGTAAGACACCAAAAGATGTGTTACAAAATTGTATTTATTTTAGTCGAATAGAATTTTTCTCTATCTCTTATCTTAACATATCGATGCCATACTTCCTCAACCTCGTATCTTAAAAAATAAAATTTTTCAGGAGAGTGTTTGGTTAAAAGTTTAAATGCAGCTATTAAGGAATTGATTGTATTTATGTATATTGGTAGTAATAATATACTAATCTTTTTTAGTTAAAGCATAAAACAATCATTTGATATGAAAAAGTCAAAACCGTATTTTTTAAGATACGAGGTTGAGGAAGTAAGGCATCGATATGGTGGCTTTCAGAAAATATATACTTCATGGGGAATGAAAATTGTAGAAATTTCAAACGGAATGACAATCCTATATATACCCTTTTTCACTATGTGAAGGGTATAAAAAAGTAAATTGATTTTGTAAATTAAACTTCACATACAAATTCATATTTTTGATGTAGTGAGTTAGAACGAAATTCACCAAACTTATGCTTTTTCTCTTTTGTATATACATAAGTATATTCTTTCATTGTCACAAATAAAAATTGATTTCTTCATATGAAACAAGTAAGAGCGCTATATTCGGCCGTGCCGAATCTTATATACCCTTCACAACATGTAGTCATGCAATAACAGTGGTTTGTGTCACCATTCATCCCATATGAAATACGTACATACATATAAAAAAATACATATATAAAAACGTCCCATTGTAAAATTATAAATTCACGCATGTATGTGAAAAAAACAAAAAAAAAAAAATTTAAAACAAAATTTAAAAAAAAATTTTTTTTAAAATTTAAAAAAAAAAAAATTTAAAAAATAAATATAATATATATAAAACAAAAAAAAAATAAAAAAAAAAAATTAAAAAAAAAATTAAAAAAAAAATAATAATAAAAATATAAATAATATATTAAATAAAAAATAAAAAAAAAAATTAAAAAAAATTTAAAAAAAATTAAAAAAAAAATTTTTTTGGCTCAGCTGGGATTCGATGCCACGTTTTCTCTAACCAGTTTACACGTTTGTATGTATGTATGTTGTTGTTGTAATGTTGTTTTTGTGAAAAAAAAAATCGAGGTGGTCGTGGGTTTTTGCTCATATCTCAGTTGTTTATGTACCGATGTTTCTGATTTCCAATACCGATCTACTCCCGAATATTTCTGATATTTTAATACCTTACCCGGGTCCAACCTATGTCGGGGGGCTTCAAAAAGTTGATTTCAACATACACACGGACAGACGGTCAGACGGACAGACTGACAGACTGACAGGGCTTAATCGACTCCCCTATTCATAAGCTTTCAGAAAATATATACTTTATGTGGTCGGAAACGAAAATTGTAGAAATTTCACACGGAATGACAAACCTATATATACCCTTTTTCACGGTGTGAAGGGTATAAAAATGAGAAATTTAGTATTAAAATAAACTTGAGCAAGAATAAAAATAATAAATTAAATTGAGTTTAAATTTTTTTGCATAAAAATTCAAATGAATAAATAGAAGTATTTATTCATCTCTTAAAAGTCAATAACAACAAATGTTAAGATGTTAACATTTTATTTAATTATCTTTCATTTGTTTGAGTTTTATTACAACCAACACCACATACGCCAATTTTTGAGTTAAAAGGTTCATTAACTTAGAAAATACACATACAGACAACAAACACCAACGGCTTGTGTTTATACACATTAAAGAAACTCTTAAATTTTACAAATCATTTTTAATTTTATAAAAAAAAAAATTAATTAAATAAAATGTCAAATACTTATGTTTTACGATTTGGTAGTAAACAATTATTTAAATTAAAATTTTTCCTAAATGTTACCGATACTGAAAAAAATTAAAAAGCCTAGTAAATTATAAAACTTGAAAATGTTCACTTATTTTAACAAAAAAAAAATCTAACAGGTTGAAATGTTTTTTTTTTTGTATTAATTTAAGATGGGTTTTAGAGATGGAACAACTAGCAGAGAGGCAAGCCGATTGAGAAATTGCGGCGGCAGCTTAACATTTTCGGCGGTGGCGGCTAATCAGCTCTGCGCCGAGTCTTTGTTGAGTAATTTGTTCTTTTTTATTATAGGAAAATACAATCTAAAACGCTAAATAAATATATTTAAAATATTTTGTTAATTTACTTAGGGAGCGCTCGGATATTTCAAAATTGTTTTACTTTTATTTGTGTTCTTTTTTCAAAACTAATTGTTGGTTACAGTCTCCTTAAAGTTAATGGGTGGAGCCCACTTAGGAGTTGTGCAGAAACTTAAACTTCAGCTGCCAAGAATGATTCTTCTGAGGCTTAGAAATATCTAACAATAAAAATAGAAAATAGTAATTACTACGGCTCTTCATTTGATGACATTTTCAAAATTAAATTTCTATCTAAAAAATCTATTTCATTCATATCTTTATTTATAATGCGTATATTAAAATTTAAAGAATGTACATTAACTTATAAATATAGAGACAAATTGGCTGCAAATTGAGCCGCCGATCAAGTAAACACATCGGTGGCAGCGCAGCTTGAAAAAAAATCGGTTAAGCGGTTAGCCGCCAGCCGTGCCGATACAGCTTGCTATTCTGACAACCAGTCCTATAGAACATTTTGCAATTCTTTGGAGATAAAAAATAACGCAGTACAAATGCGATATCTATCCACTATGTGGGAATAAA
Source organism: Phyto melanocephala (assembly GCA_941918925.1). Taxonomy (NCBI): domain Eukaryota; kingdom Metazoa; phylum Arthropoda; class Insecta; order Diptera; family Rhinophoridae; genus Phyto; species Phyto melanocephala. The sequence continues at coordinate 134,261,933 of OW799234.1, read as the reverse complement.
CTTTAGTCTATTCTAATAAGAAGATAACGCTGTTTTACGAAATAATGATGTTTGGTAATGCAGGGTGTGTGATTTAAAATTCGAAATTGGAATCGGTTATAAAAAAAGTTATAACAATTCCGGCTGATGTCATTCATGTCATTATCTTGAACTTTAGGAATCAAAAATTTATTTAGGTACTGTTTAGTGTTGGCGGTAACGGCTGCTTCTTGCTAATTTTCGAGGAAAAATTACCCAATAATATGACCAGGCAAAAATCCAATTAGTGGCTCGTTGCTTTGGCTTCTCAATAGTCGCTTATGGGTTCTCAGAACCCTATATGAGGCAACTTTGCTCATTGACACGATTTTTAAATAAAATTTTTTATCTCCCGCCAAACAATCCTCTATTGGGCTAAGCGTTAACGCATCCTATGATAATGCTGATTCAGTTGTTGGATCATTTAATTTTTGTAAGTCTTCATACCGAGCTCTTTAAGCAAAATTCTTCTCAGAGAAGTGCGTTCATTACCTGAGAACGATGACGAGTTGATGGATGTTCTGGCATGCTTTCTTTGTCCAACAACAATTTATTTTCATAAACTTACTTCACAAATTGACGCACAAACTAAACTGAAGGCCTATCAATTTCTTATCGAGAATTTTCCACGTAAATTTCTTATAGTTTTTGTAAGTTTTTAATATTAAGGGGATTAGAGGGCGAACATTTTCATATATTGGATTTGACTAACAAAGTGGCGCCGATCATGGAAATTAAACCTTTTAAAGTAAATTATATATATATTTTAGAAAAAAACAACCGAAGCAGTTTTATTTTTATGCAAATATCGCAGTTAGTTTCAAACCTTTGCATTAGTTTTTCTCAGGAATAATTTAAAAGATTAGGAGTAACATGTCCAAAAATTAATCATTAGATTGATGTATTAAAAAAAAATTATTTTTTCTAATTATTTTTGCCTAGAATTTTCCAAATTAGTGAACGGTTTGTCCAACACTACTTACGAATAGCCCTTGAGGCATATCATATCTGTAAATAGTACAAAAAGGTGTCTGAAAATTATTCTGGGGCTGAATGATTTTTATTTTTGTATTAATAATGTGAGAAAAAATAGAGGCAGGAGTGTTTATATGTTTATAACTCGAAAAGTTATTAAGCGTTTCTATTGGATTTTAATAGCGATTTATTTCCGAAGAACTCCAAGATTAATATCAACGTGCAGACGGATATTACTTAAACGACTCTCCCATTCATAAGCTAACTTTGCTACTCTAGCTGAGAGGATTTAATTTTGGAAACCAGCTAAGGCTTTATCATGAGACTCTGTGATCGCAGCTTCATTATTTTTTTGGAATTAATATCATAAGATTTGTATAGAATTGCAACTAAATTTACCAATATTGAATTTGGCTTATGATTTCTGCTCTTAAAAATTTAATATCGTTTTAAGGTTTTTAGAATTAATGTTGCAAACCAATATTTTTTAAACATGTGTGTGTTGTATGAGTAAAAATTATCAATGCTCTCTATAAATAAATAAATAAATAAATATTTTTTTTAACATCCAATCTAAATTGACAAAAGTTTCACTATTACGATAACAATTTGCATACATTAATGTACGAGTAATATTTTCGTTAAATTTAAATTTAAAATTTAAGATACTTGCATTATTCAGTAGTTGAAATTAATGCTTCCCTTTATTATTTAAATAAATCTTTATTTCACTTTTAGTTAACTGTTCTGACTTAATATCGTTTACCAAAAGGGAGAAACTTTATTTTAAATAATTGTATTTCAGTACTTTTGATGTTCATCGTTTGTTTTAAAACACAAATGAAGGAAAAATACCGACACTAGTGCTAAACTTCTCAAGAATATTTAATAATAATTAATATGCCTCACATAGCATGTGTAGTTGAAATGCAAATATATCCCTCAGTTATTCATTAATACACAACACATTTGCAAACTATGACGCAATTATTTGTGTTAATAAAATAAAGGAGAACAATTGTAGAATATCCTCATGGTTATTACAAATTTTAATCTGCCACAAAGTGGAATATATAAATTAATTTAATAAATTTTAATAAAATTATAAATAATTTTAATAAAAAATATTTGCACTTTACATACAGATAATAATAAAATGAATTAAGAAAATAAATTTTCATTTTATTTTAGACTTTATGTACAAATTTTAGAATACTGTTTCGTTGCTTTATGGTCATTTGTATGGTTGGACCAGGAAAAATATTTAAATCAGCTGATTATTTTTTTCTGCACCTTCGCTAAACTTTAGCTATCAAACTTCTCTTGTTTATTTTAAACTAGCCAAACCCGGCGCGCGTTGCTACGCCCCTTAATGAATCAAAATGCATTCTGAATTTTTATTGAATATCAAGTGCAGAAACCTAAAAATTATAATTTTTTTATGGGCGTGGCCCTGCCTACTTTTCTTATAACGAAATTGTAAAGTCATAACAGCTCAATATGTGTGCAAAGTTTCAGAAAAATCGGTCCAGTGCAAGTACCTCAAAATGATAACTTTGTTTATGGGCGTGGCACTGCCCACTTTTCTAATCACGAAATTGTAAAGTCATGACAGCTTAGTGGGTGTGCAAAGTTTTAGAAAAATCGGTCCAGTGCAAGTACCTCAAACTTATAACTTTTTTTTATGGGCGTGGCCCCGCCCACTTTTTTAATCACGAAATTATTTAGTCATGAGAGCTCGATATGTGTGCAAAGTTTCAGAAAAATCAGTCATGTGCAAGTAGCTTAAAATGATAACTAATTTTTTATGGGTGTGGCCCCGCCCACTTTTTTCCACCCATAAACACTCCCTGGTATGTTTTCAACAACTTACCAAAGTTTTAGCCCGATCGGTTTTACAGTTTCGGAGTCTATAGCTAACACACACACACACACAGAGTTTCACTTTTATATATATAGATATCCAACTTTTTATAAATAGGCGAAAAGTTTGTTAACGAAATTCTCCCCGAACTTCGATACCTAATGAATAAATTTGCATTGGATTGCATTTTATAATTTTTTTTCAATATTAAACTTGTTAAAAAATTCATAAATGCAAGGTTGCTGACTAAAAATGTTATTATTTATTAAGTGAACTAATGGAAAGGGAAAAAAGTAAAAATGTTTGCAAGTGCGCACATTTATACTTACGAAATGATGTTTTATTAAATTTAATAAAATTTTAATTTTATCGTCACAATAAAAATTTTTTAAATTTTCTCAAATTAAAGTCTATGTCCATAAAGTTCATATGTTTGATGTTTTCAAATATGTCTTTAAATAATTTTTATTTCTGGCTCTTAAGCTAAGTACTCTAACTTGTAGCACTGTACTTTGGAATCAATTTGATTAAAATTCCTTTATATGTCCAACTCCCATTAAGCAAGCTTGAATTCCTGTTTATTGAATTTAATTTTAATGAAAAATACTGAGTACATTTTTGTATTTAAAGAATGCTTCTTGTAACAGTAACATACAATCAAACATGCCCTAACTAAATAATATTTCTTTGAAATGCTATCATTTTTAGCTTAAAGTGTTCGGAAGATATATCGTTTGTGCATAGCAAGCAAAAAAAGATATTCAAAGGCAATAGTATGATTTTAACATTAAAGTTTCTTTGGAAATCACGTATTTATAAGAGAATTTCATTTCAATAAATTTATAGCACGCATTCATATTTGGTGAAAATAAAACAATGTTTCAGGAGTTAATGAGTTTGTTTCCATGAATTGTTTAAGATATTTTGAAGCACAACGATTATGACAAACTATTTTGTAGTAATAAACTATTGGCATGAATAATGCATTCTCCTCCATTATCGATTTAGTTATGACAAATGATACTCACTCAACTAGTGCAAAATTTTTTGCTTGGGTACAGGGTGCGCCTTAAGTTACCATGGGGCTTAAAAATTTAATAATTTTTCATTATTAACGTCCTACTCTTAACTGGCTCACTAGTTCTATCCTGCAAGACAGTTGTAAGACAGGAATTATTCAGATTTACATAGACTAGATGATCTGTAGAGATAGCTACTTGCGAAATAGAAAGACAGCGATTGACGGCATTTATCCGCCAGGAGTTGTTATGACGAGGTTAAAACTGTGTAACACAGGGACTTAGAGTCCTGTATCTTGAGAAAGTTGTCTTAACGATCTGACGAGTATATCTCATGTTGATGTTAAGAGAATATGCTAATTTCTTCTTGCGTCTGGTTAGTTTTTGATTGTTGAATCATTTTTTTCTCTGGGTGGTGGAGGGACTAGCTAAACGCGGCATTCCTTGTATCAGGTATCACAAGCTGATCAGCCACGAACCCAGGTCTAAAGATCTTTCATGATCATTAGCCTGTTTGACCTAACCTTCATCCTGTTCTTGAAAATAGACCTGAGCATAAGCACTGTGCGAAACACAACTGCAGTTTTAAGTAAAATATTTGGAGTGCAATGAATTGTTACAATTTCGGATTTTAATTAGCCAGAGCGTTTGCCAGACTAATTGGCACCAGACTATTTTCTTTGGGGTTATATACAAAAAAAGCGAGTATATGTGAAAAAAACGGGAGACATTCCATCATTACTGCAGAAACTCAAGCGTTGAAGCCACTTATTTTGAAAGATGTTACGGAAAATCCTCTAAAACTTCATTTAATCGTCACTGCCTAGCTGAGCACGGGGGTCATTTAAGTGACATCATTTTCCATACTTGATGTAGAATATTTCAATTTTGAATTTTTGTTATTTAAAAAAATTAATAAATAAATATGTAAACGAAAAAGTTGATAAATTTTTAAATCTCATTTTGAGTTCTTGTTCAGCCTGTATTAGCCTTCAATACGAAAAAAAAGAAGAAAATAATTACAGCAGTACCCAAGTATCATGCACATCTGTGAAATGCATTTTTTCTATCGACAACTTAAGTAACTGTAAAGGATGTTTCTTTTAAATAAAAATTTCATAATAAATAAATAATAATAGTAAAAATAATATTAAAGTAATTTTCTTCTTAAATGAAAAGTAAACTTTAAATAGTTTTAAAATGTTTTTCTATGAAATTGTGGCAGTTAAACAGGAATAGTTAAACCTTGGAAATCATCTTTAATTCCGTTTGATATGCCATACGTTTAGTTGGCCATTTTGTTATTATTTTTAGACGATTTAATGTGTCTTTAGTGTATATTTTTTTTTTGGCAGAAAACATGTATTTCTAAGAGAAGCTATTAGTGTAGAATGAAACTAAATACAAAAAACCATTTAAATGAGCTCAAATATAAAAAGTAAAGTGCATACAAATACAATAAGTTCTTTAAGAAATAAGCAAAAGCGATCGATAAAAAATTATAATCGCCTTAGCTTGAGTATACTACACCCTACACTACATCATATAAACAAATTAAATAATTTGTAATAAATTATATTGTGACTAAAATATTAGACTGCCAAAGCTTGAACATTTTTATATTGTTCTTTAAACTGTGTTTTTAGAAAATTTCCGAGAAGAAAATTTTGTAAAAGTTTGAGAAAATTTAGGATGCCCCGGTGGACTAGTCAGTAGTATGCTGGTCTGCTAGTTTGGGGGTTGCGGGTTTGATTCCCGCCAGAGATTCTAGACTGGTCTGCTTCTCTTTCTCTTTTATTCTAACTATTTCTATTCTTATTCTATTCTTTTCTTTATTTATATATCAAGGCGTCACAATGGACCGTAATGGTCTCCGGTTAAGGGTGTAAGGGTAACTTTGCACCAGCCTTACCTACCTACCTGCCTTGAGGAAATTTGTTCCACATTTTCAAAATGAAATTTTTATTATTCTGAAGTTTATTTTTAATATAATTTTGTTCAATAACAATAGATTTAACTCTTTTCTTTTTACAAAATTAGGGTCATCTTGGGAATTTGAATAAATATGGACTCAGTATCGTAAATGATATTGCTTCTGTTGAATATTAGTATGTTATAGATGTCGTTGCACAATATTGCGAATTTTATACAAAAATATTAACTCGAATGCATTTCAAGCTGCGACCTTTACGTTGACCTTCAAAGATAATGCAGGGATACCAACAAACGGATCAACGGATTCTTTGCTGTTCGAAGTCAGAAATGACCTAAACGAAATAATTTAGTTCTTTAAAATAATAATATTTGGAAAAATCTTATATAAAAACAAAAAATAAAAAATATTTTATGCGATGCAAGAACGAAGAATTACAGGGTGTCGGCCGGGAAGGTATACTACTTTGTATGTTTATAATTTTTGATTAAATGAAAGTTAATGGATTTAATATTGATAAATGCTTTATTTAATATCAGCAATTATGTATGAAATATAATATCAGATAAATGTCCGTTAGCCTCACAAATGCGAGCCTTTTCGACCATATTTTTCGTTACATTCTCACACATTTCACGCGGTATGCGATGTGGCACCGTCTTGTTGAATCCTCATGTTAGTCAAGCCCAAAGCATGCAATTGTGGCGTTCAAAAGTTTTCAATTATATCACGATATCGCTCCCCATTGACAGAAGTAATTTTCATTGATTTCTCCTGACCAAGTTGCACACTAAACTGTCACTTTTGATGGATGCAAAGGTGACTGATGAATAATTTGAGTGTATCCATTCAAATGAAAATGTGGCTCGTCACTCGTTTTTATTTTTTTCATGAAAATCGGGGTTGTCATGGGCGAGCTGTAACATCCTGTTGGCATATGTATGGTGGAGTAAATGGTCTTCTGGAAGAAACTCTTGAGTCAACTGAATCTTAAATTGATACAAAATTGTTCTTTGGAGATTAAGCTCTTGAGCACGTCATCGAATTAAGATTGTTGGATTATTTTGAACACTTTTTTGAACAGCTGTAATGTTTTGCCGATCTTGCAGTACGTTGTGGTCCATGCTTGGGCCTATCAGCTACAGTCCCTCTTTCTTCGAAATCGTTCACTACACGATAAATAGTGCGTCTTGTTGGCAAGTTGTTTCTCCAAAAAATTTCACGTAACTTTCTCATCGTCACAGTAATCGATGATTGATTTTGATAAAATGTTTTAAATGTTTTTGGTTTGCAAATATTTTTGCATAATAAATTTGCTACGTCTCTACTTCTACTGCCAAATATGAACTGTCAAGGCTAGTGTTTAACAAAATGGCGACAAAGGCAGACACCCTGTATTAAGTCCGCATTTGTAAGATTTATTAGTTTTACCAAATAAAAACGTTACATACTTTAAGTAGCACACATTAAGTGGTTTTAAATTTAAAATATTATCACTACAAACTTAACTTATTGTAGGCCTCTCAGTATACTAAGAGGTAACTGTAGGGCCCGTTACAACAACGCAAAATACGCTTTACATTTGCATTGCCATTTAACATAAAAGTATTACAAAAAACGTTATAATGTACAAGCAATATTGCATTAAAAAATTATTTATTGATTTTGTTATTTGTTTTTGTAAAAAATAGTTCGACAGTAGTAGCATGTGCTTATTGTATTTATTAATATTTTCTGCAAATAAATTTGGGTTTTTTTGCCAAATTTTAATGCCACTGGTAACGAATTATGTTTATTGCAAAAAACCAATTTATGAAAATTGCAGCCAAAATTTATTTTTTTATGTAAAAGAAATATGTATGACAAACTTAGTAGTTGTGCCACCGGAATGCCACAAGTCACAGCACAACCTACCAACACTTTTTTCTACTTTTTCAAACTGTCATTTAAATAAATATTGTTTAAATATTTGGGATTTTTAAAAGAAAGTTATATTTTTTTTTGACTTAAAAAAAAGTCTCCATGTTTATAAATTATGCTAAATGTTTGTAAAAGCTTACAAACCTTAACAATAGGTGCTATTTAAACTTTGTTTTGTGCACACAGGTGCCAAAGCAGCAAATACCAAGTAAGAGCTTTTTAATTTATTCTATTTAACATATTTACTTTGTTTGTGAGGCCCCATTCTCAGTATCCGCACTCATTCGCATTAAACATTTTGCGGTGAAATTATTTTTTAATTATTCTTCCATCTATTTTTAAATACAAAGATAATAACAACTAAAGCCTTTTTACCAACGAATCGGTATTAAAATCAATTATTGCTATTATAATCAAAAAACTTACTACTGGAATCACTGATAATGTATAAAAAATTAGTTTAAATATATTGAATATGGCGACGTGTATTTACATTTATGTGCCTAAGCGACACGTTATAAGTAATTGGGGTTGTGACACAGTTTTTATATCCTCCCTTTACACGACAGTGTAAAAGGGTGTATATATATAGGTTTGCCATTCAGTGTGAAATTTCTACAATATACATTTCCGACCCCTTAAAGTAAATATTTTCTAAAAGCTTATAAAAAGGGGAGTCGATTAAGTATTATCCGTCTGTCGGTCTGTCTGTCCGTCTATGTGTATGTTAAATTCAACTATGGCGACATCGCCAAGACCCGCGTCAGATAATATAATATCAGAAATATATGGGAGCAGATTGGTTTCACAAATAAGCATAATCCCGTTATAACAGAAGTTAAAATTTTCTAACCTTAGAAGTATTTATAGACGCGATTGTACTATTTGCAGATTTGGATATTATATCTTTGTAGTAGGGTGATCGATTATTCGACATTTTTAAGAAACCGGTTTTCAAATAGTTTGAAATTTGGAATTTAAAAAAACCGGTTGCTCTTTTGAAAATTTAGAAAAAACCGGTTAACCGGTCAAATACATAAAATATAATTTTTTCTTATACCCATGACAGAGATACAAATATAGTTATAAACTAGTCTGTTTTATGGTTTAATTGCATTTTAAGTTGACACAAATTCAATTGCATTATTATAAAATGCCGTTATTTAAAATAAAGATGTTAAAGGACAGACACTTTTTACCTAAAAGTGAGCGAAAAGTTAAGCTTATGCTTCAATTATTTTTAACTTTTTAGGTTAGGTTGATAAATTTAAAAATGCCAATGTTTCTCTACATGAAACAAAATATGGCAACTAAATTGTGATTTAAATATTTTTGTTTTTAACTTCGACCTTTTTAACTTTTTTGTTTATTAATATTTTTATTTTTTTTTTTCAGATTTTATTCATCGATTCGTGTTACACCACCATGCAAAATTTAACGACTGAGCAACGAACGAAAGTGTTAGAATTTTACTTTTAATTGTTCTTCGAGGATGAAGTTGGTAATACAGTAACGGTGAATGGGGACAGATATCGCGCTATGCTTAATAATTTTGTACGCCCTGAGGCAGCCAACAAGTGGTTTCAGCAGGATGGAGCAACAGCACACACGGCCCGTGCCACAATGACGCTTTTAAATGAAATTTTTGACGACCGAATTATCTCGAAAAATTCAGAATTCAATTGGCCAGCACGTTCACCGGATTTAACTGCCCCTGATTATTTTCTATGGGGTTATCTCAAAGAACGAGTGTATGTAAACAAGCCTCAAACTATAGAGCAGCTAAAGAACAACATTGAAGCTGAGATCAGGGCAATAGAGGCTGAAACCTTGCGTGCAGTTATGCAAAACGCCTGTTTAAGAGCCCAATTGTGCATCGATGAAAATGGTGGTCATCTCTCTGACATTATTTTTCATAATTAAAATTTAGGTCATACAAAGATAATATTATAATTAAAAAAAAAAATTATTAAAAAATAATAATAAACAAAAAAGTTATTCAACTTTTACACGCAGGCGCGACTTTTGGTCCACCCTGTATTAGTGACACAAAACAGTAAATAAATCAATAAAAATTTTTTTTCGTTTTGTTAATAAAATGTATAAATTTACATTCTTGCCAATACATTTTTTAACAACTAAATTAATTTGTTAAAAATAACAGGTATTTGCTCTGGAAAAATATAAAAAAGTCACTTTACTGCTTACGGTAGTCAACTTTATAGGCAATTTGTAATAATGACCCTTTTTGGGCCAAACTGTTTTATTATAGAAGTCATATGTTATCAGAGATATTAGTGAAGCTATGGGTAGTCTTTAATACAAGTCACTAGATTTCGTAGAAGCAGAATATTATGAAATTCGAAAATGAGATCAAAAAGTATTGCAAAGTACAATAATTGGTCAACAAACTTAACTTAATAGCTGATTATCACAGCAAATTATAAGCGCAACAACGTATAAAATACCTGCTCTTTATTTAAAACAAAAATTTGTTTTTGAAACAACAAATGAATTTCTTACAATATTATGGAAGATTATTTAATAAATTTTCTGATTTTTGGAAATTTTTTGAGTAATACATATTGTATGTTACGTTTGGTTACAAGGATATATTAACATAAAACTAAAAATGAAAAAAACCGGCTTCTGTGAGTAAAAAAACCGGTGTATTCGACATTCGAAAAATTAACATTTGGAAAACACCGCCAGGTGAAAGAGTAAAAAAACCGGGTTTTCCACCGGTTGTAAAACCGAATCGATCACCTTACTTTGTAGATATTCATGAAAAATATTGAACAAATTGTTCTCTTATTGGCAAAGTTATAGGCAAGAAATATTTGCAAAAACATATATTTTTTTTTAATATATCCCTTTTTTCAAACTCATAAATAATTTTTAAACACGATTAAGATACGATAAGATATTATAAACTGTAATCTCAGAAATTAATTTTAAGAAAAAATAACAAATCGGTATAAAATTACCTTAGAGATAAGCCCCAAAGTACGATATTTTTCAGTTTCTATTCAATCGAGAGAGCTAATATGGGGATCGAATGAAGAGTTTGAGTATTAAAATATAGTTAGATACGAAAGAAAAAAAATTCAAGATGGCGTCCTAGATTAAATGGCGAATATATGAGTCAAATATGGTAGTTACGGCTTTATTCCCTGTAATCCTTACAATATTGGTATCAAATAAAAAGGCTTGGCCAATAAAATATAGTAAACTATTAAAAAAGTGTAAATTCCAAGATGGCGACTGAAACATAATGGCGGAGCGAATTTTTTTTAACCCAACAATATGGGTATCGAATGAAAGGGCTTGGCAAGTAGAATACAGCTAACTATGTAAAAATTCAAAATCATAGATGGCGTCGGAAAAAATAAAGAAAATGGCGTATTATCTAGGCTTGGCTAATATGTGGTGTTTGTGCTATGAACGTTACGGTCAAGGGCCCTATTTTAATTTCAATTTTATAAACTTGTTTGTAATGTGTGCAGAAGTTCGTAATTTTAAAGGTAAGACGTAGGTAGTTTAATCCAACAAACAAACTTAAATAACAATAATCAAAGCTAAGTGTTTGTAGCAAACAACAACAGTTATCGTTACATACATTTACCATCCCACAACAAAATATTCAGAATTGCAACTTAAACACAGTTTTGAAATTGCTAGTAAAAAGAAAAATAGCAACAGCTTGCATATGTTATTTAGTTTTCTTTCGTTTTGAGTGCATTTTCTAATGTAATCAAAAAAGCAACTGAAGCAATATATTAATATTGAAAAGTCTGTTTTTTTACTTTTCCATTTACTGTAATTTTGCCATTTTGAAATAGCAGAGAGTTATAAAAACTTATGTTTTCCAACACATTTACAGGAGGTTTATGTTGCATAACAGTAAAAGTTGAGTAGATGTTGTTTTGGATGTTTCTTTATTACCCGCGTTTTGTTTATGTTATAAAAACAGGCAAGCAATTTCTATCAAAGTATTTGCGCATTTCGATTATATCTTGATTTTTATGCCACAGTAATAGAAGCGACGAAGATTGCGATATATATTGGCAACGATCAAATTTTTATGCATATTGGCGAGCGTAGCTTGTTACTTGACTATTGAAATTGATTGAATAAAAGTTCAAAATTAAATAGATTTTTTTATATCTTATTTGAGTTATTGCATTGCATTTGTAAAATTTATTTGATGAATTGTGTTTATTTTTAGCATATACACTATGCAAATTAATACTTTAAAAAATTAATTAAACAAATAAAACGACGTGCTAGTCTAGTACTAGACAAAAATTGTACAGTAATTAAAGAGAACTTTATACTTAAAACCCTTAAAACTTAGGTGATCTTAGTTTTAATTTAAAACACAAACCATTTCGTTATTATTTAATTTTAATTTATTTAATTTAAGTAGTATTTTAAATACTTTATAAAAAACATTATACAATAATTTTTGCTAATTCAAATAAAGGCTCTGATAGAAATTGTTTTTAACATAATATATGCATTTTCTTTTAAAATAATTAATATTCCCCTCATTTTTTACATCATTTGGTAGCTGGTTGAATACTTGTAGACCTTTGTAGAGTAAACATCTTTTCATTGCGTTGCTAGTGGCTCTATGTATTCTAAAATCATTTGCGTTTCTAAGATCGTATGGCTGGATTTCGTTGACATAATTTAGCTGTTGTGTTAAATATGCTGGAGCATTTCCTGTCTTCATTTTGTAGATAAACATGCACGTATTTAATTGCAGCCTTTGTCTAATATTAAGCCATTGTAGCATATCAAGCATAAATTGTATTGGCGTATATCTATTGCATTTAATTATTAATCTCATAGCTTTATTCTGAAGTTTTTGTAGTCTTTCTATTTGTGCGTTTATGCAACATGTATACAGAATTGTTGACCCGAACTCAAAGTGTGGTTTAATAATTGAGTTATAAATATTTACTGCGGTTAAGATTGATATTTTATTTGTTATTCTTCTAAAAAACCCGATTTTTTTACCAATTTTTTTACATATATAATCTATATGGTCTTTAAAATTCATTTTTTTGTCTATTATAAAACCAAGATATTTAATTTTATCCACTTTTTCTATACTTTTATTATTAATTTTAAAGTCTACGTTGCTATCCATATTTATTTCCATAATTTTTGTTTTATCTTCATTAAGTTTTAGTTTGTTAATTTTAAACCATTTGTTTAAATTTTCTATATCATAGTTTAAGTTCATTTGGCATTCTTCCTCCATTTCCGATATACTGTATACGAGAGTATCATCCGCGTATAACACTATTTCACATTTTTGTAGGGTATTAGGCATATCGTTGATATATATTATAAATAGCAGAGCCCCTAATATCGAGCCCTGCGGGACACCATATTCATTTGTTATTGAACTTGATTTTACATTATTAACCCTTGTTATTTGCTTTCTATTTTCCAGGTATGACCTAAACCAATTTATTTCAATATCTTTTATTCCATAGTTATATAATTTTTGTAGCAGAACGTTTCTATCTATTGTTTCAAAAGCTCTTCTAAAATCAAGAAATATTGCCATTATTTTCTCATTTCTGTTAATGTTTTTCCATCTACTAATAACATAGTTTACCGCGGTTTCACAAGAAAATTTTCTTCTAAATCCAGATTGGTATTTGGATAAAATATTATTTTCCTCTAAGTATTGTTCGAGTTGGTTTTTCACTATTTTTTCAAGAATTTTCTCACATAATTTTAATGAATTTATTGGCCGGAACTCTTCACATTTTTTTGTTTTCGAAACTTTTTCAATGGGTGTTACCAATGATGTTTTCCAACTCTCTGGAAAAATACCCGTTTTCAGTGATTTATTTACAATTTTAAGTAATACATCACCAATTATATTCCAGTTATCTAAAATTATCTTTATATTTACATTGTTATAATCTGGTTTCTTTCTTATATCTTTGCAAATCTTTCTTAGTTCACAATTTGATATTGTATGGAATTTAAATCTAGAATTTATCACATTTAGTTGATTAATATATTGCACATTTTCAATTTTATCTCTAATTTCCTTAATACTAGTCACAAAATATTCATTAGAACGGTTTGCTATTTCGATATTCGTTTTGTGCTCAACATTATTAAATTTCACAGATTTTATCACATTTCGATTATTTTTTAAAACTAAATTTTTAATGTTTTTCCACATCTGTTTCTGATCTCCAGAATTGCATATTTTTTTATTAATATAGTTATTTTTTTCATGCTCTAGTTTTGTTTTATATAAATTTCTTGCTTTTCTATATTCATTCCATGTTGCATGTGTATTATCATTTTTAGCAATATTGTATTTTATTATTTTTCTTTTTTTTAGGATTTGTAACTGCCTATTGAACCATTTATTTTCTATACTCTTCTCATATGTTGTTTTGTTTACCGAAAGTTTTTCTATAGTATTTTCAATAGCCTCATCAAATAAATGTACATTACAATCTAGATCCCGCATTTCTTCATATTTTAATAATCTACTTATTTCTCTTTGAAATATATTCTTTCTGTATTTGAAAATTTTCGTTTCATTCTTCGTCACATTAATTGAATTATTGATATTATTTATTTTAATTTCTATTAATTCATGGTCCGACACTTTATTTGTACTGCTAATACTTGCACTAATATTTGTTATATTTGTTATGACGTAGTCTATTATTGTTCTTGAATCTTTGGTTATCCTAGTGTAATTATTTATTATCTGTTTTAATCCGTTATCATGCATTATACATTCAATTTTCTTCTTATAAACACTCTCCTTTAACCAATCAATATTAAAGTCTCCAACTATAATTATGTCTTTATTCTTATCACTTATCATTACGGACATTAGTTATAATTTTACTATAATAAATTTAAAAAAATACAAAAGGTGTGAATTGGAATATGGCCCACAATTACTTGACGTTCACTTGAGGTAAGCCGGAAGATTTCTTACTGATTTGAGGGTTCGTAAAACACAAACACCAACGAAACACCAGACCACCTCAGTAACTTTTCGTTAACCTTTTTCGCCAAAAAATCGTTAAAGCCAAAGTATCGTTAGAAAACAAATTAAGCAATTCAGGACCGGGATTGCTTAATATTTAAAAAAAAGAGCAACAAATTTAAATTATCATTTAACAATTCAGAGTACAAACTTTAGTTTATACAATTTGAGTGAATAGGAAACAACAGTTTTACAGAAAAAGTTGCAAAGTTGAGATCATATTTGTATTATAAAATTTCTAAAGCATTTTAATTTGTTTTTTATATCTTTCAAATTAAACTTTTTAACAAATAAGGAATCCACCTTTTAATTTTAAAATAAAACAAGTGTTTTTTTAATAGTTGTCATTTTTGATTAAAATATATAGCCAACATATTTCTATTTAATATGGAATAAAATATCTGCCAAATAATGCCTTCAGTACTGGTGACAAGTCATTACACTTGTCATGTAATATTCTATGATTTTTTAAATTATAGTGCCACAAGATTATATTTCGAATAAAGTAAAATTAATCTTTGTTTTATTCCATTTTAAAATTCTATACCTCTATAACAAAGACCCGCTTTTTTTCTCATAAGGAGTTAAATCATAAAAAAAAATGATGTAAATCTTTTTTATACCCACCACCAAAAAAATGGTGGGGGTATATTCATTTTGTCATTCCGTTTGTAACACATCGAAATATCCATTTTAGACCCCATAAAGTATATATATTCTGAATCAGGGTTTGATTTGATGACGATCTAGCTATGTCCGTCCGTCTGTCCGTCTGTCCGTCTGTCCGTCTGTTGAAAGCACGATAGAGGTCGCACCGAAATAGCTAGGGGGCTCAAATTTTGCCAGAATCTTTCTTATAGACAAGGTTTGTTTGGTATTGAAAATGGGCTAAATCGGATTATTAGGAAGAGAGTTATAGCTCGAAAAGCAAGAGTAGGTCGAAAAAACCGTGTCCTACGAACATCGAATAAAATGGAATTGTGTCCAAACGGATTAACGTAGACTCATGAAACTTCGAATATATATTTTCTGAGTAAAAACAATATTATTTCCCGAAAATTATCTAAATCTATGCATTAGGAGAGGAGTTATCGATCAAAATGTACGAAAATTTATACCGCACAGTGTATTTTTCGGTATATTTAAAAACAAAAACGTCATAAAAGCAACAAAATTGGATGTACGACTCTGAAATTTTGCACACTTTGCTTTTTGGTGAAACGCTTTTTTGTAACGGAAAATCAATATGCCACGCCCTCTTTTACGCCCACCTCCCATATAACGTTTTAGCTAAAATTCATATAATTACTCTATTAATAAAGATTTTGGAATAATGAAGGGCTATATTGAAACACCTAAGTTGTACTCATTCGCAAAATCAACTTTGACACGCCTTCTATAACGCCCACTTTTCACGTTATCTACCGTTAATGAAATTTAAAAGTTCATAAAACCGCCAAAATTAGAGGTATGATGATCAAATTTGCTACGTATAGCCCCCTAGGCAATGTCATTACTGTGCCAAAAAATTAAGGTGCCACGCCCACTTTTACGCCCACCTCCCATATAACGCTTTACCTAAAATTCATATAATGTCTCTATTAATAAAGATTTTGGAATCATAAAGGGCTATATTGAAACACCTAAGTTGTACTCATTCGCAAAAACAACTTTGACACGCCTACTATAACGCCCACTTTTCACGTTATCAACCGTTAATGAAATTTAAAAGTTCATAAAACCGCCAAAATTAGAGGTATGATGATCAAATTTGCTACGTATATCCTTCTAATCAATGTAATTGTTGTGCCAGGTGACACGTCCACTTTAACGCCTACCTCCCATATAACGGTTTATCTTAAATTCATGTAATTTCTCTATTGACAATGTTTTTTGGAAAATAAAGGACTATATTGAAATATCTAAGTTATATTTATTAGCAGAAACTTTATTGACACTCCTACTTTAACGCCCACTTTCATTGAAAGACTACATTTGCAAAAGCATTTTAGTAGCATATCGAAGTATCTGATGGTCCAAATTTTCAATGACAATGTTGATGCTCAATTGTTGGGCATGATGATGAGGCGATGTTGACTGCTCTTTTGCCACACTATCGCAAAAACCAGCAGTGGTTCCCATTCAACGAACTAAGAAGGCAGGATTATGTTGATCAAAAGAATTAGGAAGTGCATAAAATGCATTTTGTTTTGAACGCCCATTTTCATAAAAAAATCTGAATATTAAACCTGAAAATTAATTTACAAATAATTAATTAATAATAATTAATTAATTAATTAATTAATTAATAATTAATAATAATGAATTTTCCTGAAGATGCTACACGAAGGAGTAGCGAAATATTGATAATTTAAATACAAAAATTGGATATTTAAATATGAAAATTTAAAAAAAGAGATCAAATAAAATAAATAATTAAACCTGAATAACTTTAACGCGTTGCTCATTTAGGTATCTTTCTTTTCAAATTAAGTTAGTCTGAGATTGAGAAATGTCAATTAAAATACAAAAAAAAAATTGTTGCTTATGTGTGGTTCACCTTCAACAGGGGCCCTTAAAAATTAACCACCCTCTATAAAGAAAGTAATACATATTTTATTTTGAAGAGATTATTCCATAGTGATTAACAAAATAATAAATAATGTACTTTAAATGTACACAAAATTGGTGGTGGGTATAAAAGATTCGGCACAGCCGAATATAGTGCTCTTACTTGTTAGTTTTAGTTTAGCTGATAAAAGTTTACCGGTTCAACCCATTTTTACCCTTTTTTACTCCCTTAAAGTTTGGTTTTCGAAAAATTGCTTCTTTGTGGAGCTATGCATCAAAAGAGGAAACCTCTGTCCACATTTCATGTCATTAGCTCTCTGCATTTAGACTGTGCGATGATGAATCAGTCAGTCACGATATTCGTTTGTACATATACTAAGAAAGCATTTAAGAGTTCGACCTACATATGTGTTGAATAAGTAAAATCTTACTATCCATAACCGATGCAGTTTCTTCACATCTTTTGAGCACTTTTTGAAAGGTTGATACATTAGGAGCACTAAAAATTATTCAAAGTTTTCGAGCAGGATCAGCATAATTTTCCAAATTTTTATAATATATTTTTACAATTAGAATGCATCGTCAAACTCTGGAGTTGTAAAAAAATACACTAAATGTTTTAAAGTGCATTTTGACTAAGATATCGTTTCTTAAGTTTCTAATATTGTTTTAATTAAAGAAGACGTGGATAATAGTTCTTTTATCGACTGCTAATATTGGTTAAACTGAACTGTAGCATTAAGAAGTGTTCTAGTCTTTAGTTTTCTTTAATGAAATACAACTTGTGCTTCTTATTTAGTTAAATAATTTAAGGTAATATTTAAAACTTATAAAATCTTATAGATCAAATTACTTTTCTTTCCGTAGCTTTGTTATTAGTGACGTACTTATGCATATACATATGTTGTATGTTTTACGTAAATAAAAAGTAAAACAGAACGAGTATTTGCTGTAGCAGTGGCACATCCTACAACAGTTCTTATAGACATGAATGTAATATATTTCAAACTCAATTAAAACTAAAAAATACATATTTACATACATGTGTATGTATGTATATTAAGGCGGGTCGAAAGAAAAGTTGTATCAGTCACACCCCAAAATACAGCACTTTTTGGTTTTTTAAATATAGCGCCGCCATTTACAGTCCGATATCATCATATTGCAGTTCGTTGTTCATGGCTGGACTATGGTTTCAGTTTTGCCCTGGGTGACTTTTTAATTTAACGTCAAATTAAAGATGTTATTTATGATACCTTGCATCCTTCCCCCCTAATGTAAAATTTTTTGCATCTTTTTTAACAAATAAAAGTTACCCAGAGCAAAAATAAAGTCATGAACAACGATATGCGATATGATGATATCGGACTTTAGATGGCGGCACCATTTATAAAAAACCAAAAAGTGCTGTATTTTTGGGCGTGCAAAACATTTTTTTCCTGTTTTAGAAACTTTATTAACATATCTTTGATTCGAGGGGGTTACTGGCACAACTGTTTTTTTTTTATGGAGGCCAACCCACATCAAGTTATTAATCGAGTCTTTTTGCATTACTTTCTTATTTGACTATCTTATTCTATAAAATCTCTTTCCCCTTCAGGCGATTTGTTTCAACATCTCGTAAACAGAATTAGTTTTTGCTAATTAATCATCCTATGCACTTCATAGGAAATCTAATCAAAATAAACAAGTTATGCTTCGTATTAGATTGAGTTCCATTGAATGAACGAAGTTATAACTAAATAAGATTTTATTAGAATATTGCTTCTGTGTTTATGCATAAAGTTTCTGCTTATACATTTATTTATTTATTCGTTTTTTTATAGTTTTAAATAAACGTACTTACGATTCATATACACTAACGCTAATTTTTGTGAGTTTAATATTATTGGAAAACAAATAAAGTCTAATTTTTTCCTTTTTTATTTATTTTATTTATTTGTTTATTTATTTAGATTTCAGCAACCAAGCCTCTAGGCCATAATTGGCTACAAACTTCTACTAAAAAAAAAATTTACAATGGTTTTACTTTAATTATAAAAATATAAAGTAATAATTAAAATATATGTAAATATAAAGGAATTAAAAATATAATGACAAGAAAATTGCACAGAAAATATAAGCCAAACTAACCAAACTTGAGACCAAGATTGAAATATGTAAATGGATAGAGAATGGTCATTCAATTAAATACTATTATTAGACAACTCCCGAAAAAGTTTTTTCCTAAAAGAATCAATGTTAACATCAAACGTCCTTAAAGTATCCGATAACCTATTATAAGTTCGTGCCACTCTCACACAAAAAGATCGTTCTAAAATTGAGGTCAATCTTGGTATGATCAACTGTCTTTTTCTATTAGATCTACAAAACCTAAAAAACTTAACTAAATATTTAGGTATCTGCAACTTATATAACTTATAAAAGTGTAAAATATTCCTAAAATTTATAAGTTCCATAAAAGAAAATCCTAAAAACTTCAAAACAAACGATGATATATGCTGACCAAATCTAACGGAGTACAGAAACCTAACCACCCTATTAAATACTAACCTTAGTCTCTTTATAATATATCCAAAGGTACCTGCGTACACTTCTAAGCCATACAAAAATATAGGCATAATAAGAGCATGAACAACTTGTTTCTTTATATTAAAAGGCAGCGATAAATTTAAACTGTATAACTTACGTAAAGTAAAGTTAATTTTAGATATAACAAAATTGACATGACACTCAAAATTTAGACCTGAGTCAAGAATAACACCAATGCATTTAGTTTACCATCCAAAGTTACAGAAAAACTTTTTTGCTTCAACTTAAATTTCAATAATAACTTCAAGTGATAAATAGATACAATATGTATTAAGATATAAATCAGAAAAAAAAAAAATCATAAACAGTATTTACGTTTCATATTGAATATTTGTTTAGTGAGACCTTAATTGTTAGAAAATAAAATATTTTTTCAAGTATGTGTTGAGAAAATAATATTTTCTATGATTAATGCATTTGGATTTTTTTTTTATAATTAATATATATATTTAATCATAATAATTGATTCCGATTAATATTATAAAATACCTGGGTTAAGTCAATTAGTTACGAGGGGTTGTTTAAATTGTTGACAATTATTTTACCTGGAAAGAAAGCAAAAAATAAATTTGTAATTAACAAAACTTAGTGCTTAGATAACAAGTACTTATTGACTTTAATTTCTATCATGTTAATATGTATATTGGGGATGCTAAACGGGAAAGATTTTGCAAATACCGCGATTTGGGATTTTAACATTTTATCCCGGATCCCGGATACCAGTATTTTCGGGATTTCGGGATTTATTATTTATATATATGTATTAAAAATACAATATATTGAAATAATTTTAAATTTATTTTTTTAATAAAATAAAAAACTCAAATTAAACAAATTTTATAAAATTTAAGTAAACTTATTATATAATACTTATTTAATACTAGCCAAGCCCGGCGCGCGTTGCTACGCCTCCTAATAAATAAAAATGCATTCTGAATTTTAATTGAATATCAAGTGCAAGAAGCTTAAAATTATAACTTTTTTTTAGTGGGAGTGGCACTGCCCATTTTTCTTATCCCGAAACTGTAACGTCATGACAGCTCAATATGTGTGCAAAGTTTCAGAAAAATCGATCTAGTGCAAGTAGCTAAAAATGATAACTTATTTCTTATGGGCGTGGCACTGCCCACTTTTCTAATTACGAAATTGTATAATCATGAGAATTCAATATGTGTGTGCAAGTAGCTAAAAATGATAACTTATTTCTTATGGGCGTGGCACCGCCCACTTTTTTCACCCATAAACACTCCCTGGAATGTGTACAACATTTTGCCAAAGTTTGAGTCCGATCGGTTTTACAGTTTCGGAGTCTATAGCTCACACACACACACACAAACAGCCAGAGTTTCACTTTTATATATATAGATAAAGATAATAAAAAGGCAAACAATTACTGGGCCAATTCAAAGTAGACTTTCATATTGTACTATGTCATATAATTCATATTAATATGACTAGTGACTGTTAACACCTTTTGTTAACAAATTATGTATATAATACAAGAAAGAAGACAAAAAGAGATGACGCTGTTAAAAATTGTATGTAAAGAAGAAAATGAAAATATTCTCTTTCAGAGGTGAGAAGCGAAGAAATTCTCTCTGAGAGACAGTATGGTTAAAAGTATAACATAAACAATTTCTTATACATAGGAAACAAATGTGTTTCCTTATACGGAAATTACTAACAAAAATTCTATGCATGCATAAAATAATATGAAATAGTACAAATATGACTGATATGCAACCAGTTTGAATTGGCCCACTGTAAAAAACAGTTAAAGGATAAAAACTGAAGAATTTTTATTCTTATTAAATTGGAGGATAAATATATAAGCTATTCATTTTTAAAATAGTTCATGAACCTATATGTGGAAGTATTTCAAAGTACATCAAATTAACAATTTGTATCAGTTTAAGAAAATCATACACGTGGTTAAATGATATAAAAATCCAGATTTTTGAATACTGATAATCATAACTAATATGTAATTTTTACCAACTCGCCTCAATAATGCCTATAAGGCGCTGAGGCAACAAAAATGTACTGGATTATTGGAAAATAAATAAAAACTAAAAATTAAAAAAAAAAAAAAAAAAAATCGAAATTTGAATTTCAAATCACATATAAATTTTACTAAGTTTCCCACTTTTTTAAAATTGTTTAAATTGTTAACTCTATGATAGAGGAAAAAATTATATTTTATGGGGTTTTGTTTTTGTAAAAGTGTATTCATTTATAGTTGTCCTAATTTTGATATTTTCAAAGAAATTTTAAAAAGTTTTAGCCCTGCGAACAATAATGTAGACATATGGCACATTTGCCAGAATTTTATTTATTTGGGCAGGAACGATAAATAAGATGTTTTTTATGTATTTCGTACATATATTTTCTGTACTTGCCTTTTAATATATAAGATTTGTTGATTTGAACATGGGTTTCAAAAATATTTATCTTTTTTTTGGATATAAAAAAGTTGTAAAATAATATTAACAAAATTTTCCATACTTGTCAAGACATATTAATAAGGTGTACGCATCCCGGCAACAAATTTAATAATTAAAAAAACACATGCATTCTGTTTTTTCAACAGATGTGGACACGTTACTTAAACAAAACTTGGCACTACTTGTGAATGCTTTAAAAAATAATCAGATGATTGGTGACGAGCACCTTGATCATATACTTATCTTGATACTTGTCATACGAATTTGCTTTGACACTAAACATCTACGAAAAATTGTTTGTTGAAGCCGTAACATATACTTGCCGTTGCAATATATTTATAAAAAAAAGAAAAAAATAGCTGATTCATTAAAATGTGGTAAAATTTTTAAAACATCTTGCAAAAGAAAGAGTAATTAAAACAAAATATTCCTATTCCACTTTATACAGATTTATTCGCAATAGAGAAAAGAGAGTAATAAAAGCAAAACACATTGTAAAATATTTTACTGTTGAAAGTTTCGGTTAACATAATTTCTGTATAATTAATTAAAAAATTCTTTTTTAATTTAATAAAATCGTTGATGTTTTAATGTGTCATATTTCTAGCCCATTAAGAAAACTTAAGCGTATGAGAAATAATTTTATACATCCCAGCAAAAAAAAGTGGTGAAAAAGTGATTCCATTAAGATGAAAATACTAAAGATTTTAACGTTGGCGTGTCTTTGGAGATTTCGTGTTTACATTAATTTAATAATAAACCGCACTTCGTTCTAATAAGTGCAGAGAACTCATAGTGAAAAACAACCGATATTTCTGAGTGGATTTTGTTTGATTGAATTAAAAACAAATTGATTTGTTGCATAATGTTGCATTGATTTTGAAGAACATCATTTCTGACATATTATTTCAAATTAAGGGAGTCGCTTGGAATGAATGTTTTTGCATTTTAGACTTAAAAGTCTTGAAAATGTAGTTCTTTTTGCATTACTAACATTTTTTTGCTGTGATGTTTTCTTATGCACGTCCATGGTGATAAAATTGCTCAGACGTACATATGCGCCAGAATAAATTAACAAACTGGAAAAATGTTTGATCAATGCGAGAAGAGCATTAATTAAACATTTATGACAAATAATGTGGGAAGAACTTAAGTTTTGTGAATTTTTTTTATACAATATATATAGCAATATTCCTCAGATCTGAGTATGGTATCAATCTCTTGGAAATATCTGGGAACAAATCGGTATTGAAATTTTGGCGCTATTGTTAAGCGAAAAGTTTGTTAACTAGTAAAAGCCCAAAATCTCATCTTAAAAAGAATTTCACAAATTAGCAAAAAAAATATAAATGGCGTTTTCCTAATTTACGCTGATAAAAATTATGTCAAAACCATATCTGACGAAATATCAAAAACATGGATAAATGTAAAAAATATCCAGCTCTTAAATCATATCGTTATTTTTCGGGCTTTTCCAATGACAATGTGTACTATAAAAGTAGCTCGAATAGCTGGGTCTATTAAGTATAAGATACAATGTTAAACAGTTAAATAAACAAATAAATAAATGAACATAAGCTACTATAAGAGTAGTGAAATATTCTATAATTTTTTTGTAACTAGTAAATTAATAATTACAAGGTTAAAAAGATTTTTTAATACATGAATGTTTTTTATATACACAATTTGGTTTAATGGAAAAAGTGTAACGTCCGTAACAGACAAAAATTAAGATTTTTGTTTAAAGGGACTACTTAGACTTCTTTTCTAAGGAGGATTGATATTGTCATATATTCCAATTAATTTTAGGTATATGGAATTTTTTTGTTTATTATGCAAAATTAGCTAAAAAAAATGTGCAAATGCACATAAGCCTCAAAATCGACTTCAATTTTTTGTAACGTCCGTAACGGAACTTTAAGCTAGCATAACTTTTTTTCAAAAACAGTTAACCTTTAAGTTTAAAACAAGTTTAAAAGTACTCCCAAAGAACTGCATTTTGCAAAAAATTTCATGAAAATATTCCAACTTGAACGCCAGCCGTGTCAATCGTAACAAGCAAATTTGCGTGCGAATGTAACGTCTGTAACGCAGGATTAGCCCATATGTACATACGTTACTTAATTTATAATTTTATAATAGGATGTTCTTATATATGTATGTATGTTTTCAATATGATGTAGGTATTTTATATATAAGATTCGGCATGGCCGAATATAGCACTCTTACTTGTTTTAGATAAACATAAAAGTATTCGTTTTTAATTTCAATTATCGTGTGAGCAACTTGACTAATTAAAGAAAAATTATTTACAAAGGTAGATTATTAAAAATTTCTTTTAAAAAGAAATGTAATGGCTTTAGGGTTTACAAAAAAATAAAAAATACTGTTTCTATATTTTAATTAATAAATTTATTTACAGTTTTGTTTTCTCATGTCATTAAACATTCAAAATCAAATTCTTTCAGGAATTATATATTTCATATGCTTGGATTCCTTCTGTGTAGATAAACTAAAAAATACGCCTTTAAATATTGAATTATTATAATTATACCATGCATTATGATGGGCAAGTGATAAAAAGACTCAGTGTCCAACAGTTCAACTGAAGAAAGAAGTGATGTCAGATAATCACTGTTGGAAGCGTTTAGATTGAGATCGTAATGACAAAATATTGGATCCAAATGGCTACTGCTTAAATATTTAAACAAAAGTATGCTATTAATCAGAAAACTAGATGCTTGTGCTGTTAAAATAATTTATAAGAATATTTTATTAAATAAATTTTAAAAACATTTCTGTAAATAAAATTCAATTTTAATCATTCTTTAATGGGTTATGTGTTATATCCGCACAAATTATTTATAACTGACAAGTTGAATAAACTGAAGCAGACAGTGGAATAAAGAATAAGTACACAGTGAATGAAATACATTTAGTTTCCAAAAATACTTCTCATTGTTTAGTTGAAAAGTATTTCTTAAGGATTCTCTAGACTTTTTAGTTTTAAAATGTTAAAAAAATTGGTGTTTTAATTAATTTTTCTAACAAAAAATTTTTTTAATTTGTTTTTTGGGCTGTATGAACACTGCATGGAGATACTCACTTTACTCTTAATTTTTTTTATAAATATTAAATTTAGTAGATAAGCATGAACACCTAATATGATTTAAGAAGTATGTAAAGTTATCCGTCCTTACTTACCGTTTATTTGCTCAAAGGAAGCACTTTAAATATATTGCTGATATTGTTTATTGCAACATCAAAATAATTTTAATTCCTATCAAAGAATTTTTTTACACCACTTATATGTAAAAAACTCATCTTATCATTTCTTTAAAATTGTTTCTTTATTAATTAATTAAAATTTTCATAAAAGACTTGGCTTGCTTACCGCAATAAAAACACCTAAACTATGGGTGATAATATCAGCTTCCTGTACGTAACACTAGTTTTGTTTTTCTTATCAAAATGTTGGATATAAGTAAGTAACCTCTTCCCTAATTTTAAAGAAACTTTTGATTTATCAAGCTGACGACTTAAAATAAATCTTAGTACTTAGAACACAATTTTTTTTAATTTCATTTACGGAAAATACACTCTATTATAAATGATTGCATATTTCTCTAAGTATGGTGGTAAAAAATAACACTTACATACATTAAAAATAATGAAACTAAATTTATTTATACAATTTAAAAAGTCTTAGTGTACGCATCCCACGCGATATTCCTTTTGTAACACGTAAAGCAAGATTTAATCCCACTTGTTTCGTTTGACTTGAAACATTTTAAAGTAGCTGAGTTTAGATTAGGTTATGCATTATGGTAGAAACAAAGAGTTTTTAAATTAAAAGATCAAAATAGAAAAAGTATCACTTGTGTGTGAAATTGTCTAAAAATTTAGTACAAACACAAAAATGTAGTGCGAAGACAGACAGCCACACGATGATTATTCTCATTTATCAATTTCATTCCTTTTTCTGATTGCACCATATACGCTCCTATGTATCTACTTAAGTATATAGGGTCTCCCAAAATTCAGCCAAATATTTGCAGTAATCGTTGAAATTTGGTTTAATTTTCTGCCTAAAAGTAGGCACATATACAAGGACGTCTCGTTGCTAGAGCTAATCGGGAAGCATTAGGGAAATATTTTTTACTGTGCGAAGGGATGGGAAGTTAAATTTTTATACTCGGTATTAAAATTTTTTTTAATCCAAATCTATTACATTTATTTATATTT